>OX419177.1:20551644-21217140 GCA_948465475.1 Thalpophila matura
CAATCTTTGCAGTTTGGAAAAACATCGATACGATATCACCTACTATACATTATAAATGTATATTTTTGCGAATTTTAAACATGTTAAAGCCATGTTATGCTTATCTTAATGTTATTAAATATTAAGACGTTCCAAAAGCCACGGTTCGGCAGAGGTCGCGGATTCAAGTCCCGTCTGTGTCAATTGTTTTTGGAATGTCTTAATATTGTATAATATTAGTATAGATCAAAAGAAAAATGAGAGTCACAGCTCTATAATTATTTCCTAACATCTCCTCACATTGCTATGTAATATTTAATGGAAGTATATTTTCATCACGTCTTACACCATCCAAAGCAGTTACATTGAACGATCACTCCCTTGAGAAGTGATTCGGCATTGTGTGGAGGATCCCAGGAATATGGAATTGTGTTCCTGTTCGGATAATCTGAAACATTCATCACTTCTGTGTTGTGTTTGATAATAGGTTTTGTATTACTTTTGAGGTGTGTAGGTTTCTTGTTTAAGTTGAGTAAAACCTCCGATAAGTAAACAAATAGCTGGACAGTGGACACACATATAGCCCACCCTGTATACCAATATTTACCAACAGAAACCCAATCAAGAAAATACGACCTACTGACACAATAAACTTCGAACGTATATAATATCTGACAATAAAAATATCAATTTTAGTGCAAGAAAAACATGTTTTACTATGTACAGTAAAGGGCTATAAATTTATAGTTGAAGGGAGCGTTAGATTGTGTATTTTCACGGCGATTCTCTGGGGGAATGAGCAGAAATGACACAATTTGTCCCTTTTACTGCATAAATATTTAGTTTGTTGGATATTACGATTTATAGGTGTTTGTTAAACAGGATAAAAAAATATTTTATGACATTTAAATGTCCTGACTGACTGATGGATCAACGCACAACCTAAACTGCTAGTCGTAGAAATGTGAAATTTAGAGGACGTACCTATTCCTTGCTGACGTAGGCGTCTAATAAGAAAGGATTTTTGAAAATTCCACCCCCAAGAGGGTGAAAAGGGGTGGCAAAGTTTGTACGGGATGGGGTGTTTGCTTGGACTGATCTATTTCACACTTTATAATTTTTATTTCAGATCTCCACGCGGGGAAGCTGCTGGCAAAAGCTAGTTATTTATACAGCATGTAACAAAAACCCTGTTTGACCCCAAAGGGGGCCATTATGCTCATCATTATGAACAATTTTTACTACGGCACCAACGATGAAATCGCGAAAAAAAATCTGCTCTTCCATACATTTGTGTTCACATAAATCCATAGAATGTATGGAACAGAAGATGTTTTTTTGAGATTTCGGGGTTGTGTCTTACAAAATATTGTTCATGATGATGAGTATGATGGACCCTTGGGATTTCCCGAACAGGGTTTCTGTTACATGCTGTGCCTATTTCTGTATCTTCACCATATTCTCTATCGCATAATCCAAGATATATTTTCTAATAAGCATCACACTTAGATCCATTTTCCGCCATTTTCCAAGTACGATCAGTTCTTTTCCAATTACGAAGCATTTTCCGAATTCCTCCTGTGTAATAAAACGAGTGGGTTACGGTTAATCGTGCGTCGCCGTTAAATACTCCGGTTTAATTAAATAGCGGGCGGTTAACGCCTGCGACAAGCGTTCGTTTTTAATTCATGGTACTATACGAGATAGGTTCTTTCTTTTTGTGCAGTCAGCCTCTAAAATATGTATAAGTACCTAGACTTTTTGTGAATAGGTGTCGAATCACGTCGGGGTCTATTGGAATTTGAAAACAGTTAATCCTACATTAGACAATTATGTGACTCGTCGCTGTAGCTGCGCTCAGAACAATAATTGGGCAATTTATACACGTGAAAATACAGGGTGACAAACCTGTCACCCTGTATTTTCACGTGTCACCGACCCCTTAAAATATTTCCAGTGTCTAACCAGACACTGGAAATATTTTAAGGGGTCGGTGTACTGATCATTATGAACAACTTTTACTATGGGACCAACCCTGAAATCGCGAAAAACAAATCGTCTGTTCCATACATTTTGTTGAGTTATGTGAACATAAATGTATGGACCAGCTGATTTTTTTTTTCGCGATTTCAGGATTCCATCGCTTCTGAACAAGGTCTTCGAATTCCCATTCCTTCTTCAAATGGGCTTTTAGAACTTTCCGTAGCCCTTACGGAAGGGATTTTAATATTGTAATAGATACGCGTCCATAAAACAAAGATTTTCATTTCCGCTGATTGCGCTGGACACATTTTTATGACCTCCAGTCTCTTCCAGTACCTAATAAAAGTTTATAATGTAGGAATAAAAGGTTTGATTTTTCCAAAACTAACTTAGAAAGATCATGAAAAGGGAAGCTTACATTACAAAAATACATGAATAAAGTTACAAGTTTGTAAATCTTACAAGAATGCATATCACAAAACATATAGGTACTTAAGCGATAAAATGTTGTGATTTTTGTGCCATATTATTTTGTTTACAATTCAACAATTTTATCGACTTGTACACTTGTAAAGTTTTGTGGGATAGGGCCTTCTATCATTTTCTAAAAAAAAGGAAAATAATAATTGTAAAATAAATATTTTTTTTAAAAACCACGTTTTTAAAACGGACTAAAAAGTATAAAATAATTTCTGGTGAAATTAAATACGTGGGGCGCATCTTACTATTCTCTATTGCATGCGCTCCACGTTTTTCATTTCATCAGAAATTATTTTATACTTGTTAGTCCGTTTTAAAAAACTGATTTAAAATTTTTTTTTTTTGCAATTATATTTTTTTACTTTTAGTCCGTATTATTGCATTGTGATCCAAATTACATAGGTATACCAAATTTCAGCTTAATCCGATGACAGAAAGTGCTTGAAAAATTAATTGCATAATTTGTACCGAACAGACAGACAGACAGACAGACAGACACGAAAGCGACCTAATAAAAACGTAGTAATTTAGTTCTTTTTGGCTTGTTTGATAAGTCCAAAACAGATGCACCTGCGCTGAAATATAAACGACCCTATCAGCTTAATCGACAACCCTATAATGGCTAAGAACACACAGGAACTTCCCCAAATAAACCAAAGACTAATATAACATTTACAAAGGGTCAGTGTACCATACCAACGGAAAATCCCTCAGTTGTACGTAAACAGAATAATAAGTTATAACCCTGTAACACCCTGAGTTTAGTGCCTATAAAATTGCAGCCTACCGAATGACTGGCAAACGGATTTATTGGAACATTTAGTTTATAAGTAGTCCTCTAGTGTTGGGTCGGAATCGGAATAAAAAGATAATTAGGTATGTATTGCTTGCAAAATATTTTTTTTTCTTTTTTGAGGGATGGTAGGTATACCTAGTGATTTTTTGTAAAGTTAGCTGTCAACTATGCACTTATATTCTTGTAAAATAAATATTATTCTTAATTTCACTTATAAAAATATTACTGTTTGATACATTTTTCGTAACAAATTCTCTTCCATGTGCTTGTTGCTAATTCAAGGCAATTTTCAGTAGTGTCTTTCGCGAATTGTACACAAATGTTTTTCAATTAAATCGAGACTTCAAAATAACAGTATTTTTTTACTCTGTCTCTGAATCTCTGATCAGTATTTTCATTCTACTGTGAAACCTCATGTTTACAGTTGTTATTGTTTTGATCTTAATAACAGCAAACCATTTAAGTTTATAATTATATGAGTTTTGGCTTTCAAAACCTCTTAGTGACTGTTCAAATTATGTATTAAAAGTTCGTACCGTAGAAAGACAGACTTTAGTCTCAAACAAGCAACAACAATCTGTCTCTACAGTTTAAGTAGTGTAGGTACATTTAGACCTTAAATAAACCTCCCTAACAAGACAAAAAGACAAGCTTGCGCAACTTATAAAGTAGTTGCGGCTAACTTTGATAATGGTGTTTAATAAACAATTTTAACTCGCGACCTAGGCCTGCGGTGGCGGAGGGCTGAGTAATAAATGAAGGTCGACTTAACCCTGTAGTGCTACTGTACGCTATTTTTATTAAAGTCCACACGCAACGTGTAGAAAGATAGTTGTTTGTGTTTAAAAGGGATTAAAGCTTCGAATAAGGCCTAACTTTGCCGACAAGATAAAAGTCCGATAAATTGAAAACTGCCGTTTAAAATGACGTTCTGTGTAGAAAAAGATATGTTACACGGCCGATTTCATGTTATCTTGTCAGTGAAGTTGACAAGACAAGACATTTATCTAAATGCTAAAGTTAAAGTAGGTATCTATTGTTATTTGTAAAGTTTTTGGAATACCATTACAAGGCGATCAAGTTACTTAATTAAAAACTTTGCCAATAAGTTTTGTCAGGTATAGTTAAATAACTTGCACAATTCATAATTTATTAAAAGTTTAGAGAAGAATGAGCAAAATTCAAGCTTTGGATATTTTTCGACATCCTACTACTCGACCCCCTGCACTCTTTAGTTTATTGGATATGGGTCGAATGCTTACATAAAATCGCCGAAATAGGATGCAGCAGATATTTATCGTTTCATGCAATAAAACTAGTGTTGCCCAAATGCAAGACCAACACCAGTCTAACCCAGTCTTTGGTCTCAGTCTCGCGTCAGTACCTACACCTTGCAATGTAGCCGTAGTCTTGGCATTGGTATTGCACACAGTCTTAGTTTTGCTGTAATTAGTTGGTCTTGGTCTCGAAAATGATTGATGCAAGATTTTGGGCAACTCAACTATCAAACTATCAAAAGATTATTTAATTTTTATAACTGACATTACAAAAGATATAGGTAATAAAGTCTTCTCGCAATTAAACTTGACACACACAAATTGGACATACGCTATTTAAAAGATTGTGCAAAACATATTTACAAAATAATGTACAATCAACGGAATAATTAAGGTATCCAACCGTGTAATACTTTAATATTATACCCTGTGTCACTTTTACATTATAGACAATTTAACGACACCCCATAAGTTGAAATCCATCAAGCCGTTCTTTTAGGCTACGGAGCGTGCCAGAGAAATAAACACTCGAAAAACCTTACCCTCCTTCTGGAGCAATCGGGTAAAAAAACGCGAGTAATATCAGAGTTTTGACTATAATACACTCAGCTTACACACATAAGTTTTAAAAGTAGTTGTAATTGGCTGTCCACATACTTACCTATTTGTTTTATCGACTGTACTCTAACATATTGCGTAAAATAAATACATAGACAGACTAGACACATACAGATTGCGTAATCTACTAGTATGATGTTATTTGAACATAACCTTTAAACTAAATAAATCTCCTAAACATAATACGGTAGTGGACTACTATTAAAAAAGTACAAATAAATTATTTTATTCCAAAGAAGGAATAGGAATAACAAAAAAGTAAAAATAAATAAATAATTTATCACAAAATGGAAAACATAGACGCTTTTAAAGTTTTTGGAGAGAGTATCGCTCCGTCTTTGTCGCGCGAAGCGGACATAGGTGATGTTACGTCACGTATCATGCATACCGTCCGTGTCTAGCAAATCATTTTAAAACGCTTATAACTTTGCCAATTTTGTAGATGTTTCATCGGTTTTTTTGGTGTTAATTATCTTTTTTCAAATAGTTTACAGATTCACAATAAAAAAAATATATTCAACATCCCTATTGGTCGTCGGACATTTAACGACGTCTGCACATTGATGACGACGCATTAGCTGGCATGCAATGTTGTCTTTTTTATTGCAGCTATATTTTACCTCTCGTAAAGACACCTCGAGGTCTCTAACGTTTAATATAAAAAAAAAACTTATTAATCAAAATAAAACACAGAACCTGCTCACTACTTACAAGTAGTCAAAGTTCACAAGCCATAAATGCCAGAAGCTGCTATTGCTTAAATCAAGGTTTCCCAATCTTTTTTGTACTGCGACACCCTTTACATGTTGTAATTTTTTTGCGACGGCCTTGTAAAAGGCGTATAGATACCTGCGTATAGATCTAGATTATTTTATTCGAGGAAAACTACAAATAATGTACAATTTTAATAAACGATAGTTGAGTTATCGTCGAACAAACATTCATACATACATACAAACGCCGGATTGTTCCAGTCGGAAAACTTGGACTCGGAAAACTTCGCTCGCTCGTTCAAAAATCGATTGTGTGGTTTAGAAGAACTAAACAAACAGAGACAAAAAGCGACTTTACCTATACTACATATTTATAGAAGTTACATAGTACAAGAAAACTGTGTACCTTAAGCGTATAGCATTACTTTATTTTCACAGAAAAAGTAGTTAGAAGTATATTACACCCACGCTTCGGTCGGTCTCTACTAACATAATGTTTGCACAGACGCAGCGACAATACGCGGCCTTGGATGTATTTGTTATTACAACCTTTATTATGGACGTGACGCTATGTATATAAAAGTACATAATACCTATGTATGACTACAGACTCGCTATTGTGTGTTTTACATATTCTATAGACATAATTTATGAGAGGGGCTCGCGGCTCAATGACGGCCGCGCTGATCGATCGATCTGCGAGGTTAAGCTGCGCTTGCCGCGGTCAGTCCTTGGATGGGTGACCGTTCTTTACACATCGAGACCCCTCCGTGCCTCGGAGAGTACGTTAAGCAGTCGGTCCCGGTTGTCATAGGAATATCTTTGACAATCGTTACGGGTAGTCAGAAGCCCTAAAGTCTGACAGCTGGTCTAACATTCGAATACCGGTATTACCCATTAATTGGGTTGTGGAGGTCAGATGGCAGTCGCTCCACGTAAAATATTGATATTCAGCCAAAAACTAGGTAGACTGGAAGCCGACCCCAATATAATTTGGGAAAAGGCTAGGCAAGATGACAGACATAATTTATGAGTGTGTTAAAAAATTTTAGCCAAGCCATTGTAAGCCATTTCAAAAACAACTGAAACAAGCGGGATTTGAACCCGTGACGTCTGCTGTACCGTGGCAAGTGCTCTAACCAAGTGAGCTACTGTTTCTTCGCCTGAATCAGTTGAAATTTACTTTAATAATATGCCTCTTCGGCCTAACGTGTATTTTATTAAACATTAATTTAGTTCAAACAGATTTTAACACAAAACACAGTTGATAAAGTAACATAGAACGGATGGTTATCTAAAGAAGTTACTTGCTTAAAGCTGCTATTGAAATCGTACCAAGGTTCTATGATACAGCGATAGATGATATAGCAATTGACATAAATATCATGATTTACTTTGGACACGCTATTTAGTAGTTTGTACGGGTTTTATAGTCTAGTTCAGTGGTTTCCAACAGTTGGTGGATAACACTGTTTTAAACTTTCACGGTTTTTAACTACACTTAAAAATTCATTTACGGTGACAGTTTACCCGCGATCATGGCGCTTACAACAGCGTCGAAATATCGGGAACTCAATTCAAACAAGAATCATGGAAGTTATTCCATAATATATGAATTTTTAAGTAGAGTTGGTCGAAAGATCTATAATAATCTATAATAAATTAATAATTTACTTCCAATAATCTACTTGATTTTAATTATGAACCTAGGGGTCCTTGCATTGAACAAAAAACGCGTTGTGGTCCCTGGTCAAAAAAAGATTGGGAACCACTGGTCTTAGCCTATATTTTTAGGTATTGCATGGAACAACTTTGTAGATAGGCAATAACATTCTTGGATCAGCTGACTAACATTAATCCTACTTACGATGAATCCCGTTAAAAATATGGCCAGCAGCTGAAAACAAAAACGATTATGGACCCATTTCACCAAGAAAAAACCAATTGATCTAAGTTAAAAAAATTAAAATTAATCCTTGAATAAAGTTATTTGACGATTATGAAATTGGCCCTAAAACAGGCAAATTTTTGAATACAATTCACTATAGTCCACAAAGACGGAGTCGCAGGCACAATAGTGTAGTTATCGATTTTTCTTCCAATTAACTGATGTAGGTACCTAGTTAAAACCTACGTTCAAAACGTATCCTTGAACATTTAACACTGATATTTGAATAACATTTGTAGACTATTCAAATTAGCTTGAATGATAATGTTTAGTCAGTACTACAAAGCGTCAAAACATTTAGTTGACTGCCATATTAGATGTGATGTACTGGTATAAAGATTGAGGTACACCAAAATAAAACAAACAAAAGGGTAAAGGATTTTTTTCTTTATTTATTCAGGGACTTTTATAAGTGCGGTACGTATGATAGTCATAATAATGAATTAACATCACGTGTGTATTCGCTAGTTATGTTGAAGTTCCATATAATAGATCATCATAAAAAAAAAAAAAAAAACAAGCATTGTTTGCATAAAAGAGGCTCCAATCACAAACCGATTGTAAATTATCGGTTAAGAAAAAAAAAATGATAATAAAAAATAGAGGGCCGAGCCTTCTGCCATTAACTGGACACAAATCCAGACTCCTAGCAGCCACTGAGAACTGTCTTAAGGATAAACTCAATAGCACCTTACTCGCCTCGGAGTTCGAACCCATGGCCTCAGCAGTCGCGCTTAATTATCAACCAACGAAACAGCTTTAAAACCTCAATACGCGGCAGTAAATATTACACATCGAGGTTTCGAAAGAGATATCGGCTAGTTTCGGCTTTATAGAGCGTCATCTCTGTCGCACGAAACACTAACAGTCCGGTATTTAAGAAACAAGTCAGCGACATATCATCACATAGTTATGACGGATACGACACTACAAAACCGTAACTAGCCGAATACTTCTTTCAAACTTGACGTGTAATATTTACTGCCAAAAACTGTACTTATGGCCAAGAAACAGTCCGTTAAATTGAAAACGGCCGTTTAACAAGACTTTTTCCAAAGTCATGTTAAACGGCTGTTATCAATCGGACTATTAACTTGTCGGTGAACTTGGCCCTTAAACCTTTTAAAATCAATCACATGACAATATTGTAGTTACAATAGACTTAAACATACAAGGACGTGCCCCTGCATCGGTTGCACTTCATATCGCATGCCACACGCGTTCACAATGTCTAATTCGAAAGCACTTTACCGCAGATTGAACTAACGCTCAGATGTAAGTGGGTCATTTTGTGATTATTTCAATGAGGATTATGGCAGAATAGTGGCATGACAATGTAGCCGTGATTGTGTGGGTAGACGACGTGCAAGGGTTACAATAGGAGTAAATGATATTTTGTGGTTATTTTGAACGTTGCGATAGGCGATGAACTGGGTGATAGAGCCGTTAGGCATCAAAGTAGAGAAGGAATAAGTTTTTAGGGTTCCGTACCAAAATGGTAAAAAAGGAACCCTTATGGTGCGACTTCATCTGTCTGTCTGTCACATCTGCTTTTCAGCAACTACTAATGCTATCGACTTGAAATTTGGAACAGTTATAAAAAATGCTTGTCCAACTTTATTGCAAATGAAAAAATTTGAAAAATATTTTTTTTTCATTGCAAAAGGGGCCGGAGTCGGGGTCCAAAATGGGGTTACTGGGTCAAGTGACATATCATATGAAAGGGCTTGATCTGCACATTTGAAAATATATTTTCATTTAATTTTATGTCTCACAGTTTTCGACATATGATGAAAAATGTCTGAAAAAATACCATTTCCCCCCCCTTATCTCCGAAGTTTGCGGAGTGAAAAATCTGAAATAATGAGTTGATAGGAATTGACCCAAATATTGCACCAAAAATAAAACGACGTTCCTTACTAGTACAGTTTTTTCAAAATCATCAAAATTCTTTCACAAACAAACTTAGTTATGCGGTCCGGTTTTTTTCACTTTATACGTCCAAAACTGATACGGAACCCTCGGTGCGCGACTACGACTCGCACGGCCGGTTTTTTTATTTATGTTATAGTCAGACGTCGAAACGCTTGGTACGTAGTTTCTGAGAAAAAGGGTCTTAACATACAGAAAGACAGGTAGACAGACAGACAACGAAGTAATCCTATAAGGGTTTCTTTTTTCCTTTTTAGTTATGCAATCCTAAAAATGGTCATTACAATGGTTTAAAAGCAATGTGTATCTTCAACCTTAGGTATAGGGACTTACAATATTCTTTATTAAACGAGTGTGTACCTACTCGTAGTTACTGGCTGTAGCATATCCAGTATGGAAAGGTCAACGACATTTGTTTCTTATTTTACTTTGTTGGGTATATTTTAAAAATAAGTAGAAGGCCAATTGCGTTGATTTATAATTACATGGTAGGCATCGCAGGTGCGTTGTCCAACGTTTACATAAAGTTGAAATTTAAAATATTCCCCACCCATACCCTTCAAACCGAGTCACAGAAATGCTGCTTAGTAGCAGAAATATGTATAATGGCAGTACTTTCCCGATCGTCTTCATAAAGAGCTCATCTAGATACTACCAGCTATTCGTTGATTGCTAAGGCGTGCTACACTTGTTCAGGACGGCATTAATCGGCACAGCCGGGCAATAAAATGTAATATGTAGATATACTAGCTGTTGCCCGCGATTTCTTCTGCCTGAAAATGGATGAGAAGTAGCCTATATGTTTCTCTAGGTACCAGGCTACGTCACTTTACGACTTTGTAAAATTTTATCCAAATACGTCCAGCCGTTTCAGCGTGAAGGAGATACTCGTACAAACACACACACAAACTTTCGCATTTATAATATTACTGTGATATTATTTTTGGGAAAGAGGCCTCTCGGCTTTGCATGTATAGTGTGCAGCTGGGCCGACCCAAATATCCCAATTCCGGGAAGATAATATGCCGAACGGAGTTTGCCGATCGGCACGAGCCGGGGTCGGCTTTGTTGTTCAACAAATACTGCCGAATCAAAGATCCTGCTGCTGACTCGAAGTGCTCGCCTAACGTTGCAACACTGGACTTCATCAAAGCGATTCTTGTAATTTGTCTAACGAGGATAATGACTGCCTTCAGAGTAACGTAATCCCGTTATAGTGTACCTTAAGACTAAAGAAATATGCATAGGAAGGCAGGGCCAGTGTTGTCAGTTTGTAATACAATTATTTATTACTTTGTAGATATACAGTTTGTCCCTGGAGCGCGCAAATGAAAATTGATGAAACTACTGACTACCTGTTACCTACGACGCGGACGCCTGTTGATGAAGTGGCTATCGTAGCCTATAAGGCGCTTGCAACACCGAGTATCACATGCGCGTTGCCGACCCTTTAAAATAATAATTCGCTGTACCGAATAGCTTAGGAGTTAGGCTGTGTCCACAATAGGCAAACTGTGAGCGGCCGACTGCGAGTTTGCGCTACCAAATTGCAGTAGCAAACTGTTAACGCAAACTAGCAAACTGTGGACACTCCATTTCAAATACAGGGTAAAATTAAAACCAGTGCGGATATTTTAGGAGGTGAAAGTACTCATGAATATGATCAACTTTTATTATGGGATCGACACTGAAATATGCAAAAAAATCAGCTGTTCCCTACAAAAATGTACTACAACACGATCAAAATGTATGGAACAGCTGATTTTTTTTTTCATATTTCAGTGTCGGTCCCATAATAAAAGTTGATCATATTCATGAGTACTTTCACCTCTTAAAATATCCGCACTGGTTTTAATTTTACCCTGTATATGGAAGGGCGTAGGTACTAAACCGATGCGCCGCAAACTCAGTCGGTCGCCAAAAGTTTGCCTGTTGGGGACGCAGGTTCCCCGTTTTTAACACAGCGCATCCTCAAAAGCTCTGGCGACCTTACTCACCACAGGAACACAACACCTTGGTTGTTGTAGGTATTCTGTGCCCTACCTCTCTAATCGACGCGTGAAAGTATAATAAAATTATCATCTCTTTCTTGTTCTACTAGTTCAGCAATATTGTAAATTGTAACCCCCTTATAAATAAACTCGGAGCAAAGTTAAAATAAACTAAATAAATAAATAATCGTTTATTTTGGAACAAGAAATATATACAGATAAAAAAAAAATTAAAAACGATGATAGTTTGTCATCAAATGTATGCTTTAACTTATGTTACCAGCACGGTCCGGGCATCAGTAATGAGCACAAACGTTACCTGCGCATAAGCAGATTTTTCGGTCATTCTTCTGACTCTGTAGTAGGTATTCTGTGACTCAATCAAGTTTATCCACCTACTAAATTATATTACCTAACAGCAAATACTTATAAAGACATAAATAGCCAAGAAGTGCCCATTAACCACACAACAAGGAAATACCAAAGTTTTGTTTTGTTATTTTTTCGCCAATTATATCATGGAAATTTTATATTTTTTGTTTGATATTGGGATGACTAAGACAAAGAGTTATATTTCATCTGACTCATTAGTCGTTAAGGTACAAACTAGATGCATACTGACATTGCTGACTCATACAGACATATCAAATGCACTAAAGACGAGAAATCGATTAACAGTCAATTAGTTAATTGGACGCTTATCGATACTGCTCTATTCACGATTATGATTCATAACGACCAAGTGGATTCTCAAGCAGTTTCTATGGTATTCCTGAATCCAAAGTGTTGGGAAGTGGAAAAACAGGCGTACGGTCCGACCACAAAAATCTAGTAATGTATTTGATTTCTGGCGACCTTACTCACCGCAGGAACATAACACCGAAGAGTAACTCTATTTGTCTATGGTATCGACCTATTCTGTAATTAATCTGTTTGTATTAGAATGTGGAAGATTACTTGCAGTCGGTAAACTATAACATTTTAATTGCTTGGTGAGCTAAAAGTTCAATTCTTGGATATAGACCGATATTTTTAGGGTTCCGTACCTCAAAAGGAAAAATGGAACCCTTATAGGATCACTTTGTTGTCCGCCGTCAGTCACCGGACTATAAGTGGAGCCATCTGTTCATAGATGACACCACTAGAAGTATGCAGTAGCGCCATCTATGATCATATATCGGAACCCTTAGGGCGCGAGGCATACTCGCACTTGTCCGGTTTTTTAAGTTAGGTTATGTGAAGCTTACGAAAAACATCAAATGAACGAATAGAGATTTAGTAGCAGTATGCTCCTTTCCATTTATAGAAAAGTAGGTGATTTGTTTCTTTATAATCATCTGCTTAAAATGTAATAACGCCTTTGAAACATAACGCGATAAAGCATTCACGTATTTCCGTGGCCACAAATACAAGTGATTATTTTAAATAAATAGTAATTACTGAGTCAACGCCATATTACTCAGTATTGTGTCGTGACAAATGCCGCCATTTTGTATATTGTGTGTAAAATTGGCCGCCATTTTACTTTTGTTCACGAGATGGATGTTAATAATAGGTTTTCAGGAAGTTGCAACAGTGAAATGTTTATTCTAGAGAAGGTTTTTTTACTCATTAACTTAACAACCTACAATGTTATGTAAATAGTTATCTACGTTATAAGTAATTATAAAAATAAAATGTTAAAGCATTTTTATTTTGTTATACTTACGTACTTAAACAGGTATTTTGATTTGTCTTTTAAAAATTCAAATGCAACCAAAAAGTAGTTTACGTATTTTTCATAATTAATGTAGTATGCGATTCAATAAAAAATAGAAACGTCAATAACCTCAAACTGTCAACTATCACTTGAAAAGTAAGGATAGCAAAGAAAATTAAGTTGCGAATTAATTAGACCGTGCTATTACCTTTTGTCACCTGTCTCGCTCGCACAAAACCATATTTTTTAAGAATGTTAAATGAAAAGATGCATTTTTGAAAAATGTATTCTTATTTAATGTTGTAGATAATATTATTAATTTAACAGGTAAATAATAAAAACACATTTTTACTAATCAATTTAGGAGCAGTTATATAGGACAGTACCTACCTATAACTGCTCCTACATTGATTAGATGACACAGTAGAAATGTGTTTTAATTATTTACCTGTTAAATTAATATTATTATCTAAAACATTATAAGAATACATTTTTCAAAAATCATCTTTTCAATTAACATTCTTAAATAATATGGTTTTGTGCGAGCGAGACAGGTGACAAAATGTAAAAGCCCTCTTAACTGAGTCTTACAGTTACCAAATCTATTTTATTTAATAGTTTTTTTTAATACAAATATACAGACAAGACGCTTAGACGTCATAATATGGCGCAAAGTCATTTCTATTCTTATTTGGATAGCATTGTAGTATCTTTAATAAATGCTGCCCTCAAAGTCTAGGTAAACCGCAGCCAGAGCAAAACTTAATCATAAGTATTATCTAGTTTAGAGTGTACCTGTGTACCGCAGCGGACACAAAGGTCAACATAATCCAACTTAACCAACTTAGCCCACTTAATTCCAGGGTAAGCCAAGGTACCTATTACGTACAAGGTAGCTACATAATTCGTGTATACTCCGCGTTTCTTTTGATTTATTATTTCAACTAGATTAAGACCCTAAGCGGTATCAGCACTGAGACTTTTCTTTCTGTGTAATTTAAAATATCGCAGTCTCAAGATATTTTTGTTTAAGGCTGATTTTTCACCTGTGTGTGCTATGCATACGTCGCGAACTCGCGAGTGGCCGCGGTGGTAGTCACTTTGTGCCCGGTTTTTGCAATCTTGTGAAGCTTTTTTTTACCCGACTGCGAGACGCAAAGGAGGGTAATGTGTTTATCAGTCTATGTATGTATGTATGTATGTTTGTTTCTATGTAGCGTTCTAGAGACCAAATGCGTAGGCCAATTTTGATAATTCTTACGTCAATCGATTCGTCTTAACCTTGCGAGTGTCACTAAAGACATAACAGTAATCAAAATTCACTACAGCGACAACCAGACGCCATATTGTCAAAATGAAAAAAAAAAAAATTGATGAACTATGTCAAGTGGGGTGTCGTTGAATAGGTATTTTAAAATCATCTTTAGGTTCCTTATATCATTTTTCATTTTAAATAATAGTTTAGGATATATAACGATTTAAATTTGTTTAACAAAGCAATCATTCTCGCTAATTCTTACTTATTGATTTAAGTTTTTATTTCAAGTATTAACGAAATACAAACAAAAAAGAAGATTACGAAAACATACATTAAAAATTTAAAAAACCCGACTGCAAACAAGAGCACTTTTCAAGCAGTCTGATGCAGTTGGTGGCATACAATTTAAGATTTAACACAAATAATTGCCACCAACTGCATCAGACAGCTTGAAAAGTGCTCTTGTTTTGAACTTTTTAGTTGTTTTTTGGCAGTCGGGTTTTTTAAATTTTTAATTTACTATTTTTATTATGAAAAGGCATCTACGTTAGTTTTCTAATCATTTCTTTTATTTTTGTATTTGCTTTGTTTTTGTTTGATTTTTATAATTCATGGTTAAAGGTTAATAACTGTCCTTGATGTCACCTTTTGTGTCTCTTTTTGTTTTATTAATCTGTGAGAGCAATCTATTAATTTCTTTCTTTCTCTCTATTTCTTTTAAATTACAACGGCTTACCCTTAGAAATATACGTATCTTACAAAAACATAACTCAGACACAATCTACAAAAATCCTTAAATTAATTCATTTTTCTAGCTACAAATCACATTTAAAATACATTTGCCTAACGAGTTTCATTTAAATTCCCCTGAAAACGCTACACAGCCTTAATTACGGGCTGAATTATGAAGATATTTTACTAAGACCAAAAGATTACCATTTAATTTAAGTTAACCCAAGTATTCTAATAAAATAGCTTAGCTTATGAAATATTATCTAGGTACAAACAAAAAAAATATAGAAGTTGTAATGTTTTTTTTCTTGTTTGTGATTACATTAATTTTTTATTCAACTTTTCTTGGACGATAGGTATGTAAGTATGTACATTTCAAAGAAAACTTTTCTAAAATAGATGGAGGATAATTTTATATTTCATTTAGCCTGGATTTGACTATATGCCATGCTATTTACAGCAGAGTAACTAACCTAGGACTAATACTACTCTTTGGATTTATCGGAGAGTAAAAACTCTCCGATAAATTCATTTAATTTTGCATGTTTCGTAGAGTAGAATTCTGCATAATAATGTCTTAGGTTTTCGCGATTATTACACATTATAATTAAACAAGTTTAAACGGATTAAATTGCGTATATTACAGATTTTTACAGAGTTTTCCTGACGTCACGAACGAACGAAGTCGTCCTGCGACCACGAACGCTGCAAAGTGTTCGAAACGTCAGGAAAACTCTGTAAAAATCTGTAATATACGCGATTTAATCCGTTTAAACTTGTTTTATTATAATAGAATTCTGCATTTTGTTATTTTAGGATAGATCAATGAATGATGAATTAAATAATTAACCAATTAAAATCGAAATACAGATGTTCTATAAAGTGCAGGACAAAATGTGCTATCTTTTTTTCCTTTACCTTACTGATAAAATAAACGCAACAATAAAACCTACAAACAATCAAGACAAGAGTAATACATTTTAATTACACCAGCTATCAACTATTACTAGACAATTACTAACCGATGGCAATTGTTTTATTTTAATACCTAGTTAGTTATAGTTTTCTTTTATGACAGCCATTTAATTCGTTCACACGTTTTTTTTGCACTGTTTATAAATATTTTTTGCTTATGTAAGTTGCTCACGTGTTATAATTAAAGTTATATTTAGTTGCCTGCTGACAATCAATTTTGTTTCATTACCTGGTCAAATTACAGCTGATTTTGTAAACAAATATTTATTATTATGCTTAATTTTTTTACCGTAAAAGGCCGATACTGGACGTGGTATGTATTGTAGGTGCATTTATAGATACGAATCTTACATACCCTAACACAGACTAGCAGACAAAGATTCAGATGCAAATGGCACACGGCCTTGATTACCGATTGGTAACTGTGTAATTATTAGTAGTAATTTGTGTAATTATTTGATGAATAAGTAGGTACTTATACTTATGTATTTTTATTTCATTTTCTTTGATTAGGTATATTGACGTGTGTTAGGTTACATAATTATTCTACTGTTTAGTATTTACCTATAGCTTTTTCTGTTTTAAACCTCAGTGTAACTTTATTTAATATTTCTTTTGATTTATATAATTTTACATAAAAGTAATTGACAGACAGAATTGTGTTGCTGCGGAGTTTGTTGCGCCGTTTCTTCTTCGCAGCCAAAACTAGGAAGCGGTGAAGGGCGGGCGTTTTTGGGAGCTGTCTTATGTATGTTGACGTTCAAAAAGTGCTAATCATTTAACCCACTTTGAATAAATGACTTTTGATTTTGATTTTGAAATCTTTCATTAAGGGTCCGGTCGTAAGATCAATCGTAGCTAAAACCACGGAAGAAAGTTCCTAAGATTGTTTCTAAAGATTGTTTCCTACTGTTTCATCTTTAGGAAACAATCGAAGACAGGAGATTAAACTCTCTTCCGTGGTTTAAGCTACGATTGATCTTACGGGAGAGGTAGGGTACAGCGGGATCTCGCTATTTGTCAAATTTTTCATCGGCCTAAAAAAAACGATATTTGTTTACGGGACTTTTTTAACTACATAATTGCAAAATCTCCAAAATCTTAATTTTTTTAAAGATCCACGAAAAATTTTAACGCTGAAGGGTTCAGAATAAGGTACTAAATCCATGGTTTCAGTTTTCATTACGCTGTCACTTACACGTACCTTATTCTGAACCCTTCAGCGTTAAAATTTTTATGTAAGTTCAAACTACTTCGAATATAAATCTACAATTCCAACACTTAAAGAAAGAAAAAGAAAGAAGAATTATTTATTTGAGCCCGCACAGGAAATATAAACATAAAAAGGAAAAACAAAAGAGTGAAAATTAAAAAAAAACCGGACAAGTGCGAGCCCTAAGGGTTATATCAAAGTAGATATTAATTTATCAAATTTTAATCATAGATGGGCGCTACTGCATACTTCTAGTGGCGCCATCTATGAGCAGATGGCTCCACTTATGGTCCGGTGACAGACGGACAACAAAGTGATTCTATAAGGGTTCCGTTTTTCCGTTTGAGGTACGGAACCCTAAAATATAGTAACACCTGTACGACTGTACGAGGCTAAAAGTTTTCTATCTCAGCATAGTGCCGCGATATTTAAAAATAAATGCCGCAGCGCTGATATTCTGATAGGGCCCATCGGCACACCGGCAACAAATAAGAGACATCACGCCTGTGTTCCCCGAAATGCTAGGCAGAAGTGTATAGCACGTACCCATTTCACCAAATATGTTTAAATCCCATATGATAGAGGGGCCAGCCTATTCCTATATTTAAGTTTCCTTTGTTCTTTTTATTATAGTTCAAGTTATCTCCATATTCAACAAAATTGTAACAGACACAGACAGAGTTACTTACGCATTAGAGGATGATTGATATCATAGAAAACCTCTTTCTTAGCTAGACATGCTTCATGAAGAAAAACATCGTGACATAACTAACAATGACTAAATTATAAAATAATGATTATTCAAGCAATGATAAATAATGATACCTATGCACACATTGTCACTTCAATACTCGGAGTCAAACATCGTGAGGTACAGATTTAATGGTGTGACATCGAAGGCTGTAATGATAGGTCAACGACCGCGGCTTATTGATGCGTTGTGACCTTTGATCGTCGAATGTTGATGCTAAATAATATTAACAATAGAGGCAATAAACTACAGGTGTGATAATACCAGCAGCAGCCGTGCGGGCGCCGCACAACTAAATAATAATAATATCAGCCCTGTTTATAAACTGTCCCACTGCTGGGCACGGGCCTCCTCTCAGAATGAGAGGGGTTAGGCCATGGTCCACCACGCTGGCCAAGTGTGGGTTGGCAGACTTCACACACCTTCAAGAACTTTATGGAGAACTCTCAGGCATGCAGGTTTCCTGAGGATGTTTTCCTTCACCGTTAAAGCAAGTGATAGTTAATTTCTAATACGCACATGACTCCGAAAAGTCAGCGGTGCGTGCCTCGGGATCGAACTCGAACTATTCGCCGTGGGAAGCACATGGGTGAACCACTACGCTATCACTGCTTACACGTCAACTATATGGAAAAAAATAAGCGGCAGTGCGCAATACGACATCCGCACCGCTGCCGCACCGCAGCACTCCGGCTACAAACACCTAAATTGAAAGAGCCCTTACTTCAAAATGGTATCTGTTTTGACCGATGTTGGCTTAATGGTTATTTTATTAGGGTATTTGAGCCACGTCAGGGTTTAAAGGGTTTTCTCGTTAAATATCGACCCTTTGAGTCATGTTTGGGGTTCCGTACCCTTTTATTTATGCCCTTCCGTCATATTGGATAACGGAATACAGATGAGTCAGCCGTTTGGTATCCAATGCAATATAACAATCGTCAGTGTTTTAAATTAATTTATTTAAATATAATCGACAGCGCGATTAAGAGCAGTTGTGGTCTAGTGGCAGCAGACCCCACTTAGGGCCTGTGCACACCACGTTTTTTAAACGCGCCGTCGACGCGCGTTTTAGAAACGCGCGTCGACGGCGCGCTTTTATCCTACAGAGCAGATTCAAACGCGCGGCACCGGCGCGTCTGTATCGATAAACACGCGCGTTTGCATCGCGTCTGTATCGATTCAAACGCGTATTTGAATTTATACAGGTGTGCAAAGGTCTACAGGCTGCGTCTGACTTGCGTGCGTATCGCGTCTGTATCGCTACAAATGCGCGTCGACGGCGCGTTTAAAAACATGATGTGCACAGGCCCTAACAAGTGGTAAGTCCTGAGTTCGAACCCCGGTAGGTACTAAGGCGCACACCTTCTGCAATTTGTTTCATGTTGTTTTTTCCATACAGCAGACAACAAACGTCCAAATTGGAAGAGCCCCAATGTCTTTTCGTTAGTCAGAGCCACGCACGAATGTTTAATTTCCATTTTCATATTAGTAAGCCACACTAATTATAGTATTAACAACTGCCTGTAGTAATACTGTCGGCTAAACAAAGCTTTGCTGCGATAACAATGTGATTTGCATCGTCCAGACTTGTGTCAAGCGTGTACATAAACATACGTTGGGAGCTTGTGCTCCAGAGGTTGCGAGGCGATGAGTTCCAATAGCTCTTTATTATGTGATTGTAGCTAAAAAGAAATCTTCCTTCCTCCCATCCTTCCCTCCTTCCTCCCTTCCTTCTTTCCTTCCTTAATTCCTACTTTTTACTTTCCTTTACTTCCTCCTTCCATTCCTCCATTTTCGACATTTTTTTTTAGCTTAGCTTCAACAGGATCACATAACCCAGGTGTAATACACCACTGTTATCAGCAACACTGATTTATCACTACACCACAAATAACAGCGCTTCGGGGACGTTGCCAAATAACTGCTAATTATCAAATGTTAACTCATTACCGGCTCGTTTGATATTAACGAGATGCGGATGCCGACGATATTATCGTGTTTGCATAAATTAGTGTCATATTGTAGGTATTAACAAATTATACATTAGGTAACTACTTACGTACAGTAAGTTAGATAGTTAAAAATAGAAGGTTTTATAAAAATTCAGATGACTTTAAAAAGTGCAATGAAATTGTAGAAATGGAAACAAATCATACAAATAAAGAATTCAAATATTTTTCTGATAACATGTTAACTAATGTGTGCTAATAGGAATAAAAGGTGAGATACCGTGAGGTGAGTCACAAGCACAACCACGACCGCTTTGCAACAGAGCAACAGACAAAGAAGAATAGGTTCTCCACCCACGAAGAAGACACAATAAATAAACAATCGCCATGAATCATACGTAATTTATGCAACAGGAGAAGGTCTAGTCACCAAAAAAAACTGTCTAACAATGACGTCCACGAAAATCTTGACGATATCAAAGAATTAATTTATTTAGTAATTACACAATGTACACACAGTTTAAGAACTAAGATAAACTATTCTAATGAGTATATGAACCTGCTATGCTGTTGCAAGAGAAAAGAGAGAGCAATGTCTTATTTTTCCAACTTTATTATTCCTGTCTGCCCTCCTCCGTTCCTTCCTTACTTCCTTCCTCATTTACTCCTTTCCTTCCGTCCTTCCTCATTTCCTTCTTCTCCTCCTCATTTAAATTCTCCCTTCTTTCCATACTTACATCCATGAAAATCTCATGTGAAATGAATCTCATCTTCAGGCGATCCGTTTACTTACGCGAAAATAAATCTAAACAATATTATTACCGAATATTAGGAAACATTAACCCAAATGACATAAAGTCATTAATATCTCCGGTTCCGACTTCGGCTCCGATAATTTTGAAACGGAGGTTTTAATCGGACGTCGATGCATAGCGGATAGAGGCGGCCGCGGCGACAATTTTCAATATTATTTTTAAGAGTCTGACTGAATAATGTTTATACTGTTATATTTTATGAAGCCTGCCCTTAACACCTGATTTCGGTTCCGACTCCGACAAACCAATTTATAAACTCCGACTCCGACTTCGGTTCCGATAAAACCACGTCCGTAACATCTCTGAGGGTCTACTCTGTAAGTCCGTCAACGAAGATACGGGCCCGTCCGAAAGTACAATAGACATAAGATTCCGTCAAAACAAGTGTCAAATTAAATTTTTCGGACGGATAAAAACACATCGGGAGTAGGGACAACTGTCAAATCGTGCTATCATTCATTCTTAGTTCGGGCCTCGAACTAATCTTAAGTCCGTAGGTGATACGGAGTAAGAAACGCCCGTAACTAAGGCCGAAACTACGGATTTCGTGCTTAGAGAGTAGACCCCCTGGTGTGGAGGATGGTAGTCATATCCTTGACATTTTGGTCGGGTTCATTGTTCGCAATATTTTGGTTAAGTTTATTTCTCGATTGGCTTGAATGATGCATCGAGGAAACTTACATAACGTTAATTATGAACGTATAATATATTTCCAGATGAATACCTACCTGATGAAAGATATTAAGAATCAGATTTGAAATTAAATCAATAATTGGAAACAAGTTTCTTATGATTATTTATTGATTGAAGCTGTGCCTATGCGGATATGAGATTAATTTATTATACAATCAAGTCAATTACAAAATTAAAGTAAGTACCTATCTGACTATGGTTTTTTGAGGACGTTCTATAAAGGTTTTTAACCCAGATACCTCGTATCAAATTGGTACATTTTTGATACTTAACGATTCATATTTTTACTAACCTAATGTTTTATCTTGACCCATTGCCCTTCCTCTATAAGGATCAAGATTGCTTTATCACTGTCAAGTACCTACCATTTAGAGTTGCTCCCTAATTACCCATTTCTTTAATTAATGAATCTCAATCTTAAAAAACCTACAACAGAAGCAAACAACCGATATAACGTAAACTAAAATCGATTGTTTACAAAACGATTCCAGCAAACGTTGTCATCCGTAACATGTTTTATAACATTATCGATTGTTACGTTTGTAATCTCCGAATCGAATGACCGATTCGATGATTTTATCGATACAATGGACGGCGGATGGTCAGCAAAAACATCATGGTCGGACGGAAATTGATGCAAATTGAGCGTGAGGTTTGATGTTTAATATCCAGAACTAGTTTGGAGGACGGAAAATTATGTTTTTGCTGATGGTATTTAATTGACTTGTTAGTTGATAGCCGGCCGCCCGATGTTTTGTTAGAATTTAATTTTCGGAACGAAATTTAATGTTTTGTTCAAACGGATTACCTAATGGGTGCAGTTTCGGGTTTATTTTTGTCAACAATTTTATATTTTCGGGCTGTGTTTTGACGATTCAATAAGTCATTTTATTTCGCTTTTATAAAAAAGCTGGTCAGTATTTTGCTAGCGGGTTGCTGTTACAAATACAATCTGTATTTTTTTAAGTTGACTGGTAGAAATCGTCACGTAAGGTAAAAAACGTTATGCCCCTCCATAAATTTAAAACTCACGGCAATCGCGCTCACAGTCTCCGACCAGGTACCTACATAACTAATCTATCTTAAACAAAATATTTTTTTCGAATTCGACTGGTAGTTCCAGAGATTAGCGCGTTCAAGCAAACAAACAAATTGTTCAGGGTTATTATATTACATTACCTATTATTAAGTACAAGTAGGTAGGTATAGATTACATTTCTTACAAACATATTCCACTGTACCTACATCATTTTTTATGAGGTTTTGAAGGTACTTTGCAGCATTCTGACTGTTCTGAGTCGTCCTGCGACCACGAACGCTGCAAAGTATTCGAAACGTCAGAAAAAAAAATACACGGGATTTAATCCATTTAAACTTGTTTTGTTAAACATTTTATATTAAACCCATACATGACGACTTAGACGACATCTCCAGAGCAACATCCAGGTCAATCATCATCCACAATCAAACTAGGTTAGGGTCAGCTTCCAGTTTAACTAAATACGGCTAAAATTTTTATGTGGAGCGACTGCCATCTGACCTCCACAATCCAATTATTGGGTAATACTGGTATTCTAAAATTAAACCCGTTACTGTTAACAGATTTTCGGGCTCCTGACTACCCGTAACGACTGTGAAAGATATTCCTATGACAACCGGGACCGACTGTTTACCGTGCTCGGCACGGAGGGGACTCGATGTGTAAAGAACGGTCACGCATCTAAGGACTGACTGCGGTAAGCTTCGCAGATCAATCAATCATCACAAATCCCTCGATATTCCATGGATACCTACCTACTCTTCAAAATAATAGAATTTATGTAGCAGTTATGTAAAAATAATGTAGGTAAGTTAAGCTTAAATGCAGGAGATATAAATTCACAACAAAAACTGTACTCAGGTTATAGGTACCTACTTATAAAAAATTGTTTCGTAATAAAATGTAATCTGATCGAATTGTTAAAATTAGAACAAAGAATATACGATAAAGTATATATGTTAAGGAGAAAAAATTAAGGCTACGTCATCCGGCCATCAGTCAGGCGCGTGCATTGCATATAGGCAAGTAGGCAGTGACCACCCTTTTAAGGTTTAATAAAACCATTTTAACTATTACTACATCAATATACATAATTATATATCAATAATTAGTCATGATTGATATATTTTATTTATGTAGTAACAGTTAAAATAGTTTTATTGAATTATATGAGGTAGGCACTGCCTACTTGCTTATATGCACTGCACGCCACTGCCATCAGTCAACATAATCCGTCCAAATCCCACGAAGAATCCCCTTCTAAACTGGGAACAGAGACATGAATAGCGTATTAGGAAAGAAATTCTGCCGTTGTTCTTGGCTTTTACCAGCATTTGTGGAGGCTTTGCCTTTTGGTGCTAATTTATATTGATCTAAAATTCTTTTTTTTTTATTATTCTATGATAGGCTTGCGCTTGACCACCATCTCGCCTGATGTTAAGCGATGATGCGGTCTACGATGGAGCACGCTTGCCTAAAAGAAACCGATTCCCTCGTGACTTGAAGATACCCAGATTGTAACTGTTGGGAAACACCCATTCGGCTGCTTGGCGGTTTTCACAATAAAAGTGGAAGCAAAGCCCTTTGTTCGGGTTCTTGGTATATCTACCATGAACCGATGGTTTGTTGTGCTTCTGGCCGTCCGATAGAAGAAAGGGCAGGAGGGAATTAGATCATGCAGATCTGAAGCACACTCTCCGAAATGTATCCGGTAAAAAACCGATAGACTAGCAACTTTGCGCCTTTTTAGACTTAGGTAGAACGACTGGTATGAATGTATGATCAAAGCTGTAATTACGCTTCGTTTTAATAGATGTGTGTGTTTGCTTGATTTAATGATCACAAGGGCGAATGAGAGCAGTGTATGGCCATAAAACAAACATAGTTGTTCATGGTGTTAGTAATATAGGCCTGCGAAATTATTAGTGTTTTCAAGTAAGCTTGTAAGTATAATCTACTTTTACTAAAGGTTGATTTAAACCAAACGAACGAAAAGCTAGAGTAGAACAATAGCATTGTTTCTCGATCTTTTAGTGTAAACGAAAGCTTGTTTTCAGCATAGCATAAGCATAATCGGCCTATAATGTTCCCACTGCTGGGACACAGGCCTCCTCTGTGAGAGGGAGTGGGCCGCAGTCCACCACGCGGGCCCAGTGCGGGTTGGTGGACGTCACATGTTTTCGAATTTTTGGTTCTAGGACATACCGGTTTCCTCACGATGTTTTCCTTCACCGTTAAAGCAAGTGATAATTAATTTCTAATACGCACATGACTTCGAAAAGTCAGCGGTGCGTGCCTCGGGATCGAACTCGAACCATTCGCCGTGGGAGGCACATGGTTAATCCAATAAGCTATCACTGCACTGCACTGTTTTCAGCGTTTACACCAAAATATCAACGAACAAAAATGAGAACAAGAACTAGAATAAAATTCTTGCACAATAGAACAACGAAAGAATGCCCTACGTCTGTTTACACTAAGATAATTTGATGGAGTGGGGATAAAATGAACATTCGCTGATCTGATGTAGATCCGCCTTACCACAGACTCATAATAAGTATTCTATTATTTCACATCTAAGACCAAGACAAATACAATACATCTAAGACCAAGACAAATATCAAGACAAATACAGTGCCTAACTTCGGACACTGCTCCAGTAGCCAGTAACATACTGTATGCTCAAAAGATAAAAGAAATTGTCACACATCACAACATCAGTCACACCAATACAGTTCATTGTCAACTTGACAATTGATTCACCGTTGAACCGTGTCACAACAAACACACACTGACCCAGATGTCAGCTAACGGAAGCACGATACGGTGTGATCACAGCTTAGCGGCTGCAGTGTGGTTGTTTAATAATGGAATTAACGGACGTATGTATGAACTGGGAGATAAGGGTGGTTGCATAAGCAAGACCATCGAGTCACCGAAGTGACGTGACGGTACCTGTAAGAGTGCAAATCCACCAAGATGTGTGCGAGGGATGTGTCTGATAAGAACCAATAGAATCGCTTCATTTACCTAGCTTCAGGTGAATGAAGGCAAATTAAGCTATTCTATTAGTTCTGAAACAAACACATCCCTCGCACACATCTCTGGTAGATTCGCACCCTAATAAAGGCAAGAACAGTAGACAGACTTGCTGTGTTCTTGGGATTCCGTAGCCAAATGTCAAAAATGGAATCCTTATAACTTCGTCCTGTTCGTCTGTCCGTCTGTCCGTATACCTATTTTACTCGAAGAGTATGGACAGTTTACAGATGAAACTTCGCAAGAAGGTTGTCTTCTATGGCGCGCCATAAGAGTGTAAAAAACTTACGAAAAAAAATGTGGGAGCACTGAGAGATGAAAAAAAAAATCGCGCACCTCTTCCTAGTCTTTGATTAGATAGCTCTTTAAAAATAACATGAAGTGATTTTTTTTATTCAGGTGAATATTGTGTGAACCATGTGCTTAAAAAGTCGTAAAAAGTATCTCTTCCCTCTAAATTTTCAACTAAAGGGTGGAAAATTCTGAAAAAACTAGAAGTACCTAGTAGAATTTAAAAACACTGGCCACAGAGGTGCGGACTACAGTTTTCATTCAGAGTTACGTGTTCGGCGAGGCTTAACCGAAAGCTTATCTATAGAAAATACATAATAATATTTTCTTATCTACTTTCGAAACAATTCTACCAAAACTGTGCGGGCGTTATCAAGCCTTGAATACGGGGACACTGTTATAGTTTCATGATATTATTCTGTTACTAAAATAACATGGATCGGAACTGTTAGTGGATTGGGAACAATTTTAGGAACTGTTTTAGTTGGATCCAAATAACTTTTTGAAACATTCTTATCTGTGTAGGTAGTCTCAGAGCTTGGTAGGTACTTTGCTTATCTCGTAATGGGGAATGGCGCGGGTTTTATATAGTTTTGAGCTATTCAAAATGTAATATTGCGTCCTTTGGATATATCCGTATATGCCGAGGTGGTCGACGGAGCCCCGCTACGAGGGTCTCCGTCAACCACCTCCCTCCCCTAGTAAGTCCAAAAAAGTTGTATTTTGTTTTACATTGACACTGTAATTTAAAACTCAGTCTAAGGTAGGTAATTCAACTTAAAACACGGCAACATTAATCTGCTGCTACGGTAGTTTGCAATTATTTTTATCTGGTAACACTGCTACTCCGGTTCCCAACGGTGCGGCGTTATTTTTGGGATCCAGCGCTGGCTGCGGAGACACTCCCTAATAACTCTCATGTTCTAAGACGTAACCTGGTGGTTTTTTCCCCTAACTCAAAGTTATAGATCATCATCATCCGCCTAGCCTTTTCCCAAACTAGATTGGGGGCGGCTTCCAGTCTAACTGGTTGCGGCTGAATATCAGTATTTTACGTGGAGCGACTGCCATCTGACCTCCACAACCCAATTATTGGGTAATACCGGTATTCGAATGTTAGACCGGTTGTCAGACTCTCGGGCTCCTGACTACCGTAACGATTGTCAAAGACATTCTTATGACAACCGGGACCGACTGCTTAACGTGCTCTCCGAGGCACGGAGGGGTCTCGATGTGTAAAGAACGGTCACCCATCCAAGGACTGACCGCGGCAAGCGCAGCTAAACCTCGCAGATCGATCGATCAGCGCGGCTGTCGTTTATCGGCAGCTCGTTCAGCAGAATAAATGCTATTCATGGTGGCTCCTTAATTTTAGTAAGTAACCAGCTTAAATTTAAAGACCGTATGGACATTGTGAGCCTGTCTGTTGAACGTACTATTGAGATCGCCTGTGTAGAATTGGAGCGGTTTATTGTATTAAGTGTGTACAGACCACCTTCAGGATTGTATGATTGTTTTGAAAAAGTAATGGATGAAGTGTTGTACAAAGTCTGCAACTCAAACAAATCTATCATTGTATGCGGTGATTTTAATATTAATTTATTAGAAAATTCTGGGTCTTGCATTAAAATTATAAGTTTATTCCAGTCATACAATCTTGTTAACCTATTTCTGGAGCCCACTAGAATAACTACCTCTACTGCCACTTGCTTAGATAATATTTATACCGATGTTATACCTTACCAAAAAAAAAATATTAATTTACTGGACTCAGATCATTGTGGACAGATGATCACTATTCAAAATCAAAACAAAGATGTAGTCAAAAAGGATATCACTGTTAACCCTAAAACTGCAGGCCGCCTAAAAACATTCCGTACTAAGCTCATTAATAAATTACCTTATTTATCAAGTAATGATGATCCTAATAAATTATATGATGATCTTTTTAACATGTACTGTACACAATTTAATTCTACTTTTATTCCAAAGACAATTAAAGTTAACAACACTGCATCCTTCAGTGAATGGGCTACCATTGGTATACATAAAAGTAGAAAACGGCTTTATGAACTGTACAATGAAAGGATATATGTAAACACACCCGAATTCAATTTATATGTCAAAAATTATTCAAAATTATTTAAAAAAGTTTGTTGCATGGCCAAATCGCATTACTTAAGTTCAAAGATAAAATCTAGTAATAATATAATTAAAACGACTTGGAATATTATTAACAGTGAAACGGGTAGGTCTAGTAATCGAGATAGTGAATATAGCCTTAATATTGATGACAATGTAATTAAATCGGATTTACAAGTAGCCACAGCTTTCGAAAATTTATTTTCAAAGGTTCCAGTTGTAACTACTAAATCTTTGAACTCATCACCTGCTGTTGCAGAGACTTTGCTTAAAGAAAATGTTAAAAATTGCGATTCGGAGTTTAATTTTCAACATGTTAGCTGTAGAGACATAATCAAAACTTTTCACACTTTAAATGTAAAAAAAACAGCAGATCTGTGGGGTAATTCGGTAGACGTTGCTAAGTCTATTATTGACATTGTAGCACCTACTCTAGCCTCTATTTTTAATAGTTGTATTGATTGTGGTAAGTTTCCTGATCTAATGAAA
Source organism: Thalpophila matura (assembly GCA_948465475.1). Taxonomy (NCBI): domain Eukaryota; kingdom Metazoa; phylum Arthropoda; class Insecta; order Lepidoptera; family Noctuidae; genus Thalpophila; species Thalpophila matura. The sequence continues at coordinate 20,580,447 of OX419177.1, forward strand.
AGTAGTAAAATAATACCTCTATTTAAATCGGGTAGCACATCAGACCCTACAAATTATAGACCAATTTCAGTGCTGCCTACATTTAGTAAAATTTTCGAAAAACTTATTTTAGAGCAGATGCAAAAATTCTTTAATAAAAACAAATTATTACATAACAAACAGTTTGGCTTTACGAGGGGTCGTTCAACAACTGACGCCGGTGTTGAACTTTTAGGACATATTTTTGATTCGTGGGAGAATTCACACGATGCTTTGGGTATTTTTTGTGACTTGTCTAAGGCATTCGATTGTGTTCTTCATGAAACATTAATCAGGAAACTGTACTACTATGGCATAAGGAACTCATCTTTGGATCTTCTTACTTCATACTTAAGTGATAGGATTCAGAAGGTGGATGTTAATGGTAAAAGATCACCCGGGTCTGTAGTAACAATGGGAGTACCACAGGGCTCAATTCTTGGCCCTTTTTTGTTTCTTATTTATATAAATGACTTACCCTTCCTTATAAGGGACAATCATGAGATAGTACTGTTTGCAGATGACACTTCACTTTTGTTTAAACTTAAACGTCAGCAGCTGGTTACTGACGATGTAAATAGCGCTATCTCAAAAATAGTGCACTGGTTCAATGTTAATAACTTACTTTTGAATGAAAAGAAAACTAAATGTATTAAGTTTACGACACCTAACGTTAGACAGGTGAAAACTAGTGTACTAGTGAAGGGTGAGGAGCTGAATCTTGTAGATACCACAGTGTTCTTAGGTATAACATTGGATGCTAAGCTTCAGTGGGGACCACACATAGATAAGTTGTCGAAAAAGCTTAGCTCTGCAGCATACGCCGTTAAAAAAATTCGCGATTTAACTGATCTTGAGACTGCCCGTTTAGTATACTTCAGTTATTTTCATAGTGTCATGTCGTACGGTATTCTGTTGTGGGGACATGCCGCCGACATACAGAATGTTTTTGTTTTGCAGAAAAGAGCAATTCGATCAATTTATAAGTTAAGTCCCAGACATTCACTCAGAGAGAAATTTAAAGATATTAATATAATGACTGTTCCATCTCAGTACATTTATGAAAATCTATTGTATGCACATAAAAATATTAATCTCTTCACTAAATATAGTGATATTCATAATATTAATACTAGAAACAAACATAGACTTGTTGTTCCTGCCACGAGGCTCCAGAAAATAAGTGGCACATTTAAATGCCAAAGTATACGCTTTTACAATAAAATCCCTAGCCATATTAAAAAATTAAGCCTTAATAAATTCAAATCATTAATAAAGCGAAAACTTTGTCATAAAGCTTTTTATAGTGTTAAAGATTATATGGAGGACAAAAAGGCTTGGGATTGAGCTGTTCCAATACATACATGGGCCAATACTACTATTGACATAACCACTAAATTATTGCTCTTTTATTTGTTTTTATAATTTTTTCTATATACACTTTGACATTGAATGTTTCCTTTTGAAACAATTTATATACAAAATGACATTGAATGTGATAATAATGATAATATATTGATTATAATTATTGTAAATGTGAGTACTATGTGGGTTATTATGTTACTGTTATTAGATCTCAAGCTCAGTCTGACAGTTTGAGTACTTTAGGGGGCCTACCCAAATGTCCTCTCTGATGGTAATGTTCGTCGGGTCGTTGAGCTCCCTAAGTCTGGGTTGAGCTACCACGATACCCGGCACATGCGTGCACAGTCAGGTCAGGTCCACTCAAATCTGTATGGCTCTTTCCTCTAAAGGCCATTTCAGACTAACCTGCATGGTTCTTACACAATTTATCTTAATTGTCTGGACTTTAAAAGAGACATCAACCTTTGAGTTTGTTTCGGTGTTTCTTCTCAAAGGTAGTCATATAGGAAACACCGAACTCATCTAGCTTAAAAAAATGTTTTGACGTGTAAAAGTGTTATTTTTAACCTATTTACAAAATAAATATCATTTATATCATTTATATCATTTATCATTTATATCATTTATCCACGAGCCCCTCTAACTCAAAGTTATAGATGTTTTGACAAAACTTACAAAATACATAATTTCATAAATACTTATTGCATAGCATGTGGAATGTTGATTCTAATGTATTATAAACAATGCTAGCAAGTTATTCGGTTTACTGAAGTTTTTCCATAGTGCGAAACTCTGTGGTCAGTATCACATTAATATTGGGTGTATATCGACAAAAAGAACGAAATATGTTTAGGAATTATCTCAACAAAGTAGAAAGAGCAACCTTCTGAGTTGTTCCATTTCTACCAGTACTATTTGGATCTTTATAAAACTACAGAAACTTTAATCCGGGCCCAAGTAAGTTTTCTATTTATCCCAAAAAAGGCGACTTCGTAGGGATCAACTATAGCCCTCAAACAACTAAGGAGTTTGCCAAATTTCGGCGCGAATGAACAAACTATCACACATGTTTTTTTCCACAAATACAGCTAAACTATTCTCTACCTTACCATGAAAACAGTAAGAGATACAATTGTATGTGTATTCGTTCGAATATGTTAGAATTCTGTAGGTTCCTCGCGAGGGAGCTGCCCGTCCAATATCGTTCAAATTCAATAAACATGCGCTCACGAATATTCGCAAGAAACATCTTTGTTTTCGTAAACCACCGGAATGGAAATAGTATATTAATATATTATAGGTTCACGCGTTCTCTTGACGTGTACCGTTTTATCTAGATCTAGGGCATCAGGTAGAAAAATTGGATGAAACGACGCGACGATTTCGGTAAATTGAAAAGACGTTATTCGAAACTGTAAGGTAAAAGGTATCTCTACTAAGTCAACTATTCTACACAATGAAAAATCTATATTATTAGTACGTGACGAGAAAAGTTTGTACGGTAGGTACTCCTTTTAAAGCATTTTGCGCGCACGGAGTAGTGTAACACTTGCCATAGGTACTAAAGTGCAAACAGTTAAAATTCGAATACCTAGGTATATTAAGTGTTTCAAATAAACTTAAAATAATGAATTACGGTGGAATTTCGTCCATTAAGACGTAATAATAAAGAAGAAAGCACACAAACAATATGTTCTGGCTACAATGTGTAAAGTTACTTATATTCAATAACAACACGAAAGTAAAGCCGCTATTACAATAAGATCATTAATAGCACAAAAGTATGCTATTTTCAAGCAATACTAGCATTCAAATACAAATATTTTATTGGATATTAAACAAGTTTCCAAAAGAGTAGAATACGGAATGTCGACGCACAAAATATCGATAAATGCTAATACGATGCTACAAAATTGCGATGCACGTTACGGCGAAAGACTGTCTCTGCGAAGCCACTACACTTCGATGCACGTTACCGCGATAGATCTTCACTGCGATACTATACTTGACTTCGATGCACATTACCGCGAAAGATTTTAAATGTCGTGTTCGTTAACAGCTACATTAGTTTAAAACAAGTTCGCGGCCATTAGCGCTCACCTCCTAGAGGGGGGCGGCCGCGTTCCAATATTATTAAGTTAACTAGCTGTTCCCCGCGCTTTCGCCTCCGTTGCTCGGCTCCTTAAAGTCATAGCGTGATGTTAAATAGCCTATACTATTTCTTATGAATCCTGCTATCAAATACAAAAAGAATTTTTCGAATACAACCAGTAGTTTTAGAGATAAGCAGGTTTAAACAAACAAACTCTTTAGTTTTATAATATTAGTATGTACACTCGACGACATTTACGGTCGACCACTTTTTGCCCTTATTACTAAGAACATAAGGGTGAAAAGTGGTCGACCGTAAATGGCGTCGAGTGTACCTAATAGATAACTGTAAAAGTTTATTAACTATTTTGAACTACATATTACTAAATACGCATTTGGAAATACTGCATAAGTTTTCCGATAGATGTCGCCAAACGCTCCTAAGAAGCGTATTACAAAGGGGTCTCAAATTTCAGATGAGTCGGGCGAGACCCGGTAGCTCAGTTGGTTCAGAGCACTAGCCACGGTACGGCAGGGGTCGCTGGTTCAAATTCCGCTCGGGTCATAATTATGATTTTTGAGAATCACTTATATATTTAATAACTAAATACGCAAATAAATTAGGTTAAGGTATTTCAGTTATCTTAACGTGGTATGAGTCAGTGTATGTATGTGTGGAGTGTGGGTGTTAGAGGTAATGCAAAATCTTGTGGCATAAAAAAATAAAATTACATAATGATTTTGGCACGGCAATGCATACTAGACACTTTTGAAATGAGTATTCAGAAAATTGCTAGTTCAAGCTAAAACTCTTTCATCCATTCACCCCAGTTCTGATAGCAATAAATAATTTCTACTGTTGCCATCAGATTCTGGTCGACCTATTAGGTACAAGGTGGGTTTGTATCTATGTTTGTTTGTCTAAAAAAACTTTTTAACCAATATTTTTACTTTTAACGTTCTCACAATACTTGAACTACTTACCTATTTACAATCTTCCCGTGTTTTAATAGCTACGAAGCTACGAAAAACGTAATTAATTTTACGTTAATTTATCAAAGTTTAAACTAAACGTATTTCCATCTTAAACGGTTCTCAGCAGAATGATCAATTAAAGCCGCTCAGTTTATCACCGGCAGCTGTTGTCTTGTGAAACGAAGTGGTTTATGTACAGGGGGTATTGGATGAGCGCCAGACGAAGCCGCGGGGCATTGTTAGTGCAGTCGGGGGAAGATGTCGGGATAATATTGTTTGCTGGATAAACGTTATGTTGCAGGAGGCTTGCGCCTCTGGAGTGTTATGGCTGATCTCCGAAAACTGGTCTTAGAGCCAAACAACACGGTGCGGTGCGGCGCCGCACCGCAAAGATTTCACCCTATCCACGGTATCGACGGCCGGCCGCTCGTGTGCCCTCCGATTGGGTGAAATTTGTGCGGTGCGGCGCCGCACCGCACCGTGTGGTTTGGCTCTGAGTGCTTAATGCGAGTTTTTCAAACATGTTATATCGCGTAAACGTTAGCTAAATTTTCTATGGGAACGAAACAGTTTAAAGCTTTAAATCATATTTGAAAACAAGTAGGTAATACAAGAAAAATAAAAACAAACAAACTCATTACTTGTTTATAAACTTTCGCGAATTGTATACATTGTTTTTTAATTATTCGAGAAGAGTAGGTATAACAAGAAGAGTCTTCTCGTGACCACGGTCAATGCAACTTGATCGAAACGTCGAGGTTAGTCAAAATACTGATATTTTGATTATTTTTGTGCGCGAAAAGTCCAGATATACTTAATTAAAAAACAACTCTTTACTTCTTATATAATTTTATGTACACACGGCTACACATCAAGCTATACATTCCCAGTTTACACTGACCTCTCACTGTAAGGAAATCCTATACAATGCGAGATCAGCTTATACTGGAAATGTATAGCTTGATCTGTAGCCGTGCGTACATGTATAGCAATAAAAATCAGCTTATTGAATTAGTATCGAGATCATAAGTAAAAATATCAGTACCTAACCAACTACGTCGCTAAGCAATACCAAGCATTCTCGTAAAGCACACAATGTAACGAAGCGGTTAATTCCCCTAAGTTCAAACAATGTGTCAGTTAACAGTTTATCACACAACACTACCTAAATAACTGTTTTATTTCTCGGTCTATGAACCAACTCCCTGGTGACTGCCGTAAACAAACATCTTTGTATTCATAGTATGTACAATGTACATTGCAGAAGCACTTTCTTATTTAGTGTCCCTTCACATGATTCAACTCAGCAGTCTGACTACATTTCCCGGTTCGCAGTCTTGGGTTCGTTCGTTTTGCCCCCATGTTGTTTACACCCGATTTAAGTGACTGCCATGAAACTACATATATACAGACCTATGTACAAACAATGAAGAAGTAGGTACCGTACCTACTTTCTTATAAAATGTTATTCAAACTTAGCAATGGAACTTTACATGAACCGAATATTATTTTTTGGTGTCTGAAGCTACTAATGGAGTATCAATATTATACTTGACTAGACTCAAATTCAAAAAAAATGTTCAAAGTGGGGTAAAGCCAGTTAGCACTTTCTGAACGTCAATATACCTACATAAAACAACTCCCAAAACGCCCGCTCGGAGTTTGCAGTCTATTTTTTTCCGTTTCATAACTAAACACAAATTTTAATGTTGAGTGCAAGCATCTTTTTGGCTTCATAAGTGACACTTTTTCATTTGTGCTTGATTATTTTAGAAACAAAACAATATAATTATGTAGGTATATCTAAAGCTTTTTTGTAAACCATTTTTAAAATAAAAAAAACCGGCCAAGTGCGAGTCGTACTCGCGCACCGAGGGTTCCGTATCATTTTTGGACGTATAAAGTGAAAAAAACCGGACCGCATAACTAAGTTTGTTTGTGAAGGAATTTTGATGATTTTGAAAAATCTGTACTAGTTAGGAACATCGTTTTATTTTTGGTGCAATATTTGAGTCAATGCCTATCAACTCTAATTATTTCAGATTTTTTGCTCCGCAAACTTCGGAGATAAGGGGGGGGGGATGGTATTTTTTCAGACATTTTTCATCATATGTCGAAAGCTGTGAGACATAAAATAAAATGAAAATATATTTTGAAATGTTCAAATCAAGCCCTTTCATATGATATGTCATTTGACCTAGTAACCCCACTTTGAAATTTTGGACCCTCACTCCGGCCCCTTTTGCAATGAAAATAAAAATATTTTTTGACTTTTTTTATTTGCAATATAGTTGGATAAGCATTTTTCATAACTGTTCTAAATTTCAAGTCGATAGCATTAGTAGTTGCTGAAATAAGCAGGTGTGCCAGACAGACAGACAGACGAAGTCGCACCATAAGGGCTCCTTTTTTACCATTTTGGTAACTTTGCTTTGATAGGTTTGCTAACTAGGATATTTTATACTAATTATCTTATTGATATTTACAGTGGTTTATCATATAAACATATATCGTATAAACAATAGATATCCCACTCTGCAAACTAAGTCCGTGTATTCGGGCACTAATATACCAAACATGCATTTGTCGCCCCTGTTGCCCATTACCGCGTCTATTGTTCGCCGGTGACGTCACCGCGAGCTACCAAACAATAGGATTCCGCAATAGATATGGGTAAAGTTAGATCTATATTATCCAAACATAAGTCATAGATGTTGATTGTTAAACAATAATATGTATGTAGAAGCAATTGGTTTCAATACAGCATGCGATATGGCTTTGCATACCAAAGAAAAAAAGTGTGTGTTAAAAGTACCTGAAAATCTATTTCTGTTTAGGCAATAGATTAGGGCTGCCATACGTCCCGGTACACCGGGACATGTCCCGGTTTGAAGCGTTATGTCCCAGTGTCCCGGACAGTAGGTCAGTTGTCCCGGTTTGGTAGTTAGACATGCATAATTGCATACACGAAAGAAAAGCACAAAATATGTCAATCTCTCTTGGCAGTCCCAGGCTGCAATGCTCATGTAGAACAAGTGTTTTAATGGACCTCATTGCAATGGGCGGCAAAAACAAAAAGGGTGAAAAGTCTTAAAAATTTCGTACTTCAAAAAAAAATATGAATGTGAAAAGAAATTGGACTGAGGACGAAGAATAAGCCTAAGAAAATTAGGATGTCGTTTTTCTATAGATCATCGTTGATTTTTTGCATTTTATAAATATCTACTAAAATGAAACGTAAAAGTTCCTAACCTAGGCGTAAAGGTGTTTTGAAATCAAAACTCGCGCCTACGACTCGCACTTGGCCGTTTTTTTTAATATGATGCTTTTTTTTTCTTTTCCTAAAATTTTTTAGATAGGGGTCCGTGGAATTTTTGCGATTGTGAAAGTGGTCCGTGGCTACAAAAAGTTTAAGAACCACTGGTGTATATGGAGTGTAATCTCCGAAACTACTGATCCGATTCTGTAAATTCTTTTCCTAATAGCTACATTGCCGTGATTGCTAATAAAATTAAGATATAAGTACCTACCTAACTTACTGTAAAAGTCACCACACTGGATGACCGCCCAGTCATTACACACCTGACTACACAGTGACTGGGCTCCAACTCATAATACCTACTGCTACCAAACTTGCTACGGAAACAAACAAAAGGGACACACATACATACATAATACTTAGTAAACAAGGAATGAGTCGGCAACAGGTGCCTTAGTACGTGAAGTGACTGTTTAAACCAGGGATTCTCAACCTTTTTTGCATTGAGTCTCCCCGAATTATGAAAAATATACTCATGCGGTCACGCCCCCTTTTTACGTTTGGTGTTCCGTACTTCAAAGGGGAAAACGGAATCTTTATAAGATCACTTTGTTGTCCGTCTGTCCAAGACAAGACCCTTAAACATAATTATGGATCATAGATGGCGCCACTAGAATAAGTATATAATAATGCATATTTTATTTTATCTATCTACATACATAGGTAATTAAGTTTGTGTAATTAATTTTCGTGTTCAGTCCTAAGAACGTTGTCGTCGTTGACGTTGTCGGGAGTTGTAAAAATCTAAATTGAATAAAAATTCAGTGAATTGTGAACTCTGGCGTTTAATTCAACACATAAAGGGGCCTCTTGAGGCCCTCTTTATGGCCTCTAGGCGCGGCCCACAGGTTCGGAAGCCCTGGTTTAAACAATACGTCACCACCGTACATGGCTTCATGTGGTGCGATGCCATCACTGCCACAAGCCGTTCCGTATAAGCCATAAGCCCATAAGGAAATGATTTTAAAGATAGAGGACTATTTATCTTGTACGCAATTTGGAACTACAACGGATTTTTATTGGACAAGTCATAATCTTTAATGGATATTGAATTAGGATTATTGATTATAGAGTTATCTATTTAGCCATCTAATCTAAATTGTTTCACCCTTACCACAAAAAAGATAAACACGCGTTAAACGCGAATGCTCCCAAAAATAATACCTACACACTTGTTTTAGACAAGTTAGTGCTAAAACAAGTGCGTATTATTTTTGGTAGCATTCGTGTTGAACACGTGTTTATCTTTTTTGTGGTACGGCCATTTATGTTTATGGTTCGGGTATGGTCTTGTGTCATACTCGGACGGATTTCTTAGAGCCGAGAAAAATAACATGGCTCGCTGCTTGTACATTGTCTTTCTATGCACTAAAAGGAACTTTTGTACAATCCAAGATGCTTCGTTAATCAATACTATCCTACTGAAAATGAATTCAAATCTCTCACACCTCTCCTTATTTTTATATTTAATTAACTTATCAACAATACATTATATACCGTTTAAGTAGTTCATTGTTATCAACGCAATCTAACGAACTTGAGACAATTATTCTAATCCTTAGAAAGATCCAGTGTCTGTAAGTCGAACCCACAATACAGGAGGAATTTGAGTGTGTGTAAACGTAGGTATATTTGAATAAAAAACAAACACAAGTAACTGAGAACCTTCTAATTCGAGTTTTTTTGAAATTCGAATAAAATATTATTTCCTGTAATGACAAGGCCCAAAGTCTTATAAAGAAATGTATCCTCGAAAGAAATCAAAGATTGATGCTACTCAACATTTTCCTTGTAACATAATAGCAAAAAATAAAAACAAAATAATCTGAACTTCATATAAAAAAAAACAAATAAAGGTGTGGTTCTGATGTACGCGACTGATACGCGCGATCGTGTCACTAGATGTGCCAGTTGGCTCTTGAACAAAACCAGGGGGGTGATTCTCGCGGGTGATATATTGATATGGAATTCGATATATATCGTAACAAATGTCAAAATGGTAGGGATTTTGACAGTTGTTGCAATATATATCGAATTCGATATCAATATCGAGCCCGCGAGAATCACACCCCAGCCCTCCAATAATTTGGAATGTATGACCCCCCCCCCCCTAAAATCTTTTGGCAACCGCGCCCCTGCTACTTTGCTATATTAGACTACCTAAGAATTTCGGTATGCATAAAGATGTGGTTTCACTAAGCGCGACACAGAAGCATGAGGTCATGTTATGAATAGTAACTGGGGCAGCTCTCGCGACTAAACCGGTCGAGATTATAAGACCTGTTGTTTGCGAACTGGACTATACATTATTATTACTAGAATATAAATTATTTAATTTTATTATGTTGTGGATCGGTATTTATAACGAATATCAGAATTATGTCACCCGGTCTGGTAGGAGGATCCTCCCTTTTCAATGGAGGGACATTCCACCTCGTTCCTCCATTCCCCAAAAGGTAATTATTATTTGCGTCTATCGTTTTCTATACAAAATTATAGTGTTACTAGCTATTCCCCGGGGTTTCACTCCCGTTGCTCGGCTCCTAAGGGTCATAGCGTGATGTTTTTTAGCTTATACTATTTCTCATGAATCTGGCTATCATATACAATATCGAATCCGATTCGTAGTTCCAGATATAAGCGCGTTCAAACAAACAGCTCTTCAGCCTTATAAAACATATTAGTATAGATATAGATAGATAGATCTCTTATATACTGCATGCATTACTGACTAGCAACAGTAATTAATTTACCGCCATCACATTAACTAGACAACAACGCGTGGAGGTGCGTTATTCAGCCAGCGTTGAAGGCATTGCACTCACCTGACCTTGAATTAAGTAATAAGTGAAAGAACCACTTGCGATTATACTCTATGATTTATTATCGATCTAATTATGTAGTACCATAAAGTCTACGTGCTTCTATGCGTAATCTTCAAAGCCTGTCAAAAAACAAACTTCATCGTGACAGGCTCACCAAACGTCATTCCTAATTTTTACGCGCTAATATGCGGTCATGTTTGATGAAATAATTATTACAAATCTAATTTTGTGATATATAGATGAGTAATTACGGCAAATAAATGTGCCACAAGGACGTAAGAATACTTATTTTACGTCAATAGTAGAAGAATTCAAAAAGTGTCGATGAGAACCGGTGTATGTATTTCGACGTCGGCGGCGGCGCGAAGTTTTTATGTCAACGGTAAAAATAATACCTAAAAACTAACGGATTTGCAGGTATGTGTGCTTAATTTTCCAGCAAAAAGTAGCAAGATTCATGTATTGCATCATATTTATGACTGTGCTATGTCAACATGAAGTTCGTGTTTGGACAGACCTTTTTTGTAAAAAGGGCATGCACCCAAATAATAAGTACCTATATCTAGAAGTTCTATGATATGCACTTATAAGTTGAGTACTCTTTCAAGACTACAAGCGAATTCAGCGAATTCAGTGAGTCTTAGATATCCAGAAAAATTAACTAGACCATTGCATCATCTTTATGACTGTGCTATGCCAACATGAAGTTCATGTTTGGACAGACCCTGTAGTTCAGGGGTACGCACCTAAATATGTTTATCTAGAAGTTCTATGATATATACATATGAGTTCAGTACTTCTCATGAGAGAATTAGGATTCGGTGAATTCAATGAGTCAGTGAACTTTGTGTCAAGGGACTTAGTCTATAGACATACTATTTGTACAGGAGTCCTGTACGAAATAACAAGGCTTACACGCTTTTTGGTACTATATACATACTTATGTTTAATCATACCAGTGCACCTACATAATAATAATATGATTGTTATTGTAATAAACTGAAAGTAACAAAATGATAATACATTTGAAATAGATACAAAATGAATTGATATACCATAAGAAATCAGTGTACATGTACGCAGTGCAAACGACAAAAGATCTAATAAAATGAGTCATTGTACCTAATTTCAACCAAAGGATGAGTTTTTAATATAAATAAGTAAATACTCAAAACATTAATATTATTACAAAGATGAACAAAAATGTGTTTCTTAAAAACAATTAAAAATGATCTTATGATGCATAAAGTTAATGCAACAAGAACATAAATAACTACTCACAAAGTTATTTTGGTGTGAATTTTATAGAACATGTAGAAATCTATGTTTGTTCTAAATTATAAAAATGTTAAATAAAGCATACCTATAGTTTATACAACAAGAACAGAAATATTCACAGAGTTATTTTGGAGTGACTTTCATAATTGTAAAGATATTAAAAAGCATATAGTTTATGCAATTAAAATTATTGACAGTGATCATTGTGTGGAGAATTTTAATAAGAATGAGACAAGTTTATTAAGAAAAGCTCTTGATGATGTTTTGTAGAAACCAAGTTTGACACATAACCATGTGCGGACCAAACATTCATTCAATACTAAATGAGAAAAGCTCGCTCCCCTGCTCAATGAGAATGACTCCTCCCTGTGCTCGAGTCGAGGATAACAAAAAGGGGGGGGGGGGGGGCAGGTATTAATAGGTACCTAGCCTAAAGGAATGCAAGAAACATCATCACCAGTAAATTTAAAATAAGAAGATACAATGATGTAAGATATAGCTAGTAGGTATTCAGGTTGACTACCTACCTTTAATTCCCTTGTTGGGAAAAGCTGTTAATGGGGCAAAGGTATGAAAAATAGGTACTTCACCAAGAAGATGCCATGATACTGACATACAAACGTATTACAATGATTAAAGTCAGTTGTAAAGAATATTAAAGGATATTATTAAGTGCACACTTGTCACTAGACAGACTGTCATAATAATATGGAAATGCCCAAATTGTATTCCATCTGAAAGTGGAATAATATGTATCATCTATTTGATTGTATATTATATGTATATGGTACCTATACAAAGTGTTAAAAAATGAACACAAGAGCTTTACGTATTTTAATCCTAGTAAGGATTACATGGGCATTATTGATAATTAGAAGATTAATACACACTTATTTCTATTGTATTACAGCATCATCAACTTATGATGGATATACAAGTATTTCAAAATAGTATTTTGAAGAAGGAAATGTATTTTCTTCTACTTTGGTTATTTGTATCACTACCACTGTATACACCACGGTGTGGTGTTTCGATTGTTTGATAGATGATTTCATGTAAATTCTGTTCCATCTTTAATTTAAAAGGTTTAAAAATTTGGTATGATCAGTGATTTATTTTTAAAATGTTAAAAATCATTACTGACGCTGTTAATATTAACAATTTAATAATATTAATATAAGTGTTCACCACAAGAAACCCTCTGGGGTATTTTTTGTTTTCATACAGAGAATGAACATATACAATGATTACTACCACTAGATTATTACCTATATGGATAACAATTTAGTCCAAAAATATGAAGTTTACCTTAATATTTGGTCAGTGATGTCCAAGAATATTGTACTAGATAGTGCATAATTAAAAAATTTAAGTCAATTGGAGATTCACACAGGGACTTCAGGATGTAAATTATTTGATTCCATCAGGACAATAAAGAGAGGGTTGTGTTAATAATATTATAAGTAATAATAACTACCTTTCGATTTTTAATTGCTGTGCATAAAAGTGTAAACTCATAAATATACAAGTTGTTGAATGTTTACTTTTGTGGTGGTTTTTTACTATGCTATTATAAATAGTAATAGGCTCTCATTTCACGTATATGAAACTCACTACAAGGTAGTACTTACCTGCCTACTTACAAATAATATGTTTTATTTTTTATGCAAGAATGGATTTAAGATTATTGATAAGATCAATAATTAAAAATGATTAATATTCTCAATTTATTAATTAATCTGGAAAGCTTCAAGTACCTATAGACAATACTATTACATAATTATGATATTTATAACAAAGTAGTAATGTGCATGAGAGCAAATAAATAAATAAATAAATGATCAAAGACAGCTTAATGATATGTTTGAGCCTAGAAATAGGAAAATAAATAGTGACTGTTTGTAGAATCACTTTTATTTTTATAATGTGATTATTTGAAAATTGTTTGTTATTCTAGTAAATACTAGAGACAACACTTAGTGTGTAACTATACAATAACATTCTGTATTCATCATGGAAGACAGATTCACATATATGGAAAGATAATATTCTTATAATTATCTACATAAAAAATAAATTTATAAGCTAATTAATTTTATCATCTTATAGACAACTAGAAAGTTGTGTAGGTACATACATGGGAAACATTTTCTAGAAGTCTACATTTTATTCTATTTAAAGATAAGGCATAGTCACCCTTTTAGTTTTATTTTTCATATTTGAGAAACAGTTAATACTGGACATGGTATTTACCTAATAAATTATTTGGTTAACATTATCATTGTTATCAGAATAAATTCAGTTGCATTACTAAGTTTTTTATGGTACGATATGTGGGTACCTACCTACAATCAAATATAATCGAAAGGATTGAAATTTCTTACAGAAATTATTGTGTAACAAATTGTTAATTATGATTTTTCATTGTTGAACATCATATATAACAACACACTAAATACAATGGAAAGTTTTGATCTATTTTTGGTCACTAGAAAACTATATTTATTATCTACAAGGATTAATAAAGTTTTCGATCGATTAGTCAACTTCGCTGTCCCCGAAGCAGACACAATAGTTAAACAATCGCCATGAATCATATGTGATTCACGGGACAGCGAAAAGGTTAAATACCTAGGTAATCTAATTCTTTGATACCTACTGTTTTAGCCCTTGATGTTCACATAATAATATTATATAAACATATCTATATATTATTTGTTAGAAAATTGTAAAACGTATACAGTTTTCATTGTAGGTCATATTGTAATTTTACACATATTTATGTGTCAGGAAAACAACTATCAAATTACTATTTGATATTTTTTCCTGGGGTTTTATATATACATAATATAGGTAACCTATGTCCATCTGGAATATTGTAAATTGGAAAAAACATTTTTCAAATAATTGAAGTGGGTCAGTGGTTCTAGAGATTACCCCTATGCACAAACTCACATTTGCACTCTGTATTAATATTAGTATAGAATTATAGATTATTCATACACAGATCAGGGTCTACATTAATAATTGTATTAAAACAGACATAGCTGCCACTCTCAAATACATTTGTTCAGTCATGAACATTAATACATATTAGATTTCTGGGTTACTTCAAATAAAACACCTTTTATAAATAATAAAATACTCATGATGATAATACATTATTGAGAAACGTACTATACACTAGTAAACAAAATTAGTCGCGGTTTAGACACCTATCTACACACTATAATGATAATAAAAATCATCAGATTCAAACCATACTCAAGACAAAATGTCTTCAGGACAGTGGCAAGTGGAAAAGATGTGACATGGGGACACAACTCTTAAAACTGAGTTATCAATCGTATAAATTTTGTTTTCCAAACTTTTTATTAATATGTAATATTAATTTGTTATTAATTATTTATATTACTGTCGGTACCTAATAATCCAGACTGATTAATAGGTAACTACATAGTTTTATAACAAAACTATTGGTTTATACTTTTTGGTATCTATATAATACAGTATACATAATATTTTCTATGATTTCAGATATTACCTAATCTTATTAAAGTTCCATAATTATGAATAATAGCATATTTTATGGAAAGGTTGGCAGTAACAGTGGATTAATAAATTATGTTCTGTTTGCAATAAAAGCATGGTTAAATAATATTATTTATGCTGACCTTGATTTAAAAATGCTTAAAGTGACACTTCCTATATATTTCTCAACTTCATCTCTAAACATCTACATAATTAGATCGATAATAAATCATAGAGTATAATTACTAAATTAAACGAACTTACCTTAAGTGAAGTTCTATTGTAATTATACGAGATGATTTATTATCGATACTAGATTCCCACCCAAGCCCAGACAAACCAAAATTTGTCTATCCCGGGACGGAAGTTGGAAAAAATTGTTTTTGTTAATCACTTTTATTGCAGATTGCTCTAAATATAATGACGTTTGGTGAGCCTGTCACGATGAAGTTTGTTTTTTGACAGGCTTTGAAGATTACGCATAGAAGCACGTAGACTTTATGGTACTACATAATTAGATCGATAATAAATCATCTCGTATAATTACAATAGAACTTCACTTAAGGTAAGTTCGTTTAATTTAGTAATTATACTTATCTGGTCTAACAATCTGAAAGTTTCAATTGTATTTTGATTATAATTGTTTATTTTATCTTTTATTTTTGTCGTGTGTAAATTCTAATGGATGTCATGTCCAACATCAACTGTCCATTACATCCTTTGGATCGGATCAGATTTACATCAGGAGCTGTGTCAATATTATAAGGTCCCTAATAATAATTACAAACACTCTAGGAAACATTAATTATATTATTTACCCCCTTACATATAGACGCGTCATAACTTTAACCACTGATTAAATATACAACTATCCTTGTCATTTGTAGGGTAATGAATAGAGATGACAATAGAGCTGTTTAATTTAATTTAATTGTATTGTAATTGTTTCTATCGTGGTCATGCTAGGCCGGCTGGGTTATTAATAGGATAATATTAAAGTGGGATGCGCCCTCATTTTTGTTTGCACTAATTATTGTAAAAATGTCGTGTTTATTAAAACCGTACCTTAATAATTGTGTCCTTACCGTGACCTACAGAGCTGTAACAATTAATCAAATTTCCTCGTGTAATCTTATTTTATTTTATATTA
The DNA here is from genome assembly GCA_948465475.1 of Thalpophila matura. NCBI lineage: Eukaryota > Metazoa > Arthropoda > Insecta > Lepidoptera > Noctuidae > Thalpophila > Thalpophila matura. The sequence continues at coordinate 20,596,999 of OX419177.1, forward strand.
TTTTTACCTTTATTCGTAAGGTTATTAGGTTATTTTTAAGATATACTGGGGGCATCAATCAAAAATATAAATGATGAATCTTCCTTATACGTGTTTTATTACCGCTTTAAGTCAAAAATGAGGCATGTCCCTTGCTATTTATTCAAGGTATTATGAAAAAGGAGTTTTTAATGACATCGGATAATTTATATTCTTGTAAATTTTCAATCCCGCTATTTGGTTCAATCCGTAAAACTTTGGAATATTTCGTCCAGAATTTTTCCGCTCTTCTATTAATTTTACCGTAAATGTCCCACCGGTGAAACAACTACGATTACAAATTACCAGTTAAGAAATATCGGAACCGTAGAAAACATGATCAAATCAATCACAAGTAATCTGCAACAGTAATCATACAAAGCAATGCAACACATGAGCGCACAGATGCGTTGGTACGCAATACCGGTCCGCTATGCAATGCGGTGAAACATCGTTACGCTGCCCGGCCACGGCGGTGATGTATGCTGTGGACTTGGGCACTTTTATGAGTTTTAATATGATACATAGCAATGTTTATAATGAGAGTATGTAGCAGTAGAGCAAGAAAGAGAAAGTGAAGAGTTCCGTAAAACCCGACTACGACAAAAATCGAACTGAAAAGCATGACACAAGAAAATATTTATGTCTGATAGCTTGAAATTCTTTTCTAGACTTAAGGAATTCAGTTGTGAAGAACTTAATAAATTAACGTTTTAATATCCAGGCAATTTTTTTTTAAATTAAATTATAGGCTCGCGTTTGACCGCCATCTCACCTGATATTAAGTGATGATGCGGTCTACGATGGAGCACGCTTGCCTAGAAGAAACCGATTCACTCTCGACTTGAAGATACGCAGATTGTAACTGTCGGGGAACACCCACTCGGGCAGCGAATTCCATTGTTTTGCGGTTTTCACAATGAAAGTGGAATCAAAGCGCTTCGTTCGGGTCGCATGCCGCTCTGTTAGGCCAGCTTATTACTTATTAAAGTTATTAGTCAGTAATATAGCATGCGACCACGGCTATACCCTGGATATTAATACCTTGATTTACCCTGTCCAATGCTTCAATCTAGCTTCACTCAAAGTAATAAACGTCCAATACAATGGCTAGATTCCTTACTGATTTATGACGTCAAAGATACCGCTACGTCCAGCCATTCAAGACATTACACAAGCCAGATTTATTATTATGAACGCACTTTAATAGTAATAAATCTTATTCCAGGGATTAAGTGGGTGTAAGGTTTTTTTAAGATGTTTTTCTTTAGTATTATTTTAATGAGTAGCGTGGCACAGGTGTATGCAACTTGTCAGGGGTGTATAATTTTTACCCGACTGCGCGACGCAAAGGAGGGTAATGTGTTTATCAGTCTATGTATGTATGTATGATTGTTTTTAATGTAGGTACAGATGACACAAAATGACTGATATTATTAAATGAGATTTCAAAAACAACTGAACATGGGCAGAATTTGAAACAATTTCGCATTCGCAAGTACGAGGACTAAATTAGATGCGTCATGTCCACGCAAATAAACGTATTTTCTTTTTATTTCTTTTTAATCATTTCAAGTGTTTCTAATAAATGCGATTACTTACCATAACGTTAATCAAGAAATCTTCGCAGCATGAGTTTATGTTGAATATTATTATTTTTTTTCTATAAACATCACTGACTTTTATTTTCTGATAAGGCAACGCAACTGAAGTCGTACTTCCTACTTACATTATAAACGCAAAAGTCTGTGAGGATATTTGGTAGTTTGTTACTCTTTCACGTAAAAACTTCTAGACGGAATGGGATTTTGGAAAAAAGATAGCTGAATATACCCTGAATTAACACATAGGCAACTTTTTATCCCGAAAAACGCGAGCAAAGCCGCGGACAGAAGCTAGTATTACAAAGATCCAGATTTTGTTACACCATAATAACTTCAAATAAGTTTAATGAATCTGATTTTAGATTTAAATGCGAACTTCTGGTTCTGCCAATAAAATATTATTTAAATACTTAACCATTAAAATTTGTAATTTAAATAATTTATTTGTACTACGATTACTACGATTATTTCTATACAAAATACGTTTCTAAGAAAAGGGTGAAATAAAAGCTATGAGAAATGGAGAAAATAATTCCAAGAATCCACTCAATTATCGCAAAATCTGATAAAGATCAAATACTGTGAAGATCGGTCGGTTGGTTGGGGTCTAATGACAAGAACCAACCAAGTGTTAGCGAGATAACTATTCACCCAGGTGGCCAAAAAATAGGTATGCTTGCAGGAAATTAGTATACCCAATACGAATCACATAACTGAAGAGCTGATAAGTTACAAAAATGTTAATAGTGTTCTATTCAACAAGATCCACATTGAACATTCTTTTCTATTTTTGAATGACAAACAAGGACCAGAGGCATCATAGGTGCATTATCCACCCTACATGCAAGTTGAAGTATCCCATAAGTTTTGCACCCATGGTCTTTATAACCAGAATAGAGCTGTTTAGCGGCAGAAATAGAGTGTACCTACTTCCTGAGATAAGCTGTTGCTAAAGTTTTTGCTATAAGTATGGATAAAATGGGAATTAATTAATAGATTATTTTCTACTCATCAACGATCATAGATATTGTGACGATTCTATTGTTTAAAAACTAAACTAATTTAGTCTTATTAAGTCACTTTCTAACAAAGAATTTATGAGAAAGGCATCGAAGATTATTTAGTCCTGTCAAATTAGTCCACTTGCATATTTTCAACGTGAATTTAGTCGCTATCGCCATAAGTCGCGACTGTTGTCCTGTTAGACCGCACGGTTGTCGCAGTGGCTGAGAGATTGGCTGCTGCGCAACGTGTCGCGGGTTCGATTCCCGCATTGCACATAGGTCTGGCTGTTTGTGTATGTGAAATTTGTGTTTGTAAACGCATCCACGATACAGGAGAAATCCTAGTGTGGGGCAAAGTTTAAAAAAAAAAAAAAAAAATGATAAGGACGTAAGATCTTTATATTTACTGTCCTTTTTATTCAATCATTTTTGTAAGAAAAAGATAAAGTGTGACCAAAATTATTTTTTGTGCGATGTACAACAGAATTAATAACTTGCTTGCCATCATCCACATTACTGGTCTATCGGATTACGACAAGAGCATGGGCTAACGAGGCCGTACTGCAATCATCAATCCACCTGACAAGCGTTGTGATTAGGCAATGCATCTAGTTCGACTCCAATTGATTGTAGCTTCCGTATGTACGTAGGACGAATTTAAATTAGATGCCTCCAATTTGCATACATTTACAATCAAAATGAAGTTATAGGAAATCGAATTTTATGGGTATCTTTAATTTACAAATTAAAGATTCGTGTTTTCAAGGTGATCAGCTGTAAAAATGGATCGCATTTAATGTCGTATAGGCTTTTGGATAAAGCATCTACAAGATAACAGAGGCTTGTTCCTAAAAGTGGCGAAGGGTGGGGGAAAATCGGTAGGTACAATTAAATAGTAGTGCAGTGACAGCCTAGTGGATTAACCATGTGCCCCGGCGAATGGTTCGAGTTCGACCCCGAGGCACGCACCGCTGACTTTTCGTCATGTGCGTATTAGAAATTAATTATCACTTGCTTTAACGGTGAAGGAAAACATCGTGAGGAAACCGGCATGTCCTAGAACCAAAAATTCGAAGACATGTGACGTCCAACAAACCGCACTGGGTCGGCGTGGTGGACTACGGCCCACTCCTTCTCACAGAGAAGGCCTGTGTCCCAGCAGTGGGAACATTATAGGCCGATTATGCTATGCTTATGCTAATTAAACAGTAACAAAATTGTAAATGACTGCCCCGCGGTTTCACCCCCGTTACTCAGCTCTTAAGGGTCGCAGCGTGATGTTAAATAGCCTATACTATTTTTCATGAATCTGGCTATCATATAACAAAAAGAATTTTTCAAATCTGACTGGTGGTTTCAGGTGAGCTTTATCTTAATAGTATAGATTCCGTTTAACATTTATGTCATACCTATTCATTTATTCACTGTAATTATGTAGATGAATAGGTATGACATAAATAAAACGGAATTATTTATAATTTTATTTGGTAGGTAGGAACTAATTTTAACAAATTTTATTGTGCCGATTTTCCCTCACCCTTCATCACTGGTTCTTAGAAACCCCAACTCATAATCTACTTTCAATCGATTAAACAGGATTATTACTGGAGATAATCGGACTATAACTGGGCCCCAAGTCTGCTAATGCAATTGCTATAATCGTGTCAGAATAGTGTCTCAATGGCATCGTTTTGACCAATGACGAAAGAGTTAGTCTTGCTCTAAGCCAATGACTGCTTAGGTTTTGATAGATTCGTACACTATTCAAATAGCAGAATTGGGGCCCTGAACGTATTATGGGAAATTATCTATCACCATCAAAATATCTACGACGAATTTTACCAACAACCTTGAGAAAGGTTAGTGATGCGATATCGACCTTCAAAGGGTTTCAAATTGAACCGGAACTGGCAATACTTTTTATAATACTATGACGAGTAGCGCACAATTACTTGCTAAATTATCTCCACGCCTGTAAATCGATACCTTTGGGTTCAAAGGGCGTAAAGACCATTTTGACCAAAATGATATTTGAGCCATGTAATCGATACCTTTAGGCCCAAATTTCATTTTTGCCAAAATGGCCTTTACGCCCTTTGAACCCAAAGGTGTCGAAATTATTACACGTGTGCTAACAGAGAGATCGGAGTCCTACGTTTTAAATCGGGCCGAGTGTTTGATCCTGATAATGAGACTGCAAAATAAATCCCATCCTATATGGGTACCTACCAGTGGCGAAGGGCCCTACAATACGATTCCTACCGGCTTCCCTTTGAAAAATAGCACAGGCAGTATTGCCTACTCTTGTCAAATATTAATATTTATAATTTTAAAGCTTTTCGTGGCCAGATAAGCGTTTGTAGCTCCGGCTTACCTCTTACAAAAACTAACCCTTCGCTACTCGTACCTACTTACTATCTATTTCTATGACGACGACGTGTCGCCAGCTACGGAAGGTATTTCATAGAAATACTTAGAAACCAGTAGGTCAGTCCTTGGATGGGTGACCGTTCTTTACACATCGAGACCCCTCTGTGCCTCGGAGAGCACGTTAAGCAGTCGGTCCCGGTTGTCATAGGAATAACTTTGACAATCGTTACGGGTAGTCAGAAGCCCTAAAAGTCTGACAGCTAGTCTAACATTCGAATACCGGTATTACCCATTAATTGGGTTGTGGAGGTCAGATGGCAGTCGCTCCACGTAAAATATTGATATTCAGCTGAAACTAGTTAGACTGGAAGCCGACCCCAATATAATTTGGGAAAAGGCTAGGCAGATGAAGATGATGACTTAGAAACCAGTAGCTGCTGTCTGTAGTCGGGTACGAACTCGTACCTATCAAACAATGTTGTGCGCAATTTAACTGAAAAATGCATTAAAATTATCTGTTCTATTTTTTTGCGGAAGGAAGACGATTATAGCACCAGCGAATTGAGTTCAAAATCGTTTTAGTATGTCTCAAGGTTGGCCCGCATATACAGACAGACTTATTGAGGAACTAAGTTTTTATTGTTTGATAAAAGTTGTGATATTAGAGCATAGATTTTATTATAAGGAAATCACTTAAACTTCATAAGCATAGCTAACGAATTCATTTTGCGAAGGATGACATTTTCAAATACATTTTTTGTTTCTTTTAGGCATAAAGGACAATTAACTTCTTGCTAACCGGATCTCCATATGGCAGATGACTCGACCACATTTACATAAAACTAATATATCACTCCATAATGCCTTAATTTAAATGTTTAGTTAATTTGGTCACGTTTTGTAAGGAAATCAATACCATCTGATCTTCGTTTGACATTGGAACTCAGAACCTTCTTATTAAAACACAATCTAAAACTTAATTAGTTACTTTAATAGCTTTTTAGACTAACTGACCCGCCCCGACTTCGCACGGGTAGAGTTTAGTCTACACAAATATCTGATTTCATGGGTTTTAGTTTTTTTGCGCGGTACCCCAATTATTTTTCTAAAATAAAAGTACTAGTTACTTTTTAAAACATCAGCTATCTGCCAGTGACAGTTTTGTCAAAATCGGTCCAGCCGTTTCGGAGATTAGCCGAAACAAACATACACACACACAAAAAAAATTAAAAATGTTTTTTCTTATATGTACCGCATGTTCGATTGATTCGATTTAGTATACTTTCATATTCATTTGATAAAAAGCTCTTATTTTGACATTACAAACAGACACTTCAATTTTATTTATTTGTAAAGATCGGTGAGTATAATGGTTTTATTTTGATTGCTATATCTGATTAAATGATACCTAATGATGATTCATTTCAGAACTAGTCTGCTATCGTGAAACCTGTTTGGAAATTAATTAAAGCTGTTATGCCATCTGTTACATTTCCAGGTCTCCATAATAAATTATAATGTCTTTCCATTTTTATTTTGATATTATAGTTTAGACATCACGGGCCGTACCACAAAAAAGATAGACACGCGTTAAACGCGAATGCTACCAAAAATAATACGCACTTGTTTTAGCAGTCACTTGTCTATAACAAGTGTGTATTATATTTGGTAGCATTCGCGTTCAACACGTGTTTATCTTTTTTGTGGTAAGGTAAGGGTGGTGCATGTTTCCATTTAGGTATTTGTATTTATTTTTATCTTTGAACTATCAATATCTTTAGAATGAAAAGTGAGACCATAATGAAAGCGTTAGCAACTTTCTCATTTACCAGTTAACTTTGGGTAATTTAAATAAAAAAATCGATAATCAAATAATTGAAATTAATAAATATATTAAATTATATAAATATCTAAATAAAATACACAGATAATTATAGGGGTCAATATACCTATTACATAAATAAATACATACCTACATATCACAAGTCACCGAAAAGATGTTTTCGAAATGATCCTATTAAAATTATGGTAAGTATGTTATGCTTATTGTGAGTAATAATGCTACTTATATAAACACAAAAGCTATTGTTCATCATATTTATGAATAAAACCGCTGATAAGTACATACCTACAATGTCACAAACAATAAAGAACATTCCACCGGCTTTTTTGGCCGGGCGTCGGGAGCCGCGTGAGACTCCCGGCCACCGCAGGCGCGGGCCTGCGGGCGGTGCGTAATGGGTAGCTCACCGTCCGATCAGGCCCGTGCCGGACGGCGCGTACGTGTTCCACGCGCGCCTCAAAGAGATGTCAGCATCGAAGAGGGGGCCCCCTAGGGCCCAAGCCTGCCGGGAAAGCGGGATTGTCCGAAAGGGATACCGCTGACCCGGAACATAAAGGGCTAAGGAAGGAACACGGGTGGGTTTTAGTCAGTAAGAGTCTGACACTCCCTTCCGCTCCGCCCAGAGCGGGAGGGGTCATTTGATGATTTCCCATCCTCAAAAAAAAAAAACAAAACCTGTAAGGAATTATCTCCAATTTAATTGAAAGTACCTAAACAAGTGTAATTAAAATCTCTTCCTGCTTATTCGAATTTAATTCATACACAAGTAAAAACATTGTGATTGTAGAAACAGACCTCGTTTTATTAAATACTGGTTACTATCAATTAATAAAATAAAATTACTATCAATTAATTTAAAAAAATCGGATATTATTTACCCGCCAGCGCTATTACGTTGTCTATTACGTCGTACGGTGAAGGAAAACATCGTGAGGAAACCGGCATGTCCTAGAACCAAAAATTCGAAGACATGTGACGTCCACCAACCCGCACTGGGCCCGCGTGGTGGACTACGGCCCACTCCCTCTCACAGAGGAGGCCTGTGTCCCAGCAGTGGGAACATTACAGGCCAATTATGCTATGCTATGCTATGCTATGCTATTACGTCGTGATATTAAATAACCTATACTATTCCTCATGAATCTAGCTATCATATACAAAAATCGTTTTTCGAACCCGACTGATAGTTCCAGTATTAGCGCGTTCAAACAAACTCTTCAGCTTTGTTATATTCGTAGGTATAGATTTAAGCCCTGGGAAAATACGTACCTACAACTTTCAATACTTAAATAACGAATGACGCAATTCTTAATCTTAACTAAAGAATCCGTCAAAAAAGGAAAATTTATACTATAAACCTGAAGAGTTTGTTTGTTAGAACGCGCTAATCTCTGGAACTACCAGTCCGATTCGAAAAAATCTTCTTGTATATGATAGCCAGATTCATGAGAAATAGTATAGGCTATTTAACATCGCGCTTCGACCCTTAGGAGCTGGGCAACGGGGGTGAAACCGAACAGCTAGTTATATTATAAAATCCAGTAGACTCGAACAGCTATTAAATTATTAAACCCAATACATTCGATGTATTTTCAGTTTGAGTTATGCTGAAGGTTACTAGAGAGTATAATAAAGTAGATGTTACATCTAATGCGCAACCGACATCAATATTATGTCCAATAGTCACGGTTATTAAACAACTATAAAAATGAATTGCAACGTGTGTTTGCCATTAGAGAATATTACTCCCCGTATTGTCTGTCTGTCACAATGGTTGTTGCCATGAATGACATTCATAATAATTAGCTTTCTCGTTATTAGTATTGAAAAATGCGTGAATTGTACATAAGAGATTTGATTTTACTTTTTTAGCAGCATAAGCATACTTTTATGTAAGTAATTCACTGTATTTTAGACAGAAAGACAGAGACACATGGGAACTCTTCAACTTCTCAAAATAAGTCCGTCGTGTTTGGGCTCTTCGGATTTGTCTTAACAAGTCTTACTGTAGACCTAGATGATGTCCAGGGTCTCATGATGTCCATGGTCTCATGATGTCCAGGGTCTCATGATGTCCAGGGTCTCATGATGGGGCTAGGAAGTGGTCATTATAAAAACTTGTTTAGAAAAAATGATTTTAACTTAAAACTTGTTCATAAGACACTTTGGAACCTTTAATTAAACAATCAACTCAAATCTTTTGATTTTAACAACACAAAAAAAAACCGGTCAAGTGCGAGTCGTACTCGCGCACCGAGGGTTCCGTATCATTTTTGGAAGTATAAAGTGAAAAAATCCGGACCGCATAACTAAGTTTGTTTGTGAAGGAATTTTGATGATTTTGAAAAAACTGTACTAGTTAGGAACATCGTTGTATTTTTGGTGCCATATTTGGGTCAATTACTATCAACTCTAATTATTTCAGATTTTTCGCCCCGCAAACTTCGGAGATTAGGGGGAATGGTATTTTTTTGGTTCTTTTTTCATCATATGTCGAAAACCGTGAGACATAAAATAAAATAAAAATATATTTTGAAATGTGCAGATCAAGCCCTTTCATATGATATGTCACTTGACCTAGTAATCCCACTTTAAAATTTCGGACCCCCACTCCGGCCCCTTTTGCAATGAAAATAAAAATATTTTTGGACTTTTTTCATTTGCAATAAAGTTGGGCAAGCATTCCTTATAACTGTTCCAAATTTCATGTCGATAGCATTAGTAGTTGCTGAAATAAGCAGGTGTGACAGACAGACAGACAGACAGACAGACGAAGTCGCACCATAAGGGTACCTTTTTTACCATTTTGGTACGGAACCCTCAAAATAATTTCTCTACAAAAAGCCACCTCCCTGCCAAACTCCTTTTTACCCGACTGTTATAACTCTCGTTTTTTTTTTTCATACTTACGTAGAGCAACGAGTAAGTATTACACGGCTGACCTTTTGTAAGGTCACCAGTAATAAGATCAGAGTATATTCTGTTAGGGCGCCCCGGCCTCGGAAAATATGCATTTTCTCTAATCAAAAGAAAATGTATTACTTATGTGAACATAAAATCTTTTGACGTGAATATAATGTCTATACGTACATAATTGCGACACCAAAAACACATGCAGGTATAAGTCCCGGCGTCAGTCTTGATCACTCGATCGCCAGCTATAAATTGTCATTCGATTATTTCTTGTCCGTATAAATAATAAATATCATCGTGTTTTTCCTAACAACAGCACGGCTTTCACATCATTAGGATTTACAATTCAATTCGGTATTCATGTAAACAAATATGCGTATGATTCTATCAGTAATTTGCTGTTTGTTATTCAACGGCACATTTTGTTAATCACAATAGTGGTTACGTAATACCTACTGTGGAATAAGTTGTTTATGTTGTTATTTATAGCTGTATTTCCATTCGAGAAAATACAACATAATAATCTAAAAAAATTGTCATCTATATTATGTTACCTTCACTTATCTCTATTCTCGGATCTTACCTAAGTCTCTGTATGGCTCTTTTGCTGTAAAAAAACTCAATTTTGAGTTAAGCTCGTCTTTGTTCAGTCACGAGCATAAATATATTACTATGGAGAGTTTGGTAATAATAATCTTATTTCATGATTAATTTTAAAATTAGTAAATGAATCAGTTCGATAATAATATCTGAGTTCATGATTCATTCCTCAATATTATAAATCATTACATCAAATATTATTGCCGAACTGTCCATGGTAATATATTTATGCCCGTGAACAGTCACGGGCATAAATATATTACCATGGACAGTTAATATTTTAGAGCGACTAAACATGTATTTTTGATTGTACTATACACAAATATTTAATGCATTTTTTTAATAATTTGTATCTGTATACAAAATATTTAAAAAATGCATTAAATATTTGTGTATAGTATATATTGATAATCGCGGAAAGAGCTGCTATTACCTCCTGATTTCATAATATTGATTATTTTACAAATTTGTACTATTTTCGATTAAGATACCTATGCCTTTTTTGTTTAATGGTTTGGTAAAAGTCAAAGAAATGATTATGTCATTTACCTGGTAATTATTGCGATACACCTGTTGAAATGTATGTCTGTTATCATGAAGTGTATGTGGAAACGTAGAAAGGTAATTTCTACACGCATTACACATTGTACACAACCAAAAACAATTATAGATAGTTCCAAATTTTAGTCTTTTGTTATTTAATTTTATTCAATTTATCCCCAAAAGTATTTAATCCAGCTTTCGATTAAGTTTAACTTTAAAAAAAGGTACATTTATAAAGAAAATTGAAAATTCCACTACAAACGTAATACTCAATGAAGCATTTCCTGTTAATGACCCATAATCCGATACGTTCAAATAATGGTTCAAAGGGAAAAATAACAAAGACTAACCTCCATTGTTTCATAAGTCACACCACAAATCTCTCACATATCGCATTCATCACACGCGGGCCATTAAATGATCGCCCAACGCATACCAACACGCGACAAGCAAACACTCAAGTAAATACAAAAAAATATTTTATTAAAATACTAATTTATAATTAAATACTTAATCTAATTTATCACTTTAAACGTTTCCGTGCGGGATAACATTATCTTTCACGGTTACTTCTTCCCTTTCGGTCGTTGGTTCTTTCCTGTCCTCTTCGTCGGCACTAGTCACGGAAGGCTGAGGAGTCGGCTTCTCTACTCTGTCTTCTTTGTATGGCTTGTCTGTTTCCACAATGGGCACTTCCCTGTCAACCTCTTTTGCGCTCTCGGCGACGCCAGTGATTGGTGCGGTGACGATTAAGTGTCCGTCACTCGACAGCTCAGCAGTGACATCAGCGCCGCTAGAGTTGGCTGGCAACGTGTAGGTGTGGAAGAACTGGCTGGCGAATATATCATGTTCGTCCTGCTTAGCCTCGTGCGAGCCCTGGATGAAGATGAAGTCGCCCTTCACCTTGACTTTCAAGTCATCTTTCTTGTAGTCCTTGACATTCACCACAACTTGGAATTTATCGTCATCGGCGATGATTCTGGGTCCAATTTCAGCGAAGGTCGGGAGCAGTTTCCAGAGAGGCGCGAAGAGATTTCCGAAGAGGGGGAAGCCAAGCCATGGGCTTTCGAAGTCTTCATTGTATATCGAAGTGATAGGATCCGGCGCCGGCCGGTCAGTCGCCGGCACAGCGGCTGCCGTCGCAAGGATAGCGAATACCGCAAACAATCGCGGCGAAAACATATTGACGTGTGCACTCGTTGGTGATGCAACTAGAACTGAGGCCGCCGCGGGTCGCGGAGGCTATATAGAGGTAGTGGGGACGGGGGGGTGCGTAAGCGCATCGCTGACGCTGACGATAGAGTTGTAATGTAAATACGGCAATAGGCACAAACAGGTTGCAGACGGAGTTAGTTTACCTTTGATTCGTGTTGAAGTTTGGAAACATTTATGTTTTGAACGGATAATAATAGATAAACATTAACGTAATGGTAGGGATGCTTCTTTCTCTATGGCTAAAAGTAAAAATGCTAGTAGCACAGTAAAGTGCCTGCGCTAATTAAATAAATGTAATTATATAAACAAGTTTGTTTTGTTTTCATGATTTTAGTACCTATAAATAATAACGAAAATGTTTGGGTCTTAAATTAAACCCTAGACTTAGTAGGCAGAATACTTTTATTGGGTTGTCACATCTGTAGAAAAACAAAACAAACAGCTCTTTGGTATGAGGCTGGCCTTGTAAGGCCGGCTTCTAGACTGATCTCGGCAGAATCACTCATTTTACACGTAATAATGAATCAAGCATGTACCTATGATCGCTTCCGATGTCACGTCTGAGAATGCCTAGCTGTCAGCAGCTTTTTGTGCTGACTGTACTAATTTTTTTTCTTTGTTACTGATAATTGTTTGGCTACGATAATTCTTATATTATTCTTATATTATAATAATAAAATTGTGGACAATAACATAGTTTTTATTTAGTTTTGGGTATAAATAGATATTAATAAGTTTTTTTTGTGTATCACAGAATTCCTTTTCTTATATTGACTTTTGTAAATAAAAATTATTTTTCATTATTTTTGATTAGCTCATGTAGTGTTTTGTCACATTCAAAATTTTTTTGTTTATTTCTACATAATTATATTCTTAGGAAAACTTTTAACACCACAAAATTTAAAAGAATAGTTTTAATATTAACAAGTATAATATTATCCAATGAAAATCCTAGCTTAATTGAGAAAGTACTGAGGGGCTTGTGGCTAAATGACGGCCGCGCTGATCGATCGATCTGCGAGGTTTAGCTGCGCTTGCCGCGGTCAGTCCTTGGATGGGTGACCGTTCTTTACACATCGAGGCCCCTCCGTGCCTCGGAGAGCACGTTATGCAGTCGGTCCCGGTTGTCATAGGAATATCTTTGACAATCGTTACGGGTAGTCAGAAGCCCTAAAGTCTGACAGCTGGTCTAACATTCGAATACCGGTATTACCCATTAATTGGGTTGTGGAGGTCAGATGGCAGTCGCTCCACGTAAAATATTGATATTCAGCCAAAACTAGTTAGACTGGATGACGACCCCAATATAATTTGAGAAAAGGCTAGGCAGATGATGATGAGGTAGGTATTCAGTATTAGGCATTATTGTTTTAATACCCATGTAATTTGCTTGTTATTATTTTTATTTATTTTTTATAATATTATAATTATTGCTTGTTATTATTTCTTCATTTTTTTTCTAATTTTATGAGCAGCATCCTAAAAATAATTTTGTAAAATAAATAAATAAACTCATAACTCGCACTGGAACCATGATAGTAGCCCCTAATGTGTCCTGGGTATTAGAAGTGACGAAACAATGATTTATGTCGGCGAAGTTATTTCCTACGGCTTCTGAGTTCTGCGTTAATGACACAACAATTATTCATATTTGAAACCTTACTGCACATGAATACATAATGATCTATTCATCATATCCTATTAGTGTTTTCTTAGAGAAACTCGTGTTTTTTCTTAAAAGAACCGTAGGTATAGGTACTGATTCTCTGTATTGTTTCTAATGCCCGTTTTCACCAACATTAGGAGACACCTAAGTGAAATGTTTAAATATGAAAAGGAGTTCCCTGGCGCAAAAAACCATGTCACCAACCACTAGGCGACAACTATGGACTATCCATGGTTGTCGCCTAATGGTCGGTACATAACTATTATTATCTTATATACACACACTATTTACATGGTTGGTGATATGTTTTTAAGTCTCACGGTCAGTTGCAGAAAGATAATTAAATTTTAATGGAGGCATTAACCATACAATTTCCTTCGTTAAAGTCTCCTTTAAAAGTTAATGGCCTTTTCTGCAACTCAGCGTTACACAAATAAGATCAAAGATCAATTATTTTAAAATCAGACCAGTGACATTGGGTCGTAATATCCGTGTGACAATAACCGTCAACACTAGGTAGGTTTTTGGCACGGTTTATTTCATTTGATCACAACCACGGACTCTCAGTCCGTAGAATATCACAAATATGGACACGCCTGAGTTTTACATAATGAAATGAAATAAAAATGTGGAGCCCATTTAAAAGATAATAAAATTAATAGTAAGATGCGCCCCACGTTTTTATATATTTATATATTTAGTCCGTCGTAAAAAAAATTTTTTTTTTTTTTTTCAAATAATTATTTTGCTATTTTCTTCTTTCTCTTACGAGTATTTATTAAGTACCGTATTCGTTTATATATATTAATACTGATTTATTTTATAATATTGTTATGTATTTGTATTAATAAATATTTACACATGACCGCTCCCTCCCTATCTCTCTCCTATCTATCAGTGCATCCAAAGGTTGTGTGGAAGAGATCGCCTTACGCGATAAGACCGATTGTACATTTTAAATTGTTAGATCTTGTTCTGTTTATGATACAATAAATAGTACTTATATAAATAAATAAATATTATACTACAAAATTAAAACTGCCCTACCTCAGATATAACCTACGATAAAATTAATCGTATCATTGTTCTATAGAAGGATCATAAATTGTCTCCTTGACTTAATAACTTTATGCATTTTAATTAACTGCTAGATCGTTCAAGTACCCATGTTATGTTTTATGTCGTCCGGTTACATAACTTTGAGATGAATGACGTCCGTATCTAATAAGTTATTGTTCATCAGTCTGATATTATATTTGACTAGCTGTAGCCTGCGACTTTGTCTGCACTGAAAAAAAATTTAACCATAACCACACTACTTCTGCTACTTCTACTTGAGCTAGTTATAGTTTTGGTTACACCCTACTTCCTACTAATATTATAAACGTGAAAGTTTGTGAGGATGTAAAGATGTATGGATGTTTGTTACTCTTGCACGCAAAAACTACTGAACGGATTTTGATGAAACTTTACAGTAATATAGGTTAATATATTATACATCAGAATAACACATAGGCTACCTTTTATCCCAAAAACGCGGGTGAAGCCGCGTGTGGAAGCTAGTATTGCATAAAGTTATGTGGTTACTTTTTTGTGTTATAAGTTGACAGGTTTGGTTATATATAACTACAATTTTTAGTCTGCGGGAAAATGGATGAAAAGCTTATGTGCTTTTCCAAGTTTCAGGCTACCTCTTTGTCAAATTTTATCCAAATCTGTCCAGCCATTTCAGTGAGAAGGAGGAACACATACACACACAAACTTTTGCATTTATAATATTACTAACTTCCGCCCGCGGCTTCGCCCGCGTAATTAATAATAATATGTATATGTATTAAACTGGGGTTTAAGGCAGATTCGCCCATTCTCCTTTACATAATATTTTTATAAGTAAATTATAGCCTATGCTATTCTGATGTATAAGCTATATTAAGTACCTACTGCAGTTTCATCAAAGTTTTTGCGTGAAAGAGTAACAAATATCAATTCATCCTCTCAAACATTCGCATTTATAATACTTATTTGGCATTAGCTGTGCCCGCGACTCCGTCCGCGTGGAATTCGGAAAATAACGGCATAAAACGGTGCGGTGGCGCACTGAAAATCACGGTGCCGGCGCCGCAACGTGGTGATTTGACGAAGCCCTAATACATGTTACTATTTCTTGATTTGAAATCAATCACTTGTGTATAAACCATCACTCCTAAGGATAAGAGAGTTTTTAATGAAAAATGCAGTGATAGCCTTGTGGTATAACCATGCGCCTCCCACGGCGAAGATGCGAGTTCGATCCCGGGGCACGCACCGCTGACGTTTCTAAGTCATGTGCGTATTAGAATTAACTATCACTTGCTTTAGAAAACATCGTGAGGAAGCCTGCATACCTGAAAGTTCTGCATAAAGTTCTTGAAGGTGTGTGAAATCTGCCAACCCGCACTTGGCCAACATGTTGGACTATCGTCTATCCCCTCTCATTCTGAGAGGCGGCCCGTGCCCAGTGCCCAGCAGTGGGACAGTTTTTAAACAGCGCTGATACTTTGATTATTTTTAAATAAAGCCCTGATATTATTATTGTAATTAGGTACATTGACATAAATATGAAGTTTGATTGATTGCATTTATTAGATTAATGACAGGTCTCTGCTGACAAACAACGACACAATACTCTTTAGTGCCACTGACCAAGTAATGCCGAGTCCACATAATAATATGCATTATTTTTCCCGATCGGACAAAAACCGACTCGAGATGGAACGGACCGTATCGCGTATGGTATCGAACCGTGTATCAAGACCGCCGCGTATCATGATTACGGATCACCACTCGCATGATACGCGTCGGCGATACAGATACGGTGATTGGATTGAACAAATACATTATGTGGACCCGGCATAATACATGTTAGCAAAGTTACTCCTAACTGATAGATTTTTTTGTAATAACTTTTGATAGAATGGACCTATTTTAATGAAATAAAGACTAAATGTTACCTCAAGATACTGCCTATACATTTCTTTCTACTTCCTCATAATCAATTCAGTAGTATTGATTTGATGCGTGTTCAAACACACAGACAAACAGACAGACAAACCGACAGACAAACAGACAGACATTAATTCTAAAAATGATAGAAATTTACTTTATTACTTATTTTTAGTCCCCCATATTATTTATATGCAAAATTATATTCAATGTACAGACACGTGGAATTTACATTCTTATTATAAGTATAAATAATAATAAATGATTCCAAAGTAGGTTTAAAAACAATTCAGAAAATTTTGTTGTTATCACTAGAATTTTGTTGTAACACACGTAATAATATCAAGCATAAATTAATCCATAGTATGTGTTAAAACAATTCAGAAAATGTCGGTTCGCTTGGTTGTTATCACTAGAATTTTCTTTAAACACACGTAATTTAGGTACATTCTTTTTCCGCCGCATGACTCAGGAGGCCTGACTATGTTCCTCGGTGTACTCTGAGTCAGAATTGTTATTCATGATTATTCACCAAATTATACCTAACAATCTTTATGGCCAACATCTTTCCTGTAACCAAGACATCATTCATCTGCCTAGCCTTTTTTCCAAATTACATTGGGGTCGGCTTCCAGTCTAACTAGTTTCGGCTGAATATCAATATTTTACGTGGAGCGACTGCCATCTGACCTCCACGACCTAATTAATGGGTAATACCGGTATTCGAATGTTAGACCAGCTGTCAGACTTTTTAGGGCTTCTGACTACCCGTAACGATTGTCAAAGATAATCCTACCGAGGCACGGAGGGGTCTCGATGTGTAAAGAACGGTCACCCATCCAAGGACTGACCGCGGCAAGCGCAGCTTAACCTCGCAGATCGATCGATCAGCGCGACTGTCATTTAGCCACGAGCCCCTCCAGCCACGAGCCCCTCCTGTAACCAAGACAATTGATAGGTAATACCTAACCTACGTGTTCTTTCATGATTTGCGATGATCAACCATGATCATCGCAAATCAGCTAACCATTGTTTTAATTTTTTTAACAGGTTTCCTCAATTTTTTCTGTGCTACCTACCTATAGGGAAAAATTCAGCAATTTCTAGTATGAGGTAGTTACTACACACCTAAATCCTATAAACGATGATTAAAAGTTATTTAACTTAAATAACTCTTAATGCGACAGATGGAGGGTTAAGTCAATTGCCATCTCTATTTATCGGCATAGAAATGACAAGAATATGGTAAAAAGTTCTAAAAAAATATAAGGCTTGGCCTTGGCTAATATTTATTAAAAATACACTCACAGGAAGGGTTGAGCTAATTCAATTAATCTTTTCAGCATTTAATCCTGTTTGAAGACAAGAATTAAATAATTTTCCTTTCCATAAAAATGTATCCTTCACTATTCATTCTAATGAAATGTTTATTTGCAATGTTTTTTTTTCCAACATTGCTGCACGATGGATTTTCTCCAGCCCAAACAAAAATTACCTTTTAAAGTCTACACCAAGTATTTGAATCGCTCAGGTCTCGAACCAGTGACTTGAAGTCGTCTTTATTTTGATATAAGTAGAGTAAGGTACCTATAAAATTATCGACACAACGTCCACACTTCCACAGTGCGTTTGTCAAGTTCAAGGCTACAAGTCCGATGACGTATTAATATGGGTTCCGTGTTGGATTACACGTTTTACTTTTCATTGTTGGGTAAAAATAAGTCTCATAAGCGCTGATTTTATGGTGGTGATATCGTATACTTTCTATAAGTAAAATAAAAATGATTTAAACTTATTTAAATAATGTTTAAGTGAGTCTTTAATGTAGTCACTGTACCTACAAAGGTACAATGTACTTAAAATGAAACTAGCTGTGCCCCGCGAAACTGGTCGGGCGGCCCACCCACCGCGTCGCCTAGCGTTCTTTCAGATTTTTTAGGGTTCCGTAGTAAAACTAGGAACCCTTATAGTTTCGTCATGTCCGTCTGTCTGTCCGTCTGTCCGTCTGTCACACCCTCGTAAAATCTACAGTTCATAACCAATTTGAATGAAACTTCGTAGGTAGATGTCATTTATAAGCCGCCATAAAGGCCTGTAGTGAAATTATGAAAAATAAAATAGCTCCCATACATGAAACTGAAGGAAAAAAAAAAAAATTCCTGCACCCCGTCATGTGGGGTATCATTGGATAGGACTTTGAAAATAACATAGAGGTTGCTAAATGATTTTTTTATTTAAGTGCATATTAAGTGAACTAGGAGCTCCGAAAGTCGTTAACAATGTCTCCCCCCCCCTGTAATTTTCCAACCGCGCTATCGAAAAATCTGGAAAAAATCAAGCTTATGGCATTTAATAAATAATCTCGATTAAAATTGGTTTGAACAAAATACGTCAATAACTTTTTGAAATATTTACTTTTTTCAGTTTTGAGTTCGACAACCGCAAAAAAACTTATATTTGCGGTCGGAAGACTGAAATGCTTCTTGCTACGGAACCCTACACTGTGCGTGGTCCGACACGCTCTTGCCCGTTTTTTTTTACTTTTTGCTCGTCTCCTAAAGATCATAGCGCAATCATACTAATATTATAAATGCGAGAGTTTGTGCATGTGTTAGTTTGTATGTTTGTGTGTGTGTATGTTTGTTTCTTCTTCACGCTGTAACGGCTGGAAGGATTTGGATGAAATTTATCAAAGAGGTAGCCTGGGACCTGGAAAAACACATAGACTACTTTTCATCCATTCTCCGCAGACGAAGTCGCGGGGAACAGCTAGTGTTAAATAGCTTATAACCTCCCTCAAGAATTAGGCTATCAAATGCAAAAAGATTTTTCAAATTCAACTCGTAGTTCCAGAGAAAGCGCGTTCAAACAAAAAAACAAACAACCTCTTCAGCTTTAAAGAGAACGATTTTTTAAAACGATTATGTTCAGTTTTAGTTTCTAACTAAAATAATCGGATTGGATCTGAAAGTCGAGCAGAAGGACAGATTTTTATTCCATTTCTCGTAATCCGATTTAGTTGAAATTTTCTACACACGGGAAGTTCCACTATCACTATTATGTTCCTGTAGCAAATCGGATTATTGAAAGCGAACTTTAAAATGGTTTTATTAATTGAATAATTCTAAACTCAAAAATTGTATCACCGAAGATCCAAACCAGATATTCAAACTATTACAAATATAGTATGAATTTATTAATTAGAGTTATTACGGCGGGCTTATCGTAATGAGCCAATTAGTAATCGTGATTACCTGCTCGCCGCATACATTTTTTTATAATTAAGCGGAGGTAATTTGTTTTCACTGTCTTACTAATGTAAATGAACTGAATTTTCCAGAAATTAATGTTGACTAACTGTGGTGCGTGTGTAAGATCGATTTCTGGAAATTCATTCATTTGTTTCGAAACATATGTTATTGATATAACCAGCTGTGCCCCGCGGCTTCACTCGCCGATTAATTTAAAAGAAATCGTATTTCGTTTTCGCTTAGCGTTTTTTCTGACTTTTTAGGGTTCCGTACCTCAAAAGGAAAAACGGAACCCTTAAAGGATCACTTTGTTGTCCGCCGTCAGTTACCGGACCATAAGTGGAGCCATCTGCTCATAGATGACACCACTAGAAGTATGCAGTAGCGCCATCTATGATCATATATCGGAACCCTTAGGGCGCGAGGCATACTCGCACGTGCCCGGTTTTTTTTTCTTTTTCCTCGGTTTTTAAGGATCATAGCGTGATGCTATATAACCTATACTATTTCTCATGAATCTGGCTATTATGTGCAAAAATATTTTTTCAAATCCAACTGGTAGTTCCAGAGATTAGTGCGTTTAAACAAACTCTTCAGCTTTATTATACAGGATGGCAGGAACAGTGGAAATATTTTAAGAGGTCATGGTACTCATCATTATGAACAACTTTTACTATGGGACCAACACTGAAATCTCGAAAAAAAAATCAGCTGTTCCATACATTTTGTTGAGTTATGTGATATGTGTGAGTTATGTGTATAAATGTATGGAACAGCTGATTTTTCTTTCACGATTTCAGAGTTGGCCCTACAGTAAAAGTTGTTCATAATGATGAGTACAATGAACCCTTAAAATATTTCCACTGTCTAACCTGCCACCCTGTATTAGTATAGATTAGTATAACATTACGTCTGTAATCTCCGAAGGGTTAGACAAGAGTGTATAATACAAACACATTTTCCCGATATGTTTAAGTCGCATGTGATAGGGGGCGACCCTATTGCCATCAAGCGGCCACAAATCCAGCCTCCGAGCTGCTACTGGGAATTTCCTAATGGAAAAACCCATTTACACTTCACCCCACTCGGGGATGGATCCCAGGACCCAAGGTTTAGCAGTTGCGACCACTAGACCAGCGAGGCAGTCGCTACTTAAAGGTTCATATAGCAGCAGCAATATCAGCACGTTCAAATACCGATTAGAGTACAAACAAATTTGTACCTGCATGAGGCATGAAGTCAGTATGAGGTCACCTTATACCAATACGTGCCTTCACAGAGCGTTGCTTAGGTACAACTTATCACTTCTACCTTAGTTTAAAACCTGCATTTGAATTTGAAAAACAATAGCTTGTAAGACGCTCCGTGGCGCTATTGACGCTCCTGATCTGCTTGATTGGCTGGCGCGCTTCTTTGTCCCAGACAATTACTGCCGGGGCAACAAGCACAGGCTGTTTGACGTGCCTCCGTGTCGTACTGTTGCACGAGCTAAGTCGCCAATTCCTCGCACTCTGGCCGCGCTTAATGATCTCTTGGATTCCAATCCAACAGTTTGCGGACGGATGGACGAAGATTTTATTGGTGTGTCAAGAGTACTGTGAGAGGAATGTATGAAAGCGTTGTTAACCTTCTTGTACCTATATTATATATTATTGTTTCTTTTATTGTTATAATTTTAATTTAAGTTAGTTACTGTAATTGGTTGTATAACCGTGGTAATTATATAAATGAAGTCGATTAATAAATAAAAAAATAAATAAATAAACGAGCTACTTCAGATGCAGGTCGAACTTCGAATCTAGTCGAATATAAACCTCCTTTTTGAAATAAATTAAAAATTACTACGAAAGCTATACACCATCTGCCTTCGTGGAGTTCCTCTCACATCGGATCCATTGTTCCAGAAAGATGACTGATGATATATATATGATGATATAATAATCACGGAAGATATCCCGTAAGTGACATTTTAAAAATTAAGATGACTGACGTCTATTACGTTCCATTCTTTATGTTCTTGGCAATTAATTGTTAATCTAAACTTGTTAACTATCAACCAAGTATTGTAATTAACATCCACATTATGAAATCTGTCATTTAATTTAAGATAACTCATCGCATTTGCCAGACACAGTCGTCTGCAATTGAACCGATTGTGGTCAGAAATGAAAAGCAATCAGTAAGTTCTCGAACAATCTACCAAGTTCTAATAGCATGCATTATTAATATTATCATGTCTGTCACTAAGTTTGATAGGATTGAAGCCACAAGATATTGTTGAAGCGTCTCTCAAATTCGCGCTTAGCTTTCTTTCAGACTTTTTTATTTTTGCTTGGTTTCTAAGGGTTGTAGCGTAATTTTAAATATCTTATAACGTTTTTCGAGAATTGAGCTATCAAATGCAAAAGCATACCTAAGCATAATCGGCCTATAATGTTCCCACTGCTGGGATACAGGCCTCCTCTGTGAGAGGGAGTGGGCCGTAGTCCACCACGCGGGCCCAGTGCGGGTTGGTGGACGTCGCATATCTTCGAATATTATTGGTTCTAGGACATGCCGGTTTCCTCACGATGTTTTTCTTCACCGTTAAACAAGTGATAATTATTCTAATACGCACATGACTTCGAAAAGTTAGCGGTGCGTGCCTCGGGATCGAACTCGAACCATTCACCGTGGGAGGCACATGGTTAAACCACTAGGCTATCACTGCAGCTATCAATGCAAAAGGAATTGTTCAAATCCGATCTGGTAGTTCCAGAGATTAGCGCGTTCAAACAAACAAACACACTCTTCTGCTTTATTAGATGGATGTTTCTCGCAGTTTCCCCCTCTTGCTCGACTCCTAAGATACTTTTTCTCGTGTATCTGGCTATAATATACCTACCTACAAAAAGTTTTTTTTTAATCCAACTGGTAGTTCCAGAGATCGCGTTCAAACAAACAAACTCGTCAGCGTTATAATATCAGTCAGTATAGCCTACATCTATTTTTATTGCGGGTTTTTCCACCTGTTTTGCTGACGTTAAAAACTCAATAAGTGGTCGAAGTACGGCATTTCAATGCAAATGAATACTAATATTATTATTATTTTTCTGATTGGATTTTCCCCGCCATTTTGAGACTCTGTTAGAATGTCTTGGCGGTCCAGGGATTGTTATTGCTTCTACAAAACCTTGTGTAGATTCAAAATCAAATGGCATACATTGCAAGAGGGCTGTCGTATTTTGCCACCTGTCTCACTCACACAGAACCATATTTTTAAGAATTTAAAATGAAAACGGTGCATTTCTTAAGGGCGCTCTCGGAATTTTGTCTCCTCTCTCGCTCGCACAGAACCATTTTTAAGAATGTTGAATGAAAAGATGCATTTTTGAAAAATGTAATTTCATAGTGAACTACAAAATAATATTAATTTTAAAGCTAAATAATCTAAACACATTTCAACTGTGATACCTAATAAACAAACTTAAAAAACAATTATGATCTGTTTCTGAGGTTTGTTTAACTCGTGTGTTTTCAATAATTAAATTTGAGTTTATAATATTATAATTAATATCATTTTGTAGTTCGCGTTGAGATTACATTTTTCAAAAATGCATCTTTTCATTTAACTTTCTTAAAATATATGGTTCTGTGCGAGCGAGAGAGGTGCCGAATGCGAGAGCCCTCTTAAAAATATCTCGATGAATTATTTATTGCCGTGTAAGTGTACTGTACTTTGCTTGGATACAAAACCCTCTTGGTCCCAATTTTCTCAACACTCAAGACAATATGAAGTGATTGTACACACCTATGAAACGTGTATACAATCATACATTCTATTATTTTCGTGCTCAATAGCAGCTAATAAAATCCTCGTTAAGTCAAGTCAAGTACCTCGGTCATTCGCCGGTGTCCCATTGTTTGGTTGATTTCGGTGGCACATTTTTTTCTGTTAATTAGGACATTTTAACAGGAAATATCGAATCTAAATTTAACTTAGAGAGTATTGGTAGCAGAGGGTATAGATATTTTTTTTTATATGTCTTAGTTAATCGGAGAAAATGGTGACACCGAAATCAACCAAACAATCGGACACCGGAGAATGACCCACCTACAGGATAAAGCATGGCATACCTACTCTAAAACAGTGTTTTCCAAACTTCTTGTGTACGCGACCCCTTTGCAAGTAAATAAAATCTAGCGACCCCTCGAGACCGTAATAAATAATGTCAGTGTGATAAAAATAAAATATTATTTAATTTTCTTTTTAAGACTAAACTTACCTACTCATCTAGAAATCTAGTGCACTAATACAAGGTAGTCGCGGTCGCTCGTCGGGCAGTGATTATTCATTGCTTTGCCGCGGAGGAGACGCAGGAAAAGTTAAAAATAAACAGGCACTACTTTAATTCTCACTGAAATCGTTGTATTGTTATTTTAGTGTAGAGACCTACAACCCATGCTTTGTTCTTTGCGACCGCTACCCCCCGAGCAAGTCTTTGCGACACCCCTGAGGTTCGCGACCCACAAATTGAAAAACACTGCTCTAAAACATTAAAAGTATAACAAGTTACAATAATATCAGCAAAGTTCCCACACAAGACTACTTCAATTATTTTCACACTTGGTAAAATTTTCCTCAAATTTTTTGTAAGCTTGTTTCGCAAACAGTCCTTGAACTTAATACTTTATAGTACGTCCCTACCTATGTGTAGGTGAATCACAGGTTTCAAGAGGAAAACTTCACCTATAAACCAATTATAAAAATATTCCACCACCAGACAACGAAATGGTAAAAAATATATTATGAAGACTCATAAATTACTATTTTTTTTTCAATACCTACACAAAATATAGATAGGGTGGGGCGCGGTAACTCAGTTGGTTAGAGCAACGTTACGGTGTGACAGAGGTCGCGGGTTCAGTCATGCCCGCGTCAGTCGTTTTTTAAATCTCTTAAGAAAAGTTATGTAGGTATTTATAGATTTTAAAAATTATGGTTTCACAGTCTGATTTCTAAATGGTTTTTCAACCTAATCTGGGCCGAGGGCCGTGTTGTTCGATTAACAACGGACCCAAAATCGAAATCACGAAAGAGTTCCATACATATTGTCGAGTGATATGGATATTTTGTATGGAACAGATGATTTTTTTCGTGATTTCAAGGTGAGTCGCGTAATACGCGTAATCGAACTAGTATCGAATACGAAATACCCTCCTTCAATAGGTCCCTCGTTTTAACTTATAGACCCTGTATAATGTTGAGTAGGTACAGGCGCACACGCACAACTCAAGTTCGGTACCGTTGTAGTGTGTGGCTCACCTCTCACCTTTATATAGTATAATTGTATTAGCTTATAAGTGGTCATTCAATATAATTATTCATGGAGTAAAGACGTGTTTCCTTTGCCCCGTAACGCCCCACATTGCATGGCGACCCTGCCAGGATCCAGCCCCACATTGCACCGTTGTATGAAGATAACCTAGGTACTGGTTATACTGTGTTTGTCAGTTCTTATATCGAGTGACTGGCTGTTCGTAATTCGTTCGGTCACAACAGCTAACATTATGATTAAAATACAAAAAGCTTTAGAGAGCCCTAAAGATTAAACTTAAATCCATATTTTTATCAACCAGTACCTAACCTATCAATCCACTGCTGGACATAGAACCCCTCTATTCTACACCACTGAGCTAAATCATTCAAGCTTTACTGATACATGCATCTTCATAAATCCATATCTACTTAACAAATGAGGTACCTATTGCGAATAATGCCTATAGACCCTCGTATAGATTACCTCACGATGTTACCTACGTAGTTAGTAACAATAAACTTGACACGACGTGCACATGTATAAAAACATACGCATTCATTCCAGGAATCATGCTGAGGATATCACGATTATAAATTACCTATCGTACTTACTCAATTATCTATATATAAAAAGAACCGACTTCAAAAAGCCACTACAAAGAAAATAATAATTTTAGTTTCGGAAGTCGGTGGCTTTGGTTTTTGTTTGCTTTTTTTGCCACCGACTTCCGAAACTAAAATTATTATTTTCTTTGTAGTGGCTTTTTGAAGTCGGTTCTTTTTTAGTAAAAAAAAAAAAACATATTTTAGCCGTTTTAGTACTTTATCCGGTGTTATTTTCACGAATTCATTCATTAGTAAATCTTCTACGTAATGTGTAGGTACATTTGAGCATATAACTTCTTACATGGGAATGATTACACAATGTATTATATGCTAAAACCTTCCTTAAAGTATGTAGATTACGTTAGTGAAAACTCCATCCAAATCGAATCAGTAGTTTTTGAGAAAATCGCGCACATACAAACATACATACTTACATACATACATACGGGACGAATACAGAACCTCCTTTTTTGAAGTCGGTTAATAATAAAGTCGGTTAATAATTAATAAAAAATAATATTTTTTCGCGCACGATTCATTACAGCTGACTACGCTAGATATCTCCTATAGGTGGACAGATGCAGCAGTACCTATCGTTATACAAGGTGACTTTTGTCGTATTAATCCAAGACACAATTTTTGCAACAAAATTGGTACCGTAAGTAAAATCATAGAGAAGCTACAGAAGAAAATTATAGAGTTAAAGAACCTCCTTTTTTGAAGTCGGTTAAAAAATGTGAATACCAGTGACCAACTTGCAGATATATTAGCCAAAGCATTAGGAGGGATATTGTTTATGAGGTTAAGGCATAAATTGTACAATAAAGATGGGTAGGTCATTTTACTTCGGAGCTGCATATTGTTAAGGGTAAGATAGTGGAGGAATTTCTATACTTAACTAAAAATGCTAGTTTAGCTTGAAAATATTTTATTGCTTTCCCCTCAATAAAATATTTTCAAGCTAAACTATCATAATCGACCTATAATGCTCCCACTGCTAGGACACAGGCCTCCTCTGTGAGAGGGAGTGGGCCGTAATCCACCACGCGGGCCCAGTGCGGGTTGGTGGACGTCGCATGTCTTCGGTTCTAGGACATGCCGGTTTCCTCACGATGTTTTCCTTCACCGTTAAAGCAAGTGATAATTAATTTCTAATACGCACATGACTTCGAAAAGTCAGCGGTGCGTTCCTGGGGATCGAAATCGAACCATTCGCCGTGGGAGGCACATAACCACTAGGCTATCAAGCTAAACTAGCATTTTTAAAATAACACTAATTTGAAACTTGTTACGGTTCATCAAATGAAGAAGATGGTCGGTCTCCTTTGCAATTCATTTTCAAGCACTTGCTGGAATCGGACTACGCTGAAATTCTCTAGCAATTCTCTTACTATTAATCTGTCAGTCGAAAGCAAGTAAGCTCCGGAGTGGGTGTTCCCCGACAGTTACAATCTGGGTATCTTCAAGTCGAGAGTGAATCGGTTTCTTCTAGGCAAGCGTGCTCTCACTTAACACCAGGCGAGATGGCGGTCAAACGCGAGCCTATTATTTAAGGCGCGTGGTAACGGTAAAGACCTTTTATATAGTGGCTGATCTGCGCGGAGACGCAAAGACGCACGCGACAATTAGCAAAATTATTTCCTGCTTATACTACAAAACGTATTTTGAAATGAGACAAGTCCCGATTCAAGATAAATGGATTGCCTATATTCTAGAGTAAAAACATAAAATTATCTCCTTTAGTTTAGGAGCAGTAGCGAGTTTAGTTCTAAAAACGACCTCATTTCAATAATTATTTTCATACAGTAATTTTTAAGCTACAATATTTTTATTAGTTCGAAATAAAGGTAACATATCAATGTTTATTATATATTTTTTCTAGATTTTATGTTAGTTAGTTTAAGAGTAGTAGGACTACAACTGCGACGGAATTTATCTTTTTGAGGGTACCACACGCCTTAATAAAAAAATTAAAAAAAAGAGTGAGGAACAACCGTTTTCTAAACCTTATCCAGTCAGTTCCAGTAGCGGTGTTGGCTCAAATTTGACCTCTCTTTCGTTATTTAAAATACTTGCCGCAACTCATGTATAAGTACCTAAATGTCTTATCGTGAGTTCTTAGGTCACTTTTTGTTGTTAAGCATTCAATGAACTATTATTTGTTCAACTTCCAGGAAAACCTAAAAAAACTGGACCGCATAACTAAGTTTGTTTGTGAAGGAATTTTGATGATTTAGAAAAAACTGTACTAGTTACGAACATTTTTTTTTTATTTTTAGTGCAATATATGGGTAAATTTCTATCAACTCTAATTATTTTAGATTTTTCGCTGCGCAAACTTTGGAGATAAGAGGGGGGGGGGGGGCGAAATGTTATTTTTCAGAATGTTTTCATCATAATGTCGAAAATATAAGACAAAACAAAATGAAAATATATTTTGAGGGCATAAGGGTTCCTTTTTTACCATTTTGGTACGGAACCCTAAAAACATAGAACTGATAATGGCTCTTATCAATTTCATAATGAATAACGTAGCTTGATACTTTGACTATCAATGTTACGTCATGAATTCCCGTGTAAGTATGTACCTACTGAGATAGTTGTTCGGTACTGGTGTACATAATAATTTGCAACAAATTGCTTGATAGTAGCGAGACCGTTGATAGCATTATAGCTAGAAAAGCTATAGTATTTTTGTAAATGAGATTATCATTCGATCTCATGCTCTAAGAAATCATAAACTAGAAAACCGTTGCCAATAATTATGAATGGTAGACAGTCATAAAAATCCTAATTATAAAGTATGGGACGAAGGGTTTACTATTTGATTTCGAATGTCATATGCCCGATGGCTAAATCCCCGAAGTCATCAGATCGAACGTCCGATTGCCGAAATTCCATAGCATCGATGTACCACAATTTCGAATAGCCATTAGATCTAGCGTCCGTTTCGCCGAAAAGCCATTGCAACGATAGTCCTATACATCGAATGTTTATTGGCTCATCGTGCCAGTAAGTCGAAAGCTATTCTACATAAAATATTCAAGAAGAGTAAAAGAACGAATGTAAAATGGATTACAAAACAAACCAGCAGGGTTTAATCAGAAATAGTTTGACGATTTGAGTAAAAAAAAAATCTATGTCAAGTTTTTCTTGTAATATGTATGTGTTTAATTGTCTAGTGAAGTAATGATAATTGTAAAATGCTCCAGGAATTATAATGATAAAAAATGATAATAACAATACCTACTTAATAATCGATAATTATTTGTACGCCACATGGCAAAACATAGAGAACATTAATAAAAATTGTAGCATCTTCCACACTGTTGTAACCTATGTTTAGAAATAAAGTTTTTGATTGATTGATTAGTACTCTAGCACGCCTGTAAGCTCGCCAAACGTTCTCTGGATTGAGTGGTGCTGTTCATCACAATCCGCCTGGACCTCGCTAACCATTTTTGCAGTTTAGCGTGATTAGAACACTGATTTCCGATAGAGTCACATATGATTTTACGATAACGGTTGATCTCTTGAAGTGCTTTTATCTGAGCCACCGTTGTCTCAACTTTAAGGTACGAGCTTTCAATTCGATCCAGCTGCTTCAAATCTACCTTGCTGTAGGCACATCGCCTTGAAGTTGGTTGATCAGTCTGGAGGTGTTCGTCAATGATTTTATTTATTTCTTCGTGTCGTCTCTTCACCTTATTTATTGACATATGACGATCAGGGATCTTGTCATGACCTTGGAACGGATGAAAACGATTACCAGTATTATTGACGACAGCTCCAACTACGCTATTTGTTCCAAACGTTGGAGGATGAACGTTTCCACTTTGATGGATGACTGGCTTCAATGCGTCTTTGTTAGCTTCTACCGATTTTGGATAAGTATTGTTTATTTGATTAACAATAGCTCCAAACATGATGTTCTTTCCGGGATTTTCAGGGTAGATGTTACCATTCTGAATAACTACAGGTGCGTAGATGTCTTTTTTCCCTGAATTCTTGGGATAAACGTTATTGACCTGCGTGACACTAGATCCGTACTGAATGTTATCTCCCTCTCCGTGATAAACATTATCCGTCTGTATGAGAATAGATCCATACACGTTCGTTCCATCAGGATTTTCAGGATAAATGTTACCATTTTGAATGTCTTGGGGACCATATACGGTTTCTCCCCCTTCATTTTGAGAGTAAACGTTACCAATTTGAATGTCTTGAGAACCATAGTAGATAGTAGCCCTAGGTTTTTTAGTGTCATTGGAACGAAATATGTCCTTAATATTTGACATTATATCATCAACACTATAGTCATCAAAAGAAGCTTTCTGGAGCTCTGTAACAAAAAAAAGACAATAATTAGTAATCTAGTTACATAGAAAAATAAAGATGAAGTTTTATAATATTTTAGACTAGACTTTTGCCCGAGACTCCGTCCGCGTGGACTACAATGAGCTGTATCTCTGGTTCGTCTCGACGGAATTAGATGAAACATGGCTTAGATTTTAAGTTGGACCCCAAGCTATCGAACTGTGAAAATCACAACAAAATCCGTTTCGTAATTTTTGAGTTATGCGCGATTAGATAAATTGAGAGAAATTACGCGATGACGTTTTCTGCCATTTCGCTTTTATACCTATTCAACAAAATAGCACGTGTGGCATTGGTCTATATCGATTACCTCAAAAACTACTGAACGAATTTTCATACGGTTCGAAAATCCGTACAGTAGTTTCTGAGATTAGCCCGAACGAACATGAATTCGGCGCGGTGGGGGACTTTACTTTATAGAGGAGATATAAATAGAGAAGAGAAGAGATAGATGTTACTTACCCTTATTTTTCTGCACGGTTGTTGATGGCTCCGATCTCCTATTTTTCATCAGGTTCAGAATCCAACCTTTTGATCCAATAATTTCATCTTGGTTCTGCGATGCTTCAGTGTCTTAAAATAAAAACAAAACTGTAAATTATCCTGCGTATCAATAATTGAATTTAAATTTTAAAAATCTTTTTTCTTTTGCACTTACAAGAAGTTCCGATCAAGAGGAACACTACTACTAATGCAGCTTTGCTAGACAACATGATTGGTCCGATGCCCTAATAACACTAAACCTTCGGGTTCCAATTTAAGCATCTTATACCGATGATTAAACAACGTACGATGTTTGTGAAAAAACCCAAAATTCAACGGGTTATCCAGGAAATGTTGCTAAGTTGATAAAAAAACCGGCCAACTGCGAGTCGGACTCGCGCACGAAGGGTTCCGTATCATTATCTATAAAACATTAAACACAAAGTTGACACTATAATATTATAAGTTTTATTAAGATCCTTAAATAGAGCCCCCCTTAAATATTTATTTTATTCTGTTTTTAGTAGGTAATGGATATAGCGGCAACAGAAATATATCATATGTGAAAATTTCAACTGTCTAGCTATCACGGTTCATGAGATACCTGGTGACAGACGGACAGACAGACAGACACAGTTTTTTCATAAAAAAACGGAATTTCCAAAGAAACTATTGGAAGAAGTACGCGCAAAAACAGAAAAGTACATTTTGGGATAAGTAACCAACACTAATACACGATAAAATAGTACCTACACATAAAGGATATACTTACTCGTATAGAAACCAGAGAATTCATTGGTGGATTTATAGTTTAAACTTTTGACTTAGGTCGCAGAAATCATGTCCCAGATAGTTTTCCGTTTAGGCGATTTAGAAAATTAAGACTTCTTAGTGATTAAAATCAATATATTTCTATAAAACTTAAATTTCCATTTATTATTCGAATTAATCGAATATACCCCTTAAAAAACATCGAATATTCTAATAGCGAAATTGACGAATATTTGCTCTAGCCCTAATAAAAACTTTTATCAATTTCTTTGTGTGGACTTCATTGCCGTAGTGCGTCAGAAATATCAGTTATCAACATGAGATGGCGCCATTGTTTCATCTTACATACTATAATATAATAAAACTGAAGCGTTTGTTTGTTTGAACGCGCTAATCTCTGGAACCATCGCGACCGGTCGGATTCGCAGTTTTTTTTTTTAAGAGTGCCAGAAGTATAGGCTATTTAACATCACGCTATCAATGACATGTAAACGATAGATACGTTACCCACGATCTAAAATGGCGACAAAAAGTAAGGTAATTGCCCACCATTCATTTAGTCATGCACCAACCAGTTTCTTGGCTGAACGTCATTTCTTGCAACATTTTGCGAAAATAAAAACCTACTAAACAAGAGGTAGGTAGGTATGCTAAGTAAGACATTCGTTTTCTTTCCCTTTTTTTGCACATATGCACTGATATGTAGCTATTTCGCTATTTAAAGTATTTGCGCCATTTTTTAGGAAGGTGATATTGGTGTATGACGTGTCTATATATAATACGTCATTGCACGCTATGGATAAAACTGCGGGGCACAACTAGTTCTCTTATAGGTAAAAATCCCTGACGGATCCACATTACGGTAGAGTGCGGTAAAGTATGGTAAAATTACGGTGTCGTAAAGCACGGTGTAGTACCTACGGAAAATATATCGATTTACCGTACTGTGATACGCCACCGTAACATACCGTACAAGTACGGTAAAAGACCGTATTTCTACGGTAAAATATCGTACTTGTACGTGTCTGTAAAGATCTACATAAATAAATAAATATCTAATTCTAAGATAAAAATTATTATAATATCTATACTTATAATAAATCTGTAGAGAGGTCAATTCTGTACATGAAATATATTTTCAAAATAACTATCAAGGGGTGATTAGTGTCGATACTGATGCCAAAAATGCAATCAGTAAAATTTTTGTCTGTCTGTCTGTCTGTCTGTCTGTCCTGTATGTTCCTTATAGAAACAAAAACGACTCGACGGATTTTAACGAAACTTGGTACAATTATTTTTCATACTCCTGGGCAGGTTATAGTATACTTTTCATCACGCTACAATCAATAGGAGCAGAGCAGTGAAGGGAAATGTTGGGAAAACGGGAGAAGTTACTCCATTTTTTAAGCTTCCGTCGCGTGTGCAGCATTAATGGTTAAAGCTACATAGAAATCATGTATGACGGAAATGTTCTACATAAAATTATCTAAAAAATATCCCATGACAGCATATGTCTATCTTTTATGGTTGACTCACAATAACACGTGTAACTCCCGATAGCTTTGCAGTTCGGAGCTTTCTGATTGTATTACACTCAAGGAGGTTACACGCTGATGGAGTCGCGGGCACAGCTATTAATAATAATATTCTGCGGTTCTTTATTGCGATATTTTTCAACAGTATTGTGGATTGACATATTATATTTCCCTACTAAAATACGAAAGTTAATCTGTCTGTTACATCAAAACCATTGAACCGTGAGGAAGGACATACGCTACTTTTTTACGAAAAACGACGGAAACGCGGACGAAGTCGCGGGCAAAAGCTAGTTATGTCATAAATGTTAGTAATTCAACGTTGTTTAAAAATAGTTTAAGGATTAATATTTGGACGAATCATCCCTAAACCCGTATCATCACTACTATAATTATACCGATCCAAGGAAATTCCAATTTGCAAAACATACAACACAGGAAAAATAGCATAGTCGAAGTTCACAAAATTAATTAAATTGTGTGAATTTTTTCTAAGGATTGATAACAAATATTAAATACTGTAGGTGGTAGGTAACTTTTCTATCAGTTCTGAGTCGCCCAGCATAATTTCGGCATATTTTAAGAGCGCAAACTTTAGTTATATTTTATTAAGTTATTAAATATTTATGAGATTTCTCAAAATCGGTCGCGAGCGGGATTTGAACCCGCGACCTCTGGCGAACCGTGCCATTGCTCTGAAAACCAACTGAGCTACCGCCTATACCTGTATATTACTAGCACTTTGCCCGCGACTTCGTCCGCGTGACCCACAGGAACTGTGCATTTTTCCCGGATAAAAAGTAGCTTATAGCACTCAGTAATAATGTAGCTACCTATTAGAGAAAAAAAAAACAGAATCGGATCAACGGTTACTTTCATACAAACTTTAATCCCCCTTTGCACCCCTTTTGGAGGCGAATTTTCAAAAACCCTGAAACACATGTTTATTTATTTGAAAATAAGAGTCTAAATACCAATTTTCATGACTCTAACTTCAAAACTAACGGTCCTTTCATACAAATTTTCATCCCCCTTGGCACCCTTTTTGGGGCCGAATTTTCAAAAACCTTGAAACGCATGTTTATTTATTTGAAAAGAAGAGTCTAAATACCAATTTTCATGACTCTTACTTTAAAACTAAGATTATCTCTACTAAGGGAACTTTCATCCCCCTTTTCACCCCTTTAGGGGTAGAATTTTCAAAAATCCTTTCTTAGCGGATCTCTACGTCATAAAAGAAACCCACTGTCTTCAAATCTCTATGTTCAGCGGTTTGGGCTCTGCGGTGATGAATCAGTCAGTCAGGACAAGCAATTTTACAAAGATAACAATATGGTTATGGGTTGGCAAGGTTGGCAACCTTATCGGTCACAGTAGACTGGAATCCAACTCAAACTAGTTGAGAAAAAACTGGATGGTTGGAA
Source organism: Thalpophila matura (assembly GCA_948465475.1). Lineage (NCBI taxonomy): Eukaryota > Metazoa > Arthropoda > Insecta > Lepidoptera > Noctuidae > Thalpophila > Thalpophila matura. The sequence goes on from OX419177.1 coordinate 20,631,503, forward strand.
AAAGAGACGCAAATTAACTGTAATTTAAAATTATATTTCAGAGTGCAACAGTTTTGCCAACTGCGTCGGAAGCAGCGTCCTCTGTTTTTTTTTTTACCTTTAAGCATTATTGTGATCTTTTTGAAGGCGGTTTTAACTTTTTTTTAAGTTTATACGTATATTTTCTATTTTGAGTGACGTACGCGATTACAACTAGGGTTGCCAACCGTACTCTAAAATAGAGTATTGTACTCTAAATCATGTAGGCGTACTCTATAATCTAGAACACTAATAGAGTACGCTAAAATACTATTTTTTACACAATGTTTACTATATTAGTGCCAGTCATAATAATATTATGCAAACCCATATTTATCAATTTATTATAACCAAAAAATTCGAATATTTACTGTTAATATGTTGGTATCCCCAATTCCCCAAGCCACATTCGGACGTTTCTGAACTCAACCACTAATGTTATTAATGTTATTATGTCAATGTCATGTCACAAGTTTTGAGAAGTGTTTTGAGGGTAGGTACGTTAATTTTGACGCAAGAAAAATTCTCGATTCTCCACTGTGTTCTGACACTTGTGACTGTTTTTTGTTTGGAAAACTTTTACTGAGCTACTACAGCATTTACTGAGAGAGTCTTTTCGGTCATGGATGTGAAGTGGCGGAAAGAGAGAAACAGAGCTTCATTGAACTTGATTAAGAATGAGCTCTTGATCTTTATAAATTTAGAGTAAGAAAGTTTGGATACAGAGAACATACAATTCTTTTAAAAACCATGTAAAATTGTTATGTGCTGCAAAAAGCACAAAAAATACCTTTTTAACCATTTAAAATAAATGATACTCTTTTTTGGAAGTCCGTACTCTTTATTTACCTCCTTTGAAATCAGATATACTCAATTTCTGACAGACAGACAGACGAAGTCGCACCATCAGAGTTTCTTTTTTCCAGGAACACTAAAAACTACTCAACTAAAGGACCACCGCGCAAGCTTCTTCCACGAAAAAACATCAAAATCCATTCGTAATCGGGATAATCGTGTTACAATACATAAAAAAATACCGACTAATTGAGAACCTCCTCCTTTTTAAAGTCGGTTAAAAACAAAATCTCTTGTTCACGAGCCGTCTGCCAAACATGACGGCATTATGGGACCCCCTTATCAAGTTATCACAAACTATAAAGTGTAACATAGTTACGGTAACCTTAATTTCACTTCCAGCCGGCCTAGCATGACCACGATAGAAACGGGTTTTGTCTACATAGAAATAGACAAAGTGACAGATTGTAGAAACATTTCTACCGTTTCATTCATAAAACGTAGAAATGTTTCTACAATCTGTCACTTTGTCTATTTCTATGTAGACAAAACCCGTTTCTATCGTGGTCATGCTAGGCCGCCAGTCAATTAATTGGGTCAGACTTCAGATCATAGAAACAAGGAGATATGCTATCATAGCAAATTAGTAATCGCTTTTAGTAATCGTAATCGCTTTTTTTAATTAGGAATCGCTGTTGCCAGTTTTAAAACAGTGTGAGTCATCCGACATCCGACATCAGACCCCAATCTAGTTTGGGAAGAGAGTCTCTTCCCAAACTAGATTAGGGTCGGCTTCCAATCTAACTGGTTGCGGCTGAATATCAATATTTTACGTGGAGTGACTGCCATCTGACTTCCACAACCCAATTAATGGGTAATACTGGTATTTGAAGGTTGGACCAGTTTTCAGACTTTCGGGCTCCTGACTACCCGTAACGCCTGTCAAAGATAGTCTTTTGACTACCGGGACCGACTGTTTAACGTGTTCTCCGAGGCACGGCCCCTCCATGCCTCGGAGAACACGTTAAACAGTCGATGTGTAAATAACGGTCACCCATCCAAGGACTGACCGCAGCAAGCGCAGCTTAATCTCGCAGATCGATCGATCAGCGCGGCTGTCATTTAGTCACGAGCCCCTCTGTGTGTGAGTGTGCGTCACAACTACAATTCTTCTTTGTAATCTCCCACACATTAAACATTCCGCACACCCTCAATCTAATACTGTTATTCATCACTCGTTACTCACACTGAACTAATAAAAAATCATCAACCGCGTTCGGTCCGTCAGCAACATGATCACGTTGATCATGTCAAAACGTCAAGCTTGTCTCTATGATCTGAGGGTCAGAACTACTGGAGCCCTTGATAGTTACATAATTTATGTAAAAACGAGAATAATTTTAGGTGTACGGTAGGCTTAGTTTTTCTATGTCGACCAGAACTTGATGGCAAAACTAGAGATTAAAATTTGTTGCTACCAGCACTGGGGTGAATGGATGAAAGAATTTTAGCTTGCACTAGCAATTTTCAGAATTTTACACAACTCGTACTTCATTTATAAACTGACTAGTAGGCATTGCATGCCGTGCCAAATAAAAAAATAATTAAATAAAAAAAAATAAAAAAAGTCAAAGTCAGTACGGTAACGATTTCATTATGTACCGTACCTATTTAATTATATTTTTTTATGCCATGAGATTCTGGTTTACCTACGCTTGTACGTGTACCTTCGCTCTACTCGACCACATGCATGTAAAGACCATAATGCCATGATTGCTGACACTTAAAAATCCATAAGATAATAACGGCCGTACCACAAAAAAATTAACATCTGTTCAACACACGTTCAACACGAATGCTACCAAAAATAATAGGCACTTGTTTTAGCACTAACTTGTCTAAAACAAGTGTGTATTATTTTTGGTAGCATTCGCGTTTAACGTGTGTCTATCTTTTTTGTGGTAAGGCCGTAATTGTCTATTTTACATAAAATTTTATCTATATCACGTATTACGTCATCTTTGTACCTATATCACGCCGTCATCTAACTAACTCTGTCTTCTCACAGCACAGTCGTAACGATCCTAATTCTTCATGCCAATATAACGCTTGACTTGATTCATGTGACATGCCCATGATTGAGGTATTCAGTACTACGTATTATTGATACTTCCTTCTATAAAATGGGAAAATCCATCTGCGTCAGCAATGTTGACTGGATTCAGACTTTGTTCGCGTATTTTTTTCTATTTGGTTTTATACACTCCTATCAGGCCCGCCGCTAGGTGTTGTAGAGTTCAGTGTCGACTTGAAGACATGACTGAATTCTTCAAAATAGCGCTTTTTCGGGCTTCTTGGCCTCCGATAGAATACAAACATAAATACGTAAATTGATAAATTCACTTCAATTTATGACAATGAGTGAATTTAACGTGATCCATGGCTCGATTTGCCGCCCCCCTGGACGTGCCGCCCGTGTGCGGTGCACTCCTTGCACACCCGCTTGCGGTGGGCCTGACTCCTATTAAAGGATACTACAGAACGATGACTTCGCAAAGATAGTTAAGTAAAAGGGACTGTTGCAAAAATGCAATAAAGTGTGATTCATATCACACAGCGAACCTAAAAGGTAGTCTTTTTCTGTCGCGTAACTTTGTCCTTTCTGATGTGGCGTACACCCATTTGATGCACCCAAGCATAAAGTATTTGCAATACCGTTTGGCATATGTATGAAGATTTTTTAACGAATTGCAAAATCTCCGAACTAAGTCATGTTTTTACCGACGAAAAGGTTTAACGCCGAGGGGTTCAGATTATGATATTGAACCCGGGCCATGGTTTCACAGTTTTCGTTACACTGTCACTTACATCCTGTATAAATGATTTTTATTTCGTGTAGGTTTAAATAAACAATGATAATAATGACACTAGTCTACAAAATTTTGCAACAGAGTAACCACATATATTTTCTGATTCCTTAGGCATTACTGATTGCTAAATATAATCATCAAATATCGCCATCACGTCAATTAAAATTATAAACAAATAAAAACAAAACACACTGTATATGGTCAAGTTATGAACCGATCCAGCTGTAGTCCCTCCCTCTAGTTGCCCTCCCCCCAGCGACGCCCTAAGCCGAGGCCCGTACCCCAGTAGGAACTACAAACTAAGCGACCACACGCTAAGGGCACCCCCTTAGCGTGTGGTCGCTTAGTTTGTAGTTTTATTTTTATTTAGTTTTAAGCCTGGCTGGAGGCATTTGTAAGTCCTCACCAGATGACCGGTTAAGCAGTGACGGCTGTTAGAAGCCAACTGCGAGAGGCCCTTCAAAAAAAAAAAATATATGGTCAAGTTACATACAATAGAGTATTTTCTTTTTGAGGGTACATAGGAAATTATATTTTTGTAGTCAGCTATTACGTTTTATTGCATAATCTAACCACGCAATTTTTTGTTGCATTTCTTTTTTTGGCTATTTTATAAACTTTCTAAGTACAAAATGAGTAAAATCGCTAATCGTGGTTATGTTAATTCTCCTGATTCATTTTGTTTTATATGTGGCTCGTTTACACCTTCTAAATAAAGAAGAGTACTATGTGAAAATGTAAAAATATTAAACAAGCTAAGTTTGGTTTTACTGTCGGCCACCAAGATAAAGAATGGGCGCCTCATCACTGTTTGCAAATTTGAGTAACTGGATAAATGGAAAACGTTCTTCTATGCCCTTTGCTGTGCCAATGATCTGGCGAGAACCTACCATCCATGATATTATATTAATATTAATTAAACATGCGTAAAAAATTAAGAAAAAAAAATTATGATCACTGTTGCCAATTTTGCGATTTTTCCCCTAGACATTTATGACTTTTGCATACATTTCTAGCACATTGCATTGATAGCCTAGTGGTTTAACCATGTGCCTCCCACGGCGACTGGTTCGAGTTCGATCCCGAGGCACGCACCGCTGACTTTTCGAAGTCATGTGCGTATTAGAAATTAATTATCACTTGCTTTAACGGTGAAGGCAAACATCGTGAGGGAACCGGCATGTCCTAGAACCAAAAATTCGAAGACATGTGATGTCCACCAACCCGCACTGGGCCCGCGTGGTGGACTACGGCCCACTCCCTCTCACAGAGAGGAGGCCTGTGTCCCAGCAGTGGGAACATTATAGGCCGATTATGCTTATGCTTATGCTAGCGCAAAAGTCACAAAATTGGCAACAGTGGTCCCTTCTAGAGACTCTCTGAAAGAGACCACTGTTGCCAATTTTGTGACTTTGTCGCCTATTTTAGCGTAAAAGTCATTTCTAGCGGAAAAATCGCAAAATTGGCAAAAGTGATAACGATAACTAAAAATCCTGACGGGATGGCGAAATTCTGTTATCAGATTTAGCTTCAGCATTAGTATTTTACCCAGGATACAATACTCTCGTTTCTGTTACGAACAAAAACTGTTTTTTGTAGACTAGTGTAATTATACTTTAGCTTAGTAAAAATAATGTGAACGTGACAGAATCTAAACATAGCCTGGACTTTTGCTTACGCCGTAATTGGAACGTGATCAATGTATAGAAACTCAAGTAATTAAAATAATATGTTATAATCAACGATTCTTAGAAATAAATCTTCGTGACTGAAATACGTAGGTCGTAGTCAATTTATCATCGATTTAAACCTCAGATCATAGAAACAAGGAGATATGCCATCATAACCAATTGGTTATGATGGCATATCTCCTTGTTTCTATGATCTGAGTACGGGAACAACTGTCGCCACTTTTAGAACATTTTTCGACACAATTATAAGCGCTCCTTCTGAATAAATTCCGCACACCCTGAATCTAACACTGTTAATCGTCACTCAACACTAGCACTAAACTAAAACACTGTATTTATATCATCGACCGTGTTCGGTTCGTCGCCAGCGTGTACGTTTGTAATGCGGTCAATGTGACCGTATCAAAGCGTCAAGCTCAATAGCGCCTTGGCACATCTCCCTTGTTTCTAAGATCTGAGATTTAAACCAAACGAACAAAGAGCTAGAGTAGAACAAGAGCATTATTTCTCGGTTTTTTTGTGTAAACGGAAGCTTGTTTTCAGGGTTTACACCAAAATATCAACGAGAAATGAGAACCAAGAACTAGCCAACCAATAAAATTCTTGCACAATAGAACAACGAAAGAATGCTCTACGTCTGCTTACACTAAAATAATTTGATACAGTGGAGATGGAATGAGCATTCGCTCGTTTGATGTAAATCGGCCTTATAACCAAGGATTTTATATACCTACTTTTTATCGGTACAGATTATTCTACAAAGCAGCTTCAACTGAGTGAAGTATTGGCTATATCGGAGTAGGTAGTCTCCCGAGATGGGAATCTTGTTAAGCATCAATTCCCAGAATTCATTCCGCAGTGATCGTATCCTACTTATCGTCGCCTTAGAGTGAAGACCTCGGGAATGCATTTTTGCTCAAATTTATTTTATTGCAGTTCTAGGAAGAACTCCTCGCAACGCACATCCTGATCTGACTATTTTTTTCATTTGATACTCGTAGCGTCATCTATGACAGCAAATGAGAATCTCATCTGATCTATGAGAAAATTGAGAATCTCATCAGATCTGTCAGTTTGGCGTGATATTTGAAAATTGATAACTTGAGTTTATCCTGCTGTACTTAGCTGTTAAATCATATTATACTTAATTAATAATAAAAAACAGAACCAACATTTTACAGCGCGCAGTTTTTTCTTCCTCCTGAAAAGTTACTTCTTTTACACATACGAGGTCTTCACTCTAAGGCGACGTTATATTATAAATGTGAAAGTTTGTGAGGATGGATGGGTTTTTGTTGTACTTATACAGGGTGGCAGGTTAAACAGTGGAAATATTTTAAGGGGTCATTGTACTCATCATTATGAACAACTTTTACTATGGGACCAAACCTGAAATCGCGAAAAAAAAATGAGCTGTTCCATACATTTTGTTGAGTTAAGTGAACATAAATGTATGGAACAGCTAATTTTTTTTTCGCGATTTCAGGGTAGGTCCCATAGTAAAAGTTGTTCATAATGATGAGTACAATGACCCCTTAAAATATTTCCACTGTTTAACCTGCCACCCTGTATACCATGCGCGCACCGCCTTTGGTGCGCGAGTATGACTCGCACTTGGCCGGTTAGACCGATACGGAACCCTTTCCGTATCGGTTTTGGACGTATAAAGAGAAAAAAACCGGACCGCATAACTAAATTTGTTTGTGAAGGAATTTTGATGATTTTGAAAAAACTGGACTAGTTAGGAACATCGTTTTATTTTTGGTGCAATATTTGGGTCAATTCCTGTCAACTCTAATTATTTTAGATTCTTCGCTTCGCAAACTTCGGAGATAGGGGGGGGGAATGGTAATTTTTCAGTCATTTTTCATCATATGTCGAAAACTGTGAAACATAAAATAAAATGAAAATATATTTTAAAATGTGCAGATCAAGCCCTTTCATATGATATGTCACTTGACCTAGTAACCCCACTTTGAAATTTCGGAACCCACTCCGGCCCCTTTTGCAATGAAAATAAAAACATTTTTTGTCTTTTTTCATTTTCAATAAAGTTTGGCAAGCATTTTTTATAACTGTTCCAAATTTCAAGTCGATGGCATTAGTAGTTGCTGAAATAAGCAGGTGTGACAGACAGACAGACAGACGAAGTCGCACCATAAGGGTTCCTTTTTACCATTTTGGTACGGGACCCTAAAAACGGATCGGATTTTGATGAAACGCTTCAGTTTCAGGTCGTCAGGGTTCCGACGATGATGTTACCGTACCAGGTTTTGAAAATTTTGTTAATTTTAGGGGAATTGGGTAACTTAGGTAGGTATGTAGGTACCTACTAAAACATAGGTAGTTAGGTACGTTATAAATAACAAAATTTATTTATATTCATTAATATGATTTTTTTTTGCTTATTTGTATTACGCTCAGATCATAGAAACAACGGAGATGTGCCAAGGCGCTATTGAGCTTGACGCTTTTATACGGTCACATTGACCGTATATAAAAAGTACACGCTAGCGACGAACCGAACACGATCGATGATATAAATACAGTGTTTTAGTTTAGTGCTAGTGTTGAGTAACGATTAACAGTGTTAGATTGAGGGTGTGCGTAATTTTTAATGTGTGGGAGATCTTTTTATTCACAAGGAGCGCTTGTAATTGTGTCGAAAAATGTACTAAAAGTAGCGACAGTTGTTCCTGTACTAATTTGCTATGATGGCATATCTCCTTGTTTCTATGATCTGAGGTATTACGGTATCTATGATTCTATGTACCCTTTCGGTGGCAATGTTATTCTTATTTAAGTAATGTTATCTATGTGATAATTCAAATCAGAAACATTCAAATCGGACCAGGTTTTTTACATAATTGTTTGTCAATACAAGGGAAAAAAAAAAAGATATTACGTCATAAACTTAGTATGTAAAAGCAATAAAGACTCGCCATGTTAGACAACTTGACAAAGATACCTTCTACTCCATAGATCATTTGTAATAAGTAAACGTTTCATGTTATCACAAAAATACTTAAAATACAATGTATTTTCGATGTAATATGAAATCACTTCATTTGACCTTGACAAGGACTGATGATAACGATATTGTTTACCTACATCGTACGCATAATAATAAGCTCCCCAACGAACGCGAACGGTACAGTGAATGTTTGGAATCCACGAATGCTTGGAATAGGTATTGGTAATCGTTGTTACAAAATATTTAAGAGATTTAAAAAAAACTGACACAGGCAGGATTTGAACCCGCGACTTCTTCCTTCTCTTTTCATCCTTTCTGATGGTATTGTGCGTCGAGTCGTTCAGCTCCCTAAGTCTGGGTTGAGACTTGAGCTACTACGATACTCGGTACATGCGTGCACAGTCAGGACAAGTCCACTAAAATCTGGGTGGCTCTTTCTTTTAAACGCCATTTCAGCCTATGCATGGTTCTTACATGTTGGAACACAGACCTCAACTATGTTAAAAAAAAAAAATTGACGTGTAAAAGTGTTACTTATAAGTCTTGTACCCTATTTACAGAATAAATATCATTTCATTTCTAGGATTAAAATTGACAAGACATCATACGTTAAAGATTTCTGTTCCTGATTAAACCAATACCTATTTTTCTATGCTAGTAAAAGAATAACCAAAAAAAACTTCCTTAAGTATCAATAAAAACTAACGATTACACTACAAAGTAAAAACAAAGTATGTATCAACATAACCACTTTAGCAATTACAATCGATGGTAGAACGTTAATTTATGACTAGTTACACATTAACAAACGAATTGCGCTAATCAGTCATTACAATACAGTTATTTGTTGGTGGAATATTCTAGCTAGGTGATAACGAGCTACTGAATGGCGGGTAATTATTGCTTTGAAGGTTTAGTTTATGACTAATAATAGTTAAGTACCTGGACGGCAAACGGTTTACAAACAAAATTGTATTTTTTTTTAACTTTTTTTTAGCAATAACATCTATCTAGATAACTTTGGAAAATAGTGATTTAAGATGATGATATTGATGATAGATACAAAATTGATCCCAGAGGGAAATTAACTAAAAAGAGACTCGTCGTCCCATAGGGTGATTTTGTACGCCCAAAAAAAATGTTAGAGTGCCCACGATGTCAAATTTTACTCTACTTTCGAATTCCTTACCTACCTCAAAAGGAAAAACGGAACTATTATAGGATCACTTTGTTGTCCGTCTGTCACCGGACCATAAGTGGAGCCATCTGCTCATAGATGGCGCCACTAAAAGTATGCGGTAGCGCCATCTCATTTGACCGCACGGTTGTCGCAATGGCTGAGAGATTGGCTGGTGCGCAACGTGTCGCGGGTTCGATTCCCGCATAGGTCTGGCTGTTTGTGTATGTGAAATTTGTGTTTGTAAACGCACCCACGATACAGGAGAAATCCTAGTGTGGGGCAACGCTTTTTTAAAAGAAAAAAACTAAATCAAGATAATTATGATATATCTACTATGATGTACCTAATAGCGGCATAGATGGCGCTATTGCATATTTCGGAGACCTTAGGGCGCAAGTCGTACTCGCACTTGTCCGATTTTTTTGTTCAAATCATTTCATTTTATTTACCTACCTACTTACATACAGTTAGTGCTGAAAAATACTAATCACTCACGTTCCACGGCGATAAACAACGCCATAACTTTGTATTTGACTTTTAACACTACAAATTATTAGAACACGTCATGTTCTAGATTCCCGATAAGCCTAAATACTTCAGTGAGGCATTACTTTACAATGACTCATTTATGTTGTGTTGTGAACAATGTAAAATAAAAAATACTTTTTTATGAAGGCTTTTGTAGCATATGCGCTAATATTTTATACTAGATACCTACTTACGCGTTTGGGTACTCACATCTTTAGGTCATACGAGAACATAGAGATATAATAATTATTAGAAAGAGACAGAGAGAGAGAGAAAGTTGCATACCAGACAACTTCTACTGCAAGCTGCATTACAGAACTTTATTCCAATATCATTTGTTGTACTCTGAGTGAATTCACAAGGGAGGCATTGTTTGTAATCAGTAACAAAGTCTAATTAAATATTATCGGATTAATTATGTGTAAATTAGAATAACATTAATATAAGTAGGTACATACACTATCGCGCTAGGCTACCCTGTAATGATAGAAGTTGGATAAAATAAATAAATAAATAAAAACATTTTGTTTGTTTGAATAAATAATAAAATTATGATCATTAGATAATACGAGTAAGTAATACTGGGTGACCCAAAAATCAAGAAAAATATATAGGTACATCTACACTACACTACACTACACTACACTTGCTACTCTGTCATACCGCCGATAGTCTACCCTTATATCATCTTTAATTAGCTTAGTTAATACACGACCTAGATACTTTATAGATATAATTAGGTAAGTATTGACTATAATAAATTACGCGCCAAGAGATATCTACAAAAAATTCTTTACATCATCATCAAACACCACGTACTTACCTACGTACATACCTACTTACTGATTAGTTTCGCCACGAAACATTATCGGCGCGGATTTTCCAGAAAATATTCCGGAAATGTCGATAATTGTAGAAATACTTTTTTTTGTTACATTTTATTATTACTTTTAAGTTATTAAATTGAATTTTTGTAATGCGCAATAAACACAATAACACGGTGAAATTAATTGGAAGCCTACATATTTTTGTATAAATAATTAAATATGTATAGGTACCTACTTACTTCATTTCAATAAAATAGAACCTATACTCCATTTATTATAACATTAGACGAAAAACGGTTATAACTGTTTCGTTACTTGGATGTAGGCGTCTATTAGGCATCGTTATTTCACGATATAGTATTTAAAGCTATGTAATCTATTAACTATTTGCAAGTAAATTTAAACACAAAAATGCAGTCATTACAACAATATCGCCGTTATTTTTCTAATGCTATAGTAAATGGAGTATAATATGAAAACTATGTAAACAATTAAGTTATTAAATATATAAGTGATTCTCAAAAATCATATGACCCGAGCGGGATTTGAACCCGCGACCTCTGCCGTACCGTGGCTTAGTGCTCATGTAAACAATGTCTGGCAAACAGTCAAAATTTTATTAATGTGTAGTTACTCGTACTTATACACACATCAAAAGTGTCTAGGGATCAAGCATTTTTATGCGGATTTCTTGAGATTGAGATGTGGCTTTGTAATAAATTTATGATTTTATAAATTTATATGGATCCTTTTTGGTGCATTTCATAATTTGAATCAGGAACTCTCAATCAAATTCGAGTAAAAGATGAAAATAAGCTGTCAATATTTTCCCTATAAAAACATACAACGCATTGAAGACATTATTAGTGCTACTGTTTCCCTACTACTGATTAAAACCAACGTTATTATGGAGCGGCGACGTCATTTAAGCAGGGAAGAAATGCTCAGAGCCGTGGGAATGATAGAAGCTGGTTCCCGGCAACGTACTGTAGCTTTAGCTCTGAATACAAGTCAGAGTGTTATCAGTCGACTTTGGACACGTTACCGAAGCACTGGTACCGTGGCTGAGCGCCATGGAGGACGGTATCGCTGCACCACACGGAGACAAGACCGATACATTCAAATCTTAACTCGAAGAGCTCCAACAATAACCGCCATGATGTTAGCCGTGAGGCTTCATCACTCTTCAGGGAACTTAATTAGCGACCAAACAGTCAGAAACCGCTTGCATGAAGTGAACCTTCATTCCCGAAGACCGCTACGGGTACCACCTATAGCAATGCACAATCGTAGGATTCGATATCAATGGGCTCTTGAACACAGAAATTGGGCAGAAGAACAATGGCGTTTCGTGTGCTTTAGGTATAAGCAAAAAACTGAGTTTGAAAAACACCTATTCACTTACTTCTCTTACGTAATCTGCGTAGGTGGCAACTAGCACGCTAAAAAAGTGGACCACGTGCGAGTTTACTACTTTTTGGAAGACTGACACGATTCGTCTCAGGCTCACATCATAGAAACAAGGAGATATGCCATCATAGCAAATTAATACCGGAACAACTGATCCCACTTTTAGTACATTTTCCGACACAATTACGCGCATAATTAAGCGCTCCTTGTGAATAGAAAGATCTCCCACGCATTAAACACTCCGCACATCCTCAATTTAACACTGTTAATCGTCATTCAACACTAGCACTAAACAAAAACACTGTATTTATACCATCGATCGTGTTCGGTTCGTCGCCAGCGCGTACGTTTTTAATATGAGCAATTTGCTCAAGATCCGGCATCAAGCTCGGTAGCGCCTTGGCACATCTCCTTGTTTCTATGATCTGAGGTCTAAGGTTAGGTACTGTGTCATTTTTCTACTTGCAGAACAGTTAGTGGGTAAGTGGCACGGATTACTTCTACTGCTTATTTAAATAACAACCATCATTAAATCTATAGGTACTAATTAATATTATTATAAAGCTGAACAGTTGGTTTGTTTGTTTGAACGCGCTAATCTCTGAAACTACCAGTCAGATTCGAAAAAACCTTGTTGTACATGATAGCCAAATTGATGAGGAATAGTATTTAACATCATCCTACGACCCATTAAGAGCTGAGCAACGCGGGTAAAACCGCGGGGAACAGCTAGTTTTTCATAAAACTTAACTTCTATAAGCGCCTGTAGAAAAAATAATAGCAAAATTCTCAATGGTCAACTTAAGACTTTTCCGAGATAACTTTTGCAGTAGGCACTTGGCAAAATTCTACTTAAACTTAAGAGGTAGTTACAGAAATTAGCGCGTTTAAACAAACAAACGCTCCAGCCTTAAAATATTAATTTAGATAAATAAACTATTAACAGTTTGTTGTGCTTCATTACAGAGATACCGTCAAACAGAGCGAGGCTTTCAGCAAACACTAGAGAACAATGCGTTGAACGTTTTCTAGTGTTGCAGCTATTGGCTTTAGCGTAGGGCTGTCTCCTCAGATCATAAAAACAAGGGAGATGTGCCAAGGCGCTATCGAGCTTGATGCCTGATTTTGAGCAAATTGCTCATATTAAAAACGTACGCGCTGGCGACAAACCGAACACGATCGATGGTATAAATACAGTGTTTTAGTTTAGTGCTAGTGTTGAGTGACGATTAACAGTGATAGATTGAGGGTGTGCGGAATGTTTAATGCGTGGGCGATCTTTTTATCCAGAAGGAGCGCTTAATTATGCGCGTAATTGTGTCGAAAAATGTACTAAAAGTGGCATCAGTTGTTCCCGTACTAATTTGCTATGATGGCATATCTCCTTGTTTCTATGATCTGAGGCTGTCTCAAATAAAATACGATGAGAAGAATTAAATGTTTGCTTTGCTTTCAACAAACTCAACTGTTTGTCAACAACCGGCGTCCATCTTAGACTATAGATAAATATTGCCTCCATGTTAAAATGGGAAACAAAAGAATTTTTAGGGTTCCGTACCTCTAAAGAAAATAGGAACCCTTATTTCTTAGGATTACTTCATTGTCCGTCTGTCCGTCTATCTGTCCGTCTGTCTAACTGTCTGTTTATCTGTCTGTCTGTCAAGATGCTTTTTCTCAGGAACGCATGGAGGTATCATGTTGAAATTAGACGATTCGCACACTGCGACGCATCACGATGCGGGGTGCGTGGCGACGAGACAACGGCCCCGCGCGTGAATGTCGCAGGGTGTTGTACCTACTACGCGTGTTTTCTATACAAACACAGATACTTGCAAACAACGTAAGAACACGCACTCCCGCGCTACGTTGCGTGATGCGGTGCAGGTCTACAGCACCTTGGAGCTATAAAAAAAAAAGCTTCTAAGTCAGCGCAACTGAAAATACGGCCATTTGTACCGCATATTTTCAAAGCATTGCTTGCAACAATAGTTAATAACTAATTAACCAGTCACAATTTATTGTTCGTCAACGTCAACCCTACCTACTATACGTTAATGAGAGCCATTCTGCATAAGATTATTTGAGTGCAAGCGCAAACGAGGCTTCTGTTGACATAATGGATTAGCTGGCAAACGTGCTGGAAGATCAGGGAATCGTTCTATAAATCAGGTATTTATAGAACGATTCCCTGATCTTCCATGAATATTATCCTGAATGAATCTTTGGAACTAAACTAAAGACCTACACACATCAAAAGTATCTAGGGATCAACATATATTTTTGCAATAACTTTTCTCCTGATTGATATTAATTAAAATTTTCTTTAAGGCTTCATCAAATAAAGTGTTTTCGTTTGTCACAGTAACGATAAACCAAGTCACCTTTGCATTAATAAAGAAATTTGCCATTTTCCTAATAAAGGGATTTTTGACATTTGAACCACTAACATTAAAGTTCGAAAAAAAGACTGAAATAACAGTTTTCTTTAAAATTTTATTGGGTAACTTAAACAATTAATAATCCGTGTTTCTACCGCGAACACTAACAACACAAGAACATCGGTTTGGCATACTCAAAATGAGTTCATCCAAATCACGCTGTGGAATGGCCGCCCATGTTCGTTGCAACAACAAAAAAAGGTCTTCTTGCGACTGGATACCCTCCATATTCGGCAGAGCTCTTCTCTGTAGCATATCCCATGCATGCTCAATCGGGTTCAAGTCTGGCGACTGAGCAGGCCAGGGCAGGACATTGATGTTAGCTGCGGCGAGAGTCTGTCTTACAACTCTTGCGGTGTGCGGTCGTGCATTATCATGCATTAACTGAAATAAGGGACCGATTTGCACTTGTAGAGGAACGATGACGTCTGATACAATCGTCTCAGCATAAATTTGAGCGTTCAGGTTGCCTCTGATCCAAATCAACTCAGTTCTTCCGCCGATCCAAATACCCGCCCATACCATGATGGTTCCACCACTATAAGGATGGACTTCCTGGCAGGATTTTAATCGCTGTTGGCGTCCAGGGGTTCTCCAGTGTCGTATACGTCTTGTATCCGGTCTCATACCAAAACGAGACTCATCAGAAAAGCACACGAAACGCCATTGTTCTTCTGCCCAATTTCTGTGTTCAAGAGCCCATTGATATCGAATCCTACGATTGTGCATTGCTATAGGTGGTACCCGTAGCGGTCTTCGGGAATGAAGGTTCACTTCATGCAAGCGGTTTCTGACTGTTTGGTCGCTAATTAAGTTCCCTGAAGAGTGATGAAGCCTCACGGCTAACATCATGGCGGTTATTGTTGGAGCTCTTCGAGTTAAGATTTGAATGTATCGGTCTTGTCTCCGTGTGGTGCAGCGATACCGTCCTCCATGGCGCTCAGCCACGGTACCAGTGCTTCGGTAACGTGTCCAAAGTCGACTGATAACACTCTGACTTGTATTCAGAGCTAAAGCTACAGTACGTTGCCGGGAACCAGCTTCTATCATTCCCACGGCTCTGAGCATTTCTTCCCTGCTTAAATGACGTCGCCGCTCCATAATAACGTTGGTTTTAATCAGTAGTAGGGAAACAGTAGCACTAATAATGTCTTCAATGCGTTGTATGTTTTTATAGGGAAAATATTGACAGCTTATTTTCATCTTTTACTCGAATTTGATTGAGAATTCCTGATTCAAATTATGAAATGCACCAAAAAGGATCCATATAAATTTATAAAATCATAAATTTATTACAAAGCCACATCTCAATCTCAAGAAATCCGCATAAAAATGCTTGATCCCTAGACACTTTTGATGTGTGTATTTTAAATTAGATTTGATGTGGTTTGAAATTGAAATCATTTATTCTGCAAATAGGTTACTAATAACACTTTTACAAGTCAATTGAGTTTTTCTTTTAAAACTAGATGAGATCGGTGTTTCCTATCTGACTACCTTTGAGAAGAAACACCGAAACAAACTCAAAGGTCAAGGTCTCTTTTAACTTTTTTCACTTTGATGTAAGGTATACAGCAACTATTTGGAATAGGTCATAATAAATTATGTTGGACTCGCTGACTCGCCCCGGCTACGCATGGGTAAAGTTTAGTCTACAAATATTTGCTTTCATGGGTTTTAATTTTATTCACAGGACCCTAATTCTTTTTCTAAAATAAGAATAGCCTATGTTACTTCATATAACATCAACTATCTGCCAGTGAAAGTCCCGTCAAAATTATTCAACCGTTTTGGAGATCAGCCGGACCAAACAGACAGATTTGTTGTATTATCCTTTTAAACTTTCATAATTATGCATTTAATAAAAAGCTGTTATTTTGACATTACAGACGGACACTTCAATTTTATTTGTATGTATAATGATGTGGGTACATACAATTTTACTCCATTTTATTTATTCGTATGTAGATGTAGGTAAGTACATACAATGTTACTCCAACGAATCTACCCACAAATATTTTGATTTTCAGGCGGCCGAGTTAAGTCAGTCAGTATCAGGCAGTATCAGTTGCAATATTGATAGTTTTACGGTTTTACGTGTAGTTTTTGGTTGTTTTGGTTATTGTGCACACTACGCGGACCCTGGACTGTAAACTAGCTAGTTTTCTTACGAAAAGTCTTGGTAATAGTGATGATAATCGTCTTCGCGTCGTCATTAAGTGAAGTAAATGTCCTATAGGAATTGTGTCTTCGAGCCATGGATCTAAGTAATTGGTATGATATCTTTTCATGTATAAATACTTACCTATATGCTGGATACCAGCAAACCGGTCATTATGGCAATGCTAAGGCTTGAAACTGCGTTAAGCGGGCGTCCGCGACGGGCACCCGTCGCGTGTCTACGCGCGTGGAAACGCGGATGGGCTCTGTGGGATCCCGAGGGTCCCCATCGCTGGTACCAGTCGCGGAGACCGAATTATTTTATTTACGCAGTGTCGCTAGTTCAATACATATATCCTGGAACAAGCCCGTGCCCCGTGCGGCGTGCATGCACCGCGTGCGGGCCCCGCGACGGACGCCCGCGCCGGCCCCCGCGACGGAGCACTTTTGTATGGGACCGCGCCCGCACCCGCGTAACGCAGTTTCAAGCCTAAGGGGAGGCCTATGTCCAGTCATGGTCCCATAGACATCTTCGGCCGGTACGATAATGATACACTGACTGCTGTCGAATGCTCTGACGCAACTATTTCCTCCGCTTCACTTCCTTGAGCAATTAAAACCGGCTGATTGGACGGTTGAGAACTTCTCGAGCAGTCTATTGATAATGATAATGACGACGTCCGTGTGTGACGTTCTTCCAGTTCTTCAATGATTAACTACTGCGCGCGTAGGATCGGGTTTTGTCGACGGAAGAATAGACAAAATTACAGATTGTGGAAAATTTTCTATCGATTTAATGGCGATTTAAAAAAAAACCGGCCAAGTGCGAGTCGTACTCGCGAACCGAGGGTTCCGTTATTCCGTATCATTTTTGGACGTATAAAGTGAAAAAACCGGACCGCATAACTATGTTTGTGAAGGAATTTTGATGATTTGAAAAAACTGTACTAGTTAGGAACATTTTTTTTTATTTTTGGTGCCATATTTGGGTCAATTCCTATCAGCTCTAATTATTCAGATTTTTCGCTCCGCAAACTTCGGAGATAAGGGCCCCCCCCTTATCTCCGAAGTTTGCGGAGCGAAAAATGGTATTTTTTCAAACATTTTTCAAAATTTTTTTTTCGTTTAGTGTCAGTTTTGTTTTCAAGGTGCGATATGTCGAAAACTGTGAGACATAAAATTATATGAAAATATTTTTTGAAATGTGCAGATCAAGCCCTTTCATATGATATGCCACTTGACCTAGTAATCTCACTTTAAAATTTCGGACCCCCACTCCGGCTCCTTTTGCAATGAAAATATTTTTTTTTTTTGACTTTTTCATTTGCAATAAAGTTGGGCAAGCATTCTTTATAACTGTTCCAAATTTCATGTCGATAGAATGCTATCGACTTGAAATTTGGAACAGTTATCTAAATCTGTCACACCTGCTCATTACAGCAACTACTAATGAGTAGTTGCTGAAATAAGCAGGTGTGACAGACAGACAGACAGACGAAGTCGCACCATAAGGGTTCCTTTTTTACCATTTTGGTACGGACCCCTAATGAAGATAAGAATTGTTTCTATTCTTCAGTCAACAAAAGTCTACAACGCGGTGCACAGGTCGCTGCGTGTTCGGGCAGAAGAGATAACGAGTTGGATAGAAAGAACTTTGTATATTCTTGGTAGAATAGAGATGGAATTGGTCATACTACGCGTACTGGAGGTACCTGTGTATGGCCGCTCTTAGTCTTTATCGATACCTCAGATCATAGAAACAAGGAGATATGCCATCATAGCAAATTAGTACGGGAACAACTGATGCCACTTTTAGTACATTTTTCGACACAATTACGCGCATAATTAAGCGCTCCTTGTGAATAAAAAGAACTCCCACGCATTGAACATTCTGCACACCCTTATCTAACACTGTTAATCGTCACTCAACACCAGCACTAAACTAAAACACTGTATTTATACCATCGATCGTGTTCGGTTCGTCGCCAGCGCGTACGTTTTTAATATGAGCAATTTGCTCAAGATCAGGCATCAAGCTCGATAGCGCCTTGGCACATCTCCTTGTTTCTATGATCTGAGATCGATACTCATCCAGTTTTATAGATTCTCTGGAATTTTCATCATAAAAGTTTTAAGTATTATATCTGACATTCGCGGGATCTCGTTAAAGTTATCTTTGTCGCCTTACAACATAACTTTCTGATGTTTTAAACGTTTTCTTTGGTTTAGATAAACCTTTATTCGTGTTTTGTTTATTGTACCCACATGTAATTTATTTGAACACTGATATTCTGCAAATTCATTATGTAGATGATGGTGCAATTTGACGTGAAATTGATCGGTTATAAAATTTTACAGCGTTTTATCCTCAAATAACATTAAAACAGTGGTGAACTGAGACACGTTTTTTTGATGACAAATAGAAATCGTGGAAAGGCGGGACTAACTCGACCTATCTACCTCGAGTATTGAAAGATGCGAATGTTTTCGTTTATTGTAGGCCTTATCAGAACAGTAGGTCAATAAAAGTGATAATACGACACATTATCTTTCTGAAGCTAATAAAAATACATCTATGAAAAAAAGTATCGATAAAGGTGGAACATCACACAAACCCATTGAATTACATACAATCGTCACGTCATATAATGTAATGTCAATAAAAGTCTGAGATATGCCTCATCATTTATAGTTATAGGTAGGTAATACCTACTATGTAGGTACATATAACGTTTAATAAAATTATTGGACCTACATACAAATAAGATATACGAAACCGCCTTATTAGCAAAGCAGATCTAACACATAAATATACATGTAGTTAATTACTAATGTAGCTTGTGTAGCCGAAAATGACCACAACCCTCGGCGACCGCGACCCAAATGGGGAAATTGACTACAGCCCCAGAGATTAGAAGGTCCTTCCAACTAGGGATGTTACGAATATTTGCATTCGCATTCGCTTATGCGAATTATTCGCAACATTTTAAACATTCGCATCGACATTCGCATTCGCATCAATTGATGCGAATGTTCTGCGAATGCGAATGTGTTCAAGTCGTGTCGTGTCGTGTCTCGCCCAGCGGTCGCACGTTTGGTCGACCCTTGCACGCGCAGAAGGCGCAGGCAGGCATCACGTGTCATTCGACCAATAGAAAGCGTTTCTTTCTTGCTGCTAACAAGCCAAACTAACTAAGCAAGTTAGTTTGCCTTGTTAGTGTGTTCAGTCAGTTTAAGTAAATACAAAAGTAGGTAGTTTGTGAGTTTAGAATTGTGTTAAGCTATTTTGACAGCTTTTCCCATGGCACCGGGAAATAAAAGTGAAATATTCGCATTCGCATTCGCACATTCGCATCCCGAACATTCGCATTCGCCTTCGCATTCGCATTCCCGAATGTGAAAAATATGACATTCGTAACATCCCTGCTTCCAACATACATAATAATATGCTTATGATTGCTAAATAGGTTGCTAGTGGAAGGAATAATTCAGGAGCAGGTAATGTCGTAGGATAAGCCAGCATTTACATGGGCGTGTGACTAGCGGTGTTAGATGACCGAGCTACTGTTTTTGTATAGTGTTTGAATTAATCTTCATTCAATGCCATTTTCGGGTTGTGTAACGCTATTTCTTGCCAGTGACTTATGACGATAGGTACTTTGCATATGCATAGGTATCAGATCACATTAAAAAAAAAGAATATTCCATTTCCAAAAACCAAAACTCGATACACTGTGTGTATTACTAAAGAAATTATGATACAGCAATCATTCAAAACCAGAATACGCGAACAACAGGTTCACGAAATAAAGTCCTCTAATAATTCGGAATCATGTTATTTACTTATCGATCGCTACATTTTGTTAACCTGAGCAAACAATTACAAACAACTTTACTAATGCTGCTAAAAACAAATTATAACAACTGTAAGTCATTCTGAAAATTTAATAAACAGACCACAACCATTTAATTTTAAGTAATTGCGTTAACGAGGCACTGTAAGGAATAGTTTCATTTTGCCTCCCCGTTGTCCCTCTGAGGTATGTACACCCTTTCGAATAGTTCACCCATTCTTTCCCCATTGAGACAAAACCCACCCACCAAACTGTCCTCGCCGAAAGATTTATTACCACCAACAATTACATTTCCAACTTTATTACCGCGCATTAAAGCTGAAATCTCGCTGTCGTAACTTTGGTTTTGATTGCGTGGCGGTTTGGGGAATTGCATTTGGTTCTGTTCGTGTATACCGCAAGCTGCTTGGAATATCGACTCTAGCGCAAGTTGATCCTGCATCCTTCTTTGTATGGCTGTTGCTTGAACATTAGCTACTATGTCTTTATATTTACTCTCGAGTTTGTCCAGAGAAGTGTTCAGTTCGGTTTGATTTTCTTCTGTCATTTCATTGACAACCTGAGCCCTTTGTCTAACTAATTGCAGCTGTAAAGAACATTCTGCCAAGTGTTTCTCTCTTTGCAACTGTGCTAGCTTAGCTTCGTAGATTTTAGTACACTTAGCTTTCGATTTCTCCATCTTGATTAGACGTTTTTCTAATTGTTGTGCCTTAAACCTCATGGTGTCGCAAGATAACTCCTCATTGGATCTGTCCATGAATTTATTAAGCATCGCGTGAAGATTGTTTTTTTGGTCCTCAATTTGAGCCTTTAAACGTATTATTTCTGCGTCTTTATGCTCCAAAAGCTTATCTTTCTCCTCGATTATATCATCTTTAGATTTATTTAAATCTTTTACTTTTATTGTAGTGGTGTCTTGTATTTTGTTGATAGTTTCTTCATAAGTTTCTCGCAGTTCTTCTATTTTCTTCTCAAAAAAATCTTTAGTTTCTTCTCTAGCTACGGTTCGGACTTTGATTAATTCTAATTTATGTTTTGCTTCTAATTCATCAAATTCACTTTTCTTCAATTCATTTGCATGATCTAATTGGTCTTGGAGATTATTTATTGTCTGTATCATAGTATTTCTAGAATCTTGCACTTCTTGTAGATGGCATTTTAAAGACTTTAACGTGACATTGCTATCATTACTTCGTATGAATGCACTTGTGGCATTATCAACTTTTGTAATACACTCATAAATAAAATCTTCCTGTTTTTGAGTTTTAGACTCCTCTCTCAAAGCCACGAGCTCCTTTTGAAGCAGCATATTCTGCATTTTGATTTCCCTTAGTTTCTTGACAAGATTATTTGCTCTAAATTCATATTCGTCCCCATGTTCTGTGAAATTTTGTAACATCTCCGGACATTTATAGCAAAAAATATTTTGATTATGAGAAGATGGGTATTGTTCTCTTATTATTGGAATTGGCATTTCACTGCTAGTTAAGCTTTCTGTAATTTTATCAATATCTTGAGATAAATAGTCTGTTTCTGAAATACTTTCTTTCTTACTATCAAATATTACGTTCATGGGTGGTTCGTCTGAGTTGATGACTAGATATTCTACTTCGGTTGAAGAATCCTCACTATTAAGCTCATCGGGCAGAGGTTGTAATTCAGCAGGAGGTCGATTCAGAAATGGCATATCTAGTACACCTTTTGCAAGTTGGTAACAAAGAACAAATAGGTACTTATTTCTCAAAGCTTTCTCATTTTCCTTGCAATCCGAAAGCCTTTGTATCCAAGAGTTGCAAATTTTAATCACATTTTTGTCAACTAATTGTGCTAAGTAAGGTCGTAACAGTTGCAAGTACCTTTTAAATTCCAAATCTAGATTTGCATCATCATTGTCCTCCATAGCTGAAATAGTTTGTTTGCATTAAAATTTTTCAAATTTTGCTTTGCCGAAATGACAAACTGAAAACGTCATCATCTACATAATATAGTTTTTTTTTTGTATTTTTACATGGCTAAAGAATTTTCGTCGAAAAATAAAGGAGTATTTTTCTGTACAAAAGTAAATTAAATGACAGAACACTACAAAAAATCTGCTACAAAAATGTTAAGTAAGGCTGTGTCCCCAATAGGCAAACTGTGAGCGGCCGACTGAGTTTGCACTAAACAGTTTGCAGTAGCATAAATAAATAAATAATATATTTCCTTAATCCTTAGGTATCCACCATTCCTAAATTCCTGCCAATGATGACAATAATTACACTCATACTCATTACATACTCATCTAATCCTAGAATAATAACACAATCTATTATTATTGATTCCCGTGACTCGCTTCAAAAGCATTACATAATAATTATTATCAAATCCTTTAAGAACTACAATAGAAAAAGCTGATCTATCATTTATAGTGTGACATAATCTAACCCCCACAACCAGAGTACAGCTAACATTACATAGTTCATCTCGAATATTCTCCACAAAGCCTTTTGTAAATTCTAGACTGGCTCGTGTGGTTGTAACCAAAAAGTTTTTAGGCACAAAGGAGATTATACTTTCGGCCGCACGAAAAAACTGTTGTTTGTGGAAAAAAAACGACTTGGTTGCGTGTTTCCCTCGCTTTTTCTATTCATTATACGGTATATCTTTGTTGGTCCAGTGGTTGCAATCGTGACTTCTGTACAGTGGGGTCTTAGGTTCGATACCCGGATACATTACGAAATACTCAGTAGCAGCCTGTAGTTTAGATTTGTGCCCAGTTAATGATAACTAATGAGTACAAGCTAAGTACTAGATTGAGTAAGCTCTCATTTGCACAGGGACTATTTAAACGCGCGTAAAAAAAAAGCATCGTAGGCTTTTGTCAAGGCACAATCGATTCAATGCCCCACGTCAAGAGTTGAAAATCTAAAGCTGTCTTGAGACTACGCTATACTATATAGTATATCGTATAGCATAAGCATAGCATAGCATGCATAATCGGCCTATAATGTTCCCACTGCTGGGACACAGGCCTCCTCTCAGTGAGCGGGAGTGGGCCGTAGTCCACCACGCGGGCCCAGTGCGGGTTGGTGGACGTCACATGTCTTCGAATTTGTTCTAGGACATGCCGGTTTCCTCACGATGTTTTCCTTCACCGTTAAAGCAAGTGATAATTAATTTCTAATACGCACATGACTTCGAAAAGTCAGCGGTGCGTGCCTCGGAATCGAACTCGAACCATTCGCCGTGGGAGGCACATGGTTAAACCACTAGGCTATCACTGCTCAGGCTAGCCTAGCTATCACTAGGATATCGTATGCTATATAGTATATAATAGCGCGCCATACAAAGCCATACTAAATGTATAGTATAGAACAGTGTGAACGTGTCCATAACAATGTATGGTGCGCGATATTGTCGTGCTATGAGCCATATGCTATAATGCTATATAGTATAGCGTAGTCTGAAGACAGCTTAATAGTGCGCGATAAAAAAACTCAAAAAAAGTGCGCACATGCGAACAGATGCACTGTTTACCGTGTCTCATTCGGACGCTTTTTTTAACGCGCGTAAATAAGCGCCCTTACGAATGAAGACTAATTTATACGTACTTTTCTACTTTGAATTTTATATGGCGGCTTGGAAAAACCATGGAAAAAACCATTTTAATAGACTGTATTTAATCTATTCAATGGTTTTTTCCAAGCCACCGCATAAAATTCAAAAACATTTATGTTTGAATGAAAATAATTTTCTCCACGCTCCCTCGAGCAGTATCTTTTATAACTCCTATAAGAAGCTTTGCGGCTCTATGCGAGATTTAAATAACGCTAGGCCGATGGGCATACGGCCTATTATATTTCTAAGTTAATTTACAACGCGGTGAATAAGAGATTCAATGTGCTTATTTTTAAGCGTATTTTCTATTGAGTGAACATGATTCTTTACGATGTTGTTACCCGACTGCGGCGAAGCCCAAAAGGACGGTATAGTGTTTCACTTGTATGTTAGTATGTGGGTATGTATGTATGTATGTATTTCCGTTTCTGTGTGCCCTCCTAAAGACTAAACGAGCAAACGGATTTTAACATTTATGACATATCATTAGATTCGTATTGACGTCGCGAGTAACATAGGCTATTATGGATTATGAAAAAAACCGGATTTTAATCGCCATTATGTGAAGTCGTAAAAAATAAAAAAAAAAACCTGACATCATGGTCATGTGGGGTATCAAAATGAAGGGCTCAAAGAGATGATTACGAAAATACTTATATATCTTATACATAAAAAAATATTTACCTAAAAAAAAAAACAGAATGATTTTTATTTTCTTTTTACATCATCATGTGGGGTATCAAAATGAAGGGACGATTCCGAAAATATATAATATATGTCATAGACATCAAAAACTAAAAAGAGCTATGATAAAAAATAGAAAATTAAAAATGTTATAAAAACCCGACCGCGGTTTGCGTTACGTCTTATCTGTGGGCCTAGCACGAACAATTTTGACGTATCGTATCGTAAACGTAAGCGAATTTCGAATCTAAAATACAACAGTCATAGAACATTTAGATAAAATTTTATACAATTTGCGCATTTTAATAAATACAGAGATTGATATAAAGTATTTAATTTTTACAAATATTGTGTAGCGAACGTGTATTTTCAATTCAAAATATGCTTACGTTTACGATACGCAACGTCAAAATCGTTCGTGCTAGGCCCTCTGTTGTTATAGAACCACCAAAATAGAAAGGAAAACAAGACATTGCAGTCGGGACCCAGTGTTTCCGGGTAATAGTCATGTAATGGGTCCCGACTGCAATGTCTTGTTTTCCTTTCTATTTTGGTGGTTCTATAACAACAGATAAGACGTAACGCAAACCGAGGTCGGGTTTTTATAAAAAAAAAAAAATATTTTTTTTATCATAGCTTTTAACATAATATCTTTTTTTTGCAGGCTGTGTGTGAAAACAAGCTCTCACGGACAGAATAAGCGGTTGGGGTGAGTACTTATGATTAATTTTAATTAGAAAATTGAGCTCTAATACAATTGCGCTGCCCGAGTGGGTGTTTCCCAACAGTTACAATCTGGGTATCTTCAAGTCACGAGTGAATCGGTTTCTTCTAGGCAAGCGTGCTCCATCGTAGACCGCATCATCGCTTAACATCAGGCGAGATGGCGGTCAAGCGCAAGCCTATCGCCTTCGAATAAAAAAAAAATATTTTTTTTTTTTTTTGGTTATAACTGTGAGAAAAAGGACTACTAAGTATTTAAAAAGAACTTTGAAAATAGCTATAAAAAACCAGTACATTTAGTTGGCCTTAACAATCACAGTGGTCCTGAATTCCCAATCCTCGTATTGAGTATCCCTAGAGTAATGAAAACTGTTCTAGACTCCATATCACCGTAATAAGCAACTCCAAGTAATCAAAATAGTCTTAAATCCCCAATCGGTTATTAAGTGCCAGTTACCGCGCTATCAAGTTTGGTGCCATATCTGCTACTCAAGTGCTCATCCCAAGGTATTCCGTTATATGACGCCATAAAAGTGACATCATCCGTCCGATGCAGTTTGGCTGTAATGTATCGATCGAAGGAGTAATGTCTATGTATGTAGGTAATCATATGATTACCTACAATGAGCGTTTATAAGTGTGGGGGTATATCCCCCACACTTATAAACGCTCATTGTAGAAAAAAAAACCGGCCAAGTGCGAGTCGTACTCGCGCACCGAGGGTTCCGTATCAATTTTGGACGTATAAAGTGAAAAAAACCCGGACCGCTTAACTATGTTTGTGAAGGAATATTGATGATTATGAAAAAACTGCACTAGTTTTAGGAACATCGTTTTATTTTTGGTGCAATATTTGGGTATCCTGTCAACTCTATTATATTACAGATTTTTCGCTCCGCAATCTTCGGAGATAAGGGGGGGGAATGGTATTTTTTCAGACATTTTTCATCATATGTCGAAAACTGTGAGACATAAAATAAAATGAAAATATATTTTGAAATGTGCAGATCAAGCCCTTTCATATGATATGTCACTTGACCTAGTAACACCACTTTGAAATTTCGGACCCCACTCCGGCCCCTTTTGCAATGAAAATAAACTCTTTTTTTGACTTTTTTTACATATTTGCATTTTTTATAACTGTTCCAAATTTCAAGTCGATAGCATTAGTAATTGCTGAAATAAGCAGGTGTGACAGACAGACAAACAGACGAAGTCGCACCATAAGGGTAATAAGTGCTGTTGGTTTTGCCAACATAAAGATACATAAACGTTTAATTTAAAAGATTATTTAAAAAAATATATATATGACATTATTTTATTTTTATCGTTATTTAAAAATAAGTGGGTCCAGTGGACCCACCACTATAGTAGTGTTACTATTTTTCACCACTACAGTTAAGGGTTAATAACATATCGTCGCGTCGTGGGGAAAATAAATTGGTTCCGCATCAATACATTTTTTCTAGTCTAATTTATATTTAGATCAGGTGCAAAGGTTCGTATCATTTATTATTTTTCGACATAAAGAGACGAAAATACAGAAAAAATCGTCACAGCTACAAAGAAAAACATATTCCCCAACTTGTACCGTGAATTCCTTCGGAATATTTACGCATATTCAAAAAGTCATTTATCAGAATCTTTACGCAACACGCAGTACGTTCAAACATCAATCGTCAGTTTGTCTGTCACGTCACGTACTCAGAAACTACGAGGATGTCAAGATGTTTGTCGTCGTAAAAGAAAAATGCTTTGTCACGGGTTCGCAATCGTTGTTACACTAGTCGTGCGATGTGATTCTGCTTGTTTTTTATGTAGTATTATTTTTTTAGTAAGTAGTGGGCTTGTTACATTATTTAAAAATTTAATAATTACTTCAATTCTTAGGAGTAAATATATCTTAATTGATTCCGGCTGTTCCATTTATGTTTCTTTATAACCTAGCATAGTATTTCAAAGACTATAATTAAGTACCTAATAGCTAAAGTTATAGTACAGCACCCTGCAATAATTGTTACACATCGAGCTTCAGAAAGAGATAATCGGCTAGCTTCGGCTTTGTAGAGCATTGGTTGAAGCAGACTGTTGTTGAACAGTAAAAGTTTCTCGGCGTATTTTCTGTGAATGCGCATTTTACGTAATGAAGAACATCAAACAGTTAATTCATCAGTCTTGTCCTAAATTAAAGCGTTTTTCTAGTATCGTCTAGGTGTTTTAAGACTAAAAAACTGGACAAGTGCGAGTATGCCTCGCGCCCTAAGGGTTCCGACATATTATGATCATAGATGGCGCTACTGCATACTTCCAATGGCGCCATCTATGAGCAGATGCCTCCACTTATGGTCCGGTGACTGACGGCGGACAACAAAGTGATCCTATTAGGGTTCCGTTTTTCCTTTTGAGGTACGGAACCCTAAAAATTTACGGAATCCTAATTGTGCAAGTCTGACTAACTTTTGACCGGCTTTTTTAATATAGATTTGTGATGTTTTTACATCAACAAATCTAAAGTCACCTTCAACGACCAAACAATGCCCTCTTTCCTAGTACCCTAGTAACTTCAGAACTTAACTAACGCTAAAGTTTGCAATCACTTCGTTACTTCAGATACCAATTCGCCTATATAGCGCTCATTGTTCTACGAATAATCCTTAGTCTAAATACCCCAACAATTAACTAAAACCCAACCTTATGTCTTTTCTTTAAGGTTGGATTTTCAGTGGAAATTGTGTACTGTATGGTACTGATCACGCTCCACGTTTAGTATCCTAATTGGAGTGAGAGATAGGTGTAACGGAACGTGTAATGCTGGCAATGTGTTTAGGATAAGTGACGTCATTAGGCGTAGCGGTTACGTCTCGTTGGACGCAAGGATTAGGATTAATCAGCTGATTATGGACCAATATTGGGTGACGGAAATTGGGTGGCCGACTTACTTTGTAATTAATGAGAATGTGAAGTGGGCCCCAATTCTGCTATTGCAATTGTGTAACGGCTCAAATACACCAAATCCGTCATCGTATGAACTTTGCTCGTACGACGACAGCCGAACTCGGACGATTGAATCAAACACTTGTAAATCATAGAGAGCGCGTACACCAACACGTCCGCCATCGGCCGACAAAATCGGACAAAATCGGTCGTGTTGGTGTACGCGCTCTCTACAATTTACAAGTGTTTGATTCAATCGTCCGAGTTCATCCGTCATCGTACGAGCAAAGTTCGTACGATGACGGATTTGGTGTATTTGAGCCGTAAGAATAGTGTCATAATAACACCATAACGGTCAAAAGCTAAGCGGTCATTGGCTTACAGTAAGACTATCTCTTTCGTCATTGGTCAAAACGATGTCATTGAGAGACCATTCAGAGGCTCTAGACAAGTTGCTTTTTTGTTAGCGTTCACGCCAAACGATAAGCACAAAATGTATGGCAATGACATTACCTGCGGAAAAGTCACGTGACTCACAAATGTCATTTCTATACATTTTATCCGTAGCGTTTGACGCTAACGCTAACAGAAAAGTTACTTGTCTAGGGCCTCTGACACGATTATGACAATTGCATTAGCAGACTTGGGGCCCAGTAATGTCGGGTAGCAGCCCCAACTTACAAGTCGTAGGTCGTGGGTTCAAGCCCTGGCAGGCGCACACTTTGTCTAATTTGTTTCATCACCACTGTTCTAAAAACGGTGAAGGAAAACATCGCGAGAAAACCGGCATTGTGCTAGAACCAAAAAATCGAATATATGTAACGTCCACCAACCCGCATTGGGCAAGCATCGTGGACGCTCACTCCCTCTCACAAATCTGAAATGTTACATTACAATGCAACTACTGAATGCTCGTCAATCAGACAGGAAGTATTCTAACATAATGCTCATAATCGAATCTGTAACGTTACATTACAGGCAAATGCTCCCGGTGAGGGAGCACCTTTAGTATACAAAAATAATTATTATATAGAAAAAAATTTCAAAACATGCTTTTATAATTACCACTTTCCAGCTCTATCATGAGACTAAGGTCATCTATAGGCCGACCGTTTAACTCGCGTATCGCCTGCGGGGGTAGAAGGGAGCGAGGGGAGATGTTAGCGGATGGGTGAAAGGGGTGCGCGGAGCAGAGAGCTTATTGACTCCGTGTGTAGCGTTACCAGCCCCCGCTCCCTTCTTCCCGCAGGCGATACGCGAGTTAAACGGTCGGCCTATAGGTCCACGTACTTGTCAAGTCAAAGACAAGACAAATCCAACACAGACAAATCCAACAAGCCCAAACGTTGTTAAGTAGTTAAGGAGTTCCTATGACCACCTCCCTCCATCATGAGACAATCCATGGTAATATGGTACCATGGATTGTCTATTGCATTGTCATCGAAGTGACTTATGCGTTCCCCGCTCAATCAGTTGGGAGGAACTGGTCTAAAATTTAGTTGCAAGCTTGCGCCTCATACAGACAAAGCAAGTTAAATAAAATCTTTTAAAAATATACAAAACCCTGTTAATCAATCATTTTAAATTACACCTCATCACATCCCCGCCCTTCAACCTGTCGATAAATAGGGCTGGCAGTCCGCTTTAATCTCTGAATCCCGGGACTCCGGGAACTCGACTAATTGAACGTCTCCTTTATCGAACCATTGTGAGCGTAATTGGAAATGTCAAGCTGGTATAGCCGTAATATGAGTCTTATTCCTTGTTCTGTTTTATCAGAGCAATGGGAAATAATATTATGACAGCAAACATAATTGTTTAACGTAAATAAGCAGTTTTTACTAGAAATTATAGGGTATTTTGTTTACTTTCACGACTAGAGTGAAATTCATTTGCGTTTTTTGCGGGGGTAAACGTACTCAGAAATAAGCCTTCATTTGAACGGGCGCTTTTTCAACGTGCGTTAAAAAAACGTCGTAGGCTTTTGTCAAGGCACATTTGTACCTGATTTAAGACGCGATGTCGTATGAACAGATGTACCGTTTTCCATTTGTGTGATTCGGACGCATTTTTTGACGCGCGTAAAAAAGCACAAGTAGGTATCTGCAGGCAATTTTAAGAATTATTTTTAAGAGTTAAACCTCTCAGTTCGAAAATCCTCTGCTTGATTGATCAAAGATATTTTGATAAATGACAACTGAGATCGATTTTTTAACGTGCCCTCTGAGGCACGGACGGGTCTCGATGTGTGGACATGTGGGGATAGTCATCCATGGACTGACCGTGGCAAGCACAGCTTAACCTCGCAGATCTATTGATCAGCGCGGCTGTCATTTAGCCACGAGCCCCTTCCGAACGTCAAAAGCTAATTTTATTAGCTTTTGACGTTTGACAAAAACAGTTCAACCAATAGCTACTTATGAAATATCACACTTCAAAATGCAGCCAATCTCTGATACGCTCATTGTAGAGAACTCTATGAAAAATCCTCGGACTTACACGTAATAGGACAGGAAATTGTTGGAGGTAATTGAAAGGAAATAAGGAAGGTATTCCGAGTATGTCTGGTGCCGAGAGCTTCCATTATGACAGTCGACACAGTTCCACGAGGCTTGCTCGTGCTTGTGCTCTAGTTAAAGGAAAATACATCACTAAAAGATAGGTACTTTACGCGGAAATGAAAAATTATTTAATATTTAATAATATTAACAATATAGGCAGGAAAAAGAAAGAAAGAAAATTATTTATTAGACTCGCACAGGAGAAACGAATAAGATACCAGTCCCGGGAAATCAAAATCATTTCATAAAATAAAATAAATGTGAATAGTTAAGTTAGACTATTATTAACGTGCCAATCTGTCGGGATTGCCCGAATCGGCTCTACAGATCGGGTGTCAAGTTGGGTAGTTTATATACCTTAAAGGTCCAAACACGCTCAATCTTTTAGTATAGTTTTATCTACGAACCCACTTAATACTTTATAACCTTTAAAGCTTAGAGTACTTTCAGGCAGAGTAGTTGTGGTAGATACTTAAGTCACAAATTCACCTAGCAAGCGTGACAATTGTCACATCAAGTTTACTGGTAGTTTTCAAGATCCACCTGTCTATTGTTCGGCTTAGTGTAGACCTACTTTGAAACTACTTAGCCTTTCACGGTACCTTTTAGCACTAATTCGAACAAAGCTAAATTCCGAATTTCCGACTGACATACGGGTACTCCAAACATGACAGGAACTCTCAGGCTCTGGAATTTGTAGCTCCGGTCCTAGACTCAACGGTCAAGTGTCACTACGTACTAATTACTTCCGAAAGTGATTTGAATTTGTTATTAATTTAGGCACACTTAAGTTTTATTTGAGTTTTGGCATCGAATAAAATAAAAATTATTGTAATAGTTTGCAGATAAAGCAAGAAGAGCCAGAGACGATGAAAGCAATATTTAGTGTCACCACAGCGTCTTATATGGTTTGTGAATTATTCAATTATCCATAATATATTTTTTAAATCCCAGTGAGTCCCAGGATCTCAAGTATGTCCATACTATGAAATTTTATGATGCAAATACCAAAAATAGCTCTACCTACTTCAATCCCCAGTTATTACACAGAAATGCTCCTGGTCAGCTTCCACCTTAATCTTCCGGTAATTTCTCTATTTACCTTCAATATAAACAACTTATTAACTACGGCCATTCGATTTCATATTCCATTGCGTCTTTCCAATAAGTTTCTCGATGACTTTCGTTAATGAAGTCATAGTCAGTGTTCAATGGACTATGTATAACAACTTTGGCCTTGTTCCCTAAGTAAATAGCCACTGTAATCTGTTTGTCCGTTAATAAAAAATAAGTAGGTATTCATGGCATTATACCTACTTCATAAAACTTTATATTTTGGTGGGTTTATTTAGTAGAATAATGGTATGAGATTGCCTAAACTATTGGTTAACGTTCGACTAAACTAAAGTATTACGACACCTTAGGGATGTGTTATGCGTCATTCATGTATGTCTTATAAGATTTTTTTCTTTCTTCTCTCTTACATAACAATCACGCCTGTATTTTTTTTTGCTATTACAAACTTACATTTTGTACGAAACCCTCAGGGCGCGAGTCCTACTCGCACTTGTCGCCGGTTTTTCTTATATTTTCCAGATTTTTACAAAGGCCAGAAAAGAGCTTCCCTAAAATTGTATTATGCTATGATCAAAAATACCCGCGATTAGATCCACCTGTCTTTGTAATACAAAAGGTACAAAAGGTATCAACTTCAGGCTTCCAAATCGCATCAGCACGCGTAGCATGACCAATTCCATCTCTATTATTCTACCACGAATAGACAAAGTTCTTTCTATCCAACTCGTTATCTCTTCTGCCCGAACACGCGGCGACCCGTGCACCGCGTTGTAGACTTTTGTCGACTGAAGAATGGAAACATTTAATTTTCTTCTCCATGCTTTAATCGGTAGAAATCTTTCTACAATCCGTCATTTTGTCTATTCTTCCGTCAACAAAACCTGTTTTTATAGATGTTATGCTACGCGTGGCGCTCATGAATTACACCAACCTTCGCTTTGACTGTCGAGGGCATCGATTGATATTTACGGCAACCCTGAATATTTTTGGGTTGTTTTTTGCGCACCATGTGTATATTACCCATAGCTGATGACGTTCCTGGCATGACACTTAATTCCAAATTAATCCCGGTATTGAATCCCGGTGTTGCGGGATTGTGGGGTACCTATTGATATTGAAATCCCTATTGCAATATCTTATGTATTTAGGTGGGAAGAACGACCCAACTTAACACAATCTGTAAAGCCGATTGGGTCAGTCTCAAGAGATTGACACGTGAATAGATAAGTTGGGCAATCTGTCGGGACTCGCCCGGGTCGGCTTTACAGATCGGGTGTCAAAGTCAGGTCATTCGTACGCACCCATAGCGATCTAAATTTTACACTACAGAATATTGTAAAACTGAAGAGTTTTTTATTTGAACGCGCTAATCTCTGGAACTACCAGTTGTCGAAAAAATATTTTTGTATGTGCTAGCCAGATTCATGAGAAATAGTATAGCCTATTTAACATCACGCTACGACCCTTAGGAGCCGAGCAACGGGGGTGAAGCCGAATCAACACCGCACGATTGGCAGCTTTGTTAAGGATTCCTTTGAGATAGGTACCGATTACGAACTAAACTAATGTAGTCTCATTATGTCTCTTTCTAATAAAAATCATGAGAGAGGGATAGCAGATATTTAATCCTGTCAAATTAGTCCTCTTGAATAGTTTTAATGTCAATTTAGTCGTAATCGCAAAAGTTCATGACTATTTTCCCGTAAATGACAAGGGCTTAGACTAATTTGACAGTTCTAAATATTTTCTGTCCTTTTTCAATGATATTTGTAAGAAAGAGATATAGTGTGATTAAAATTAGTTTAATGCGATGTTCAACAGAGTCGGCACCAATACCGCTCTAAAGAATAGGTACAAAGCTGCTAGAAACACAAAGGTTTTGACCTTAATACCTAACTAAACACGGATAGGTGCCTTGAAATACTCACACCAAACAATGTAAGGAAACAATCTTCATGAGATCTTTTCCACTACGGTTACAAAAAGCTTTGTTTACAGAAAATGCAAATTCCTGCTCTTTCCTATCTTTTGAACAAAATCCTTGCGCGAAATGCAAGCAAGAAAACTTGTAAGCTATGTTCATTGCTAACAACTTTTTAACAGGCGCTTTGTATTTTTTTTTAGTTTTATACCTGTTACGTGTTTATCGCTGAATACATTCGCATTTTGCATATTAATAGTGTTTGTGCTTTATATTTCAGCTATTTTTTCTAAGAAAGTTGTAGAAAGTTTCAAAAGCACTTAAAAACTACTCGGACAGACACCCCGTACGAACATACGTAGGTAACCTATCCATTTAGACTCAGTGGACATCTAGACATTATTTAGATTTTGCGGCTAGAAACCTCCACATACGTAATTGGTTTTTCATGCCTCGTTGGACATTATGTTTTCTTGCTTCCGACAGTTTAGGGGACAAGCAGGTCCCCAACTGTCAACACAGCGTGTCCTCAGGAGCTAGACGACCTTATTCGCCACAGAAATACAAGTACAACATCGAAAAGTAGCGTTATTTGGTTGTGGTATTCTGTAAGGTAGGTACACTCGATAACATTGACGGTCGACCACTTTTCACCCTTATTACTAAGAACATAAGGGTGGAAAGTGGTCGACCGTCATTGTTGTCGAGTGTACCTACTTCCTCAGTCGAGCTCCAGGTTTAGGCGAGATATCCCGCTGTGCCTTAGTGTTGCCGATCGATAATTCCACCATTGATAGTTTTCATCTAAAAAAGGCCATAATCTCGATAAGACAATCGATAGAATCGATACTATCGATAGTATTGCTTTATAAACTATCGTTACTATCGACAGTCCAAAACAATCCATAGTATTGATACTAATTAAGCAACACTAAATACTGTGCCTTACCTACCTCTTATAACCTAACCTCATTCTAGAATTCTAACAACCTACCTTCCCACAATGTTCATAGTTTCTAACAATTCCCGTCAAACAAAACTCATTTTGAGAGCTACAGCCGCCTCAATTTTCAGCTAGAGCGTACGGATTAATAGTAGAATTTAAACACAATAGTGGGATTAATTGTATTCCCAGGTAGAGTAGGGCTGTCATACGTCCCGGTGCAGCTGGATATGTCCCGATTTGAAGCATTGTATCCCGGTGTCCCGGTCCGTAAGTCAGTTGTCCCGGTTTGGTAGTTAGACATGCATAGTCGCATACACGAAGAAAAGCAAATCTTAAAATGTGCCAATCTCTCTTTGCAATCCCACGCCACAATGCTCATCTACCGAGTGCTTTCGTTGACTTCATCGCAGTGGATGAAAAAGCGTGAAAAGGGGTTACTTAAAGTCAGACTTCAAAAAAATATGAATGGGCAAAAAAATATTGCACTCAGAACGTAGAATAAGCCTAAGAAAATTGGATGTCGTTTTTTCAATAGATCATCGTTGATTTTGTCGCATTTTATTTAGTTTTTATAAATATCAACCAAAAAGGAAACAAAAGTTCCTATGGAGTTTCTTGTCCGTTCTTCTCCATACTACAACTGACTGACAACTATTGCTTGACTATTCAAAAGTGCCTGTAAATGGTCTAATTGAAATAAATGTTTTGACTTTGACTTTGACTTTGACTAAGTGTGGAACCTGTGAAGGTGTAAAGGATTTTGATTTCACTTTTTTTATTTCAGCATTTATGCCAGCCCTAAGGTAGAGCGGAGTCGGCGTCGAACTGGCGACCTTCCAAAGTGAAGGTAATTTGTCAAACGTACCAGCACTGGACTAATTTTATCAAGGTATCGGCGCTTGACATGAGAGCTGTTAAGGTGGGGATGGATTTGAATTTGGAACAGGCGGCGCATTGGCAGCGATTTGATTGATTTTTTAGCAAAAATGCATGTAATATATATATAGGTATAGGTATATATAGGCATATGTAATAGGTTCTAGATACTGTATGGCATTCTTTATGGTTCTATTCCTATTTTATTGGAACGAAGTTTCAATGGCTTGCGGTAGAAGTTGACTGGTAGCAATCATCACGTAAAAAAAAAGCGTTATCCTCCGTTATCCTCCATGTGACTTTCTCTCTCTGTCTCTTTCTATTATAATTTTACGAAGCGTAATTTAAGGAGCTCAGACTGCACACTTTATTACCCGACTGCGCGACGCAAAGGAGGGTAATGTGTTTATCAGTCTATGTAGGTATGTATGTTTGTTTCTATGTGGTTAATTGTCAGTGTTTATCTTTTTGCTGAAGAGAACTTTGATCGAAAGCTTAATTCTCGCTTATAGAAGTATGGAGCGTATATTCAGCCATCTTCTTCACAGTAAGTATTTAATTTAAAATTTCGATTATAAATAGACGTTTTACTTTTTGTCCATAACATATACCTATATATTAACGATATTTGTAATGAATGAATTAATTTTTTTTTCGTGTGCCGATTTTTTTTTTGCATTGGACGCGGTCAACACCGCTCTGGGAACCACAGGCCTAAGGAGAAGGACATTATTTTACTCTTGGGTTTGTCTTGTATTGGAACTTCCAGTCACAGAAATTCAACTGTGACACGTCGTACCATACCTTTTTGTCTCTTTTTCTTTCTATAGAAGCACTGAATCGCAGGCAATATCCACCTAAATAAATACCTTTTTCCTTAAATGTAAACGAAGCTATAAAAAGTAGGGACATAAGCTGCGGAAATTCCTTTATTTCCTCTCTCAGATTAGTATGAAACTTATCTTCATTTGCCGTTACTTTTTTAGGGTTCCGTACCTCAAAAGGAAAAAACGGAACCTTTATAGGATCACTTTGTTGTTGCCGTTTGTCCTCCTCCATCCCCCTGCTCCATGAGTGGAGCCATCTGCTCATAGATGGCGTCACTAAAAGTATGCAATAGCGCCATCTATGATCAAGGTATGATATATCTACTATCAGCCCCGGATCTAGGGGGGGGCTAGCCGGGGTCCGTGCCCCGGGCGGCAAATTCAGTGGGCGGCAAATTCAAGCTTGGTAAACGAATACACTGAGTAATGTATTCGTCAACCAAGCGTAGTAATCGCAAAGAACAGCGCTAGACCGGTCGTTGTGGCATTCCTGGGACAGGGACCATTCATGGGACAGGCCTATGTCCATCAGCAGCAGTGGGCGTGTTATGGCTTTAATGATGATAATAAAAGTCAAAATATTGTCGGTCGGGGGCGGCATTTTTCAGTTTTTGCCCCGCCTCAAAATAATTCAAGATCCGGGGCTGTCTACTATGATGTAATAGCGGCATAGATGGCGCTTTTGCATATTCCGGAACCCTCAGGGCGCGAGCCGTACTCGCAGTTGTCCGGTTTTTTCTAAAAAGAACAAACGCACCGTTTGTATTGGCCTTAACTGGAACGTATCCAAATTAGCGTTAAAGCCGAGGCTTCTGAGTTTAAGGTACGTAAGGCTGTGCGCGCATTGGACGACAGGAAACTAGCATAATGCGATTCACATTTAGCTCTTTCGTTTAAGTTTAAAAGCTAATAAGTGAGCTTTAAAAAAAGAAACTCTGCAGCGAATAAAACAATTACCGATGTTTTATTTTTATAAAATTAACCGTAAAGTAGGTACCTACAGTCATTTGGTACTGACAAAAGTTTACCGGGAGTTTTGAAAATTGGTGATATTCTAGTACCGATTTGACGTGCTCTTTTCGAATTTCTACTTTGCCACCTCGTATCTTTGCCGCTCGCGTCGCCATATTGGAAAAATGGCCAATATTAACGCCTTTAAACAGTCTTTTGCGAATATTTTGCGAGCCGAAAAAGCGTGTGCATGCATTTAGTGCGTTTTTACTACATACCGAACCATTGTTTTGGATCATTGAGAGACGATATTATGAGTAGAGCCTTTGTAAAAACTCCATGACGATAACGAAAAAGGCAACAGCAGTAAGTAGTTACACGCAGAAAAATAACATAACCTACGAGAAAATGATAAATAATTATAAAAATAAGAAAAAAATCCGATAGTCAATAAAACAAATAAATAAATCTTGCTATACTTGCGAGATAAAGGATACCTAATAATTATAAAAAATAAGAAAAAAAAACCGATAGTCAATAAAACAAATAAAATAAATCTCGCAAGTGTGAACCTAACCTTACGGTTCGCTAAAATGTGAAATAACGTCACATTGTCAGCGACACTATCGCCTTTGGCTGTTTATCTCGAACGCTATTGGTTGTGTTGTTATTTTTGTTGATAAGCCTCATATACAGTGGCGTATTTACCCTCGGGCCATGGGGGCCATGGCCCGGGGCGGCAGATTGTGAGGGGCGGCATATAATCGCCTTTAACGCCGGCCCTTGCGCTCAGCTTTTTGCAGAACCCTAAACTGTGCGTAGTCCCACACGCACTTAGCCGGTATCTTCGTTAATTTATGGGGCGGCAAACCTTAAAGGCCCTGGGCGCCAAATTTTAAAATACGCCACTGCTCATATAACTACACTGGAGCTTACAGTAACAAAAGCATATAGAATTACGTATTAAACGAGACTATAGTCAGTGTAAAATGTAGCTTGAGTCCTGTGACAGATGTCAAATACGAACAAATAATGTCAAAATGCATTAAAATGTCCGATTAACATCCCTGTATATTCTGTACCGACACACCGCGTCATATCACTTGTTTGCGAACGTTCGAAGGAGAATCTCACCGTGACCTTCTCCCTCGAACGTTCGCAAACAAATTGGCAGTTCAGTTGTGGTGATATCACGCAGCGTGACGTGTTAGTATAGAATAGACAAGCTGGATTCAAGCTATAGTTTACTAACCATAGCTGTGCCGCGCGGTTTCACCCGCCGTTTAATTTAGGCAATTCGCACACCGCACCGCATCACGCAGCGTAGCGCGGGGGTGCGTGATCTTCCGTTGTTTGCAAGTAGGTACCTGTATTTGTATAGAAATCACGTGTAGTGCAACACACTGAAAACGCATTCACGCGCGGGGCTTTTGTTCCGTCGCCACGCACCCCGCAGCGTAGCGCGGCAAGCTGTGTGATTTTGCTCGGCTTCTAAGGATCGCAGCGTGATGTTAAATAGCCTATTACAATTTCTCATGAGTCTGACTATCTTATACCAGAAGAATTTTCGAACCCGACTGGTAGTTCCAGAGTTTAGCGCGTTTAAACAAATAAACAAAAAAACTCATAAGCTTTATTATTATTATAGTATAGACACATAATTATTCTAACACATAACACATTAATCTCATCTATCACGACTAACGTGCGACCGTAAATTCGCTATAAATGTGTATAATTAAAATTTTACGGTTCAATCTGTCCGTCGTTAAGAATAATTGATAGTACCTACATCATTTTCCGCTGTTACTGCGTTTTATATAGAGATGGTCTACATGATTAATTTTGGTTATTCTGATGTTAGTATTTCGTTAAAATTTAACTAGCTTTTGCCTTCGACCTCG
This sequence comes from Thalpophila matura, assembly GCA_948465475.1. NCBI lineage: Eukaryota > Metazoa > Arthropoda > Insecta > Lepidoptera > Noctuidae > Thalpophila > Thalpophila matura. Next base: position 20,671,249 of record OX419177.1, read on the forward strand.
TCTGTGAAAACATGAATGGAAAGTAGCCTATGTGCTTTTCCAGGCTACATTTTTGTCAAATTTTATCCAAATCCGTCCAGCCATTTCAGCGTGACGGAGTAACAAACACAAAGTTTCGCATTCTTAATATTAGCGTAATTAGTGTGATATTTTGATCATTTGATTTGTCTAGTTTTAGCAAATAAAGTTAAAACCTATGTAATAAAGTTAATGTCTCGACATTCACGCTGAGTTGCAGAAAAGGTCATTAAGTTTCAAAGGAGACTTTAACGATAGAAATTGTATGGTTAATGCCTCCATTAAAATTTAATTATCTTTCTGTAACCGACCGTATGTCTGTGAAACGTAAAACCATGCCATCACCATTAAATTTTTACAAACTGAACACCATAATAAACTTAAACACCAGCACCCTAATTGCACAACTCAATTGCTATCACCATGGCATTGATTTTGACATTCATTACGCTGTATGTTTCTTAATCCATGCTCCCGTTACTAGCTCAACGCCGCAATGAATATTGTTGAACTATCAAAATGAAGGCCATGGCGAAGGAAATCCAGTTACACAATTAGGCTGCTGGTTTCCATCATTTCTCGTGGAGACCAACACAATCTTCCAGGGTTCTCAAATAACGTAATTTTCTTAATGGCGCCTGTAATATTGAAAGTCGTGCAGCTGCGACGTGCATCATTAACTACAGTTACCTACACTAAATTACCAACAGCATAACAATTTTATTAGCGCGGCCACGAAAACTGTAAATACATTTAGGTGGCTACCTTATACTTTTTGTTTGTCATAGCAAGTACCTAAATGGCGAAAATCAGCTGTTCCATACTATTGAGTTGACATAAATGTATGGAACAACTGATTTTTTTTTAGCAATTTCAAGGTTCGTCCTATAGTAAAAGTTGTTCATAATGATGAGTACATAATGACCCCTTTTCGTATTACCTTTCTTACTTTTCGCTGTCTTAGGGGCCCTACCCTACAGACGGTGCAGGCCGCCTAATAGTTGAAACGCGAAACATTTCACGGCGCTGTAGTCTATGGCCCGGGTCACTATTTATTCGCATAAAATGTAATGTCATAATTTAGCATGGCATACTGTTACATAACATAACATGTTTACACACTACAATTCAACACAATAAAATGTTTAGGCATAAGTTTTTATCCATAATTACTATTAGCATAACGTTTAGGAGCATAATTTATTCTAAAGCATAATATAACAAACGTATAACGATACTTAGGCATAATGTTCATCGGCATACAAATAATACCTACGCTCGAATAATTAACTCCTTACGTGTTAAGACACATAAGACAACTAATGCATATTGTTAAATTGTTATTTTTTTGACACAATGATTTGAGACCTGCTGCTATAGCAGTAAATAATGAACATAAAAAGAGCTTTCCGATGATATCCAATTTGTTTCTTTTGGCCATTGGGACAATTTACCAATCCTCCTTTAGTGTAAGAGCTGAGTGAAATAACTTTCATATGTAAAATAAATAGTTCGTGGCTTAAGGGTGGCCCAAGGGCCACCCCCGCCGCACCTTAACCTACTGAAAATGTAGTACATTATATTGGGCATAATAATTATATTGTTATTTTGCAGATTCAAAAAGTCCTCAACAAATTAAAAAAAACGTAAGTCGGACCACTTACACTGTAGGGTTCCGTAGCAAGGAATAGGTATTTCAATTTGCAACCGCAAATATAAGTTTCTATTTCATTATATTATTATTTCTTAATATTATTATTGCATAAAATTATTATGAAATACAAAGTTACGTAGTCGATATTTCAGTTTCTGAATTACGAAACCCAAAAAATTACACTAACTTTCAACATAAAATAGTGACTACATCCAATTATGCCTATTTATATCTAATGACTATTAGATGAATAAATATTATGCCTCATAATTTTATGCGACCCAAAATTAGACCGAATAAATATAGCCCAAATGATAGTTATGCCTATTTAAACCTTATGCCAAAAAATATTATGCTAAAGTATTATTATGGCATTCATAGTTATGCCTAACTTGTTATGCCAGAGTATATTAGGAATTAAGAAATTATGCGAATAAATGGTATCCCCTATGGCCCCCGGTTATTGCACCCACCCGTATCACGTCCACGATTGAAACATTTTCTATAATAGAGAACTTAACCTTATTTCTATTTGAAAATTACATGCAGAAAAATTGTTCTTAATTACCTCATATTAAATAATTTGAGAAGTCGGCGCCAAATCAAAAATCAAAGGCACCGACTTCCAAAACTATTTAACACAACATTATTGTGATGTTTTGATGGCGGTTAACTTTTTTTTTCTATTAGAGGACATGTGAGTCATCAGTTTGTGGTGTAGTTAGGTATCACAGAAATCTAATTAATTTGTGCGTGACGTTGTCGCCGCTTTTCAACAAATTGTGTCAGGCACTTGCCTGACATTAAACAAATGAGTGCTGGGAACCGGCGACACGCGTCTGGTAGTAAAATGTAGTAGATAACATTTCGATTGACTATTTATATATTTAGATTTCTGTGGGTTTTTCCACGAGAGGGGCTCGTGGCTAAATGACAGCCGCGCTGATCGATCGATCTGCGACGTTAAGCTGCGCTTGCCGCGGTCGGTCCTTGGATGGGTGACCGTTCTTTTCACATCGAGACCCCTCCGTGCCTCGGAGAGCACGTTAAGCAGTCGGTCCCGGTTGTCATAGGAATATCTTTGACAATCGTTACGGGTAGTCAGGAGCCCTAAAGTCTGACAGCTGGTCTAACATTCGAATACCGGTATTACCCATTAATTGGGTTGTGGAGGTCAGATGGCAGTCGCTCCATGTAAAATATTCATATTCAGCCGAATCTAGTTAGACTGGAAGCCGACCCAAATATAATTTGGGAAAAGGCTAGGCAGATGATGATTTCTGTGGGTTTTTTCATCAGAAAATTCTCAGTAGCAGCCCGGAGGCTGGAGTACCCGCTTAATAGCAATAGGCTAGCTTATAATTACAGGGACTACTATAATAACAGTATACAGTAACAGTAGGGAATACTATAATAACAAGCGAAATGCGAACCTCCTGGGAATATACGATTGAATCGTGATGTTATGTCTATGCTTGTCTTACAAGTTTTATCACTTACAGAAACTTATAGATAGGTAGGTACATGGAAATAGAAAGGTTAATGTAGGCGTTAACCCTTACAGCTCCTGGGAGCAACTTCCGAAATGCACCTGCGACACCTTAGGGCACTTCCGGGCGGAAGTTAAAGTTATAAAAGCTCGGGTGGCTCGAGTGTCCGGAGGGAAATTATACTTGGGTTGTTTGGATTATGGAAAAAAATTGTCTGTGTATTATAAGATCTGGGATTTATACATATAGAAAAAATCAAACTTATGGCATTCAATAAATACTCTCGATTAAAATTGGTTTGAACAAAATACGTCAATAACTTTTTGAAATATTCACTTTTTTCAGTTTTGAGTTCGACAACTGCAAAAAAACTTATATTTGCGGTCGGAAGACTGAAATGCTTCTTGCTACGGAACCCTACACTGTGCGTGGTCCGACACGCTCTTGCCCGGTTTTTTTTTTTAATGATTTTGAATGATTTTTTATGTCACACAAAATAGTAAAATAAAAACTTAAAAAAAGGTTAACCACTTCAACCTGCAAAAAGATCACAATAATGGTGTTTGAAACAGTTTCAGAAATCGATGCCGAATAAAACCAAATCAAAAATTGTGCACTTTTTGAAGGCAGTTACAACTTTATTTTTTATTTTTAGGGTTCCGTACCTCAAAAGGAAAAACGGAACCCATATAATTATGATCACTTTGTTGTCCGTCTGTCTGAGGCAAGACATTTAACGGATGGAGGCATCTGCTCATAGATGTCGCCACTAAAAGAAATATGTAATAGGGACATCTTGCTCATAGATTGCGCTATTGCATATTTCTAGTGGAATACTTTATTTATTATTCTTTAAGTTTGTACGGAACCCTCAGGGCGCGAGTCATACTCGCACTTACCCAATTTTATTTTTTTACTAATTATAAGCTTGCGGTATGTACGTTTACTAATGTAACTTAAATTAATACCAAGTTTTGCCAAATGTGTTTCCATTACTTACACAAAAAACCTTTATGAAAAGTTTTCTATAATTTTCTTTTGTTACCTGCTTCAACAGTACTCCAGTTTGTAGTGCTTATTCTTGAACATAATGATACACACACAATATGGCGAGGTCGCTCACTGAATGTCAGGAGCGACATTATTTTTTATTCGTGCCTTTTTATCTTCAGTGGGGGCACTATTAGACCCTAACAATATAGTTTTGGGGGTGCCATAGATGTTGTGAGAGATGGAGGAGGTGGATTACGGAATTTATCTGATTATCATTCATGGACATATTCCACTGGACACTAAAAATGGTTGAATCGTCGCTGCCTTTAACCTCGCTGCCTTTTGTCAACTTTTATCAAAACAAAAGTGACTACATAACTTTATGCAATAGGTATGTAACCAAAACTTTAATTAAGTTTTGTCAAATTTTGATCATTTCTTAACAAACTTTAGTTAATCCTCAAACAGCTGTAATAGTATGGTTTAATAATCTTTTTCAATGCTCTTGACACGAACTGATGTCAAAATATAATTTTCCTGTCAGGGAACCGGGGAAAAACTGTAATTACCAGCATTTTTTAAAATTAAAAGAGATAAATAAAGAAGAAAAAGCTTGTTGGAGGAACACCGGGGTGGTTTTAGTCAGTAAGAGTCTGACAGACCCCCTTGCCCTCCCCAGGGCGGGGGACATACATGAGGATTTCCACAACGAAAAAAAAAAAAAAAAAGGTTTAAGGCAGCTGTTCTTGTTAAAATATTCACTCCAACTATTACTACTATGAAATATTAACCAACTCTATCTCTTACACACAGTGAAATTAGGACTATATAACATAGTATGTCATACACAAACATAGTCGACAACTTGACATACCAGTACGACACCGGTCCTCTTTAGCGTGATTAACACGATTGGCGTAAATCCTTACTTTAGACAGATGTTTCTGCCCAACCCTTCACTAAGCTAAGCCCGGAGTGAGACATAATTAAATAAGTACTGAAGGTCATTAGCTCAAACTGCTGAAACAGCTAATTCTCAAAGCTGCTTTAAACCAACATTATCATAGAAATATACAATCTTTTCGCTTTGCTAATTGCTTTTATCGCCTCGACAATTATATTTAATTGTTTTGGGGTACTTGGGACCCTACGCCGTTGCGTCCTTCGAAGAATTTCAATTGCTAAGTGACGGCTTTCTCAGTGTCGCTTGAGGTTATATTGGAAGTATCGTGGTACTGAAGCTGAAAATTACTTTTAATTTCATTATCTTTGTCATGTGAGAGAGTAATGGGCTGTGAATTTATTGTTTTTCCTGTTCAAAATCGGCCATGTTGGTTTTTTACAAAATCATATGGATTTTCAGCTTAACTTACTCGCGACGTCAATACAAATCTAATGATACAGTACCTCATTTGTTAAAATCCGTTTGCTCGTTTCGTCTCTAGGAGGGAACACAAAAACGGAAATACATACTAACATACAGGTGAAACAATATACTATCCTTTTGGGCTTCGCCGCAGTCGGGTAACAATAATGCTAGGCTAATTTATATACCTACGTGTACATTCTCAATTTGACACATCTACTTCGTCATAGCTCAATGTATCCTCCCTCATGGTGACATCGTTAAGAAGGGGACCTTTTTGTGACATTTGCACCAAGAAACTGGCTGGCTAGCCTTCGAGATATGGTGGTAGTGACCTTATGACGGGAAGTTGAGGACTTTTTTTGTATTTAGCGGCCTTCTCCAAGACATTTAACGTTTAGTCTGCTTAATAGCATAATCATAGCCTTTAATGTTCCCACTGGTGGGATATAGTTTTAGTTTAGTACTAGTGATGAGTGACAAATAACAGTGTTAGATTGAGGGTGTGCGGAATTTTTAATGTGTGGGAGATCTTTATATTCACAAGGAGCGCTTATCATTGTGTCGCAAACTGTTCTAAAGTGGTTCCCATACTAATTTGTTATGATAGCATATTCTCCTTTTTCTGATCTGAGATTTATACCTTTTAAAACACTTTCCGTCAAATTATTCGTGCTTGGCCTTCTGGTGTCCATACTTACACGACAAAAGACGAATATGTCCAACATTACCAAATCCTAAAAACCTAGGCTTGCCAGACTAACTTTATTAAAAAGTTCACCTACCAAACGTATTGGCATAGCGATTCAGTCGCGAGCCAATATCGATACAAACGTCTGTGGTACCAGTCAACTAAAGAATAAGTATACAGGCTTAAATGTATACTTATTGTTGTGAATTTTTCAAACATGCCACAGCCATATGCATATTTAATTGTTATTAAATATTTAAGAGATTTAAAAACAACATAGGCGGGATTTAAACACGTGGCCTCTGCTGTACCATGGCGTCGCTCTAACCAATGAACTACCGTGTCCTGCCCAATTAATCAGCCTAAGCAGAAGCCGAATATTGCCTTCCTATTCGGCTTCTGCAAAGACGATATTTTTTGCCTGTTTACTTGGTTATTTTGTTAATTGTACTTACTAAAGCGATTCATATCGAAATGAAAACAATGCTGCTTGAAACACAAATAGAAAGTTTTTGATTGAATTCTTGAAACTTATGACTTTATTACTCTTGGGATTTCATAACATTGTGGTTGAAATTGTTGCAAGTCTTGGGATAAATAAACTAAAATTATCGTTTCTTACATACAAAGTGTAATTTTAATCACCCCAAAATTTTAAAAGAGGTCTTTGTACTCATGATCAATTACCTCTTTTCGAATTTTGCTAATGATGACATTTAGGGTGCGAATCCACCAATGATGTGTGCGAGGGATGTGTTTGTTACGAACCAATAGAATCACTTCATTTACCTGAGACAAATGAAAGCGTTATCTTTTGTTTGCGAACGTTCGAGGGAGAATCTCACTATGACATTCTCCCTCGAGCGTTCGTAAACAAATTGGCAGTCCTCGCGGTGATATCACGCTGTGTCGGTACATAGACAGGCTGAGCTACTATTGAGAATTTTGTAATGGGAAAAACCCTCATATAACATCGGCCGACACGGGGATCAAACCCAGTAGGTACCCCACGCTCAGCAGTTGCGCTTGCGACAACTAAACCAACGAGGCATTGATAATGTAGTTGTAGAAACGGCTGCACAAATTAGCTACCCCGTTTGCTTAGGTTTTCGTATTGCACGGGGTACTCCATTTATGAACCGTCTGTACATAATATACAGTAGGTAGGTACCTACACTCGTGAAAATCTGTAGGTAGATATTTTCAAAGCTAAAAGTGAAAATATTGACATTTTGAAACCAGAAGCATTACGCATAACATAGATAAGGTAAGTTTCGCAGTTAGGTACACCGTTATTAGTATTACGTGCGACCTCAGATCATAGAAACAAGGAGATGTGCCAAGGCGCTATCGAACTTGATGCCTGATCTTGAGCAAATTGCTCATATTAAAAACGTACGCGCTGGCGACGAACCGAACACGATCGATGGTATAAATACAGTGTTTTAGTTTAGTGCTAGTGTTGAGTGACGATTAACAGTGTTAGATTGAGGGTGTGCGGAATGTTCAATGCGTGGGAGATCTTTTTATTCACAAGGAGCGCTTAATTATGCGCGTAATTGTGTCGAAAAATGTACTAAAAGTGGCATCAGTTGTTCCCGTACTAATCTGCTATGATGGCATATCTCCTTGTTTCTATGATCTGAGCGTGCGACTGTATTTACAATACTTTTATTGTACAGCAGATTCATGAGGAATAGTACCTATAGGCTATTTAACATCACGCTACGATAGAGCTGCCATACGTCTCGGTACACCGGGACATGTCCCGGTTTGAGGTGTTGTGTCCCGGTGTCCCGGTCAGTAGGTCAGTTGTCCCGGTTTGGTAGTTAGACACGTACGAAAGAAAAATAAATCTCAAAATACATATTATGCCAATCTCTCTTTGCAATCCCAGGCCACAATGGTCATGTGGATCGGGTCTTTTCGTTGATCTTATCACAGTGAACGAAAAAACAAAATGGATAAAAAATATGAACAGGCAAAGAAAAGTTGCACTGAGAACGTCGTAGAGTAAGGCCATGTTGTTTCAACTTACAGTTACGTATCTGTAACCGTCAAATATGGCGGCTTGTACGTCAATTTCATACTGACTTAACGATTACGTACTGACTTACGAATACAGATGGTTTGAAGCAACCCGCCCTAAGTCTAAGAAAATTAGGATGTTTTTTCGATAGATCATCGTCGACTTTTCGCATTTTATTTAATTTTAATAAATATCTACCCAAAATTAAACTTAAAAGTTTCTAACTTAGGTGTAAAAGAGCCTGATTCCACAATTACTATTTTTTCTATTCCAAATGTCCCGGTCGTCCTTTCAGCATTTATAGCAGCTCTACGCTACAACCTTTACGAACCGAGAAATGGGGGTCAAACCGTGGGGCCCAGCTAATACAACATATTCATAATTATGACTAAATGACTAGGTATAGGTACCTATATGTACTACCTAGGCTTTACGACGACATACCAGCTTTCATCTCAGTTCATAACATTGTCCGTAGCAATCGAAGAGCACTTTCACTGTATTTACTTTCACGTCCAACTGTAGGTACGGTCGCGCACAAAATATGTTTGTGTGTATTTATTTACACAACATATTTTTTCTGTGTATTGTCGTGTTTTGTATGTAATTATTTTTTCTGTGTATTGTCGTGTTTTGTATGTAATTATTTTTTCTGTGTATTGTCGTGTTTTGTATGTAATTATTTTTTCTGTGTATTTTCGTGTTTTGTATGTAATTATTTCGGTTTATAAATAACTAGCTGTGCACTGTGGTTTCACCCGCCATTTAATTAAAAACAAATCAGATGATTTACCCTATTAAACTAAAACCCGATTGATTCCTATGAATCGTAGCGTAATTTTAAATATCCTATTTCCTTCCTCAAGATTTTTTTGCAAATCCGAATGGTAGTTCCAGAGATTAGCGCGTTCAAACAAACAAACTCTAGCTTTATTAGATATAGACATAGATAGATGTTCGGCCTTACCACAAAAAAGATAGACACGTGTTAAACGCGAATGCTACCAAAAATAATACACACTTGTTTTAGACAAGTTAGTGCTAAAACAATTGCCTATTATTTTTGGTAGCATTCGTGTTGAACGTGTGTTGAACAGATGTTTATTTTTTTGTGGTACGGCCGTTAGTGTTTAAATAATGCGTAGGTTTTTTTGCAAATATTCTATTGAAAATTTCTTTTATATTATTATAATGAAGTAATGTTCATGTCTGGTCTGGGGCCTCCGTTTGTTTTCACGGTTTGTTAACGTGATTCATATTAAGTTTTTGGTTTGACTTTAAAATATAATTTAACGCAAGCAAAACATAATATATTATTAAAACAATTCACTTAATAGAAAAACTTGAATAAGTGCTAGGTATTTCTACGAATTCAGCTGTTATTCTTCAGCTGTGTAATTTAAATAAGTCTCGCAGACGTTATTTTGAGAATCATTATTATGAAGTAGGTATTTAGAAATCAAAATTAGTCCGAAATTCAAAATTATCTAAAATGAGCATGAGCGAAAATTTTGAATCTGCGGTTAATATTTGACTCACAAGTTTCTTAGCAAAGTACGTATAGTTTAGTAACTAAACTATATTCGTCGTCGTCGTCGTCGATTTCACTTTAACACCTTCACCCTTACCACAAAAAATATAAACACGCGTTAAACGCGAATGCTACCAGTAATAATACACACTTGTTTCAGACTTTAGTTAGTGCTAAAACAAGTGCATTTTATTTTTGGTAGCATTCGTGTTGAACACGTGTTTATCTTTGTTATGGTACGGCCCCTTATGTTTAATCAAATCGATAATAGTTTATTCCTAAGAATTGTATCTGGTGATAGGGAAAGTTGGTTTAGGACCGACTTTCCCTATCACCAGATACAATTCTTAGCAAAGTATAATTATTATTAACACTTGAAAACATTTGAAAAATAAAAGATGCGACACTATTCTCCTGTAAAAGGGGTCAAGAGAATGGAAGGGTAATACGGGGTGTAAGTAAAAGCGTAACAAAACTCAACCACGGGTTCAATACCTACCTTATTCTGAACACCTTAGCGTAAAAATGTTGCGTCGGTCTTTTAAAAAAAAAATCTAGAGTCCGACGCAAAATTTTAACGCTATTCAGATTAAGGTAGGTACTCAAGTAAGGACCCCATGGTTTCAATTTTCGTTACGCTGTCACTTACGCCCCGTATAATTATTTAATTAGCACAGAAATGAGGCCTATAGTGATTTATCGCTCATTGAGACTTCGATCCTTTACTGTACCTTATTATTTCTTTGATACATAACCTGAACACATAAAATGAAATTTAAAAACAACAAAAAAGCGTTATAACACTTGTGTGCTCGCCTGTATGTGTTTATATCTCACGTTTATTGCCTTTTTCACGAAAACATTTAAACTCCAATCGAAAGTTAAACGTTATTGTAGTTATTGCAAAACGCGGATACGTCTATAAAACCGATAGATATTAAGAAAAACATACTGACACCATTTTTGAAATAATTGGTTTAACGAGCGAGCTTTTATGATCGACCGTATTTTGAATTGTTAAAACAATCCATTATACAGGGTGGCAGGTAAGACAGTGGAAATATTTTAAAGGGTCATTGTACTCAACACTATGCACAAATTTTACTATGGGACCAACCCTGAAATCGCGAAAAAAATAATGTTCATAATGATGAGTACAATGACTCCTTAGAATATTTCCACTGTCTAACCTGCCACCCTATATAAATAAAGCTATACCACAATTATTACCGTGGCTATACTACTGTACTGTACTGAATAAATAACAGAAATCAGTGGCGTAGCGTGGGTTTTCGCCGCCCGGGGCCAACTGAAAATTCGCCGCCCCCTCCCTGATGCGGGCGATCGGGCGATGCGACGAATGACAATTAGCGAGCAAAACGTCGATGACTCGCCGCGACTCGCCACGCAATGCAGCGTATTCGATGCGCACCGGTGATCTACGCGACGCAACGAACACCAAACTATGCTCTTCCAATACAGTTGCGAGACGTGACGAGACGTCGCGGTTGCGCGGTGAGTCACGACGATACGCTGGCGGAATTATCGTTGTATCGTGGAGACATTCGACGATAGGAGGGCGGAATCGTCGTGATAAACTCGCCCGTAGAGATGGCGCCTCAGCGTAGGAGGTCGGCTTTAAACAGGGGCGGCATAATCGGTGTTGCACACGAGCGTTCAAACTACTTCAAATAGCTAGCGGCAGGCCTGCTAACTGTTTCTTTGTAACTAAGCCTTTGTTTCGCGTTCGGGAAAACTAGGTGCTGCCGCCCGCGCTTGCCGGCCGAGTGCCGCCGCAGTTGTCGCTAGCGCTTCGGCAGCACTCAACTTCATCTCACCTCCTTCCTCTCTTTCAAACCCTTGCGGTTTCGCTTGGCACGTAACTTTGCGGGCGCAACATGGGTATATTTTTAAAATTTCCAATTGAAAAAATCGTGACGCTTGCTGCCGCCCCTTTTCGTATGCCGCCCGGGGCCATGGCCCCCCCAGCCCCCCCCCCCCCCCCCCCACGCTACAGCACTGAGCAGAATAACACATCGTTCTGTGATTTTTTTTAAATATTATTTATGCCTCCAATGCAAATAAATAGTACCTAATCACTTTGCATACCTAGTAATCAAGTAATACAGAGAATTGATTGATATTGGATAATTGCAATTGATGTAATAAGTGTAACAGGCATATATCATAACGTCATATCAAATACCTACAGTTAGTAACACTGTTACAATACATAACATAAAAGTATTTCATAATCGATGTAAACGGAAAAACAGACAATCGTTGCGTTTAATCGTGCGATTGTTCTGTCTTGTAACAGATTATATTTCACACACTGAATGTTTCTAGAAGTAAGAAATAACCTCCAGTAGCGCTTGCAATCATTCAATTATTTCCCCCCATAAATAAAGGGGAGAACGGGGATATAAATAAAAATGGAACATTGAAATAGCTTTGTCAGTTGGGGGAACGTTATTCAATTAAATAAAGTGCAGGGGAGACGGATTTTAGTTACACTAACCTTGAATCTCTGTCGTTGGCGATCAAGATTCTACCAACAGACAAGCTCAAACAGTCAACTTAGCAACTTCAGATATAATTATCCTGGGGCCGTATGATGATCACTGTTCCGTTGCGAAAAAGGGAATGCACTATTTGTTCTGTATAGCTTTCCTCTCATACTTAGATTACCAGATAAAAAACAGAAAATTTTCAGGAATTTTATGACATTTGCAGAAAAATCTAGACATTTTCAAATTTTGCGGAATACTTATTTCTTGTGCGAAGCGATGCATGGGTCGCGCGGCACATTTATTATAATTTATTTATCAATTTTCTTCGTTCATTTTGAACTACACTTTATGTACCGTACCTAAATATGAAAAACCGTAAAATATACAACTAAAACTGACAATCATTTCATCACTTGAATCCACTCCTATCAAGTATAATTATTAGCTTAGTCGGGGTTGACAGGAATGCCAGTAAACGCTCCCAACTAGTTACCTAACTTAAAAATAAAAAAATATGCCGTCAAAATGTCAAAGAAATCCTAATTTCAAGTAACAGTATTTCAAATTAATATTTATTTAAGAACATAATTATGTGCTATAAATATATTAAGCTTAACAAATTTGAATAATTACACAGCAGAAAAATTTTCTTTTAATAAGTAATTTTGTACTTTTTGTACAAAATACTTATTGAAGAAAATTCCATAACGACCGTCCGTACGACACAGTTTGCGAAGATATTTAAATAATAAGTTATACGGAGCGTGAATTATACTTATTTTAATCAAGGCCAGATTTTAATTAACACATTTTTATTAATGAAAACACTTCGTTATGACTGTTATAAAAACAAGAAGCCTAGATAAGCCACAGACTCCTCTTATATAGGTCACGAAACAGGATCCATTAATTTAATTACCGAGCAGTCTACTAAGAGTTCCATCTTTTCTATAGTGTCTACGGTCCACCCCCTGTTATTTAGCGTTCCACCTAGTGTCCTAGTTGATACATATTATAGATAGTAAGAGTTTGACAGACCCTCTGCCCTGCCTCAAAACGGGAGACATCCTTGAAAACTTCCAAAATAAAAAATAAAAAAAGTAGGCATTCATGAGACGCGCAACACATCATACTCATAGCTACAGATATACTGTTAACATTAGTATGTCAGTAGCGCGAACCCATAAAATTTTCGCCTACCAAAAATCGCTCAATTCACCTAATGAAGTTTTCACTTAAAAAAAACAGCCGGGAAGTGCCACAAACTTGTCATTTCCAGTCTGAAGCTAGGACTTCAAAAGAATGTTTGAAAGCTGTATATTGACAGAAAAAAAATAGTGATAATGTATGTTTGATAAATGGACTCACACTTTTTAGGTGGCTCACATTATACCACAGAATGACCTAACACACCTTCATTGGCAACTGGCTTGCCATAACTCTTATTGCCTAACACCGGCAATTTGTAACGTTATAAGTAATTATGTTGTTTAACTAAATTAATGTAACCGCTACATTGCACGTTTTCCGTCGACTCCAAATAAAACGGTATGGTAACAGGTGAAATTATAATAATTACATAACAACGAGCTGTAGTAACTGTTTCTCTTTGCCCCGACCTCCCCTAAGTCCCTACCGACCTGTTGCGTATGTTTGTTTACAATATTAAGCGAAACCGGTCGAATGGTCTCGAATACACCGTACTTTCTTACAAACAACCAGACAAAAGTCAACCTTATAACATTTCACTAAAGTTTAATTTCGTATGTGTATAACAGTAGTTACGACATATTGTTGCTTAAATTAGAAGTAGCTCCAGAAAGCGGACGGACGTTTATCCTTTATAGATTTTAAACAAGTTTGAGCCTTATTTAGTGGCATTGAAAGTTGAAATTAGTGTGATATGTTTCACGATGTAGGGTGCAATGACGAAAACCTGTAATAGCGTTCACGCAACGGTAGCGTCAGCATGTAAAATGTACCGGTTCGGTGAGTGTCAATTTTTTTTTGCTATTCTTCGTAACGGTATTTTTATGCAGTCACAAATTCACAATACAATATGGGTAAAATACAAATTATGCATAGTAAGAATAATTCTTATTATGCATAATTTGTAAAGAATAAAATTATTCTTGCTGAAGTTAAAATAAACCGCAATCAAATCGATTTGGTACACTCAATGCAACGATTAGAGAATAATTTGAAACCCAGGTAGACACTAAATAAGTAAATAAAATGGTTAGAAGTGGTCGAAGCAAAGAGAAAGACGACAGTAAAATTGGTGAAAAGGCGATAATTTTCTTTACCAATGCTTTGTTAGGTAACAAATGTAACAATAGATAAATAATTTGTTTTCTCACCTACCAAAAAAGTATCTGTTATTTCGTGAATTTTTATTTTCATTTTTCTTCAAAACTTTAGAAAAGATTTTATAATAAATACATCCATAAACAAATAAAATTCTATCACGTGTCACTGTCACTACTCAATCGAGACAATCGAGTCACCGTGACACGTAACTAATAGGTCGACAACCTGTTATAATTCCACTGGAGTTACGACATTTATTTATTTTGGTCATCAGCACGAACTTGTCGCCGGTAAAAACATTTATCTTCGTATAATAAACAAGTTGATGGCCCAAAGGCCGTTAGGGAGTAAAAGTTTTGTATGAAAATGGTCTGTCGGAATAAAGTATTAATTTTTTCGGTTTGGAGCCTGTCAACTTAATTGTCATACACACGCTATATTTTTAGGTTATTAGTTTTTTCCTAGTACTGAAGAAATAACTGAAATGAGCAGTTGTTTAATATGTTGGTAGGTATAGAAAAACAATTATGAGTGATTTATAAGACCACCCATGAGTGGAAGATGCCCATTGCTGTGGACCATGGGTTTAGTAATAGACGTACCTAATTTATTATTTTAATTACAATCATCTTTAAATTGTGATCACCAACCCAAAAATAAATAGAAATGTATAATTTACGGCTCTTCTTTACAATCGGTCCCTCGATGCTGAGGATCGTGACCTCAGATCATAGAAACAAGGATCGTGACCCATTTATTCGTCTTGTCACGGCTTGACGCCACATGTCTCGGTCTTGGGCTATTCTTGTGGCTTCCTGAAAGGAAAGTCCCAAGGTCTGGAGGATCAGGTCTGTCCACTGTTTTGGTCGTCGATCCCTTGGCCTTTTTCCTGTTTACTTACCACTGACAAATACTCTCTCTAATAATTTACGGCTAGATAATCTAGTTCACCCCAACTGTTCTTCAGAAGGGTAAAATAGAAACTAAAGTCACGCAAAAACAGTTAGGTATACATGCAAAACACAAAAAAATACATAAATAAATGCATTGCTTAGCATTAATACAAAAAGCCTGAAATATAATATTTATAGATATACCTCCAGAGTTAGAGCTCGTGGTAAATATTTTTTTTTTTTTTTTTTTTATTAAATTATAGGCTCGCGTTTGACCGCCATCTCGCCTGTTGTTAAGTGATGATGCGGTCTACGATGGAGCACGCTTGCCTAGAAGAAACCGATTCACTCTCGACTTGAAGATACCCAGATTGTAACTGTCGGGGAACACCCACTCGGGCAGCGAATTCCATTGTTTTGCGGTTTTCACAATGAAAGTGGAATCAAAGCGCTTCGTTCGGGTTTTTGGTACATCAACCATGAACCGATGGCGCTTTTTCGTGCTTCTGGCTGTCCGATAGAAAAAAGGGCAGGAGGGATATTTGATGAATATTCCTCCCACTGTCAAAAATATAGAAAATTTGTAACGCTTTTTATGAATTTCCTTATAATGTGGAATTTTTTGGAACAGGTCAAAAGCAGATGAATTTTCAATAAATAATAATAAGGATGTACCTACATTCTTCCTATCAAAATATAGGTAATTTTATTATTTAGGACAAGGAATTGACAAAGAGAAACTTTTTGCTGCTCCTTTATATTAAAACAAGCTGTTGCCTGCGACTTCGTCTGCGTGGAAATGTATGAAAAGTAGCCTATACTTGCTTTTCCAGGTCCCAGCTTAGGCTACATCTTTGTTAAATTTCAACCAAATCCGTCCAGCAGTTTCAGCGTGAAGTAGTAACAAACACACACACACAAACTTTCGCATGTAGGTATAATATTAATGTGATGTTAAAACTTTACAATTGCTTATATTTAACCTAGCTTTAAGAATAGAGTTCCACTTACCTCAATACCAACTATTAACTGTTTAAAGTTAAAAGTGTTTGTTTCTCCAAAACGGCTGTCATTAGGTGACGTCAATCGGAAGTGATAGTTTTACGAAGAATTTGATTATGTAGGAGGAAAATCCGTAAAAAGAAATTTTATATGATGACCGATGACTCACTTTCTGACAAAACACGCAGATAGAACCATGTCATAGTGGTATACAACAACATTATTAAAACCAATACCTACCTATTTTGAAAAGAAAAAAACCTTTTAATTTTTGTTTTGAAAAAGGTTCCCAATATTTTTTGTTACTTTTTGAAACATATTTCTCGTTCCACTGACCACTTTTCATAAATCTTTTTATGAAGCAAAACAAATGCAAATGTCAGTAAGATATATTGGTCAGTAGCTTATTTATAGTTATAACGCAACGTAACTTTGCAAGTGGTTATTGTGCCTCGGTTTTTGGCTTCAAAATTATCAGAACTTGGGAATAGGTTAATTATTTAACAGTAGAAATTATTGTTAATTATAATCCTAGTCCGACAGGAAACTCCGACTTCATTTAGTTAATAAAAAACTTTTTTAACAAAAAATAACCGACTTCAAAAATCCACTACAAAGAAAATAATAATTTTGGTTTCGGAAATCGGTGGCTTTGGTTCTTGTTTGCTTTTTTTTGCCACAGACTTCCGAAACCAAAACTATTATTTTCTTTGTAGTGGATTTTTGAAGTCGGTTATTTTTTGTTAAAAAAGTTTTTTATTTTTCCCTTTTTAGTTCTTTATCCCGTGTTAGATTACTTTCACGAATTCGTTCAACAGTCAATCTTCTACGGAGTGTGTACATTTATGCCTATAACTTTGTACATAGGAATGATTACATAATGTATTATATACTAAAACCTTCCTGAAAGTATGTAGATTACGTTAGTGAAAACCCCATTCAAATCGAATCAGTAGTTTTTGAGAAAATCGCGCACATACAAACATACATACATACTTACATACATACATACATACATACACACATACGGGACGAATACAGAACCTCTTTTTTTGAAGTCGGTTAAAAAAATATTACGTGTACGTGTAAAAGGGATACATAAGAAAAAATATAATTTCATTTTATTTCAAATTGACCCCAGACATATTATATGCTAGAAATGACTCAAGCAGAGCCATGGTGGTTTACTAGTTCTTGGAAGTCATCTCTCCGAAGCAATTTTCTTCAAATTATACTTACATAGGTACATCGTATAAGTAGGTAACACTCTCGACAATAAATTTATAAATAATTACCTCATACAGCGTAGAGACAGCAAAAAAACATCAATCACAAGTGATACCATTTTCTGTTCAACAAATTCGAAAGGTTATTGATATCCAAACAAAAAATGGACGAAAGTGTTATTGTTTTTGTTTTGTACTAAGAGTAAAAGTGTTTGACCTACAAATAAGTGCATCGCTAGTTTTGCTAACGGTACCGCGCACACAGACGCGGTCATTGCCCGGGGTTCGCGTATATGTGTGTGTTCTAAACACGTCCTGCTGCGCAGGAGTCGACAACCTGAAGCTTTTTGTAATGAATGTGTTATTTGGAGGAAGACATTGTTGTATATTCGCGCTTTTTCTTTTTTCTTAACATCAGATGAACCGCTTGTTTGCACTATCTTAAAAAAATACCTTAGGTACATTAAAATAGCTCTACTAAAAATATATTCGTACGTTATGTAAGCAAATTACCAACGCCAAACAATGTGGAGTTTCTGAACACACATAATAATATGAATACTAAGCCTATGTAGGCTAAACCAATATTTGTGGCAATTCTCCACAAAAAGCAGTCGCGCGACTTTGTAATGTATGTCGAGCAACAATACGCTCAAACATTCCAGAATAATAATTACATTTATATAATTTTCTATAAAAAGAACATCTACAGTTGGTAATTATATAAAAATGTTTACACAGCTCAAACGAAAACGCAAATAGTTTACTGATTCACACTAAATAAGCATAAATATTCAATGTCACCCGATTACAAAACAACATCCAAATGAATCATCCTACTTAGAACTTACACTCGGAAACATCTGTTCGAACTTTCCAAATGTTTACAACAACTGGTTATACCGCTGCGGTTATCAATGAGCGGCGTACATTCTCGAAACACAACCAAGCCTATATAAGCCTCGAGCTTGGCTGCAGCCGCCATAGTACATTACGAAAGCAACAACGAAGCAACGAACGATGCAGAAATACCTTTTACTGATTGCATTCATCACCACCGCGGCCTGCCATGAAGGCAGGAAGCACAGGGTCGAGGATCCCTTCTCCGCACTCGATAAACAAATCACCCACACACTCGCTTACCACTACCTATGGCCTTGGAGTCAGCTCATCAGGGCAGCAGCAGCTTTGGACGTCGAGGAAGCTCTAGAAGAACCCCAAATTATATCAGACAACGAGAAATTGCAAGTTAATCTCAACGTGAGGAGGTTCAAACCTGACGACTTGAGGATCAAAGTGAAGAACCGTTACATCATAGTTGAAGGAAAGCACAAGGAGAAGGGTAGCTCGGAAGTCCAGCAGTTTATGGCGAACCACTTCGTTCAGAGGTTTGTGCTGCCTCCCGGTAGCAAGCAAGAGGAAGTGACTGCAGT
This sequence comes from Thalpophila matura, assembly GCA_948465475.1. Taxonomy (NCBI): domain Eukaryota; kingdom Metazoa; phylum Arthropoda; class Insecta; order Lepidoptera; family Noctuidae; genus Thalpophila; species Thalpophila matura. The sequence goes on from OX419177.1 coordinate 20,690,398, forward strand.
TCTCAAGGAAAATGGTGTTCTAACCGTGTCCGTACCCAAACATGAGCTTCCTCCCCCACTACCCGAGAGAGAAGTGCCCATCGAAGTGAGACTACCAGAAAAAGTGGAAGACAAAACAGAAAAACCTGTAACAGAAGAGAAAGTTGAAGAAACAACAACAGAGAAAAAGGAGGTTCCTATCCAAACATCGTCAGCGACTCCGCTTGAACAGTTAGAATTAGTAGAAGCAACAACACACGTCGGCAAAATAAGGAAGAAGGAATTGAAAACAACAACAAAAACAGCAAAGGACAACGAAGTATCAAAAGGGCTCGACGGTAACGGTTTGGATTACGCACTAGTTGAACCAGAAGAGTGAATACAGACTGTAATAAGTGAATTAAGACTGAACAAAGCTTTAACACGACCGCCAGTCGTTTAAAGCGTGGTTTAACTTTACGAACGGCAAACGACGATTATATGACAAAGTATTGTTTACTGCTTCAAGAATAAGTCATATTGTTGTTAAATTAACAATAAATCGTTCGTAAGGTTAGTAAGAGCAATAGTTGTTATTATTTTTAAGTTTAACTGTATTTGTTTTGAAACATTTTCCCCACAAATAAACGGTGTTATTTATTATCCAGCGTGTTTCCATTCCACTCGTGCCGATTCGCGGTAATATTTCTGTTTTATAAGTCTGTTCTTTATGTTAATGTTGTGTGTAAATCTGTGTAACGCACTTTATAGGGATGAGATGCTGCCTTAATGGTCTAAAGCCTCATTTGCATTGGCAGAAAAAGTGCGTGAATTATTTGGTGGGCTTGAATAATGGTCATTCCTGTTGATTTTGGTATAAACAAAGAAAAATACAAGGGGTTTCTCTTTTTGTAATAGAACAAACATTCGTGGTTTATCTTTGATCTCAAGATATCCAGATAAACATATATCTACCGGGTGATAGATTAAAAGATGGACATATTGAAAGAAGAGATACAGTAATCAATACTAGTTTATCTCTCCAGTCCCGCCGACCTTAATAGTGAGTCAGGAACAATAGGTTGTTCTTAATTGTGTCTCATTCGCTGGGATTAACTACGGAACCAACCTCAGATCATAGAAACAAGGGAGATGTGCCAAGGCGTTATTGAGCTTGACGCTTTAGTTTGATCACATTGATCAGAATGAAAGCGTACACGCTGGCGACGGACTGAACGCGATCGATGATATAAATAGATACACTGATTTTAGTATAGTGTTAGTGATGAGTGACGAATAACAGTGTTAGATCTTTATACAGGGTGGCAGGTTAGACAGTGGAAATATTTTAAGGGGTCATTGTACTCATCACTATGAACAACTTTTATTATAGGCCAACCTTGAAATCGCGAAAAAAAAAAACAGCTGTTCCATACATTTTGTTGAGTTATGTGAACATAAATGTATGAAACAGCTGATTTTTTTATCGCGATTTCAGGGTTGGTCCCATAGTAAAAGTTGTTCATAATGATGAGTACAATGACCCCTTAAAATATTTCCACTGTCTAACCTGCCACCCTGTATATAATACTGAGGGTCTGCGGAATTTTTTAATGTTTGGTAGATCTTTATATTCATAAGGAGCGGTTGTAGTATATTTGTGACGCAATTAAAGTTGAATTTATATCCGGAGCATTCCCGGGCAGAAACCCAACCATAGTCGCAAACTGTTCTAAACTGGCGACAGTGGTTCCCGTACTAATTTGCTATGATGGCATATCTCCTTTTTCTTTGATCTGAGAGCATGCCAAAGAAATAGCCAAACCCACGTGTAGTTACCTACATACATTCATGTATACTCTAAAATACATTATTTTACGTAGCTACAATGATGTAGACACAGGACGCGCTTACCAAAAACTAGGTAGGTTTATTGATAGAAAATATTAGGATATCAGTGATAATGAATACATTAATAAATTACAAAATTAAATAACAAATTACAAAATATCTTTAATTTTGATCGATATTATAGGTCAGAAGAACTGGCATTTTTTTGTTACGTTTTCACGTCTAAATAACTGAACCAATCATCATGAAATTTTAATCAGGGGTACAGTAAATATCATAGGGCACATTTTGTAGGCGAGAAAAGCTGAGGGAAAAAGTTATTAATATAATAAAGTATGCACATCTTAAAGTAATGAATTAAACTCAAATTAAATTGACTGAGCATTACTGAGCAACTTCTAATAACTTTATGAATAATAGAAATTAACCTTTTCATTCGTTTGTCATTTAATTTAGTTTCATTGTGAAGCATATTTTTTACAAGTTAAATATAAATATTTTCTATATTACGAAACTTCGTTTAATTAACTAGAGTCAGACTGTTAATAAATTGTATTCGTAGTTTTTATTTATTTTTACATCTAGGGCTTCTATTAAATGATATTTTTCTTAATACACTATTTCAATTATTTCTTAGTTACCTATTGCATAATTTAGAAATTGCTTATGAAAAGCCAGATATTAATCAAATCCCTTAAGTAATTAATGAAAAAGAAAAAAATATTTTTTTTCATTTAATATACAGGGGTCACCCTGTATAGGTCACAGTGGCGAAGGGTCCTTAAAATACGCCTCCTACCGGCTTCGCTTTGAAAAATAGCACAGGCAGTATTGCCTGCTTTTATTAATTAGCTTTTCGTGGCCAGATAAGCATTTGTAGCTCCGGCTTACCTCTTACAAAAATTGACCCTTCGCCACTGATAGGTCAAGTACCTACCTCGCTATTAAGGCGTATCATCAATGTCTCGTAAGTCTATTTATACTTATCTAGTACTTTGCCGCGCGCCGGCTCTCGCTGAAAACCAGCGCTGTTGTTCTGCTCCGTGCACAGGTCACAGCATTACGCTGAGCGATGGCCGTTTTGCGCGGATGTGACGCATATTTTCCCTAGCAGTTTGTTTTTTTGTATTTTTTGTTGTGCGTCATATCGACGTAAATAAATGCATTTTCTTTCTTCTTCTTTCTATTTCGTCCGCGTGTCATACAGTCGGATGCTACGAGCCTCTCCTACGTTGCCTACGTAGTACCTCCAAAATTACAAAATTTTCGTCGCGTTCCATTGCATATTGTTCATTAGGCGATAGTGCGTACCTAATTACGACGAGAGAATCGTTCTTTGGAACAACTGACTGCTAGAATCCGTGCCAAGACTAGCAGTAAATATGAATGGCCGCATTACATTAAGAGTCTAATTAGCAAAGCGCTAGATTAGTAGCATCGGTTTTGGTAGATAACAGTGAATATTCAACAAATAAACATAATAATTTTCGCATTTATAATAATAACTAGAGGTTTCCCCCGGTCTCACCCCCGTTGCTCGGCTCCTAAGGGTCGTAGCATGATTTTAAATAGCCTATACTATTCCTCATGAATCTGGCTATCATATAAAAAAAGATTTTTTCGAATCCGACGGGTAGTTCCAGAGATTAGCGCGTTCAAACAAACAAACAAACTCTTCAACTTTACAATATCAGTACGGTTAAGAAATATGAAGTTTCCACGTCCAATACTTACGTATCAAGTAATTCAAAACCACTAACCGCAAATATACAGGTTGTGCTAATAACTGCAAATCGAACTTTTAATCATAAAAATGTAGAACGAATTACCTACAAAATTAGGTTAGAAATTAGAATTATAAACTTTATAAGACATATAGATAAGCTTGTAATCCCGTACATACAACAACAAAACTTTACCAAACTCGTTAAATCGTAGCGTACAGTCGTTAACAATGTAACTCGAACGCGACGCCATCGCCATTTAACTTCCCAAACAACATAATCGAGTACAGCTGTAAAAATAAATTGTCGCCGAGTGGCGATCATTCGAAACCTCAGATCATAGAAACAAGGAGATAATATGCCATCATAGCAAATTAGTAGGGGAACAAATTGTCGCCAGTTTTAGAACATTTATCGACAAAATTACAAGCGCTCCTTGTGAATATAAAGATTTCCCACACAATATATATATATATATATAAATCCGCAGAACCTCAATCTAACACTGTTAATCGTCACTCAACACTAGCACTAAACTAAAATACTGTACTTATATCATCGATCGTGTTCGGTTCGTCGTCAGCGTGTACGTTTTTATTACGATCAATGTGTCACATCTCCCTTGTTTCTATGATCTGAGTTTGACACAGAAGCTGTCGACACGCTGGCTATAAAAGCCGTTGCATTTGAAGTTGGTGCACAATGTATTTTTATTGTTTTGAGCGTGATTTTACACGATAGCTTTAACAACAGCCTGTATCTGGTCGGGATTTAGAACGCGTTTAAATTGCAGATTTAATTTTTTGGGATTGTTTATTGATAATTTTGCTGCTATGCAATACTGTAATGTAATGGACTACTATTAAAAAAGTACAAATAAATTATTTTATTCCAAAGAAGGAATAGGAATAACAAAAAAGTAAAAAAAAAAAATTGTCACCAAATGGAAAACATAGACGCTTTAAAAGTTTTTGGAGGGAGTATCGCTCCGTCTTTGTCGCGCAAAGCGGACATAGGTGGTGTTACGTCACTTATCATGCTTGCCGTCCGTGTCTAGCAAATCATTTTAAAACGCTTATAATTACTTTGCTAATTTTGTAGATGTTTCATCGGTTTTTTGGTGTTAATTATCTTTTTTCAAATAGATTACAGATTCACAAAAAAAAAAATAGTCCGGTACCGTATTGAAAGCAGACATGAGATAGACAAGCTGTAAATTAGTTTTTTAAGGGGTTGGCAACGCGCCTGCGATACTCGGTGTTGCAAGTGTTTCATTGGCTGCAGTAACCGTTTACCATCAAACTGTACCCCTGTTTCTCCCTATATTGGTAAAACAATGCTGTTTTTGTCATGGTCTTCTCACAGAATTCTGCAGTGTACCTAGTCGTGGTAGAATCGAAAACACTGTATTTGAGAAACCCGCCTTTACACACAACGTGTTTAACTATAAGGGCCGTACCACCACAAAAGATAGACACGCGTTTAACGCGAATGCTACTTGTTTTAGCACTAACTTGTCTAAAACAAATAACCCTTCAGATTATACCAAGCTACAATTATATTTTTGGTAGCATTCGCGTTTAACGCGTGTCTATCTTTTTTGTGGTAAAGGCGTAAATATTCTAATGTAGGTACTGTTTATAAACTTTCCCACTGATGGGCACGGCCCTCCTCTCAGAATGAGAAGGGATAGTCCACCACGCTGGCCAAGTGCGGGTTGGCAGACTTCACACACCTTCAAGAACTTTATGGAGAACTCTCAGGCATGCAGGTTTCCTCACGATGTTTTTTTCTTCACCGTTAAAGCAAGTGATATTTAATTTCTAATACGCACATGACTTCGAAAAGTCAGCGATGCGTGCCTCAGGATCGAACTCAAACCATTCGCCGTGGAAGGCACCACTAGGCTATTTAAGAAGATTTTTTAAGGGTGCAGTTATAGAAATTGCACCGAGCGCATAAAAGGTTAGCTATGGCACTGCCTAATTGCGTATGTTTCTCGAATAACTTTCCTTTAAGGGTCCTATATGGCGCAGGCTCGAGTCAAAATCTGTCAAAATCTGTCAAAATTACGTATTGAAAAGCTACCCACGCAGCGATCGACGACAACAGTGGTCTTGTGTGACGATCAACGTGGACATAATAAAATATTTAGTAGCGTAGTAGGTATTATTATTATTTTGTATATATTAGTATTATTTTGTTTTTTTTTCTTAATTGCATTTAAAGAAGGATTGGAGAGGGGGTGGTTCAATGCACAGAGTTTTTTTTATGTGTCCATCAATATTTAAATTATAGCTATTGCGATTTTCAAAAACAAAGACGATGAGTGTTTGTCAATGTTTTTACCTGACTGCGCGACACAAAGGAGGGTATGTGTTTATCAGCCTATAAGTATATGTATGTATGTATGTATGTATGTTAGTTCCTTTGTGGGGTGCTCCGGCTCTAGAGACCAAACGCGTGGGCCGATTTTAATAATTATTCTTACGTCAATCGATTTGCCTTATTCTTGTAAGTGTCACAACTCTCTTGGTCATTATTAATACTGATCGGTCCTTATTAATAGAGCCCGGCTAATCAGTGTCCGTAATATAAGCAAAACCACAAAAAAAATAACAAGACGACATTGCAGACAGTCGGAATCGGGATCATTTTTAACTAGTTACACTTTATCTACTACATTTTTATTGATTCGTAATTGTTGCTTTAGGTAGCGTAAATAAAGTTGATTTTATAAGAAATAAACTGTTGTTTTTTTTATAAACTTCATACGTTTATAATACACTCACTTGATCATGTTGTTTTACATAAATGATTTTAGAACGAAAATAAAAAATCGTTTTTATGCCAGCAATCCGGCCGGATCCGGTCGAATTGGTGGGAATCCGGCCGGATGCGGGCATTACCTATATTATTATCACCAAATACCTATTCGCCTAAATAAAAAAGACACTCACTCACTTCACGTTATTTTTATAGACCTATTCCTACACTTAGGAGTGCATGAAAAAATTTTTTCATCCCTCAGTTTCATGTATGGAGTGCCTCCCAACACCTCCATCCGAACACTGCACGAATACCGTAAAAGCGGGAAGGCCAAATTTTGCCATAATGTAGGTAGGTAGGTACCTACAGGTAGGTACCTGTGGTGGCTACACTAGGTACCTACTCACCTTTTTCGTTTTTTGGAATAATGCACGCATTTCCTGCTGGCGATATGGCCTTTATATTTTGGTTTGACAGCACTCATAATAATTACGAGTAAGTATATTTCTGTAAAAAAAAATCAAATGCTAAACTGCACATATTTACACACATCAAAAGTATCTAGGGATCAACATATATCTTCGAGTTAAGATTTGAATGTATCGGTCTTGTCTCCGTGTGGTGCAGCGATACCGTCCTCCATGGCGCTCAGCCACGGTACCAGTGCTTCGGTAACGTGTCCAAAGTCGACTGATAACACTCTGACTTGTATTCAGAGCTAAAGCTACAGTACGTTGCCGGGAACCAGCTTCTATCATTTCCACGGCTCTGAGCATTTCTTCCCTGCTTAAATGACGTCGCCGCTCCATAATAACGTTGGTTTTAATCAGTAGTAGGGAAACAGTAGCACTAATAATGTCTTCAATGCGTTGTATGTTTTTATAGGGAAAATATTGACAGCTTATTTTCATCTTTTACTCGAATTTGATTGAGAGTTCCTGATTCAAATTATGAAATGCACCAAAAAGGATCCATATAAATTTATAAAATCATAAATTTATTACAAAGCCACATCTCAATCTCAAGAAATCCGCATAAAAATGCTTGATCCCTAGACACTTTTGATGTGTGTAGTTTAGTTTTTACATAATCATTGTTAGTACCTACATTATTACAGAAATAGGTAGGTACTATTTTATTAGGTATCCACATAGGCACAAATAATTAGGTAGTAGGTATAGGTACCGGCATTAAAGATGATCACAGATCGCGCATGTACATTTTTGGCCCAATAGGCAATAGACAGTTGACAATACGTAATAGAAAATAGTCCAATAGACGACAAGCATCGACTGACGAACCAGTCACCCCCCATCTTCTTCATTCCGCCAAAGAGACCGAAAACTAATGCGCAGGTGACGTTTGTGATCATAACTGACGCCGCTAGTTATACTTATAGTTCGTAAAACAGCTTAATTCCTATGACAGATGTCAAATACGTGCATTTTTAAATCATTTTGACATTATTTATTTATTCGTATTTGACATTTGTGTCACACACTCACACTCACAGGACTCAACATTTACATTTTACGAACTGTATGTACCTACTCAACACGCTTAAAATAAGTAGGTACCTATCACATAAACTAAATAATATTATGTATTACGTTGTAGCGTACCTACATACATACATACACACATCATTCATACATAATTATTGAGATTATCAATTCTAGTAAAAGTTTTATTGTACCTATAGACCTCCTCCTAGACTCAAGCTTGACCGTTGCTAAGCAAATAACAAGGTGTAAAAACCTAATATTTTTTTTCCTAGAATTTGTAATGTCGACCTCTGTGCACGGATGATGTGTAGGTATTATACGCAACGCTTACCACGTGCTTATCACGTGACTTTCTTTCAAGCGACGTGGTCTCTCGTTGAGAGCCCGCAGGCGACTGAGCTGTAGATGTCTGCGAATTGCTGTTGTCAGAAAACGTGTGTCACCATAGTAATTTGTATGGGAAATTCGTGCGAAAAATTCAGAAAGTTTGTGAATTATTTACACAAAACAGAAGTATTGATATGGAAAAAAAAAACTATCAGCTACTACTCTGTTCTTTGTAGCTTATAATTAAGTTAATTTTATTAAGTGTTTGTTCTTATTTACGCTAAAGTTATGGTTGCACGGCATTGCTTTTTGCACGTTTTTTGTGATTTTCAATATTTTTTTTACATTAATCTACAAGATTTATTCTCAATACAATTTCATTAGCCACTAGTGAAACTCTTTAACTAGTCAGACTTTTTTTTTCGTGGCTACTTCTTTACGTTTTCTATGTAAAGTTATGGTTCCCCCGTAAGACTTTTGCATGGTGCTGACCCTTAATGCCTGTATTTTAGTTTTAAACTCTGTCTAGAACCGTGCTTACCTCAGCTCTCAGGCGACACCGATGATTACGTGAGCAGTATAATGCCAGGCCCGCCAGCACCGTTCCATTACGGCGCAGGCTCCAAATTTAGATGCCCTTGCGAGCTATCAAGCACTCCCCTGTCCCCACGGATATGGAAATATGCTAGGGTTGACACATTTCGTTTCATATTTCATTTTTATGGGCCTGTAGCGACAGCGATATCTACCGACAACATCGAATACTCCCTACATAGCTAGATAACTAACAGCGACAACATATCAGATGTCACTACATTTTGTCTGACATCATAAATCCTACATCGCGCAAGCAGTTTTCACAGCGATAAGCATAGGTATATTATAGGTACAGAATCCCAATATACCAACCGGTCTGGTAGGAGGATCCTCCCTTTACAATGGAGGAACATAACACCTCATTCTTCCATTCCCCAAACTGGTGACCCCGACGTAATATATATGGTTGGTATGGTGTACCTTTTAGGCCTAACTAAATAATAATAATAATATCAGCCCTCTTTATAATCTGTCCCACTGCTGGGCACGGGCCTCTTCTCAGAATGAGAGGGGATAGGTCATAGTCCACCACGCTAGCCAAGTGCGGGTTGGCAGACTTCACACACCTTCAAGAACTTTTTCTCGCGGTGATATCACTCGACGAGTCGGTACAGAATAGACTAGCAGGTCTTCTGCAATATAATTTTAAGAAAAACTGAGCAATAATAATAACATGTCATAATATTACATAGAAAATGTATGTTAGCTCAGAAGGCTTTCCCTTGGCTTTCACAGCGCGGATTACATTCTAGTCTGGCTTTTACCGCGGCTTCGTTCGAAAGGAAATTGGCTTCGACCGTTTTCTCTATTTTCTAGGTATTGAATGAACTTTGTATTTGATGACGTTAAGCAACAGGATGCTGTTAATTTCTTAACTTACCGAACATTTCGTAAAAATTAACTCATGGTTTATTGAAAAGAAAGTAGAATGTTTGGCGATGAATTATAACTCGAATTAGAAACGAAAATTTGAAAAAAAATGCATTTATGTGGGTCACATTGACGCAAATAAATGCATTTTCTTTCTTCTTTCTTTCAACTCACCAGAATACACGAATTGGTTAATGATTCTACATAATTAACAGTTTGTTTACAATAGTGAACGCATTATTGTGTAGAAAAAAGAAATAAGCATTTTATATCGGTCTGGCATGTTGAAAAAATAATTTAAATGTGAGTGTCGACCTTTTCGCATGCAAATGTGACACACGATTATTGTTCTGTAGGTATTTGTCTAAAGATTTTTCTTACAGATTTTTTTTATACTACTTTTAGTTAGGTACTTAATTATAAAATTTTCTCTGTATATATTTTTTTCTTTTTTAAGTATATGTCATGTATTTGCATGCAAATAAACATTTTTTTTCTTTCACCTCGTATGCGAGTTAGCCCTAGCATTAACTACATACACATTAAGTACTTGATAGATTGATTGCCGCATCAGACCTTAATAGTCATAAGGAACTTGTGTAATCTGAATTAATAGCTGAACTACAGCGTTCAGACGCTTCTAAGGGAACTATATCTTCATTCAACTGGCTTGGAGATAAAACGTAAACAATTACTTTACTACAAAAAAGATAAACATCTGTTGAACAAGAATGATACCAAAAATAATACACACTTGTTTGAGACAAGTTAGTGCTAAAACAAGTGTGTATTATTTTTGGTAGCATTCTTGTTCAACAGATGTTTATCTTTTTTGTAGTAAGACGGTGGAAGTCTAACCCTATTGAATTTAAAATCAAGCGATGCAACGTAATTTGTTGATGTTTTGGTTCACCTTAACTTGTCACAACTAAAGCAACCATTAATATACTGTTAAGGTAAAGTTGTTCCTGGTTCATCTTAAGAGGGAACGGGGCCTGCGAGGAATTTGAAAAATAGGTATTTGAAGAAGCTATTGCCGTCGCGCTGCGCCCGAACAACCCCCGTAGTGTGTGATAGGGACAGCTGCAGCTCAGCCCGATTATATCACAAAAAAATCGACGAGATTGACGTTTCGTATCCCCCTTTTTCTCCTCGAAAACTGAGGCGATGCAATTTTTTTTTTATTCATTTAAAAAAAGAGTATGCTTAGGTTCCTATCATTTTCTTTTATGTTAAAAACTTTTCTAAATTGTCTGGTAGTCCTCTAATCACGGCGGTAAAAATAGGTAATTTTTTGTAATTTTTGGAGGGTCATATTTTCTTTACTAATTAGTTGCTGAAAAAAAGAAAATGACAGGGACATGTATACAGCAGACCTTGATTTTATGAAACAAAAAAAAATACTCTAGAGCCATTATTCAGGAAGAAAAAAGAGGAATACGTTGGTATGGAGAATCTCACGCCCTGTTCCCTCTTAACTCACTAACTTGGCCTAATTCAAAATGTCTCGGTGAGCATAGTTCAGCCCAGCCAAGTAAAATCTCGGACTATACAATCTGTACAGGATCACCTCTTTTGACTAAAAAAATGGTGATTGCAAAATACACTAAGAAATTCTCATGACCATTATCGATGTTAAAAATAACTCTCCAACTTCTTTGTAATCGAAGGATTGTATTTATTTAAATGAAACAAACTATCACATTTACACTTTTCTTTCACAATAAATAAATAAATTACTTAGTTTTAACTACAATAAACTATTTACATTTAATTACACTATTTTTATAATGACCGCTACCCAACTCCATCATTAAGCCCTGGACATCATCTAAAACCAGAGTACTCGTGAAGACAAATGAAACAAGTCCAAACTCGATGGGGTTGCGTCGTTTCGTTACAGAGTTCCTATGGCCACCTTCCGGCTCCATCATCAGACCAGCTCTTTGACATCATTATATTGCATTGTCATGCGATTCACATATGCATACAAAATTTCAGGTCAATCGAATACCGGGAAGTGGGTCAAATTTAACATGTAACATTTGATTACCCACAGACAACGCGACAGGTGAAGCTAAACATAAGCTTGTAAAAATGTAGGTATTATGTCTTGTGTACGACGGTTTAATGATAAGATTAGCGCACATTTGGAACTAATACAATAATTTTATGATTTCGATCTAATTGAGCCTTCCTTATTGGCTTACATCGGCAGCTTATCATCCATTATTGATATAACCACTATCCGTCACTTTGAAAAGCATACTTTTTAATAAAATAAATAAATAAACGGACGCAGATTTCAAATAAAACTCCAATGTTTGTAATAATCAAAATTGTTACAAGAAGTTAATTACGAATATTATTTTCCTTCAATTCATAACTTTTCCTTTGTATTAAGATATCTGCTTTTATTTATTTTTTATTATTTTCATTCAGCTAAGGGCTGTAGCACACACGATAGTTATACCATCAGCGATTTTGCGCCCGCGGCGATGCTACATTGCGTTTTGACGACTCGGTAAATGGACTAAACATTATACTTCACTAACTATACAATTCTAAATTGTATTATTAACTAAATTAGCTAATAACAAACATTATCCTTTCACGGCATACGACCCATCGGCATCATAAATCCTCTTTTTATTATCACTTCCATAACCATTCTTATCATAGTCATATGGCTCATGATCGAGTTGGCCATAACTATGGTCAAACTCGCCATAACTTTGGTCATAGTGGCCAAAACTTTGGTCAAAGTGTCCATGGTCATGATGGTCAATGTGGCCATGATCGTGATGGTCAAAATGATGGCCGTGATGGTCAAAATGATGATCTTCAATGTACTCGTGGTGGTCGTGTTTGTTTTTCTTCAGGTAGTGGATGAACCAGAGGAGAAAGTGCCAGCCTTTTGAGATGAGCACGTAGAATAGGGCTCCATACACAATTTTTAGGACTATGAGCTTCGTTGCTACTACGTAAAAGAAGTGTACTGTGGACAAAGAAAAATAATATTGTTATTGGCCAGTAGATTTTTTTTTGACGTAGAGACGTATTTTTTTTTATTCCTGTTAAATACTTTTTAGGGAAGTCCCCTAAGGCGACTTACGCGCTTCTGCATCGCTAGTTTTGGCCGTATGTTGTATTTGCAACGCGCGACTGCATCGATGTAAACGTGCGATTGTATTGATTTTGCATCGCTACTAATTCGCAACTGCATCGCTACTAGCGCGCGACTGTTGTTATTGTTTTAAGGGTAGTTACTACAACGCACAAATGTATCGATGCTGTGTCGCGATGAATAGCGATGCAGAATCGTGGTTGCTTGGGCGGAGGTATCCGACCAGTTACAACATCGCGGCCGTTTTACCCGACTTCGGCAAAGCCAAAAGGAAGGGTTATGATTTTAGCAGTCTATTATTGCGGTTGTATCGCTACTAATCACTGCATATAAGAGTCGCCGTAAACAATGACGAGGACGGTGGCATGATCTATATACGGTAGCATGTATTCAACAAACGGTGCCCGAGGCATCAATAATAGTAAAAATATTTGAGATGACAATTTTTTAACCGACTTCAAAAAAGGAGGTTCTGTATTCGTCCCGTATGTATGTATGTATGTATGTATGTATGTATGTATGTTAGTATGTGCGCGATTTTCTCAAAAACTACTGATTCGATTTGGATGGAGTTTTCACTAACGTAATCTACATACTTTCAGAAAGGTTTTAGTATATAATACATTAAGTAATCATTCCTATGTACAAAGTTATATGCATAAATGTACACACTCCGTAGAAGATTTACCGTTGAACGAATTCGTGAATGTAATCGAACACGGGATATAGAACTAAAAAGGGAAAAATAAAAAACTTTTTTAACAAAAAATTACCGACTTCAAAAATCCACGTCGGTGGCAAAAAAAAGCAAACAAAAACCAAAGCCACCGACTTCCGAAACCAAAATTATTATTTTCTTTGTAATGGATTTTTGAAGTCGGTTATTTTTTGTTAAAAAAGTTTTTTATTTTAAAGATAGATGATAAAGAAAATACCTATTTTATTCACAACTAAAATATGAGAATGATTATAAAATCGAAGCAAAATTTTCATAATTAGCATATAGGAAATCATACATCACTTAGAATTAATAAGACATATTATTAGACTTCTAAATGATCCGTTTCTAGCCTAAAGGAACCGGGCCTAAAGCAACGATCTAGATACACACCTACACGAACTACCGTCGCTGCCGATTCTTAATAAAATCTGCAATCAAGTCCAACGCCTGGTACCCTTCTCTATGATGCGCAAACTTATCCTGGTAAGGCACAAATTTATCTTGGTAAGGCACAAACTTATCCTGGTAAGGCACAAACTTATCCTGATAAGGCACAAACTTTTCCTGGAAAGGCCCAAACTGCTCCGTTTTCTGATAATGCAAGTACGGGTCTGGCACATGCTTGTATATGGTTGAAGCCCACACCATAATGAGGAGTATCTTCAAGCTAGCTACCGTGAGGGCTATAGCCAAAACCAGCTTATACAGTCCAACTTTCGCTGCTAAAACTATCGCGAGGTTGGCTGTAACAAAGAGAAAGGGCTCTGGTATTATTTAATTTAGATCTAACATTGCTATGGACTGAGAAAATGGAAAGAGGTATTAAGCTTTTGCTCAGTTGCAGTGGGACATCATACTATAGGATCATTAAAAGTCTTGCAACAACAATCTCACATTAAAAAGGTAAGCTACGTAAAACATTGGCAAGCGCGGTGAGTTCGAATTACAAAAAAAATATTATTCATAATTAAATAAAATTGTGTAAGAACCATGCATCTTGTCTGAAATGACCGTTAAGGGAAAGAGCCATACAGTTGTGAGTGGAGCTGTAACAGTAGGTACTGACTGTGTACGCATAGTGCCGGGTGTAGTGGAAGCTGTACCCAAGACTGGTTTATAGAGCACAATGACCAAACGAACATAATTTTTCATTTTTGTAGATTGCATCATGCTCTTTTGTTACCTATTCCTATTTTCTCCCACCCCTTCCTTAATAACCAAGTTCGAAAATCCCAGCTATACGAGACTAATTTTTAAAAATCTTAAAATGTTTCAAGCAAAGAAGGCTGCGGTTTCAGCAAGGGAAGTTTCCAATTTGTTACCTATTCAGATTTAAATCCTCGGTCCAGACTTTTACTTTAATCCGCTGTATAAACCGGCGCTGGATGCTTCGGGAATCAGGAATAAGCTTCCCACCGGAATCTTTTAGTTCTAGATTTTTTTTGTTAGCTGCTCTACGATGTGTTTATATTTTGTGAATAATGGTAATTAATTGATATGTAGGTAAATTCTACTACAGCCGCTGCATTTGAATATGAAATTGGTGATGGGAAAATAGCGTTGGATAAGATGGTACTACTTTAAAAAAATATATAACCTAGCTGTTCCTTGCGACTTCGTCTGCGTGTATTTTGTTGTGAACTTGTGAAAGATTACCGCTGCTCTTCTTTTTTTTTCGTCTATCGTGAATAGTGTGTGTGTGTGTTATTTGTGTTTGTAAACGCACTCAAGAAATGCGTTTTTTTTAAAGACTTAAAACTGTCGATCTTCGCCTAATGTTTAACCCTAGGCACGCCTACGTGATACGTCACCCACGAGAAGGGTGTTGGGTAGCCACTTCTTTACCAGTAAGATTCTAACTTACGTGTGACGACGTCATAAGTACTGCTAAATGTAAACTGACGCAATCCATTATGATACGGATGTAGATAGTTAGACCTTATCACTAAAGTCTACTTTCGCTTTCAGGAGAATATGACGAAGGAAATTGACATCTGATTTCATAATTTTTTACGTTATTTTATCTGTCTTTCTGTAGTACCTACAAAACAAAGTCATTTTTCTGTTTGTTTGTCCGCTTAGTTCTTGTTCGTTTATTGATTTTAATGCGATTTTCACCACCATTTATCAAACACAACTAGCACTTATTAATATTTACTTTTAATAGAGTACCAAAATAAAAGTATTTGTCCATTTAATAAATAAACAAAGCCCTTAGAAATACAACAAATAAGGTTAATCACAAGATAATCTGAGTCGTGAACAGTATCAATACACAAAGGTAAACTTTATCTATTCACTTCTCGAATGGACGCCATTTAAGTTCCAATGAGTCGCGGAAAGTAACTCAACTCCTTTTTGTGACTCCGTAAAAGGTTTTATTGAGAAAACTCCGTATTGTTCAGATTGGTGTTATTGTATCTCACTGCTTTAATGCATTTTTTTATAAGTACCACGATGGTGGCAAACAAAAATACTTAAAGCCAAGTATTTATCCACTAGGAAACATTTGCATAATTATAAACATAGTGTCAGATACAATATTTTCGTTTATCAGATAAAATTAAAAAAATATTATTGTATCAGAAACAAGTATACAGGGTTATTGGAAAAACACTAACAACCTTTTAGGACTGTATTACTAAACATCATTAACAACAACTTTTGTTCTATGACTTTTAATAATTCATAAAATTTTACTTTTATACAAAACTAGCGACCCGCCTTGACTTCGCACGGATGCTATAAACCTTACTCTTAAATCACTCTATCTATTACAAAAAACCGCATCAAAATCCGTTGCGCAGTTTTAAAGATCTATGCATACATAGGGACAGACAGACAGCGGGAAACGACTTTGTTTTATACTATGTAGTGATTAAAATTATTATCTGGCTTTTACATAGGAAGTGCGGAAACTCGTACCTACCTAGTGTAGGTACTTACTTCGAATTATTATTATGAGTAACAACGCATGGGAGACTTTACGTATTTATTTATCACAAAATACAGATCTAAAACTTGTCCGATAGTTACCTAGTACAACAAAAACTTTAACGTTTATTTTTGGTAAATGTTTGTAAAAAGTCATAGAACAAAAGTCCTGCAAGGTTGTTAGTGTTTTACCAATAACCCTGTATACGTCGGGAAACACGTGAATGTTTATGATACAATAAATTACTTGTTTCTGATACAATAATTTGTATCTGATACTATGTTTATAATTATACTAATATTTGGGTACTATGCATTAATAAATAATAAAACATTGATACTCACTTATTAGCGCGTATTTCGCTTTGCCCCTAGGTTCCACTGCGTTTGTGTTTTCACTTTTATCAGACGCATCCACAGACCACAATAACGTAACTATCAAAATTATTAATAACGCCTTCATTTTAACTTTTCAAAAAATATTATCTTTTTTATGTTTACAAAAAAAAACTTTCTTTCTAATTAATTATTAAAAAAACATAAATGAAATACTTCTTCGTTAGCCACAGTTTTTTGGTATCTACAAATTTTTCAGAGCTTCAGCTCAGTTCAGTGGCGTATTTTAAAATGACATTTCACACTACTTACTGTCGCCCATACATATTGTGCTAATTTAACAAATAAACACAGGTTTGTGAAAGTGTACCTAGTGAGCGTTATTATAAGTTATTTACACGAATTTTCGTAACGTTGGAAGCGAGAGTTTTTAGGATGAAGTAATATTTATTCGAATTGTTAAAAAAAAATAACACCTTAAGTATTCTACCTATATATACTATTATAAAATTGTAAAAAAGTCGTGTCTGTACATTGAAGATATTCCAGAAAAAACAATTGGGATAGGGTACTGGGACATAAGTACATAAGCATAACCATATCCAAAAAGTTTTTTATTTTTGTATGTTTGTCTGTTTGTGCGCGCATCACGCAAAAAGTACTGAACGAATTTTGATGTAGTTTCAACAGTTCGATAGCTTGGGGTCCAACTCAAAATCTAAGCCACGTTTCATGTAATTCCGGTGGGACAAACCAGATATACAGCTTGATTGACACCTACACTATTACGGAGTTCATTTAAACTGGTCATTCTATTGTTGTCCACACGGACGGAGTCGCGGGCAAAAGTCTAGTATTAATTTAAATTATTGAAACCGCAGCTCGTACTATTTTCAGAAAACATTTTGGTTTCAGAAATTCTAAGAAATGTAACTGAGAAATGGTCAAAGGAAATAATTAAAAGTTTTAAGATCTGAGAAACGAGTTCTAGACCTCGCCTCTCCGTTAATTAATACCATCAATGGTATTGTAAGGAAATCAAAAGGAAAACTTATACAATAAGACCGCAAGAGAACGCCTAAGGTGCACAGCAGAAGCCTAATGAATTTAGGATTTTTGTTTTGTTTACATTAATTGCTGATTGAGTAAGTAGTACACAGTAGTAGTTGACAGTTTGAGTACTTTATGGGGCCTACCCAAATGTCCTTATCTGATGGTAATGTTCGTCGAGTCGTTGAGCTCCCTAAGTCTGGTTGAGCTACTACGACACTCGGCACATGCGTGCACAATAAGGACAGGTCCACTCAAATCTGTATGGCTCTTTCCTCTAAAGGCCATTCCAGACTAACCTGCATGGTTTCTTACATAGTTTAATTTTTTATTGTCTGGACTTTAAAAGAGACCTTGACCTTTGAGTTTGTTTCGGTGTTTCTTCTCAAAGGTAGTCAGATAGGAAACACCGACCTCATCTAGCTTTAAAAGAAAAACTCAATTGACTTGTAAAAGTGTTATTTGCAGAATAAATGATTTCAATTTCAATTTCAATTTCAGTATCTACGCACCAATAATTACAAAATCAGCTGATTTTTTTTTCGTGATTTGCCAGACACGGAATCGAACCATGGAGACTCTCAGGAGTCACGTTTGCGCCCATTAGAGCAACAAGGTAGCATCTATCCCCCTTACTTATAAACGATGATTAAATTAAATAGCTCATAACTATGTCAATAGCCATCTCTATTAATTGGCATGCAAATGACAAGGATAGTAAATTAAGAGGCGTTTATAAGTAAAATGGTATTTAATAAGTATAAAACATAAAAAAATGATTTTCAAACTAACTTTAATAAAAAAACTTTATACTGCATCAAAAAGTTTTTTATTAGAATTTCATAATAAAACTGAGAAACAAGTTTATTTTGCAGTTGTTGATCTTGTGATAAACGCATAAAGTGTAAAACTAATTTAAAAAATAGTTTTGGTAGTTCGCAAGTCGGGCCGGCAATCATAAATAGGTACATTGCCGCAGTCTCCGACAGGCTTGACCTGAGATTTTATGGATTATTAATGTATATTTTCAAGAGATTTTCTCTCTGAAAGTTTATTATATTACTAGCTTTTGCCCGCGCCTTCCGTCGTTTTTCGTAAAAAAGTAGCGTATGTCCTTCCTCACGGTTCAATGGTTTTGATGTAACAGACAGATTAACTTTCGTATTTTAGTAGGGAGATATAATATGTCAATCCACAATACTGTTGAAAAATATTGCAATAAGGAACCGCAGAATAATGTTATTAATAGCTGTGCCCGCGACTCCATCAGCGTGTAACTCTTTGGCTAAGAACTCACGGAGCGATTTTCGCCCGCGTCCGCTGCGGTTGCGGGCCCGCAGCTTCTGTAGAATGCAAATGTTTATATAAAAAATTAAAGCACATTTCACGACGCGTTTTACGCCCGCGGTGAACGCGGTTGTATGCGGCTCCCGCTGTACCGGCGGGCAACTAGTAGAATCGCGCGGGCCGCGGTTACCCGCAGCCTCCATAACGATAATCCATAACGATCTCTGTCCTTAATCAGTGGATGCACCCAGAACCTTTTGGGCCTTCTTTTTTTAATTCTTCTGTGAAGTAAGTATAACGCAACGGCTCGTTTCTGGTGTGTGTCCATGGCGGTCTGGACCTCAACTGATCGTTAACCGCCCGTCTTGCAATCTTGCGATCATCGCCCGCCACGTTTGCGGGCGATGATCGCAACCGCGGCGGCCGCGTAACCGCGCGAATAGGGCGAAAATCGCTCCGTGAGTTCTTAGCCTTTGTGTGTAATACAATCAGAAAGCTCCGAACTGCTAAGCTATCGGGAGTTACACGTGTTATTGTGAGTCAACCATAAAAGATAGACATATGCTGTTGTAGGATATTTTTTAGATAATTTTATTTAAAACATTTCCGTGATACATGATTTCTATGTAGTTTTAACCATTAAGGCTGCACACGCGACGGAAGCTTAAAAAATGGAGTAACTTCTCCCGTTTTCCCAACATTTCCCTACACTGCTCTGCTCCTATTGATTGTAGCGTGATGAAAAATATACTATAACCTGCCCAGGAGTATGAAAAATAATTGTACCAAGTTTCGTTAAAATCCGTTGAGTAGTTTTTGTTTCTATAAGGAACATACAGACAGACAGACAGACAGACAGACAAAAATTTTACTGATTGCATTTTTGGCATCAGTATCGATCACTAATCACCCCCAGATAGTTATTTTGAAAATATATTTTATGTACAGAATTGACCTCTCTACAGATTTATTATAAGTATATAGATATAGATTATAGCTAGCCTGTACTGTTCCACTGCTGGGCAAAGGCCTCCCTCCATTCCTTTCATCGGTCTCGGTGCTGCGCTACTTCTTGCCAATTCTTAAGATAGACATCCAGCTCGTCCCGCCATCTCCTTCGTGGTCTACCGCGGCCCCGTCTCGCTGTTTCAGGGCACCAATTTTGTGTTTTACGGGCCCACAGCTCGTTTGACATGCGGCATACATGTCCAAAGTTTGAAAGTTTAAAAAAATTAAAACCGCCTTCAAAAAGTGAGTGAAACAGTTTTTTTTTTTATTTCAGGAAATGTTTTTTTAGTTATATTCAAAAAAACATTCTCGTTAAATCAAATGCTGCCAACCGATAACAACTAACGTCGGATCTAAAATCAAAACATTCACAAAACATAAACATTTAAATCCTACAATCGTTGTAGTTTTTAAACTTTCGCGAATTGTACACATGTTTTCAATTATATCGGGACTTTTCGCGCACAAACATAATCAAAATATAAGCATTTTGACTAACCTCGACGTTTCGATAAAGTTGCATTGACCGTGGTCACGAGAAGAGAAGAGACGAGAAGAGTCTTCTCGTGACCACGGTCAATGCAACTTGATCGAAACGTCGAGGTTAGTCAAAATGCTTATATTTTGATTATGTTTAATAATAATATAATAATAAAACGTTTATTCAGTAAAAACAAGTCACATTTTAGAATACATATCTTACTAATTCAAATGAGGCACAGTTTAGATTTGCCTGAACTAGGTGAAACCTGTGTTTCAGGCTAGAAAGTGCTGACTTATGTTATAATTATAAATCAACAAAATTATATACTTAAATTAAAACTTAAATGTAGGAGAAATGATGGCGAGTTATTTGCATACTACTAATAAGTCTTCTGTCTGTTTGTAGGAAATGCTTTGTAAATATTTAAATAATATCTTCTTACAGCTAAAATAATTTAACTTATATATACTTAGTTCTCTATTTAATCTATTGTACAAAAATGGGCCTAAAAATGTAAAAAATCTTTCTACAAAGACATGTTTTGAGGTTGGGGCAGAAATGCATACTATGTCATTCCGTCTCTTGTTAGTATGAAATGTTTGTGCGCGAAAAGTCCCGATATAATTGAAAACATGCGTACAATCGTTGATCTGTATGCAATGGACGCAATTTTTTAAAACGCACCCAACTATCAATTCAATTGATTTCCACACACCATAACGCCTGACTGAACAGATTCCGAACAATTTGTTAAAACTAACGCATTTGTAAATAAAACCCTCCATTAATTTTTGAGTTTAATCGGTTTTGATTTTATGATTAATTTTGTAGAGATACGACTTCGTAGCCGACTACAGACAACAGCAGGCGACGTGTCGCCGCGACACTACTGGTTTCTCTTGTATATTTCTATGAAGACGATGCGTCGCTAGCTACGGAGGGTTGTTCATAGAAATACATAGAAACCAGTAGTTTCGCGGCGACACGTTGCCTGCTGCTGCTGACTGTAGTCGATTACGAACTCGTACCTTTTCGGTTACTGCCTAACAATACTCCATTTATTTTAACATTAGATAATACACGGTTATACCTGTTTCGTTATTTGGATGCAGGTATTTCACGATAAATACAAAGTTATGTATACCATTTACCATTTCCATGTAGATTTAAACACATACTGTCATTGCAACAATATCACAATAAATCGTTATTTTGCCGTTATTTCTTTAATGCTAAAATAAGTATAGTGGTAGCACTGAGCGCAGTCCTGGATTGCCGGATGGATACCAGGGTTGTCTTATACCGGATATCCGCCAATAACAACCGGTTTACAATCCCCTAGTACTTACAAAACTCACGGAAATCATAATGTATAAAGAACTATAGCCACATAATATTACCTCGCACAGAGCTACGTGCCTAAAATTATTTAACCTGCAAGGTAACCTCTTTCTATCGCGTCACTCTCTTCTGACGGCGCTGTGTAAACCCACTGAATTGACCTCCCGGAAATGCTCTCCCGATATAGGTACTTGTAGCTTTTTTTACCTTCGATCAATCCCACTAACCAACGATCCTATAAAAAGAAAACGATTGCGAGTAACTATACGCCATAACACCTAATCGATATCGCACCCCCCACCGAATAATATGGTAATCGATAATTCTAAATTTTACAGGAAAAATAAAAAACTGTTTTTTGCTTATATCTCAGCACGGGTGCATCGTAAGATAGTGATTTATATGTCAAAACAAAGCATATTTTTTTACTGTCTATTTCCTTTTATGATTTTTTTGTAATAGTTTCCTAAATAAAGTTATTGACGAAAATAACATTACTGAAATTGCTGGTCAAAAGTATAGTATGCAACACATCATTCCGATATTATTCGCGTGTAAACCCAACGATATCGTAGGCAGTATTAATGCATTACAGTATTATTCGTCAAAATGTAGTGTCAAAAAAGTTTACGGTAATACGATATTACGACATTATTCGGGTGAAATCTCAGCGATAGTGTATACAGTATTATTACATTACGACATTATTCGGGTGAAATCTCAGCTATAGTGAATACAGTATTATTACATTACAATAATATTCGTCGATGTATGGTGTCAATAATGAACAGTAATATAATGTTGCAAATACGTTATTTCATTCAATAATTTATTAAATATTATTTGATTTGGCAAAAAAGTAACAAATTTAGAATAAATTGATTTTATAGGTACTGTATAATTTATAAATAATAGTGATTTGTTAAAGGCTTTCAAATAAAACGATGCACAGCTTTTATTATATTAATCAGGTACAACATTATGTTTTCTATCACAAATAATAATCAGATGGAAGTCCTGTTGGTTCTAAATGGGTCGTTGGTATCTAAATGATAGTAAAAATCAATCATGTCAATCATCATTACAGTCCGATTCAGTCTGAAGATTGTTCTGTCATAATTTCACTGCACTGGTCTGTAGGAAACGATAAAAAGTATGACAATGCTGAGGTATGGCTTCTGTTCTGCATAGACTTAATAAATCTTCTTTTAACAATTTACCACTACTCGATATCGGTTTCGTCACCTTTAGGTAACTCCTATCACTGTCTCGTGAAATCTGTATCTGTTTACTCCCCGCCCGATCTCTGCCCAAGAGGAACTCAACGAGTGTGGCGATACAGGTCAGCAGATAGGGATGAGATGCGGTCTTTCTTTGCATTTTATCCTTGGCAGTTGATGTGTTTTTCGTTTGATGATCCTTCGACTTGCGCGGATGCTGTGACGGATGTGTTGCATCGGGCCATGGAATACTACATTCCTTATTCCGAAGTACCGCTCTCCGGCAAAGCTCGCCTGTGGTTTGGGCCTCAATGTGGTCTCGCTAAAGCCAGTAGTACAGTGAAGCATACCTGGCCTGGGTTGATGCTCGACACCGTAAAGCGAAGGACATAAGTCAGAAGAAGAAGTCGTTTAACAAGGCTGCCAGTCCTGCAAAAAGGAGCTCGCTTTGATCACATTAGTCGAATAGGGAACAAATTGACTTCGTACCCTGCGGGTAGTAAAGCGTTTTGGTCAAATCAGTTGAAGCGAATCTGTTTGCGGAGTCATCACGTCTAAATGCTGGCAACGCGATACATCTAACTCTACCTGGCAGCACGACATTTATGTCGGAAATTCGCATTTGCCAAATGGAGATTTGCAAAACACTGTGCAATCTTGACGTGAACAAGGCCAGTGGCCCAGATGGTATTCCAGCCATAGTTCTGAGGCCATTTGCGCCTGAGTTGTTTCCTGTGTCTCTTTTAAATACTGGACAAGTGCCGAAAACGTGGAATCTTGCCAACGTGCAACTCGTGCCTAAAAAAGATTTCAAGAGAGAAACGAAAGAGGTACCTCGTCGTGCCGACCCTGCCAATTCGGTTACCTACGTCCATACTTTACAAGAATATGCAGCGTCTCTTCAATAACAGGCTCTTGACGTACCTTGAAGCTAATGATCTCCTCAGTTATCGGCAATCCGTATTTCGCCGAAACCGGTCTACTGGAGACCTAGCCTACGCTACTCACTTATGAAACATGAGGACGCGCTAACCGTTTTCCTGGACATCTCGAAGACTTTCGACAGGGTTTGGCACGACGGCCTTATTCGTATGCTTTCTTCATATGGCTTGCCCACCTGTTTCGTTGCGTGAATATCAGACTTCCTGAGGGATCGTTCGATTCGAGTCATTGATGGCTGCTCGTCCGATTGAAAAGCAATTAATGCGTGTCCCTCAGGGGTCAGTGCTCTCTGCGACGCTCTTCCTGCTGCATATCAACGATCTGCTTTAGCCCGGAACGTTTGGGTATGCAGATGACAACACTGTTGTAGAGAGATACATAGCCAATGAACGGACTACTGGACTACAAATCCAGGCTCTGAGAGAGGCCATGGTCGAGCGCTTGAATTTGTCCCTTAAGGCAGTCTCCGATTGCAGCGATGCCAATCTGGTCAAGTTCAATGCAACTAAGACCCAGGCGTGTCTGTTCTCTGCCAAAAAGAGCCCATTCCAGCTGGCTCCTATTTTTTTAAATGTGTCCATACTCCATACCGATAACTGACCATCTTGAGCTTTTGGTCGTTACTCTGACGTCTCCCCTTAACTTTGGCTTTTATGAGTCCAAAGCACAATTGGCAGCTAAAAAGCTAGGATTCCTCTCGAAGCTGCGACGGTACTTCATGTCCCTCCTACCCTTTTTTCTATCGGACAGCCAGAAGCACGAAATAGCGCCATCGGTTCATGGTTGATATACCAAAAACCCATACGAAGCGCTTTGATTCCACTTTCATTGTGAAAACCGCAAAACAATGGAATTCACTATCGGAGTGGATGTTCCCGATAATAACAATCTGGGTTTCTTCAAGACGAGAGTGAATCGGTTTCTTCTGGGCAAGCGTGCTCCATCGTAGACCGCATCATCGCTTCACGTCAGGCGAAATGGCGATCAAATGCAAGCCTAATAAACAGCGAACAACATTACGATTTTGCATAATATCTGTCATGTATTGTAAAAAAACATTACCAAATCGTATAAATAAAAATAACACATGAATATAATTGTTTTAAACTTTACATGAAACACTAAATGTATTTCTTACGCGAATAAAATGGTAATCGTCATTTACCGAAAAACTTAACGATTGCATAATCTGTATTTACTTGTTAAGGTACTATTCGTGTAAAAAGTGTGTTTAGATTTTAAGAGAATAATATTGTTATGTTCATTACGGGGCCATTGAAATTATTGTACTTTTATCAATATCCATAGAAACATTACAAAAAAAATTCACAAGGTGTAATGAATGCTCTAGACACCGAATATGCAATAAAACATAAACTACCGCAATAGCACATTACCATATTATTCGGTGGGGGGTGCGATATGTAATCGCATCCCATCCCTTTCACGACTTCAATCAAGGACTCCAATTTCGATGACAGTCGAAAACCGACGTTTTTCGACATTTGCTCTAATTTAGAACGATGGTAATATTGTGAAATTGCTCCCATACATGTGTGCAATCATCGTTAAATATGGAAATAATGAGCCACGCGCGTTTATGAGTCTAACGATATCGACTAGTGATGGGATGACTGTCATTATGTAACGCACGTTGTCAATAACCTATGAATACCTATTTTTACCTAATTACCTACTACTAGTATGTCGTTTCCCTACTAGAGATAGAATTTTGACAGCTGTATAGAAGTAAAGTCAGAAATCTATTTGTATAGAGCTTTTCACTTAAGAAGTCCTTGGAAATCTATTTGTATAGAGAACAAAATCCCTTCAGCGTTATGTTGGCTTCCCTGTCTATCATTCTGTCTGTATCTAGGTCTTAACTTTCCATGATTTTTTTTAGATTTAAGTCTTAAAGTAATGCCTTGAATATCAAAAAGTGGTGAACGAGAATTAGTGCTGAAAGAAAACTTCTAACACCGTTGAAAACGTTAAAACATATTTGACATCCAGGGGAGCCAACATAGCGTCCGGCAACAACAAAACGGCCAATAAACTTTGATTAAATGTTAGATTGAGCTGTCAGAACTTTCATTTTCCTGCCGTGGTACCGTGTTACTTGTGTTGTCGGCACACTACGTTTACGTCTTTCATTCACCTGTCAGACGTCATAATCATTCACTCACTTTTCATTCCCATCATCCCTCACACAATCCATCCATCTTTTGTTTTGTCTCCTTTTCTCCCCCCATCCATCAGACCTGTAATTATTATACTTAGGTACATAATTTTCTCAGTAAGGTAAGGTATCTAGTTGTTACTCGTGTTGATTAGTTCATTTTGGCCTTCCAACATTATTTGAGATACAGATAGGAATATTCGTATTATTGTCTATTGCGAATTTTGTGAGTTTGGTAATCTTAGGAACTACTGATCAGAGGGCCGATCATGAGATTTTTTGACGTGTAGTATCGTTAACGTAAGCATATTTTGAATTGAAAATACACGTTTGTTACACAATATTTATATAAATTAAATACTTAATTAATTACTCTGTATTTTTTTAAATGTGCAAATTCTATAAAATTTTATCAAAATGTTCCAGAACTGCTGTATTTTAAATTCAATATATGCTTACGTTAACGAAACTATACATCAAAAAAACTCATGATAGGGGTACTGATTCTGAAATTTTTTTCACTTATAGAAAGCTACATTATTCCTGAGTGCTATAGGCTACTTTTTATCCCGAAAAAAATTACAGTTCCTGTGGGTCACGCGGACGAAGTCGCGGGCAAAATGCTAGTGTATAATAATATAGGTATCCATTTAAATAAAGCTTAGAGGACACAACTTAAACCTGCTTCAAAATCCAAGGGCTACTGTTTGTATTATAATATCAAAATCGAATTTATTAGGTGAATTACGGGGTGTAGATGGGTATAAACGGGGCATAAAATGTAATAAATGGGTAACATGATTTATTAGTCTGCTGTTTTGGTCACTGCTTACTTCTCTAGATTTTTTGCAGCCATTTTGCCACGTGTTTACAAAACCTCTGGATTTCGATTGCATATTGCGCATAGCGTTGCAGAATAATAATAGTAGTGATAGTACCTACTAAATAGCGTGCAGTTCGCAATAAATACATTTCAACGGTAAGAAAAAAGAAAAATGCTTTTCATCTGCATATTTAAGGGTCCCATCATAAACTTTATACGATCATCACTCATGTTTCGATTACTTTTTACCCGATTACGACAAGCCAAAAGGAAAGTTTATGTTTTTAGCAGTTTATGCAGTATCTATAAACGTAATAATGATTTAGTTTTAACTCTCTTTTTCTACCTGAATATTGTAAAAAAATCGTCGATAGATTATTGTCGCATCACTAGCAGAATATTAGCGAAAGTATAATGCGTGTTTCATTTGACGATCGAACTAGTCGGTAGGGTGATTATGTGTATTAATGGCGCGACCATGTTGGCGACATATGGCCGGTATTAGAGCCATCATGACTGCGTGACTTTGGCACCATGATGGTGAATATAAGCCGCTAATCAAAGGCTGCAGCATCCTAGGTTGTGGTATTCTTCCTGTTTCGTTCCATGACTAAACTAAGAATAACTCATGCCATGGTGTAAAGTAGTGTTCGAAATTATCAAAAGTGAAGTGCCAATTCTCCGAGTAAAACGACTGTGACATACGGACAGACGGACAGGACTATACAAATGACTAACACATTAAAACAACACACACTATTTAGATGAAATGCTGATAATCATGAATTGAAAAAAAATAAATTGTTTTAATATTGGTTTAATTTTAATCTTTCTTTCTTTCAATTGTCATCTCTATTCATTGTCATACAAATGACAAGGATAGTTGTATATTTAATCAGTGGTTAAATTTAAGAGGCGTCTATAAGTAAGGGGGTATATTGCCGAATAAAAGGCATAAGCCTGAGGAATTATTCAAAAATGGTTGATAATAAAAACGCACAGTTGATATTTGTTAGGAAAGCACACATGGCTTACAAAAGGCCTCGCCCCGACACTCTTTAGTTTTTGGGGACACTAAAGAGTGTCCTTAGGCGAGACCTTTCTAGGCCTTTTTGACGAAAGGTACGAAAAAGACAACAGCTAACCATAACTAAAATATCACGCACCTTTTTTTTAGTTTCAGCTACCTTTATACCTTGATAAATGGAACAAAAGGCGCTGGAACCCTTAGTTTAATAATTTAGTAGCAAGCCAGTTGGACGGGCCGGATCTAGCACAACTTCTTGTTAATTAACACGTGACTTTTAACGAAGCGAGGAGTGAAATAAAGGGAATAACACACTTCACTCTTGAATTGTTTATAAAGGTACAGAGCGGAAGACATACTTCAGTTGGCCTTTTATCGGAACGAAGTTCCTTAACGCGGCTCGCGGTAGTTGAAGAATTTTCTAAAATTTAATTAGACCACTTACAGATACTTTTGAATTGTCAAGGAGTCTGTCAGTTAGTCAGAACGATGCCCGTACAAAATCGTAGTTTTCTATGGAGAAGAACGGGCAAGAAACTACATGACTACTTTTTTAAATCATATCGTTACAATATCATGGGTTAAGCCCAATAGCGCCTTGGCACATCTCTCTTGTTTCTATGATCTGAGGTAATCCCCTAAATGCTGCAAGTACCTATCGGCACCAGTTTTTAATAATTTTGAAAACTCTTCTTATTTTTTAAAACATAAAATCGCAGATTCCTGCTCGCATCTCTGTCTCATGCTTTAAAACTATCGCAATTTTAACTCAGTAATTTTCCAATTTCGCCGGCCAACTCACTATTAACTTTGGTGACTTTTAAGTCGTAACTTTAAACTAAGTGAGACTTCGAAGTCCGATTTTCCGTGAAATAATTCTCTCGCTCGTTCGGTGCCGAAGTTTCCTTTTTTGGAAGTTTGATAGAGGAACTTTTCAAATTCTCTTATTACAATGAGAATCTGTACCTAATGACTGCTGATATCGGGAAACTTGATTTTAACATAACATCACGTTTGTATTCCTCGAAGGGTTAGGCAGATGTGTTAATTATTTACAGATTTATTGAGGGTATAGGATATTTTTGTGTAATACGAGTGTATTTAAAAAAAATGTTTTAAATAAGAAGTGTGTGATTGTTACTCCTACATGCTGAAAAGGCTGGATGGACTTGGATGAAATTTGACAAAGAGGCAGCCTGGAACCTGGAAGTTTTCACGCAGATAAAGTCGTGAGCAACAGCTAATGAGCAATAACGGCAAAAAATAGGCTAATATACATGAATTATGAAAGTTTTCTGAGGTTCTTCATACAAGAACCGGTTTAAAATTTAAGGAGGCGAAAGGACTTTGTTGCCTACTACAATATGTTACAGAGAGTTAGGTGCCTACATCCTTTCCTCACGATACTTACCTTTACCTCATCATCAAACCCTCATCGAAAGAAAATCTGTCAGCAACATAACATTTGATACGTGCCAGGTTACATCTGACGAGGGTGAAATTGTATTCTATTTTATGATAGACGTTTGTAAAAGTAGGTATTATTTTCTCAATTTACCCAATAAAACCTATCGATAAAAGTGTGAAATGTGTTTTATAGCCCTAGAAGCCTGAAGCTTAAGGCTCCATCCACATAATAAAGTATATAAGACTTACAAGGCTGTCACTACATTAAGCT
This sequence comes from Thalpophila matura, assembly GCA_948465475.1. Classification (NCBI taxonomy): domain Eukaryota; kingdom Metazoa; phylum Arthropoda; class Insecta; order Lepidoptera; family Noctuidae; genus Thalpophila; species Thalpophila matura. The sequence goes on from OX419177.1 coordinate 20,720,156, forward strand.
CCAATGTAATCCAAAGCTACGAGGACCTAAGGCGTCATATACACTGCCACGCGTGGCAACGATCACGCGATATCGCGCGTTTTTCCGCGAACCCATCCGGGAGCGCGGGGCACGAGGAGGCCGCGCCGAATTTTTTTTTTTTTTTTTTTTTTATTCGATGATAAGCTTGCGCTTGACCGCCATCTCGCCTGATGTTAAGCGATGATGCGGTCTACGATGGAGCACGCTTGCCTAGAAGAAACCGATTCACTCGTGACTTGAAGATACCCAGATTGTAACTGTTGGGAAACACCCACTCGGGCAGCGCATTCCACTGCTTGGCGGTTATCACAATGAAAGTGGAATCAAAGCGCTTTGTTCGGGTTCTTGGTATATCTACCACGAACCGATGGCGCCTTGTGGTGCTTCTGGCCGTCCGATAGAAGAAAGGGCAGGACGGAATTAGATCATGCAGATCTGAAGCACACTCTCCGAAATGTATCCGGTAAAAAACCAATAAACTAGCAACTTTGCGAATATAGAATACTAGCTGTGTGCCGCGGTTTCCCCACCGTTTAATTTAAAATCATTAGGATTATTTACCCTCCCGCGCTATTACTTCATTTTCACTTAGCGTTCTTTCTGACTTTTTCTTTTTGCTTGGCTCCTAAGGGTCATAGCGAGATGTTAATAGCCTATATACTATTCCAGTTAGTTTCAGAGATTAAGGGCGGGTTGCTTCAAACCATCTGTATCCGTAAGTCAGTACGTAATCGTTAAGTCAGTATGAAATTGTCGTACAAGCCGCCATATTTGACGGTTACAGATACGTAACTGTAAGATGAAACAACATGGCCTAACGCGATTAAATAAACTCTTCAGCTGTATTATATTAGTATAGATATCGCATGCTTAGTAAATCACTGACCGAACTCTTGACCAAAATGAGTTACAGTGAAATACCGACCTAAAAGGGCATGTTCTACAACCTAGTCAAAAAAAAACAACCCTATTCTTTGCAAAATAAGGTAAAAAATTAGATCAGTCTATATTTTATGTTCTACGCGCACCTACAACAAAAAACTTTAAACGTCAATTGCCAAAAGTTTGCAATTTGGAATTAGGTCAGTGTTTGATTGAGCATGCGATATACAAAATCCCGCGCGGGACGATGACGAAGCCAGTGTGTGATGCTGCCGCAGGGCGCGTCAATTCCCGCGCGGAAGTGCGTGTTCGGTGCGCGCCCCGCGTCCCGCACGGGACCGCATCTTCATTGGACCACTGTGTTCTATACAAACTGAACTACTTGCACACAATGCCATAAACCGTGGGCGACCCGACGCGTGGCGCGGAGCAGTGTGTACAGCGCCTTTACGCGAGGCTTATTTCAAAGCCCTGTGCTAGTTTTTAGAGCTCTTCACAGGCCTAAATTAAGTCTCATACTTAGAACTTATTTGTTCAATTACACATCATAATACCACGCCTGAATTACCCGAAGGCTTAGGCAGAGGCGTGTAATATAGGTACCTATGCAAATCTCGAGTAATAGGGTGCCAGCCTATTGCTATTAACCGGGAAAAAATCTAGACTCCGAGTTGTTTCTGAGAATTTTCTCATGGAAAAACCAAATAATACTGCCCGATCCAGGGATCTAACTCAACATCCCGCGCTCAGCAGTTATTCTTACGACCGCTAAACAAAGTCGGTAGATACGAATGATAATAATTGTAACTAACTAGCTGTTGCTCGCAACGTTGTCTGCGTGAAAATTAATGAAAAGCCTTGCTTCTCCAGGTTCCAGGCTAGCTCTTGGTCAAATTTCATCCAAATTCGTCCAGCCGTTTCAGCGTGAAGAAGTAACAAACATTCGCATTTACAATATCAGTAGGATGATGATAATGACGGTAGTAGGAAAAGTAGGAAAGAGGAAAGTAGGATTATTAGGATAATTTGGTATTAATAATTCTTAAATGCATCATTTTATTCCGTTATGTGACGAATCCCTAATTCCCTATAGCATATCTTACTACACGCCCACAGCCGACGGGTGAGACGAAAATGTATGATTTGTGATATCGAATAAGATAGATAGATGGACTTGCCCCCACAATTTGTCATCTGGTAAACGCCCGACCGAACTGACCGATCACCCATAATATTGGATTCCGAAGTTTGAGCGACGGACGGAGGGTTAGAGCTGTTTTTGATGGACTGATTCTTGTTTTTTAAGTGAAGTTGAAGTGACTTGTTTTGGACGTTATGATGATAAGGAGTTTTTTTTTAATATAAGAGAAATAGGTAATAAACTGGTGACAGACTGACAGTACGAATGATCTTATTTAGCCGGAGGGCTGCCATCCCCTAAATATCCAACATCGGACAATTCCATAAACCACGAACATTTAATTTTGGTCAAAATCGAAAAAACAAAAAAAAATTGCGTATTTCCACTGTCTAACCTGCCACCCTGTATAAGACACAAGATTTTATTCTTATAATGTGCAAAAAGCTTATGGAGATGATGACATAAAACGGCCGATAATTGCTACCATAAATGGTTATAATAGTAAGAAATAGAAAAAAGTTCCATAGGTAGTACATATGCCTGAAAATCGTTTAACGTGTACATAAAAGGCATGAATAATAATTCTCAAAATACCTTTAAACATTCTCCCCACAAGCCGCAAAAACTAATACCAAAGCCAGCAAACAAAATGAACAATAACTCTATGTCTAGACAAGCAGTATTTCAGTACACCTACAAAGTTAGGCTGCCTAATAAATTAAAGATATTATTTACCTACTAACTATGCCCATGACTTCGTTCGCGCTGACTTTTGAATCTGAAACCGGGGAACTGTGGAACAGGTACCGTGGAAGTTCAATTTCCGATAAGCAAAAAGTTTCACCACACAGTCCACACAAAGTCACCTCAGTATTACCATACAGTCACCACACAATCACCACACAGTCACCACAAAGTCACCTCGATGTCATTACATAGTCACAGTCACCTAATTGTGAGCACACAGACACCATGAAGTCACCAATATGTAATCACAAAGTAATCAAAATGTGACCTCAGCATGATCACAAAGTCACCCCAGTTTCAATATGATCTTAACTGTATGGTGCTCACCACATAGTCACCCCAATGTCACCACAGTGTAATCATAAAGTCATCTTGATGTCTCCACACAGTCACTACACCAACCACATAGTCACCACAAAGTCACCTTGATGTCACCACACAGTCACCATAAAGTCGCTTTGATGTCACCACACAGTTACTACAAAGACACTGAAATGTGTTCACAAACTCATTAAAATGTGACCACACAGTCACCACCAAGTCACTCTAGTTTCAGTGCGACCATAGAGACGAGAAGGCTGCCAAATACCAATTTGGCAGCCTTACCGGTGCCTAATCTGTTTCTCATTTGGCTGTGAACTAAGTTGAATGTTAAAAATATTCGCTCCACCCCTGCGCAGGAAGCAATTGCAGTGAGCATTATTCCCAACTCTTCTTGGGTTTAGATACACTTTTTCATTATTATTATGTATATGTATTCTGTACTATATTATTGTAGTAACTATAAATTCTCCGAAAAAAACATCAAAGCTTACAAATACAATGGGCTACATCTGTACCCCGAATTAGAAAAAACGGAAAAAAATCAATAGTCCCAAGTATTTTCGATTTGTTATTTAAAACATGCTATTATTCTATTAATACTAGGTATTTGTTAGTTTTGACATTTTAGATTTAGTTCAAAGAGTAACTGTTCGTGATGTTACATAAAATTATATTAAAAATAAACATGTTTTGTTCCCTTTCGTGGAAACTAAATAGTAATATAAATTTTTCGCCACATGTTCGAATGTTGGTTATTGGGCAATTGCCATTTTTGTAGTTTATCTTTTAGATATTTGATACAATTAGTACAAACAACTTTATTTTACGGTCCTCCTGTACGTACGTTTTACATCACGCTATGATCCTTAGGAGCGGAGCATAAAGAAAAAAAAAAGATAGGTACTAAAAACGTTGCAAACATTTAGGCCCGTATTCCAGAAAGATACTCGAGTACCGATCTCTGCTTGAGCATAGATTTCAACCAATCAAATGGCTTTAAATCTATGCTCAAGCAGAGATCTGTGCTCGAGCATCGTTCTGTAATACGGGCCTTAGTAGATCGCCAAAATTTTAAAAGCTAAAGATTACCTATAAGACAGTATGTACCTAAAAATAACATTAATAAAATTCAACTGAAACACGGGAACGAAGTAAAATTACGATGAAGAAAACTTCCTTTCGGAATACGAGATTAAACTTTAAATATATTTCAATAGTTACATTTGTTCTTCGTGGCAGAAATTTTTAAATTAGAACGTTTTCAAGGATTCCTCTCTGAGTGGAAGCAGGGCAACTCGCAACCTCCGAGTTAAAGTTTGCAGTTCCCATTTTTCAGGAGATCCTTGGCCAAGCGTTCGCGAGCGCGTTTTCGGTCACTGGTCACGGTAAAAGTTTGCGGTGGCATCTTCAAATTATGAAATACCTACATGGGTATAAGTGTTGTGGATCTGGATGTTTTTGCATAAAAATTGTTAATAAGTAGAATTGTAGACCGGATCAAATTACAATAAGAAAAAACCGGCCAAGTGCGAGTCGTACTCGCGCACCGAGGGTTCCGTACCATTTTTGGGTGTATAAAGTGAAAAAATTCGGACCGCATAACTAAGTTTGTTTGTGAAGGAAGTTTGATGATTTTGAAAAAACTGTACTAGTTAGGAACATCGTTTTATTTTTGGTGCCATATTTGGGTCAATTCCTATCAACTCTAATTATTTCAGATATTTCGCCCCGCAAACTTCGGAGATAAGGAGGGGGGGGGAATGGTATTTTTTTGGACATTTTTCATCATATGTCAAAAACTGTGAGACATAAAATAAAATAAAAATATATCTTGAAATGTGCAAGCTTGAATGATTAAGCCCTTTCATATGATATGTCACTTGACCTAGTAACCCCACTTTGAAATTTCGGACCCCCACTCCGGCCCCTTTTGCAATGAAAATAAAAATATTTTTGGACTTTTTCCATTTGCAATAAAGTTGGGGAAACATTCTTTATAACTGTTCCAAATTTCAAGTCGATAGCATAAGTAGTTGCTGAAATAAGCAGGTGTGACAGACAGACAGACAGACAGACGAAGTCGCACCATAAGGGTTCCTTTTTTTTACCATTTTGGTACGGAACCCTAAAAATTGGCATTACAAAAAAAGTGACATTTAAAATAACAATCTTTAGTCTTCGTGAAGTTAAGCAGATCTGTTTTGCAGTACACTCACATTGCGCCAGTTAACTTCCATGTAATGGCAAAAATGGTAAAAAAGTAAAGTGCCTAAAATCTAAATCTAAACAAAGATTATTAGATATGGAATAAGAGTAATCTCACTTCCAAATTCATAAAATCGCAAACATTTTTCATAACCTTCGACCATGGCGTCCATCCCGATACCTATTTCTTTTTATAAATGGCCTCTGACACGACCTCTTTCCGCGACCATCAATTGCGCGTTTGGATAAGCATTGGACCAAAAACTAAGATCCGAAGATGTAACATTGGAGAGATAGATGGTTGATCTTATCGTTGTCATGTGGAGTGTCATCAGAGGTCTGCTTTTTCCGAAAATATAGTATAAAATACGTTTTCCATAAGTTTTCTCTTCGACGCTGTGTTGGCTCCCCTGAATGTCAATATTTTAGAACTGAAAGTTTTCTTTCAGCACCATAAATTCTCGTTCACCACTTTTTAGTACCCTAGCCATTACTTTAACACTTAAATCGAAAAAAAAACAGAACTGTAAAACCTAAACAGAGTGACAGACAAACATGTATTTTTAAGGTGTACATGGTAACCATTCACCACACAATAATGTCAAATAATATTTTTTCACTATCTACACTGTTTTATTTCACATGAATTTAATTCACCGTGCCTTTTTATTTATTACAGTCAAATAAAATGTGAAATACTTAGGTACTCAAAAGATACCTAATTGAAACAAGTCCACTTATTATTTAAGTATATTAAAGCCATTCTGTCTGCACCGCTTTGTCTCGTTTTAGAGATCCGTAACATTTAAAAAGTCCCTCTTTTCAAGCAACGTTATATGTTATATCAATATGTTTAAATAACGAAGTCATACAATGAGTAATTATTTTCTTTGCTATACCATCCGAGCTTTAGATCAGGGGTTCTCAACCAACAGTAGAGCGCGCCTCCCTAGGAGGGCCTAATGAAGATCTCAAGGGAGGCTACAATTATGCTCGAAATGAAAAATTCATTTTTGAAGTCATTACATTTAATTAATCTTAGGAGTGAACACGATAATTTTAATTTTCTTGATTATGCATACAGTTGGGAAATAATAGACGTGAAAAATAAGGTTTTTTATTGTAATAATGAAAAAAACAGTAAAAAGGGCGAGTTAGTAATTTAATTAATCTTAGGAGAGAACACGATAATTTTAATTTTCTTGATTATGCATACAGTTGGGAAATAATAGACGTGAAAAATAAGGTTTTTTATTGTAATAATGAAAAAAAACAGTAAAAAGGGCGAGTTAGTAATTTAATTAATCTTAGGAGAGAACACGATAATTTTAATTTTCTTGATTATGCATACAGTTGGGAAATAATAGACGTGAAAAATAAGGTTTTTTATTGTAATAATGAAAAATCAGTAAAAAGGGCGAGTTAGTACATATTATATTTTCCATAATCCTGGTTGGGAATCCCTGATCTAGATAAATTAATAGATATTTATCCAGCCTAAGTCTGAAAGCTATAAAAGGGCAATTTATCAACGGATTGATGCTACTCAACACCTAAAAAGCCTTATACTGTAATTAGCAGCTGGAAAAAGCTTGGTAGATTTTGTTTAATCGCCTCTAATTGATGTAACTGAGAGATTCACTCACGTTAATTGCGTTAACTTGGCACCCTGCCAGACGTGATTTATTTAATAAATGTTGATACGTGAATTTAGTTTTAACTTAATTATAGTTTATACATAATATACATACATGGGCGTAGCCAGCCATGGGCTCAGGGTGGAGCAGAAGTCTAAAATAATATGTAACTAGCAAACTATAGCCGCGATTGTACCCCATTTTTTTGTGTCGACTGCCGAGTGTGAACTTTGTTACGGATATTATGCACTTATTGTAGTTAGTACCTCGATAATTTATTTTTTTAGGTTTGGTTAGGTACCTTACAGTCAGATCCAGGGTGGGGCGCTTGCCCCACCCTGCCCCACCGTGACTACGCCCAATATGTATACATACATATTGTAATCATAAACGAGGCACGTATAAAAAAGGGGATTTAGTAATTGATACTTAATCGACTAGCTACGGGACCAACCTTGAAATCACGAAAAAAAAAACAACTGTTTCATGTAAAAATGTTCATATCACTCGGCAAAATGATTGTAACCTTTTCAAGTCAGATAGGCACTTATAGAAGATGAAAAGTATCATAATCTACTATATAAAAATAAGTCGGGTTTTCCTTCCTGACGATATAAGTCCAGAACGGACGAACCGATTTCCACGGTTTTGCATTCGTTGGAAAGGTCTTGGGCTCCGTGAGGTTTATAGCAAAGAAAATTCAGGAAAATTTAAAGAGAAAAGCGGGAAAATCTTTTTTCACATACAGCGCCATCTCTGATACATAGCATGTACTACGGTGGCGAAACGGAGTTCGCCGGGTTTGCTAGTTAGGTATATTATTGTAAAAAGCACGACAAAGCTGCTTTTACTCAACCATGTCAAATAGGTACAAACATACCTAAATACTTTGTTATATAACATAAATACTCTTATTATTATTTTTGAGTCGTCTAATCGATTAACGCTTGATGGAGAGCTGTTTTTTTTTACACTTCTCTCAGTTAACTCGGCCTGTCAGTCACTGAATCGTCTCTCAAAATACACCTAACATACCACATCCATTACACCTTATTAAAATCCTCTTAAAAGAAACAATACATCTACAGAACCCGACCTCATAAAATAGCAGTACCTACTTATTGAAATTCCCGCAAGTCCTTGTGATACGTGTACTAGTAAGTAATTGGGTTCATTTTATGAAAAACGTTGAGCGCGGAGACAGATTGCAGGCAAAGGAGTCTTAGGAGACACGATCCGTTTTGACGGCGGATTACGAGAATTGTGAGGAGAATATTTTGTAAAGTGATTTAAAGAAGTCTGGAAATGTATGCCTCGAATCTCACATCTATAATTTTTTAGACCCGGAACAGGTACTTAAAAAAATATAAGTACTTACCTACCTACCTCAGATCATAGAAAAAAGGAGATATGCCATCATAGCAAATTAGTACGGGAACAACTGATGCCACTTTTAGTACATTTTTCGATACAATTACGCGCATAATTAAGCGCTCCTTGTGAATAAAAAGATCTCCCACGCATTGAACATTCCGCACACCCTCAATCTAACACTGTTAATCGTCACTCAAGACTAGCCCTAAACTAAAACACTGTATTTATACCATCGATCGTGTTCGGTACGTCGCCAGCGCGTACGTTTTTAATATGAGCAATTTGCTCAAGATCAGGCATCAAGTTCGATAGCGCCTTGGCACATCTCCTTGTTTCTATGATCTGAGCTACCTACCTATTTGTTTCATGCGGGATTCAAACCACGACCTGCTTATCTATTCTGTACCGACACGTCTGAATGTCACGGTTCCGCACGCAAAATACGCGCTTTGACGTGGAGTTGCGGACACCAGCCCGTTATACAATACAATGTCACGGTGAGATTCTCCCTCAAACATTCGCAAACAAATTAGCAGTTCTCGAGGTGATATCACGCGGCGTGTCGGTACAAAATAGTCTAGTCTTTGCGAGAGCCTAAAAGGACGTCGGCAGTTTTGGGCTTGATCTGGTACAGTAATAAAAGCTTAACCAAAAATAAAAAAATATTTTAATTGTTCTTTGCCTAATTTATCTTAGAGATTAAGAATTGAAATAAAAAATGGAAATAAATAAGAAATAAAATGATTATGGCGTCGACATTTTGAAAAAAGCAATAAAACAAAAACGGGTGCATGCTGGCTGGCGCGTGCCTCCACAGAATATCATGTCGACAGCAACTAAAACCTTTGAATTGAGAACTCATTAGTCGGGCTGTACTTCATTGGATCATTCACACCATACTTAACCTTACTGTCAGAAATACGAAGATTTCTCTTTAACCCAATTACGTACAAAAACAAATAAAAAATGAATTTAAATACTTTTGAAATACTCGATCACACCAAACTAATTTCATATCTGTACCGACTTACACAACCTGAAGCTCAGCGTTCTATGGGCGTCTGCCAGTGCCCTTTTCGTTCAAATAAACAAAACCCGACGATCTAAAAAAGTCATTAGGATTAGTTAGGAATCCGCTGAATGCGGGCAGCGCATTACCGGTCGCTGTGACGATGTTTGGGGCAGACCTATACCCAGCAGTAGACGTCTTACGGCTAATATGATAATGAGGCAAATAAAATATGGAAAGCTAATAGGTTTCAAAACAAACCTTCAGTTTATTATCTTTTCAATGCATACAAACCACATTATTTTATATTCTTGCAAGTTACAAAACTTAACTCAAAACTTAATTACTAAGTAAATCTTAACTTACAGACTTAACTGGCCGCATAAGAAGTTTAAATACCTACAGTTTTGTTTACTTGTTTCAGATGAAAACATACGGCATCGGCGGGGCCGCGCATCGCCTGAAACTTACAGCGAACCTTTCTTCATTTATCAAGTAAGTACGTAATTTTGCCTTTAACTTTACTTCCGTAAATTTCAGAAGGTATGTAGGCAATTCTTTGCCACAAACTAAACATTATGTCATTACAAGAAGAATTATTCAATTTCACAACTTGGTTGGTTTATAGTGTTTAGGTTCCTAACCTGGGGGTAATTACCCCCTCGGGGGCAAAACAGCTATTCGGCGGGGGTAATAAGACTGATAATTAATTTTATTATCATAATTTTTTTAAAAACCGTCAATTGCGAGTCGTACTCGCGCACCGAGGGTTCCGTATCATATTTGGACGTATAAAGTGAAAAAATCCGGACCGCATAACTAAGTTTGTTTGTGAAGGAATTTTGATGATTTTGAAAAAACTGTGCTAGTTAGGAACATCGTTTTATTTTTGGTGCCATATTTGGGTAAATTCCTATCAACTCTAATTATTTCAGATTTTTCGCCCCGCAAACTTCGGAGATAAGGGGGGGGGGGAAATGGTATTTTTTTGGACATTTTTCATCATATGTCGATAACTGTGAGACATAAAATAAAATAAAAATATATTTTGAAATGTCCAGATCAAGACCTTTCATATGATATGTCACTTGACCTAGTAACCCCACTTTAAAATTTCGGACCCCCACTCCGGCCCCTTTTGCAGTGAAAATAAAAATATTTTTGGACTTTATTCATTTGCAATAAAGTTGAACAAGCATTCTTTATAACTGTTCCAAATTTCAAGTCGATAGCTTATGTAGTTGCTGAAATAAGCAGGTGTGACAGACAGACAGACAGACGAAGTCGCACCATAAGGGTTCCTTTTTTACCATTTTGGTACGGAACCCTAAAAACTTCCGAATGCAAAGCAATACCAATCTTCACACTGAATATCATTGCATTCATTCATGAACTTTTTATGCAATTTATTGTGATCAATAAAAACTATGTATTTTTATGTGATAACATTTTAAATGGGGGGTAAAATGAGTTTCTCTAAAAGGTCATAACAAGATTGAAAAGGCTTAGTCGTAGCATGTAGTAGTATTCCCTTTGATGACTTACAAAGCAATGGCTCTCTATTTTCGATATCTTTACAGAAGCATAAGCGGCGCTTCCCAGTCTAGAGTCCCGTGTGTTCCCATCTCAAGTAGCAGCTTTGTTTTGCTTACCGCTTCTTAGTAAAAACACTGGGTGGACGGTTAATTTATCGTGCCATTTGTACAAGTTCTTCGGTGACCACATTTTGTAAATTAATGTCAGGATTTTATCATTTTCCAACATTCGTTTTCAAACATCAAACTCATTTGCACTGTCCCTGATGGACACCGGCACCCTAATTGCGTAACTCAATTGCTATCACCATGGCATTGATTTTGACATTCATTACGCCGTATCTATGTTTCTTAGTCTGTGCTCCCGATATCTAGATTAACGCCGCGCGCTGCAATGGATGTTGTTGAACTGTCAAAATGAAAGCCATGGCGAAAGAAATTGAGTTACACAATTAGGCTGCGGGACTGGTAATAAACAGAAAATTAGTAAAATAGTCACTTTTGCACAAGAAATACACTCATCACTCACTCTGGTGAAAGTAAACATAGTCAGTACCTAGTGGAAGAAAATTGGCTGCCCAGGAGTTTTTCTTTTTCTTTAATTATTTTATTTTATTGAGACTTTTGTGCACATTTGCACCATGCCATCTTGGCAAGGTCCGTCTTATATATGTATTTAAACATAACCTTTTTTTAAAGTTACTATACAAAAAGAAATTAATAATTATGCCGCCTTAAAAAACATTACAAAAACATGATGAAGTTTCTGAATTCGACACATGCATAGGTACCTACTTTTTTTTTTTTTTTACAAACACAAGTTTCACATACACAAACAGCCAGACCTATGTGCAATGCGGGAATCGAACCCGCGACACGTTGCGCTGCCAATCTTTCAGCCACCGCGACAACCGTGCGGTCAAATTTGTTATTCATATTACATCATATATTGCTTATTATGTTTGTTTACAAAGCAAGTTAAATGTTCATCACTTAGTTTACCTACGTGAATTTGCAAAAGTTTGGAACTAAATATTTTTCAACGTAAAAATTATGCCCATCGGATGGTCACCACACGGGGTATGCAAACCACGTCACCGGAACTTTTTTCTTGCACCGCCACCTGCCGGAGTGGGGCTTAATGATGTAAAAACACAGCTGATCTACCACAGCAGTTGTGCCCCAAACAGTAGTACAATCCTACCAATATTATCCCGAAAGTGTGTGACTAGGATGGTATGGATTCTCGCATAAACATCTAGACGAATTTAGATGAAATTTGGAAGAGAGAAAGTTTAAACCCCGAATTAACACATAAGCTACCTTTCATCCCGAAAAACGCTGAGATGCGGACATCTTGAGTCGCGAGTGTAAGCGTAGAAAACGCCGCGCTTGCACAGCGCCTTCGCGACTCGAGCGCGGCGCTCAGAAAGCACGCGACGCGAGAGCGCTTTGTCCACGCAACGCTAGCGCTGGTCAAATGTTAAAGGAACGTTGACGCAAGTGCGATCAGGTCCTTAAATAATTAATGAATGTGATTTGCGCAAATAAATGCGATTAACAGCTTTGGTGTAGGTATCCTTTCTAGACCTACTGATTATGCACAGTGGCGTACATTGCATATAGGCATTGCAATTAAGCAGTGCCTACCTCTTAAGATCCTATTAAACTATTTTAGCTACATATGTAGATGTATCATCATCATAATAATGTCAATTATAATCAATGGTGATTGATATAAGTATTTTATTAATTGCCTATATGCAATGCACGCCACTGATTACCTATCTCTTATATTACACAGACCACAGTTTCTTGGAGGTAATATTAGGTAAGATAAGCGTAACATTATCAACCAAGTTAACCTACCGTTAGCGGCATACTAGGGCAACACCTTAGCGGTATCCTAGGTAAACAAATGGCCCATAGCGCCATGCTTATGAAAATGTATGTGCATGCTAATTTGATGGCTGCGGCCGTACGCTTGACGAGTTTGATGAGGTTTGTTCAGTATTACATATTAGCTGCATCTTTATTCATTATCTGTGTTATATGGGGCGTGTTGCAGTAATGACATCTGGGGTAAAAAAAAAACAAACCTTAAATCTTATCCATTTGCCATAATTTACCGAGTGGGTGTTTCCCTCAGATCATAGAACCAAGGGAGATGTGCCAAGGCGCTATCGAGCTTGATGCCTGATCTTGAGCAAATTGCTCAAATTAAAAATGTACGGGCTGGCGACGAACCGAACACGACGATGGTATAAATACAGTGTTTTAGTTTAGTGCTAGTGTTGAGTGACAATTAACAGTGTTAGATTGAGGGTGTGCGGACTGTTTAATGCGTGGGAGATCTTTTTATTCACAAGGAGCGCTTAATTATGCGCGTAATTGTGTCGAAAAATGTACTAAAAGTGGCATCAGTTGTTCCCGGACTAATTTGCTATGATGGCATATCTCCTTGTTTCTATGATCTGAGGTGTTTCCCGACAGTTACAATCTGTGGATGTCTTCAAGTCACGAGTGAATCGGTTTCTTCTAGGCAAGCGTGCTCCACCGACACGCCACGTGATACCACCGCGAGAATTGCCAATTCGTTTGCGAACGTTCGAGGGAGAATGTCACGGTGAGATTCTGCCTCGAACGTTTGCATACATATTGGCAGTTCTCGCGGTGATATCACGCAGCGTTGCAGCGCACAATTGACAGGCAGGTGAGATGGCGGTCAAACGCAAGCCACAACTAAAAAAAACCGGCCAAGTGCGAGTCGTACTCGCGCATCGAGGGTACCGTATCATTTTTGGACGATAAAGTGAAAAAAACCGGACCGCATAACTAAGTTTGTTTGTGAAAGAATTTTGATGATTTTGAAAAAATACAGTTTTTTCAAAATCATCAAAATTCTTTCTAGTTAGGAACATCGTTTTATTTTTGGTGCCATATTTGGGTCAATTCCTATCAACTCTAATTATTTCAGATTTTTCGCTCCGCACTTCACTTCTCCGCAACTTCGGAGATAAGGGGGGGGAATGGCATTTTTTCAGAAATTTTTCATAATATGTCGAAAACTGAGAGATATAAAATAAAATGAAAATATATTTTGAAATGTGCAAATCAAGCCCTTTCATATGATATGTCACTTGACCTAGTAACCCCACTTTAAAATTTCGAACCCACACTCCGGCCCCTTTTGCAATGAAAATAAAAATATTTTTTGACTTTTTTCATTTGCAATAAAGTTGGGTAAGCATTCTTTATAACTGTTCCAAATTTCAAGTCGATAGCTTTAGTAGTTGCTGAAATAAGCAGGTGTGACAGACAGACAGACAGACGAAGTCGCACCATAAGGGTTCCTTTTTTACCATTTTGGTACGGAACCCTAAAAAATGCTAAATCTGCCTAGTTATTCCAAACCGTATCTACATAACCAATGCAACAAAACACGTCATATTATCTAAGCTTGTAGAGATTTATCTCCTATATCCCGATATTAGAACATCATAACAATGAAAGCCATTGTTCGGGGTATAAAGAGCCGGTCACCGTCATTGGGAGCAGCCAATGTGTCGAAGTTTCGCTATAAGCATTATATCGGAATTTAGAAAACAGGAATAAAAGTTTTGTTGAAGTGGAGGGAAAGAATTGGTAGTATTTTATTGTAGTTCTAGGGGTTTTGACATTTGAACAAGACTTCATGACTTAAATCCTCGGTTTCTGCATTTCACGGTGTTAACCTCAGATCATAGAAACAAGGAGATATGCCATCCTACCAAATTAGTACGGGAACAACTGATGCCACTTTTAGTACATTTTTCGACACAATTACGAGCATAATTAAGCGCTCCTTGTGAATAAAAAAATCTCCCACGCATTGAACATTCCGCACACCCTTAATCTAACACTGTTAATTGTCACTCAATACTAGCACTAAACTAAAACACTCTCTTTATACCATCGATCGTGTTCGGTTCGTCGGCAGCGCGTACGTTTTTAATATGAGCAATTTGCTCAAGATCAGGCATCAAGTTCGATAGCGCCTTGGCACATCTCCTTGTTTCTGTGATCTGAGGTGTTAACCATATTTTAAGCTAAATATTCTCTGTTAACCATATTTTAAGCAAAATATAGCCAACAGAGCTCAGTGAGGATGCGCTAGGTTGACAGTGGGGGACCTGCTTGTTTCCTAAGCTGTCAGCACAGCGAATCCTTATAAAGGGTCGGCAACGCGCATGTGATAGGTACTCACTCGGTGTTGCAAGCGTTTCGTAGGTTACGTAGCCGCTTACCATCAGGTGGGCCGAGCGCTTGTTGCCACCATTATCTATAGGTACTATACTCAGAGGCACAATTAACCGGCCACCTATGTTTAGTGTCACCACGTTTGCTTTCGAAATCGTAAAAATGCTTCGGGAACACAAATCAGAAAAGCAGTGAGAGTAATAAGTGTTTAATTTATTGCTATAGTAGCTACTTATTAAGTAACATTCATCATGATATGCTTTATTTAACTTAAACAAACGTGGTGACACTAAACATAGGTGGCCGGTTAATTGTGCCTCTGAGTATAAATTATAACATTGTAAAAATGCCGTGTCTGTACATTGAAGATATTCCAGAAAAAATTGTCGGGATAGGGTACTGGGACGTAACCATACCCAAAAATATATTTTTTTGAATTTTTGTCTGTTTGTCTGTTTGTGCGGGCATCACGCAAAAAGTACTGAACGGATTTTGATGTGGTTTTCACAATTCGATAGCTTGAGATCCAATATAAATCTAAGCTACGTTTCATCTAATTCCGGTGTGATAAACCAGAGATACAGCTTGACCTCTTGGTAGTACTAGCCTACATTACGGAGGTCATTTAAACTGGTCATTTCATTGTAGTCCACGCGGACGGAGTCGCGGGCAAAAGTCTAGTTATCTTATAAAACAACTGGTTAAAATAAATACTAACGGCCGTACCACAAAAAAATAAACATCTGTTCAACACACGTTCAACACGAATGCTACCAAAAATAATAGGCAATTGTTTTATCACTAACTTGTCTAAAACAAGTGTGTATTATTTTTGGTAGCATTCGCGTTTAACGTGTGTCTATCTTTTTTGTGGTAAGGCCGTAAGTAGCAGCCTGTTGTAATAAATTGTACTTCTGCAGAACAAAAAATAATTATTTTTCTAAACTAACTAAAAACTAACTAACGTTGATTACTACGATTGCTCACAGAATGCTGGCCATTTCTGAACATTAATTTTCATTACCATTTGTTAAAGGTATTGCAGATTAATTTATAAGGTAGGTACAGAAAGGAATTGAAAAGGTAGCTAGCAGTTGCGAATTGTGAGGGGAAGCCGGTATAATGAAATTATGAAGTAGTAACAGAGGGCCTGGTAGCTAATGACAGCCGCGCTGATTGATCGATCTGCAAGGATAAGCTGTGCTTGCCACGGTCAGTCCTTGGATGGGTGACCGTTCTTAACACATCGAAACCCACAAGCACAACCGGTGCCAGTTATCATAGGAATATCTTTGACGTTACGGTTAGTCAGGAGCCCTAGAGTCTGACAACTGGTCTAACATTCGAATACCGGTATTAGGTACCTAATATCTGGGTTGTGGAGGTCAGATGGCAGTCGTTCCACGTAAAATATTGATAGTCAGCCGCAACTAGTTAGACTGAAAGCCGACCCCATTCGTGCATTCTAGTTTGGGAAAAGGCTAGGCGGATGATGATTCATTGTACCGACTTCACAGGCAGCTTGTCACTTGCCAGATTTTGAATTCACAAACAGGCTTTTCCAATTCTGCATTACAACATTATAACTCTTACAAAACTAATTAAAATATACCATAAAGTACAATTTATAAGCGTAGTGGACGGTACGGGGCATAAAAAAATAGCCAACACTCCATTAACTACTTTAGCGAACATAATTAATTAAAAAAAACCGGCCAAGTGCGAGTCGTACTCGCGCACCGAGGGTTCCGTATCAGTTTTGGGCATATAAAGTGAAAAAAACCGGACCGCAAAACTAAGTTTGTTCGTGAAATAATTTTAATGTTTTTAAAAAGCTGTACTAGTTAGGAACATGGTTTTAATTTTGGTGCCATATTTGGGTCAATTCCTATCAACTGTAATTATTTCAGATTTTTCGCCCCGTAAACTTCGGAGATAAGGGGGGGGAATGGTATTTTTTTGGACATTTTTCATCATAATATGTCGAAAACTGTGAGACATACAATAAAATAAAAATATATTTTGAAATGTCCCCTTTTGCAATGAAAATAAAAATATTTTTTAAATTTTTTCATTTGCTATAAAGTTGGACAAGCATTTTTTATAACTGTTCCAAATTTCAAGTCGATAGTATTAGTAGTTGGTGAAATAAGCAGGTGTGACAGACAGACAGACAGACAGACAGACAGACGAAGTCGCACCATAAGGGTTCCTTTTTTACCATTTTGGTACGGAACCCTAAAAACAGGGAATAGGAACCAGCGCCCTGTTCAATAAAACTTAAATTGCTTATTCCGATAACTGCTTCCGAGAAAGGAACGCTCAATACGCCCAAGTTATGACCATCTTGAAACTTTAAATCTATTGAAAAGCACCCGCAATATTCTTTTGAGAATGAAGCGAAGTTTATGATAAATTGTACTGTTGGAGTCGGTATTTTGTGTTTTTTTTTTATATTTGAATAAACGTGCGTTATTCTGCTAACTGTTCGTTTTCCTTGTGTTCAAGAACAAGAAAGAAACAAAAAAAAAACCATGTTAAAACCAACAATAAGGCTAAGGCTCGTATTACAGAACGATACTCGAGCACAGATCTCTGCTTGAGCATAGATGTCAACCAATGAAATGTATGCTCAAGCAGAGATCTGTGCTCGAACGTCATTCTGTAATACGGGCCTTAGATTAATGAACGTTACTTAGCATGTGCTGCAAAGCTTAGCATTATTCTTACAACTGTCAAACTAGAAGTGCAAGATAGAGACGGGAATATATCTAAGCCAAAGCATAGAGGTACTTATTCCACTTAGCGCACCGCTTCGAATCACACCGGTGCTTTGCGAACCGTTTTTAGGGTTCCGTACCTCAAAAGGAAAAACGGAACCCTTATAGGATCACTTTGTTGTCCGCCGTCAGTCACCGGACCATAAGTGGAGCCATCTGCTCATAGATGGCGCCATTGGAAGTAGCAGTAGCGCCATCTATGATCATATGTCGGAACCCTTAGGGCGCGAGGCATACTCGCACTTGTCCGGTTTTTAAATTTTTCTATTCCTCCCAGCGCACCGGTGCGCTTAGTGAAGCGCACCGGTGCGCTGGGAGGTTAATATTTCTAGCAGTGGCTAGAAATATTAATATTTTATTCCTCTTTGCGCACCGACGATTTATCTGTGTCGAGTGGTGTCCATACCATACAATAAAACAGCGTAGTATATAAACATAATTTATATGTAGTTCGCTAAGTGATTTCATTTTTCAAAAATGCATATTTTCATTTAACATTTTTTTAAATATGGTTCTGAGCGAGCGAGAGAGGTGACAAAATGCGATAGCCCTCTTATATTAGGTATGCAAATCTAGTTATAAAACTTAAATAATGTGTTCTCTTGCGAAAACAATAAAAAATATTGATTTATTTATTTAATAAATACATTATACATTACCACAGATAATATAATACTATACGTACATATGCCTCATCTCATACAAAGAAATGTGACCGATTTAGCGCGGGCTATCTTCGGGCTATACATTTTTCCGTGCTTAAAGGATTTTTTCAAAATTTGAACAAATATTTTTCATGATGTATTTTTTCATGTTCTCAATTTTACGCAAACTTCAATAACAAATCGATACATATAACGCCATCTATTATGAGTTATTTCAACAAATGTTCCTTTGTTCCTGATGAGACCCCATGACATTACTATTCCTCGTTAGTCGAATCCGTGGCTGTTTATACAAAATGACACAATAGATATTGAGTGTAGGCGCGGAAGTCGTTTGCACATAGCGCACATCCGCAAGAAAGGTGTCACAACACAATAAATGTAGTTTTTGGGAAATCACGATTTTCTTTTTTTTAGATCCTAGAATTCCTTTAAAAAAATTCTGTATTAAATGCCATCTCTCAGCGATCGCACTATAATTATGATTTTTTTTTAGCAGATCAAGTTTGTAATTGCCTTTCAGATGGCATACATAACTCAATTTCGTATTATTATGTGTTGTGACACCTTTCTTGCGGATGTGCGATAGTTACATAGTCCCAGCTCTAATTCGTGTCATATCCGCTCGCTAACAGTTGTATGTACTTTGATTAAACCAGTTACTTTTTAGTGATGATGTTTTGTCACAAAGTTTCTCTGCTAGTTATCTATACTAATATTATAAAGAGAAAAGTTTTTTTAGTTTGTACCGAATAGGCTCCAAAACTACTGAACCGATTTTAAAAATTCTTTCACCAGCAGAAAGCTACATTATCACTGAGTAACATAGGCTACTTTTTATCCCGAAAAATGCACAGTTCCTGTGGGTCACGCGGACGAAGTCGCGGGCAAAGTGCTAGTTTACGATAATTTGCTTTCTGGAGTGCAATCATCAAGCACTCCAGAAAGCAAATTATCGTAAATAACTAGCACTATGATTGATCGAAATTAGATTCGATTTTGGATTGACTAAAATTGGCTAAATTCTAAACTCAAGAAAATAAACATCTGTTCAACACACGTTCAACACGAATGCTACCAAAAATAATAGGCAATTGTTTTAGCACTAACTTGTCTAAAACAAGTGTGTATTATTTTTGGTAGCATTCGCGTTTAACGTGTGTCTATCTTTTTTGTGGTAAGGCCGTTAATGTTTATTTTAAGCAATTTTATTTATGTACCTACCATTACAAAATGTTAGCAGAATGCCGTCTTAGTTTTGATCAACCTTCGGGAATTTTCGATCTCATTGCGATATAAATTCACGTTTTTATGACAATACTATTTCAGCTTTTTATGACACTGAAACTAGATCAGAACTATATTTTGGACATTTTATAACTTTAAACCTCAGATCATAGAAACAAGGAGATATGCCATCATAGCAAATTAGTACGGGAACAACTGATGCCACTTTTAGTACATTTTTTAACACAATTACGCGCATAATTAAGCGCTCCTTGTGAATAAAGATCTCCCACGCATTAAACATTCCGCATACCCTCAATCTAACACTGTTAATCGTTACTCAATACTAGCACTAAACTAAAACACTTAATATTTATACCATCGATCGTGTTCGGTTCGTCGCCAGCGCGTACGTTTTTATTATGAGCAATTTGCTCAAGATCAGGCATCAAGCTCGATAGCGCCTTGGCACATCTCCCTTGTTTCTATGATCTGAGCTTTAAACCTACAAAATAACTTTGAATTATAGTAAGTAGGTAACTGAGTTCAAACTTTCGTGTGAAGTTCTAATTTAGTTAGCGTTTTCACGGTTTTATACGTGCGAGTAAGTTAGTAGAGTAGTGTTTATGCATTTCTTGAGGTGCAATGTGTATGTCAGTGCTTTTAGTAACACTAATTTAGTATTCTAATGTGATATAAAGCTTGGCTTTATTTATTTTATATATCTTTAATAATGAACTGTTTTGGGTATCTTTATGTTTGTGCAAACATCCGCGTAGAACGACAACCCAAAGCTTTTTGCAATCCATTGAAAAAGGGTACTTATTGGAATGCTAAGTTTTAGCGTTGAAAAGTGTTTTATTTTCGTATTTTTCGGAAAAAATCCGAAAAATTCACAGGACGAATCTTTCCCGCCCCCCTCACCTCCACACACCTCAAAAACACGAACACGAACACGAACGATACAATAAATAATTTATTAAATACTTCACTTATAATAATTTAACTACATGCATACATCAAAAAAACTATTGACACAAGTAAAATTAAAACTACAAACTGGATTTAAGTGTTTACATTTAAACCGAACAGTTTAACAAGCAGCTTTGCGTTTAACTATTTGCAAAAATCTTATAGTATATTTAATAAGTATGGCGTTTTGTTCATTTCTTATGGCACATCGCTACTGAATTTCAATTAATATGACTTACGGTAATTGCTACGTATTAAGTAAACCATAATTTAATCAGCGATTATAATATTTGAATCCTTGTGTATGTCTAAAATTGCCTACATCCCAATTCAACAACAACCCATTTTAAAAACTACCCCATTTCACCACTGCCCAATTTAAAAACTACCCAATTCAACAACAAGATGAATTTATTTTGAAACGTTAGTATTTTTGTATAAAAAATGTTGAAATTAATTGGGTAATTGTCAAAATGAGATGCAGAACAGAATCTAAAATCAAACTTAAATTACTGATGATTCTTATTAAGTAACCAGCTAACACCATTACTAAAATCGGCTATACTGGGTAACGATTCAGGAGCTTGGAACGGCTCAAGATCAGCCGGTTCATAACTATAGCCTATGGTATTGTAGTCCTGAGGAGCGCCGTACATTTGAGGAGGTGGCACCGATGATGGTGAGGACTGGTTCTTCAAGTAGGAGTTGAGGAATAGACCTCCGAGGTAGAACAGCTTTTGGAAGAACGCGACCAGAAAGAAGAATGATGCAACTTTGACGACCGCCAGTTTTGATAGGACCACTAATGCGACGATTGCTGTAACAAAGACAAATTATAGGCTATAGTGTGTATCGATATGATATACAGTCGGTTGCAGAAATATAATTAAATTTTAATGGAGGCATTAACCATACAATTTCTATAGTTAGTCTTTATTAAAACTTAATGCCCTTCTCTGCATCTCAGGGATAGATATTTAAAGTAGATCTGTTAGTGACTGAAAAAGGCTGATGGCACAAAACTTTTAAAATGATAATTATTTGACTTCTGATTACTGTTTGTCATCATTAAATAGTTAAGTTAGGTGTGTGTTTTTCATTGCAGTTGGGGTTCTTTGGATCGTTTTCTTATACTTAGGTCTAACTGCGATACAAATTTACACACACACTAACAAATACAACTTGTTTTTTACTTTTTATTGGTTCACTTTTAGACATGGGAGGCGTGTTTTTTATTTTTTTATTATTTGTTTTATTTAATAACATGATTTACAATGTTGTCAGTCTGAGACACCACTCCATCTGTCATTATTTTACCTCGATAAATTAATTAATAATTTAACTTAACCAAACGTTCTCATTAATTTAAATTTTGTTTTCTTAATTCCCAGAGCCAGAAGAAAACGAATAAATAATTATAATTATTATGTAAGTAGATACTTATATTTAATTTCAAAGGACTAGTACTTAATTAATAATTTTAAAAAATAATTATTTCCTCAGAATACAGCGGGCTTGTTCTAGTTTTCTAGAAAGTTAATTAGCTACTAATTGAATTGTCAAGTCAAGACTAAGTAAATCTTTGGCGTTCCGCAAATTGCTTTTATTTAATTACCCTCGTCAGAGAGTGACTGAAATGATGTCAACTTCGGACTCCTGGTAATAAGGTCGTTTTTCTTTCATTTTAGAAGCTAAAAGTCCCTTCTCTAACCACGCATAAAATAAAATATGAGCTTGCAATTATTCGTCGACCATAAGGGATGTTAACAATTTTTTTTTATTGTGAATCTGTAAACTATTTGAAAAAAGACAATTAACACCAAAAAAACCGATGAAACATCTACAAAATTGGCAAAGTTATAAGCGTTTTAAAATGATTTGCTAGACACGGACGGCACTACCTACTAGTGACGTAACACCACCTACGTCCGCTTCGCGCGACAAAGACGGAGCGATACTCCCTCCAAAAACTTTAAAAGCGTCTATGTTTTCCATTTTGTGATAAATTATTATTTTTGCTTTTACTTTTTTG
Organism: Thalpophila matura; assembly: GCA_948465475.1. Taxonomy (NCBI): domain Eukaryota; kingdom Metazoa; phylum Arthropoda; class Insecta; order Lepidoptera; family Noctuidae; genus Thalpophila; species Thalpophila matura. The sequence goes on from OX419177.1 coordinate 20,742,946, forward strand.
TTGTGCCTATTTCTTCTTTGAAATAAAATAATTTATTTGTACTTTTTTAATAGTAGGCCACTACCGTATTGTGTTAAGCCTGCAATACACGTTGGCCGAGCTTAGACCAACGCGAGCCTAGACAAATTGACACAAGGCAAGCGCTACTGTCTAGACGTTGCATACATGTTGGCCGAGTTTAGACCAACGCGAGCCTAGACAAATTGACACAAGGCAAGCGCTACTGTCTAGACGTTGCATACATGTTGGCCGAGTTTAGACCAACGCGAGCCTAGACAAATTGACACAAGGCAAGCGCCTAGACGTTCGGCAAGTTTGAAGGAAGCCAATGCAAATGGCCAATATAGGCGAGTTTTGAGGAGACGCCCACATGATGGACACTGTCAGTTTTTATTGTGCATCGAAACAATATGGACGACGACGTATTAATTATCTCAGCCGCTGCTATTTATTTAATGAGCGCTTATAATTATTATGTCAGTGTATACCGCACTAAAGTTGTGAAAAAGAAACGATAAAAAAAAAATATATAGAAAAACAAAAAACCCGACTGCGTAAAAACTAATTTTAAAAAATACGTGAAAGAATTAACAATAAAAACTAAAAAGAAAGAAACAAGCCCAGTAGTTTAGAATTCTGTTAAGTAATACTAAATAACTACACAATTGAAATAGTTTTATAATCGATACACACATAAAACAAATCATAAATTCTAATGCAGAACAGAACGACTCACAGTCGGGTTTTTTGTTTTTCTATAAATTATAATTTTTTATTCTATACTTTTTAGTTATTCGCTGTTTTTTTGTTTGTATATCGTTAATACTTGAAATAAAAACTTAAATCAAGAAGTAAGAATTAGCGAGAATGATTGCTTTGTTAAACAACTTTAAATAGTTATATATCCTAAACTATTATTTTAAATGAAAAATGATAAAAGGAACCTAAATATCATTTTAAAATACCTATTCAACGACACCCCACTTGACATAGTTTATCAACTTTTTTTTTTCATTTTGACAATATGGCGTCTGGTTGTCGCTGTGGTGAATTTTGATTACTGTTGTGTCTTTAGTGACACTCGCAAGGTTAAGACGAATCGATTGACGTAAGAATAAATTATCAAAATCAGCCTACGCATTTAGAGACCAAATGCGTAGGCCGATTTTGATAATTCTCGAACGCCACATAGAAACAAACATACATACATACATAGACTGATAAACACATTACCCTCCTTTGCGTTGCGCAGTCGGGTAAAAAGAAGGTGGTGGATGTTAAGTATTCACAGTCCGTACGCGTGACAAGTATGTGCGACAACTGAAGATGAATTTTGTCGTCGGATTTAAAAAAGAAGACTGTTGTTTGAAAACTTGTCTTTTTAGCTTAGTTCACGTTTCTCGGTAGAGTTAGTAGAGTACCTATAGTATATTCCTTGCCCCTTGGGCCGGATCCAAAAAAGCGCTAGATTGCGCTAAATTCTCAGATTCGGCGCTAAACATGTCAAAAAACCGCTAGATCTAGCGCCGAAAGCGCTAAAATGGCAGCACTGGCGCGGACAAACATGTGAACACTATTCAGGGCAGGGCTGTCAGGTGCAAAAATGGTGTGATCGTACGACAACTACAAAAAAATCGTATGCCAAGGATATTTTGAAATAAAAGATCGTACAACCTAAAAGTACAAAGTTTTATTAAAAATAACAAAAAATCGTAGTTTTAGTAAGGAAATGCAATAAAAGAATCAAAGAAAGAAAACATATTTATTTGGCACATGCCTTATGTATACCTACACAACAAAACAAAAAAAAAAAAAAACATAAAACTACACAATTAAAAAATCTATTAGATTTAATATAAACTATGTACAGATCGAGCGAGTCTTGCTCGAGACTGACAAGAAAAAAGGGTTTTTAACAAGTCGCAATAATTACCGAAAGATTGTTTGCATTTTTACGAAATTTATTATTTTTTATAAATTTCGTAAAAATGCAAACAAATACAGCCTTTAAATGACTCTACAAAGAATCTTCATTCAAGTAAAAGATCTGCGTACGCGTTAGGTTGTTGGAGATTTCCCGGAAACTCATACTTGCCAGTTGAGCACGTTCGTTTCATTATGAAATGTTGCCAGATTTGCTAGGTATATAAAAATCGTACATTTTCCGTACAATCTTGGTCTAGCGATCCTACATGAGTAAAAATGACAAAAAATCGTAGGAGTACGATTAAAATCGTACATCTGGCAGCCCTGACACTATTGGCTGAGCGCGCGCGAGCGCCTTTGATTTGTGCAGAAAAACCGACACCGCTCCGAAGTGAGGCAAGTGATCGCGAGCGACTGCCAATTGTGGCAAGCTACGTCAAATGAGGTCTATACACGTTGGCGCTTGTCTATACTCAACCAACTAGGCAAGTGACACCGAGCGATAGCAAGTCAATGCAAATCAGCAAATATACCGTCTACATGTTGGTATTGGCCTTCACTCGGCAACGCTCGGCCAACATGTATTGCAGGTTTGATGTGTGCAGAAAAACCGACACCGCTCCGAAGTGAGGCAAGTGATCGCGAGCGACTGCCAGTTGTGGCAAGCTACGTCAAATGAGGTCTATACACGTTGGCGCTTGTCTATACTCGACCAACTAGGCAAGTGACACCGAGCGATAGCAAGACAAGGCAAATATACCGTCTACATGTTGGTATTGGCCTTCACTCGACAACACTCGGCCAACGTGTATTGCAGGCTTTACAATAATAGAACGAAGTGTTATCCATACAGTTATTAAATTCATTATTTAAAGTCAGTCGCTTCGTTTCATTGAGCACCAAGCTCCAGTGTCTCAAGCGTAGACATAATTGTTCGTAAATGTCATAGACGGAATTCAGTATTGCGAATTATCATGAAAGTCGATTATTTACTTATACATTCACAGTAAACACAGTTATTTACCTACAAACTGCCAATTCAGCTTCAAAAATAATGAGAGTAACAATTTTGTTGAAACGCGCTGCGCTATGATGCAGCTCACAGCTAAGCGAAGCGGTATTACTAGCGGCTAATAGAGAGCATAAATTATGTAGGCGTTGTAGTCAGTGATGGGGAAATTTAACCGGGAATTTTGTGACCGGGACTGCTGGCATTTTGGTTTTGAATGGAATATTCACTGAATATGTAACTACACTACTTTAGCTATTTGAGGAATAACCAAAGTTTGACAAGACTTACAGTTTTGGTTACAAACATATTGCATAAAGTTTATGCATTATGTAACTTATGAACTAACTTACAAAACAAATACATGATACAAATGTGTTAGTTACACCTTTATATCTTGTATTTGTTTTGTAAGTACTAACTTACAAAACAAATACATGATAATAAAGGTGTAATTAACTATTAGATCTTATGAACTATCATAAGATCTAATATGTAACTCTTTGTTAGTCACAAATAAATAAATAAAAGTTATGTGGTCACTTTTCTGTGTTACGGGTTAACAAAAGTTTGGTTATGTATAATTACATTTTTTTTCAGTGTTGGTGTAGGGAAATACTTTTCCTCGTTATGGCTTACTTAGTAATAGATTACAGTAGGTTATTAATATAGAAATAAGAATAAGATAGTAATGAATTAAAATGTCATTTATAACGCATCTCGAAAGCGAACCGATAGTACTGCATAAATTATGTAAATATCGCGACGTAATCGCAACCAGTGATGAAAGCCCGGAAATTATCAGCCAGGCCTGTTGAAATGTTGGCGAAGCTTGCCGCAGTGACGTTATGACCTAAATGAACGTATTATTCGAAATCATAATAAAATATCTTTAAAAATTTTGCATCAAATCAAAAAAAGGTTTCAAGGATAAAATAGAAAAGTCTATAGCATTTAAAATATATATATATAGCTAAAACACTTACCTCCTTACTTATAGACGATGATTAAATTAAACAGCTCTTATGTCAATTGTCATTTCTATTGATCGTCATACAAATGACAAGGATAGTTGTATCAGTGGTTAAAGTGTTTATCAGCAAATAAATACCTAGTTCATTTGAGTTAATTTATTTGAACGTTCAACTTAGAGCATTCAGTACAGAACCAGTACTTCACTACTGCAGATATAACAATAGGATATAACCTACAAAATATTATTCCACATTCTAACTGTAGATACGCCAATATTAAAATAAAATAAGTAGGTAGGAAATAATTCTCTTAACAAATATTAAATATTCAATATTTATCCCGTTATTTATAAATCCCGGAGCTCAATTTCCCGGAGCATCCCAACACTGCTGCCGGAGCAATGCTTCCAGATTTTTATTGAATTTCACCTTATTTCGAGCTCATTCCGCTCATTGCGAAAGTCCCTGATTTTCAGTTAACTATGTTAAAGTGTAATATTTTAACCGATTTCAAAAGAGGCACTCGTTTTGTATGGTATTTATTTTATTCCTTTTACGTTGTAACTGGTTTGGTTTACATCAAACGATGTTATCAAATTATGAATTTTGTGGTTTATTAACAAGCATACGCTTCGTATACTAATAGATATTATAAAGCGGAAGAGTTTGTTTGTTTGAACGCGCTAATCTCTGGAACTACCAGTCGGATTAGAAAAAAAAAATAATGATAGTCAGATTCATGAGAAATAATATAAGCTATTTACCATTACGCTACAACCCTTAGGAGCCGAACAACGGGGGTGAAACCGCGGGGAACAGCTAGTTTATAGATAAGGCTAGCATTAAGACCCTTGTGCCTTGGAAAACGTTGGAACGCAATGCTTCATCAACACAGTCGTGCTTTTGCATCGATGCAGGCGCGCGTTGCAAATGCGTTATACGATCAAAAGCTCACTTAGCAGTGTAGCATGTAATGTATCAGATACGGTATCAAGTAAGTACGTAGGCACGAGCTCGCTGCGAGCCTCTCGTGCGTGGAGCGCTGTAAGCTCGGAGTGACCCGCCGAGTGGCGGTATCACTGCGAACACAAAGGCGGCTCGCAGTGTGATCCGGCAGCTCGTAGCTAGATACGCGATGAACCGTGTATGAGCCGTACCCACTTGCAGGTTGATACAGTATCACGTTACATGCAACACTGCTAAGTGTTGCCAGCTAAAGGTAGCGATGCAGATGCGCGTTAACGAAACGCGCTAGTGTATCGCTGCAAAAAGTCACAGCGGCGACTTCCCTTTAGAATATTGTTTATATTATTATTTATACTTTTTTACCTCCTAAAATAAATAGCACCCCATTACGAAGTAGTGAAGTATCTACCGTGCCGTCATGCGCGCACACACTCTGTAACTGCTGTAACTAATTCATAGTGGTCCTCAACGCTCATGTTCCGTACTATGAATAAAATATACAAAGCACACGTAGAGTGTACTTACCTAAATTACGTTTGTCGTACTTTCTACACAAGTATGTAAGCGTTGCATTCCACACGCCTTTGACCCGTGTAAACCTCAGATCATAGAAACAAGGGAGATGTGTCAAGGCGCTATTAAGCTTGACTCTTTTACATGATCAATTTGAATAGGTATATGTTGCCGACGGACCATCTAAATATGTTTAGCGCTAATTGTGTTTAGTAAGTTGTCGTGAAAGCGGGTCTTTAATTATGTAAGTTCACAAAATCATGACCCAGCTTGTAACTCTTGTAAGTCACCTTATTACAAGTTCAAAACAACTTTATACACAACACTTCTACTTCAAAGTACAGAAAATAGAAGCAAAGTGCATACACCGGGGCACCGGTATAAGCATAGTTACAAGCTAGTGCTTATACCGGTGTACCAGATTCCCGGCACCGGTCCGGATTCCTCCTATAATGAGCATGGCATTCCTCGGCGCGCGCTGAAACATAAAACTCTATAAGAGCTGCCTTGAATATGCTGACAATGTTTTTGGTCATTTCGAAGACGAGTATTGAAGTCGATTTGCTGAAAAGTTTACAACATATTTTTTTACCGATTGGAAATCTTTACTAATAGTTTTCTTTCATGTAAAAAAATTTTGATTTCATTCATAAATATTTTCTTATTAGATACTACTTCGTTCGCGTTGGGATGTCGCATGTGCGAAACAAGGGCGGGTCGCCAGTTTCTAGTGTAATTAACAAACAAGTGGATAGTCTACCCACGCAATTCCTAGGTGTAGGTACTAATTGCTCACAATATTACAAAATTGAACAAAAGTTATGTTCAACAGCTGAGCCAAAGCTGATAATATTGTTAAACATACATAATTTATAATTATAACTGATATACAAATTCAATTTAACATTATTCTCATGTAAGTAATTTAGGGAAATCCTCAAGTGTCAGCAATGTTTCTGAACCGAATCGAGTTACATTTTAGGTCTTGACTGCAGCGGAGCCCAAATGGAGAGTAATGTTTTTAGTTCGTATGTACGTATATCTGCATTTATGTTCCTAAAGGCTAAACGAGTGAGCCGATTTTAACAATGAGGTGTCCTTATAGTAGATTCGTCTTAATGGGGCAAGTGACACTGACTATATGTATCTAGAGCTAGGGGATCAAGCCTAGGACCCTGCGCTTGTCGCGCTTACAACCTCATTAAGGCAGTCTATTTCAACAAAGTGTCGTATCAACACTTAGGCCGCAAAGGAAGTTGGCAGTTTTGGGCTTGATATGGTTCAGTAATAAAAGCTTAACCAAAAATAAAAATATATTTTAATTGTTCTTTGCCTAATTTATCTTAGAGGTTAAGAATTGGAATCAAAAATCGAAATAAATAAGAAATAAAATGATTATGCCGTTGACATTTTGAAAAAACCAATAAAACAAAAACGGGCGCATGCTGGCTGGCGCGTGCCTATATCATGTCGACAGCAATTAAAACCTTTGAATTGAGAACTCATTAGTCGGGCTGTACTTCATTGGATCATTCACACCATACTTAACCTCACTGTCACAAATACGAAGATTTCTTTTTAATCCAATTACGTACATATAAAAAATGAATTTAAATTCTCTTGAAATACTCGATCATACCAAACTAATTTCATATCTGTACTGACATACACAATCTGAAGCCCAGCGTTCGATGGGCGTCTCCCATCAGTGTCCTTTGGAAGAGCCAAGCTTGCAGAGTGCAGCGTGCAGTTTAATGAAACTGCTCATATTGTAATTTTTTATATTTTTATGCCATGAGATTCTGGTTCGCACCTATACATATACTGACACTGAATAGAGGCGAGGCCAATTTCAATCCCAAATTATTTGATCACTTTACCTAAATGAAAAAAAAACAACTACGTAAACTAACTTGAATATGCTGTGCGTATACTAACTTTCAAGCTACTACATTGTGATATGGAGATAGGAGAAACTACTAGAAACCATTTATATTTGGGTACAACAAACTCCCAAAAGGCGACAACCCAAGCGAACAAAGCCAACGACAAACGCTAGTAATTACATAAAATATAACTCGTTTCCAGATAGTGTTTCTACGTTAAAACGGTTGTCTGTCTCCAGAGATTTGACTCAAACAAACGCAAACACAGCTCTTCCTCAGAAGTCTTGTGGTTTATTTGTTTAGATAATGTATGAGTTTTAAGCAATCTAATTATGGAGGAAACAGAGACGAAATCAGAAACAACAAACAAAATAAACTAAAGAAAAAATAAACAAATTACTCTTACGTCTTGCTAACTTTGGTTTTAACAAGAAATTGGCTGGCTTGTTTTCAAGATAAATGATTAGTTTAGCTATAAATTGTTCAAGTAATGACATTAGCCAACGTGATAAAATGATGGTTTGTTTCTAGTTTAAAAAGAACTAGTTATTTGCCATGATGCTACAGAATAACATGCGTATTTGGCTTATGAAAGCTCACATAGATGTCTCAGTCTACAGCTCTTTTAACCGACTTCCAAAAAGGAGGAGGTTCTGCATTCGGTAGGTTTTTTTTTTTTTTTTTTTTTTTTTTTTTCATGTATGTACACCGATTACTCCGTGATCTCTGAGCCGATTTACGTGATTCTTTTTTCATACGGTAGAAGAACCTCGCGCGGTGGTCCCATTTAAATTTTATTAACTTTATTTATTTATTTATTTATTTATTATTTATGTACACACAACATACAAAGGATAACAAATGCATATGAATCATTAGGTACAAAGGTACTGCTTATTTCTAAAGAAATTTCTGCCAGCAGACCTGCGACAGGATATTTGACAGGTATAAACGAAGACACAGTGTGTAGAATAATAAGAATTATAGATAATAGTCTCTAATACAACATTATATCAACAATATGTTAAAAATATACATACATTTATAAAATAAAATATTTAACTAAGATATATAAATATAATACCTAACTAAGCTAACATAAATAATATAAATATAAGAACAAAATAGAAATTTTATAAAGAAAGATAATGTTCTTTAACACGTCTCTTAAATATAGAAATTGATTGAGAATCACGTATGTTAGGCGGAAGCGAGTTCCACAATCTTACTGCATGAACAGAGAAAGAGAAGGAATAGAAATCAGTTTTATGCTGTTGAAATTTAAGAAGAGATTGAATGTGGGATCTACAATGAGCATCAGGAGTACGAGCATAAGAAAAACGCTCACGCAAGTAAGACGGATATGCTGGGTTATGCAGTACATTGTAAAGGAGACACAATATCCGAGTGTTCCTGCGAAGGCGGATCGGGAGCCACTTGAGTTCCTTGCGAAAGTGTGAAACGTGATCATACTTCTTGAGACCAAAAACAAATCGGATACAGATATTTTGCAACCGCTCAAGTTTATTTAACAGCTCCTCAGTGGCATCCAAGTAGCAAGCGTCAGCGTAGTCAATGATCGGCTGAATAAGTGTCTGAGCGAGGATTTTTAACCATGGATTTTTAACCATGTGTAATAAACGATATTTTTGGTGTATCTCGATGACATCATGACAATGATGAAAAAGTGATATTGTGTAAGTACATGAATTCCTGAATGCAATCGATCTCGATATTATACATACATAACATCACGCCGGTATTTCCCGCAAGGTTAGACAGAGGTGTATAGTACACACAATTTTTTTATGCTTAAGTCGCATTTGATGGAAGGCTAGGGAGCGAGCCTATTGCTATTATAAACTGAAACAAACACTGTTTTTAGGGTTCTGTACCAAAATGGTAAAAAAGGAACCCTTATGGTGCGACTGTCTGTCTGTTTGTCTGTGTGTCTGTCTGTCTGTCACACCTGCTTATATCAGCAACTACTAATACTATCGACTCGAAATTTGGAACATTTATAAAAAATGCTTGCCAAACTTTATTGAAAATAAAAAAAGTCATAAAATGTTTTTATTTTCATTGCAAAAGGGGCCGGAGTGGGGGTCCGAAATTTCAAAGTGGGGTTACTAGGTCAAGTGACATATCATATGAAAGGGCTTGATCTGCACATTTCAAAATATATTTTCATTTTATTTTATGTCTCACTGTTTTCGACATATGATGAAAAATGTCTGAAAAAATACCATTCCCCCCCCCTTATCTCCGAAGTTTGCAGAGCGAAAAATCTGAAATAATTAGAGTTGATAGGAATTGCCGAATTGACCCAAATATTGCACCAAAAATAAAACGATGTTCCTAACTAGTGCAGTTTTTTTTTTAAATCATCATAATTCCTTCACAAACAAACTTAGTTATGCGGTCCGGTTTTTTTCACTTTATACGTCCAAAACCGATACGGAACCCTCGGTGCGCGAGTACGACTCGCACTTGGCGGGTTTTTTGTTTACTGAAACGCTCTTATCCACCAACATCTATGAATATAAGTACCTATTTAAATTTGTGGAAGTAATCGATCTCGGTAAAAGTAGGTAGGTACATACAAAATGTGTAGCAAATACATAAATGATTTTAAGATACTTTATTGTAATTATTAACAACAATAAAATGGTTACACAGGTTACACTATACTAAAAAGATAAAAATAAAAACAGGTTTAAAAAAAACCGACTTCCAAAAACTACACTAAAAACTATGAAATAAAAATTTTAAACTTCCATAAATAAAAATCTAAATGTATATTGAAGTCGGCGGGGCCTAGCATAAAAATAAGCAACATTGTAGATTAAGGAGGAATGAAAGGAAATGTTAATTTGTCGAGGCGCAAAGCAAGCTTGCACACACTGCGCACGTTCTTCCTGTTCAAAGACTGAGAGTTAAAAACCTGAAGGGGCCCCGCCGACTTCAATATACATTTAGATTTTTATTTATGGAAGTTTAAAATTTTTATTTCATAGTTTTTAGTGTAGTTTTTGGAAGTCGGTTTTTTATTTATTTATTCAAAGAAGTTATACAAATTAATTAAAAAAAATATCCTTTCAGCCTGTCTATTAGCCAGATATCACCGTGAGACCTGTCAATTTGTTTGCGAACGTTCGAGGGAGAATGTCACGGTGAGATTCTGCCTCGAACGTTCGTAAACAAATAGAGTAAAAATAGACTGGCAGGACTTTAATAACTTTACCAAACTAACAGAACAGTCTCTCCTGAATTAAATCCATGGTCACCTTAACCGCAAGCTCTTGATAACTCAGCAAGTCTTGACAAAAATTGCTTTTACTACACTTCGTGCAGTATGTCACCTACCCGCGTTTTAACAACTGCAACATTTAAAACAAAAAATAATAATGTCGTTCTTTGCTTTTGTGTTTCAAATTTTATAGTATCGTATTTCAGAGCGATATATTTATTCTTTTAACCCGTTGACTGCGGGTACGTAGATCTATGCAAAGCACAGTAGATTTTTCGGTAGGAGTTGACTGGGAGGAAACGTCACGTACCTAATAAAAAAACCGGCCAAGTGCGAGTCGTACTCGCGCACCGAGGGTTCCGTATCGTTTTTGGACGTATAAAGTGAAAAAATCCGGACCGCATAACTAAGTTTGTTTGTGAAGGAATTTTGATGATTTTGAAAAAACTGTACTAGTTAGGAACATCGTTTTATTTTTGGTGCCATATTTGGGTCAATTCCTATCAACTCTAATTATTTCAGATTTTTCGCCCCGCAAACTTCGGAGATAAGGGGGGGAAATTGTATTTTTTCAGACATTTTTCATCATATGTCGAAAACTGTGAGACATAAAATAAAATAAAAATATATTTTGGAATGTGCAAATTAAGCCCTTTCATATGATATGTCATTTGACCTAGTAACCCTACTTTGAAATTTCGGACCCCCACTCCGGCCCCTTTTGCAATAAAAATAAAAATATTTTTGGACTTTTTTCATTTGCAATAAAGTTGAACAAGCATTCTTTATAACTGTTCCAAATTTCAAGTCGATAGCATAAGTAGTTGCTGAAATAAGCAGGTGTGACAGACAGACAGACGAAGTCGCACCATAAGGGTTCCTTTTTTACCATTTTGGTACGGAACCCTAAAAAGGAAAATTCAGTACAAAGTGAATAAGCAAGTTCATTATCTCAAACTAGCACTTTGCCCGCGACTTCGTCCGTGTGAACCATAGAAACTGTTAAACTGTACATTTTTTTGGGATAAAAAGTAGCTTAATTTACTCAATGTAAATGTAGCTTTCTGCTGGTGAAAAAAAAAATCAAATCCATCCAGTAATTTTTGAGTTTATTCATTATAAACAAAAAAGTGTAGAAAGGTGAACATCTCGCGATCCAAGGCTGTACAAAATTAATATAATACCTTGCTTGGTAATAATCGCCTTATATTAAGTACCTACTCGATTGTTCTTTGTAGGGTTCTTGGAGATAATAGATTTAATAATACGTATATTCATACATAAATGTAGGTACTAAAATATGTATATCTAATAGAGTATGCTTCTACTCAAAGGTTTTGTTGACCCTTTTAGCTTATGACCGTATGACCTAGTGGCAGTAAGTAAAACTTTACCTACAAACCAAAACATATGCAAATCTCACTTTTTAGGCTTCCGTACCTCAAAAGGAAAAACGCAACCCTTATAAAATCACTTTGTTGTCCGTCTGTCACAGGACACCTACATTTTTGAAAATACAGGGTGGCAGGTTAAACAGTGGAAATATTTTAAGGGGTCATTGTACTCATCATTATGAACAACTTTTACTATGGGACCAACCCTGAAATCGCAAAAAAAAAATCAGCTGATCCATACATTTACGTTCACATAACTCAACAAAATGTATTTTTTTTACACCATTCTTTAACTTATTTTTTATCACGGCTTACAGAAAGAGACCATACACTTCCTGAAAATACAGATGTTATTATCTTTATACCATTCCCCCTCTAAAAAGCTTATTTTATTCACTGAAAATAGTGAATCAAAAGCACTTTTACTCACTGTTTTGATGTTTGAAAATGGAACACACCAATGTATTTGACCACAGATTTAAAGAACCTATGCTAGATGCGGCACGTTATTAGATTGTATGAAAACCGAACGTGTCATCTTTTTTATACCTACGATAACTTCATTTGGTGAGCCAGCCATTTAGTGATGTGCTCAGAGTAAACAGAATTGTTTCAATCACTAAGCGTCACTGAGCTAACAAACTTTTTTTAGTACGAACAGTCGAACATGCAGGGCACGCTTGGTCGTGGCTTGCCGTATCTAGTGTAAGTGTAATCTGTGTATTCGACCTATATTGATGTGTTCTAAATTCAATTTGATTGGTCGACATTTTCGACAAGGAGTTTAGCATTAGAATAAAAACTGTTTTGTGTTCTTTGCTGTCCTTAGTAAATTGGCGCTATTTTGAATACTGTAAGTTGTACGAACACAATGTTTAGTGTTACTTTAATCTTTAATTTTGTGTTTGTTTAGTGTTGTTCTAATCGATTAAAAATGCATTCTAGTGATGAAGATGTGTTAACACCTGAGTTTGTGAAAGAGAGGGCGGCCGATATAGTGGAAAGGTGGAAAGCTTGCTACCCAAAAAATCACAGCTGGTTTACATCAAAGCCAATTTAACTTTACTTTTTCTTCATTATATGTATATTTTCACTTAAATCTTTCTTTTTCTCGTAGTCATGGTATAAAGTATAGTATGCAACTCTTGAATAAAACGGATTTATATCGAGGGCCATGAATCGCTCGCGTCGCTCAGGATTCTAACACTTCAATCACTCGCTACGCTCGTGATTCAATCATCATGAATCACTCCCTACGGTCGTGATTCAATCGTTAGAATCCTTCACTAGCTCGTGATTCATCTATGGCCCTCGCTTTAAATCCGTCTTTTATTCACTAATTGCATAATATACTATAGTCTACTAGTCTATCTATAGATGTAGGCCGCACCATCGATGTAGGTCACAATCGCAACGCCAGTACCTAAACAAGCAAAACAAAGTAACAATAAGTATCCCAATAATTGGCGAGTCATCGTTATTGTGCACAATAACTTGGCATAACGCGCGGCTACAAAAGATTGGAGCAATCATCGTTAAATTAAGTCATGCACTAGATATGTGCAGATACGATATACCTACAGCGTGGCAGGTTAGACAGCGGAAAAATTTAAAGGGGTCATTGTACTCATCATTATGAACAACTTTTACTATGGGACCAACCCTAAAATCGCAAAAAAAAATCAGCTTTTCCATTCATTTTGTTGAGCTATATGTAAACATAAATGTATGGAACAGCTGATTTTCTCCCGAAACTTCCATATAAGGTCATAATGTGACCTTAAAAGAAAGTTTCGGTTTCGGCCATAAGTTTCGGTTTCAGTCGGACACTAATAGAAATCAATGCACTTGATACATGATAAACAGATTTCCTAAAGACCGAAGGCAGGTATATCATATACAACCTATTCTCCCATCTGTTAACCCCGTTAACTTTGTCCGTATTGTTTTATGTGGAACGTAAAATGCTTATAATCGCGCCCGGCGGCATGGCATCGCATTTATAGCAAATTCGTTACCCCTTTCTTTATGGTTCACCAAACGACTGCTTTTATGTCGTGCGTTTATCCCCGTGGGTGTTTCGGGTGTTCGGGCTTGTTGACAGTCGCTGATCAATCGATCTGCGAGGTTGAGCTGCGCTTGCTGTGGTCAGTTCTTGGATGGGTGATAATATTACCGCTATTACTTTTTTTTTATTTTTTTATTCGATGATAGGCGAGATCCCTACCGATGAGATGAAGATGGCGGTCAAGCGCAAGCTTGACCGCCATCTTCATCTCATCAGGGGTTCATCATCATCTTCAGGGTTTCAAAAATTGACCGGGGGAAACCCGGACACTTTGTGTCAGGGGAACCCTGATTGATGAAAAAAATTTTCGGGGGGGAAAAATACTCAATTTCACCCAAATGTCCGGGGATTTTAAAGTTTTTGTCCGGCGTCAGCAATTTAGGTGATGGCAGCCCTAGTCAAGTGCAACAGACGTACGGTTAAATACGAAAATAATTTGGTAAAAAACCCACCGTGCACAAACTCCCTCAGTCGCATCACACAACACAGGAAATTAAACCGCAACCGCTCTCATTATAAATTGAAAACTTTCATCTGTTATCGCTTATTTTAATCACGCTTTACAATTTCTGCCACAGATAACCAAGGCAACAGTTTTTTCGCTCAATGAAAATTATTCTCCAAATAAAATATCGGCTTATCGGATTTTCAGCGCTAGTCACACGAATATAATACAGGCTTTTAACTGATTGGTTAAATAACGAAATTAGTTGGTTAAGTAACGTAGTTTAATTGAAAGTTCAAATGTAATTTTATGGTTTACCGCAATCGTTGATCATTATTTGGAGGAATTTTCGAGAGTAGGTACAGGGTTGTAATTGGGTCGGGAGATGGGTGTGTAATGTTAATTTGTTTTAATTTTCATTTAAACACGAATAAAAAATAAGACAGACTATATTGAATACAATACGCCAGTTTCATCATCTTTAGAATAAATTCCGTTTGACTTATTTGGGAGAAACTTTCATACAAATTCTGTTCCATTTTTCAATTTACATGGAAAAAAGTAAAAAAAATAACTAAGTCAACATCCACTCCACCCCTCGTTTTTCTCTTTTATGCCTTTCTCAAGTATATTACAGAGAAAAAAGTTAATGAACTATGGTGACTGAGGTTTTTGTAAAAGCTAAAATGAACATGAACCATGTCAATAAACCAAATGAGAAAATGCATGCAAGTCAATAAAGAAAAGAAAACTACAACATCGTTTAAAATTCTTAAAAAAAACTTCGCGATTACCTCCTAAATGATAAAATAATATTTAAATACTGATTTTTGCTGTAGTAAAATGAAAGATTAAACGAAACCATTATTTTGCTAACTGAAATTAGCAAAGTTTTCTCATTATTTCTGCACTCCCGGGCTAACATGCGCGCCGCGACAAATTTTGTCGACTGTTTTGTCTCGCTCTTACTCGTGGGAATACGAGACAAATGCACGATAAAAGCGTCGAGAAAATTTTGTCGCGGCGCGCATGTTAGCCCGGGAGTGCAGAAATAATGAGAAAACTTTGCTAATTTCAGTCAGAGCGCCTACTCTGAACATTTTCACGTGATTCCTATTGCATCTGACGTGATGTTAAGTTTTAAATAATTATAGTTAAGTGTTATCCTATCCTACTCCTACTAATATCCTACTAATATTATAAAATAATGTGAAAGTTTGTAAGGATGTATGTATGTATGTATGTATGTATGGATGTTTGTTACTCTTTCACGCAAAAACTACTGAACGGATTTTGATGAAACTTTACAGTAATATAGCTTATACATCAGAATAACACATAGGCTACTTTTTATCCCAAAAACGCGGGCGAAGCCGCGGGCGGAACCTAGTTTATTATAAACGTGAAATTTTGTGAGGATGTATGGATGTTTGTTATTCTTTCACGCAAAAACTACTGAACAGATTTTGATAAAAATTTACAGTAATATAGCTTAAACATCAAAATAACACAAGCTACTTTTTATCTCAAAAACGCGGGCGAAGCCGCGGGCGGAAGCTAGTCTGGTAATATTTTTCTGCAAAATACGAGTTTCTGTGATTGTGTTTTTCATGATGTTGTTTCGTTTTTACTACTAAAGACGTCATAGATTTAGAGTTGACAAGAAAAATGAAATAATGCGGAGGAATGAGGAAAATGTCGCCAGAAAAGTTTTCATTATAAAATGTGGATGGCTATAAGAATAGAGGAAGACCAATGAAACGATGGGAACTGTGTAAAAGATAATATTACTATTGAAAGTGGTGAATATTGAGATGACTGCTGATAGAGATGTATGGAAAAAATAAAATAGGGCAAGCATTCTTTATAACTGTTCCAAATTTCAAATCGATAGCATTTGTAGTTGCTGAAATAAGCAGCTGTGAGAGACAGACAGACGAAGTCGCACCATAAGGGTTCCTTTCTTACCATTTTGGTACGGAACCCTAAAAAGACGTGCTGCTCCGACCACCAAATAAATTAGAATTTAGAATTAATTCCACCTTACACTATAATGCACCCGAATCCATCCCTGCGTATACACTCCAAACTCATCCAATAACAAATGTGAGGCTCTAAATTATACATTATCTCGTGAGGTCGGTACAGTCGCGCGCATAAATTAATACCTACTGTGATTCACGATTTACGAGCGTGACAATTAAATTTCGTGTCTGTACTGAAATAAAAAAGAATTGGTCGAATGAAGTTTTATTGTGATCGTTGCGTATCATCTGTCATAATAAAATACGCCACTGAAAAAGTTTTTTAATTTTTCATGTGTCGTATTATTCATCATTTTCCATTTATTTATTTTCAATTCCTTTCCAAATATTATTTATTTCGGCTACGGTTTATCAGTCAAAGACTGTGTGTGCCATTGCGGAAATTATGTGAATGTTAGTAAAAATATACAAAATTCGGCCTCAAGGCCTTATTTTACGAAATACGACATACACAAATGTACACGAAAAAAAAACAGAACATATTTTTAAATCAGCTAAAGCCAATAAGGATTGCCCAAAGTATCATTCTTACCCATATAATATTTCAGCTTAGTGTGCCGACGAAAATTTCTAGCTACAACTGTTTCTAACATTAAATTTCACGACGTCAACTGCAAATTAAACTTTCTTATGAAACCACTAACTTATTTAGTTTTTGGTTTTACTGTCAATAAAGTCGCTACTCGCTGAAACTGTGTGAACAGTTTTAAATGAACGTCTTAAGTACCGCGCGCGCGATACGAAAGATTATTAAAACTGGTTACGGGTGGTTATAGCCGGAGTGAACTGGTTTTATCCGGTTATGTCCCGATGGTACAGCGAAATTGTTATTTTTATTTTCTTCGCGATGTGAGCTAAAATTTGAAGCTTTCAAAATAAGTCCCGCTTGTTCTATTTTGTTTATAAATCTCTAAATTTATACAATGGTATAACTAGTCGTGATTACCTACCTAATTAAAAATAACGCGCTATATTTTCGCTCATGACTGTACCATTTTAGACACAATTTTGTGTTAAATATACAATATGTAGAATATACAATTACCTAATTAAAGCAAGTCTTGGCTCAAGTACTTAAGTACCTACTTTCGTTAAAACTCAAACTATAACAGTACAGTACTATAACAGTACCCATACAAAATAAGTACTTAAACAAATAACTGTAAACGACGTTAAACACAAAAACGCGCAACATAAGGCAGTCATTACATTTTATTGTTATACAATGCTTTTATAATAATGTGAAATTAACGTCGAGATAAAAACCACAGGAAATTTGGCACCACAAGTGGCAGGAATGCCGCCATCGCCAGGGGGCGCTGGTTTACTCGCTGGAAAACTATTCTATACACCCGGTGTTACTTACTTGCAAAATCTATACTAGAGGTTTCCACATTTTTAGGGTTCCGTACCAAAATGGTAAAAAAGGAACCCTTATGGTGCGACTTCGTCTGTCTGTCAGTCTGTCACACCTGCTTATTTCAGCAACTACTTATGCTATCAACTTGAAATTTGGAACAGTTATAAATAATACTTGTTCTACTTTATTGCAAATAAAAAAAAGTCCAAAAATATTTTTATTTTCATTGCAAAAGGGGCCGGAGTGGGGGTCCGAAATTATAAAGTGGGGTTACTAGGTCAAGTGACATATCATATGAAAGGGCTTGATTTGCACATTTCAAAATATATTTTTATTTTATTTTATGTCTCACAGTTTTCGACATATGATGAAAAATGTCCAAAAAAATACCATTCCCCCCCCTTATCTCCGAAGTTTGCGGGGCGAAAAATCTGAAATAATTAGAGTTGATAGGAATTGACCCAAATATGGCACCAAAAATAAAACGATGTTCCTAACTAGTACAGTTTTTTCAAAATCATCAAAATTCCTTCACAAATAAACTTAGTTATGCGGTCCGGATTTTTTCACTTTATACGTCTAAAACCGATACGGAACCCTCGGTGCGCGAGTACGACTCGCACTTGGCCGGTTTTTTTCTCATAGACCACTTTAAAAAAAATCTTGATTTCAGTGGACCAAGCGAACATTTAACCAAATTTTCGTGGAGCCTTACAACTTGTGAACCTCCGTTTTTTTTTACGCCAACATAGACCCCCGTCGAGTCCCCTGTGGATCCCTGAGTGTCCACCTGGACCATTTTCCAAACAGCTCAACCGGTTGAGAGGAACTGGTCTAAAATTCAGTTGCAAGATTTCGCTCAGTACGCACACGGAAAGTTAAATAAAAGCTTGTAAAAACAAGAGCGAGACACAAATCCGCCTAAAACAGCTTATTTTATTGTTAATAATAAATAAATAAGTAAAAAAAAACAGATAAAACTATTAATCTCATCTATAAGTACTAAAAGACTTTTCTGTGTGTATTTTGCAAAAGTTTTGCCAACTTCTTGATAGGTAAGCGAACATTACTGTGAATACTGTACTAGTTAAAGCTATGGAAAGTTCACTAGCTACTTAATAATTTTTTATAAATTCAGTTATTTGCTCACACTTCATATCCGTTATTCACCGTAAAATATAGAGGAAGGATACTTAAGATTTAATTAAACACATCTACCAACTTCAATCAATTAATTAGTTTAATAATACTTATTTACAATCACATTAAATTCATTTCCTTTTCTTGGTAAACAGTTGCAATTAATCGTTGTTCGATATTGTACTGATCAAAGGAAAGCATGGGCTATGGATATAGCACAGTTGCACAGTTACACAGTTGCGCAGTTGCACACTTGCACAGTTGCACACTTGCACAATTGCACAGTTGTACACTTGCACAGTTTTAAAGCGATTATTCCATACTTTCCTTTGATCAATGCAACCATTGCACAACGATTGATTACGAGTGTGTCCTTGTACACAATTTTAAACAAAAATAATAATTAGATCCTACTCAATAAATAAGGTCTTGCACTCACACACAAACTTTTAAATATACAGAATGCGAAGTTAATTCCCTCAATAATTTGATTTACGTTGTGATTCAAACGTGCAATGCCAGCATAAACAGCACGCGCATCATGACCAATTCCATCTCTATTCTACCACAAATAGACAAAGTTCTTTCTATCCAACTCGTTATCTCTTCTGCCTGAGCACGCGGCGACCCGTGCACCGCGTTGTAGACTTTTGTCGACTGAAGAATGAAAACATTTCACTAACTTAATTTTTAACATCGCCATGCTTAAATCGGTAGAAATCTTTCTACAATCTGTCATTTTGTCTATTCTTCCGTCGAAAAAACCCGTTTCTATAGTGGTCATGCTACGCATGCTGAACCAACACACATCTATCTAATAGGCGAATACAAACATTGCGAGGCATGCGCACTGCGCAGCGCATGGTGCTAATCGCATGCTTCGCAATTGTGGACGTTCATATTCGTGGTGAGGCATGTGCTAATGTAGGTATATCGAGCCGTGCGTTGCGAGGCGTGCGCGGTGCATGCCTTTGCCTCGCAATGTCCACCCTGCCCCCCTATACAAGTTACTTTTCTGTTAGCGTTAACGCCAAACGCTACGGATAAAATGTATGGAAGTGACATTTGTGAGTCACGTGACTTTTCCGCAGGCAATGCCATTGCCATACATTTTATCCGTAGCGTTTGCGCTAACAGAAAAGTAACTAGTCTAAGGCCTCTGTCCCGTTCATATTGAACACACGTCCACATAAATCCAACGAAAATACAAAATATGCAGAAAACAGGAACATCGTCCAAACAACTCCCTTGAGACGAACTAATAAAGATTTACATTCCTATTTGGCGTTGAGTATGGGTTAAACGGCTTCTGATTTCGCCGCCTATATGGCCCAGGAGGGCCATACTCCTCGTGATGGTGGTCGTGATGGCCGTGGTACTCAGGCTTCTGCTTGATGTAGCTCAGGAACCAGCCGAAGATGTAGCCAGCTTTGTGGAGAAGCAGCCAGAACGCGAAGGCGTATATTAGCTTGAGGATGAAGATCTTCTTGATGACCAGGTCTACGAAGTATACTGGAATGAGAAAGAATGTGGTTAGTGATTTCAATATAGGATTTTGTAAATTTTTGGTTCTAGGACATGCCAGTTTCCTCACAATGTTTTCTTTCACCGTTTTTAGAGCTGTAGAAATAACTTGCACAAGTGCGCGCCTGCTGGGATTCGAAACCACGACCAACGACTCCTAAGTCGAGGACCCTTACCACTGGGAAACCACTGCCACTATAGAAGATACTAGCTAATCCGTCCCGGCTTCGCACGGCAAAAATTTAATTTATACAAAGATTGGATCACGGGTTAAAATTTTTTAGCGCGGAAATCTAGTTCTTCTTCTAAAATAAAAGTAACCTAAGTCATTCTTATAAAATCAGCTATCTGCCAGTGAAAGTCGCGTCAAAATTGGTTCAGCCGTTGTGGAGATTAGTCGGAACAAACAGACAAATAGACGAAAATTTAAAAATCGTGTTTTTGTTATAAATACCGTGTAATTATATACTTTCATATGCATTTAGTGAAAAGGTGAAAAGCTGTTATTTTGACATGACACACTTCAATTTTATTTATTTGTATAGACGACAATGCAATATCATCGCCTCGTTTTCAGCGGCAAAAAGTAATATAATATTTATTTTATGTAATAGCGAAACATCTAGAAAAGATAAGAAATGTCTAGTACCTAATTCCTATTCTCAGTATCCTCATATTCATACTAAACTAAGCACAAATCCGTAAGTTTTTTGGACATAACAATAAAGCCAGCTTAGTAAAGTAATTGGTTCGTCCGTCCATGCGTGAGGGAGTATTTTATAAAGCAATCTTATTTATTACATTAATATTAACAAGTTGTAGAAGAATCCTTGTTTATAAAGATGTGGACTTATCTTTTCATGTTTAGTTTGTTTTCTTTATTTAATAGACATCTGGATCATAAAGAAAGATTACCTACGTACTGTCTTCTATACCTACTTTCTTTTTTACGGGGTCTACTTTGTCGGAAATAATGGTGCCAATTCTGCCGGCCTAGCATGACCACGATAGAAACGGGTTTTGTCTACAGAAGAATAGACAAAGTGACAGATTGTAGAAAGATTTCTACCGTTTTATGCATATAATGAAGAGATTAAATATTTTTATTCTTTAGTAGACAAAATTCTGATAAACCAACGGGTCGCCGCGTGCTCAGGCAGAAGAGATAACGGTTTGGATAGAAAACTTTGTCTATCCTTCGGTAGTAAGCGCTAGAATTGTCATGCTAAGCGTGCTGATGTACCTGCATCCCACCAAACTAATTTTAATCATACTATAACCCTTTCTTTCAAATATCATTGAAAAAGGACAGAAAATATTAACAACTGTCAAATTAGTCTACGCTCTTGTCATTTACGGGAAATTAGTCGCAACCTGTTGCTATGACGACTGGACTGTAAAATTAATCGTAGCTTGATTCTACGCTTATCTTGTTGATTGGCATACTAAATCTATACCTATTATAAAGAAAGAGTACGAATTTTGTGAGTAATCTCCAGAACTACTGAGCCGATTCTGAAAGTTCTTTCACTAATAGAAGGCTACATTATCATCATCCGCCTAGCCTTTTCCCAAACATGATTGGGGTCGGCTTCCAGTCTAACTGGTTGCGGCTGAATATCGATATTTTACATGGAGCGACTGCCATCTGACCTCCACAACCCAATTATTGGGGAATACCGGTATTCGAATGTTAGACCAGTTGTCAGGCTTTTGGGCTCCTGACTACCCGTAACGACTGTCAAAGACATTCATATGACAACGGAGGGGTCTCAATATGTTAAGAACGGTCACCCATCCAAGGACTGACCGCGGCAAGCGCAGCTTAACCTCGCAGATCGATCGATCAGCGCGGCTGTCAGTTAGCCACGAGCCCCTCAAAAGAAGGCTACATTATCACTGAGTGCTATATGCTACTTTTTATCCAGAAACTGCACAGTTCTTGTGAGTCAAACGGATGAAGACGCGGGCAAAGTGCTAGTGACGTGATAAAACAAATATTAGGTACTTGAAATCAATCAAAAAACTTTAAGCAATAAAACATGCAATATTATTGAAATGGTGACAAATAGCGTCGCACTATTGCCATGAGCCAACTGAACCGATAAAGTGGTATTCGATAATCGCTTTCCAATGGCTGTGCACATTTGAATTTATTGAACTCCATCCATTTGCAATTTAATAAAATTTATTTATTGTCCCTGCATATTGAGTTTGAGTGATGCTAAGATATCTATCTGAGTCCATTATAAAACTTTAAAAAAGCCATGTCTGTACATTGAAGATATTCCAGAAAAAACATTAAATACAACGACGTAAACTTGACCAAGAAATATATTTTTGGAATTTTTGTCTGTTAGTGCGCGCATTACGCAAAAAGTACAGAACGAATTTCGATGTAGTTTCCACAGTTGGGTAGCTTCATTCATCATTAGATGAATGGATGGATGGAATGGACTAGCCACCCTACACTGAGGAGGCTGTCAAGCTGTATCTCTGGTTCATCCCACCGAATAATTTCGGTGGGATGAACCAGAGATACAGCTTGACAGCCTCCTCAGTGTAGGGTGGCTAGTAATATGACTCTTCATAGTACTAGCCACCCTACACTGAGGAGGTCATTTATAATGGTCAATTATTATTGTGATCCACGCGGACGAAATCGCGGGCAAAAGTCAAGTAGGTAAAGCAATATAACAATAAAGTGTCTAGAATATATTTACGTTTGCAGATTTTCGAACCAATGAATTGAGATTTGCAAATCGTTTTGAAACTATGCGATTATTTCTAATGAATTGGACGAAAAAAATGCTTCTCTCTTATTATTTAAACTGTTGGGGCCGTACCACAAAAAAGATAAACACGTGTTCAACACGAATGCTACCAAAAATAATACGCACTTGTTTTAGCACTAACTTGTCTAAAACAAGTGAGTATTATTTTTGGTAGCATTCGCGTTTAACGGGTGTTTATCTTTTTTGTGGTAAGGGTTTTGATTGTTAACTTAGCGTTTGTATTTTGTATCACAAAAGTGTTCTTATTGACTTTTAACACTTAGTTTATAACTTTTAAAATCTTAATGTCATTGTTATTCCATGTTTATTTCAGCTATTTTCAATGATAAAAGCTACAATTAGACCTAGCGAGAAAAACTTACTAAATAGTCCTATTTTTTTCTTCTTCCCTCTCTGTTCAACTGCATTTTCTAACCCCTCACAGAACACAACATACAAAAACACTAGCAACACTGTCAACTGACGCATTTTTTACTGGCAACACCAAAAAAGAG
The DNA here is from genome assembly GCA_948465475.1 of Thalpophila matura. NCBI lineage: Eukaryota > Metazoa > Arthropoda > Insecta > Lepidoptera > Noctuidae > Thalpophila > Thalpophila matura. The sequence goes on from OX419177.1 coordinate 20,766,735, forward strand.
CAAAGGTCAAAAATTATTATATTATTTTTTTAAATACCGCTTTTATTGTCTGTGTTCACCATGAATCGATCGCGTAATGGTCTGAAATCTTACATACAGTAATTTTTAGTCTTTCAAACCGCGAATGGGTGCTAATTGAAGGAAAGCTGTGTTTGTTTAGTTACCACTTTCTAAGGAACTGCTAAACTGTATAATAAAGTTATGCTGAACTTGACAATGTTGAAAATTATTTTCTCATAGTTAGACAGTTATTATGCAAGACGCTGCATAGAATTTCATGACTTGTCCTTTTTAAGGGAAAACGTAATAAAAGAAAGTGTTTGTCGGTTTGTGTTGAATAACTCGGTAACTGTGGTGTAAATGTTACTCAATTTAAATGTATAAGTACATATTGTTACACAATTACCTTCCATAAACAGTTGAGCGCCGGCTTGATGGTAAATTACACGATTGCAGAATGAAACACCGAATGCTTTTCCTGGAAAAATAAGTAGATATTATCTACTTATTTTTCCAGGAAAAGCATAAGAAAAGCAGAATGAAACACCGAATGCTTTTCCTGGAAAAATAAGTAGATATTATCTACTTATTTTTCCAGGAAAAGCATTCGGTGTTTCATTCTGCAATCGTGTAATTTACCATCAAGCCGGCGCTCAATAACAAGAACTAAAAATTATGCACAAAAAAGTTTTAAACACAAAATTATTATATTATAATAATTTTGTGTTTAAAACTTTTTTGTGCATAATTTTTAGTTCTTGTTATTTTTAACATAATATCACGCTTGTGTTGCATGAAACTAGGGTAACCAGAGGTGAATAATAATATTATAACCACGTTTCACTAGTTGTTCATGGGACTAATCCCATGCACAGAAATCTTAATAATAAGTCAATAGAAATGTTTTACTACCAGACATACATTTTACACATATTTTACTACCAGACGCGTGTAACCGGTTCGCAGCAGACGTCTTTTACATACAATGCAATATAAATTAAACTAAATTCCGTTCATACACGTCACATTTTTAAACGCACGCTCTTGATGTTTTAAGCTCATTTCAGACTACACTATATTATATAGCATCTATCCTATTATAAAATTGTAAAAGAGCCGTGTCTGTAGGTACATTGAAGATATTCCAGAAAAAACAGTCGGGATAAGGTACTGGGACGTAACTATACCTACCCGAAAAGATTTTTTTTAAATTTTTGTCTGTTTGTGCGCGCATCACGCGAAAACTACTGAACGGATTTTGATGTGGTTTTCACAGTTCGATAGCTTATGGTCCAACTTAAAATCTAAGCCACGTTTCATCTGATTCCGCTGAAAAAAACCAGAGATACAGCTTGACCTCTTGGTAGTACTAGCCAACCTACACTACGGAGGTCATTTAAACTGGTCGAATCATTGTAGTCCACGTGGACGGAGTCGCGGGCAAAAGTCTAGTTATAGCATATAGTTGTCTTCATAGTACGCTATAGTATATAGCATAATAGCTCATAGCAGTCATAGCACGACAATATCGCGCACCATACATTGTTATGGACACGTTCACACTGTGCTATACTATATAGTATGGCACGCTATACTATATAGCATACGCTATACTATGTATATAGTATAGCATAGTCTGAAGACAGCTTAATGCTATATAGTATGGCGTAGTCTGAAGACAGCTTTACTCGTCATGGCGATTTCTATTGACTTATTAATTAGATTTCTGTGGTCACATGTAATATGGAGCGCTATTACCATAACCGAGCATCTCTTTCACACTGAAATAATCATGAAATAGTCATGGTTTACCAGGGTACGATCATCAATTTTCACCAAGGTAGGTTACCTATACACAATTTGTACCAAGTTACGCTCAATTTTCACCTGGGTACGCCGAATTTTCGCCAGGGTACGCTGAATTTTTACCAGGGTATCTACCCCTTACAAAAAAGTTTCTTTTGGTGCAATATCAATATTTTACCTGGAGCGACTGCCATCTGACCTCCACAATATATTAGAATACAACGCATTTGTCACTGTGATTCCGACTGGGACCGACTAGGTGCTCCCCGAGGCACGGAAGGGTTTCGATGTGCAACGAATGGTTACCCATCCTTAGACCGACCGCGACCAGCGCAGCTTAACCTCGCAGATAGTTCAATCAGCGCCGCTGTTATTTAGCTACGAGCCCCTGAGAATACGTTATATTATATCTACTCGTAGGTAATTAATTAACAAAGAGAAATATATCGTTCTCTCTATGCCTCAAGGGGACTGCATATTATCTACTTGATAGTAATATTATTAATGTAATGCCATAAAATACCTATTTCTTGAAGATAATTATGTTAAATATATGGAATAATTGAGTTACATTTTTTTCGTTGTATATTATTATTATAGACGAGTTGCGAAAGCCTGGCGTTTATCGGACAAGGCAAATCTAATTAAATGTTTAAAATGTAGTTCTAATTTCAAATCAATGATCGCGACTGCATCGATGTAAATACGCGACTGTATTGGTTTAGCATAACTAACGAAATGAAATGATGATGAAATGATGAAATTGATGTGATTCTCGCGGGTTCGATATCAATATCGAACCCGCGAGAATCACCCGCCTGTATCGCTGCAGCTCGATAGTAGCGATGCAGAATCGTGTCGTGGGCAACGTCCCTAAAGGACACGGCAGACGCCCATAGAACGCTGGGCTTCAGATTGTGTATGTCCGTACAGATACGAAATTAGTTTGGTGTGATCGAGTATTTCAAGAGTATTTAAATTCATTTTTTATTTGTTTTTGTACGTAATTGGATTAAAGAGAAATTATCGTATTTGTGACAGTGAGGTTAAGAGTATGGTGTGAATGCTCCAATGAAGTACAGCGCGACTAATGAATTCTCAATTCAAAGGTTTTAGTTGCTGTCGACATGATATTCTGTGGAGGCACGCGCCAGCCAGCATACACCCATTTTTGTTTTATTGGTTTCTTCAAAATGTCAACGGCAAAATCATTTTATTTCTCATTTATTTCGATTTTTGATTTCAATTCTTAATCTCTAAGATAAATTAGGCAAAGAACAATTAAAATATATCGTTATTTTTGGTAAAGCTTTTATTACTGTACCATATCAAGCCCAAAACTGCCAATGTCCTTTCCTTTATTTTTGAATTTACGAATACCATTTATATCCAAAATGTTGATGACACCAATATCAATTGATAGAGCGGTGCAAATATACCTACACGATCCCGGGATCGCTGTCGATAAATATGACGTGGACGGTATCACTCGGGATGGGTAGGGGCATAAATAAGGAGCGCCAGTATTAACTGAACCGTCGGATATCCCGTGATTTTTTTATGAAGTCCCTGAATTTGATATGTTAGAATTTATTTCACGGGATGGTGTGTCGAAGTGCTATTGTGTAAGGACCTTCAATAAGGCTTTATTTTCGACATCTTTTGTGGGCTTTTTTTTTGTGTGGTGACTTAAATTCCATCATGGTACTTTTTTCATTACTTGTGCAGTAGGTACTTGTGTGTTAGTGCTTTTTACCACATTTTTTTTCATGTGTTACGTACAACCAAATAAATCTAAATAATAAATCGTCAAGGCGACTAAACTTGTCGCCACTCTTATGCAAATTATGTGTCTTACTTACTTACATTGCGTTTAAAAAAAATACATGATGTGCATTGGATATAACAGATGTGTGCTGTGAAAACCGCCAACATGCGTCCGGGTAGATAACATTTTCTATTGACTTGACTTATTATTTAGAATTCTGTGCGTAGAACGTACATCACAGTCGGCATAACTATCAGTAAATGTGTATTTCCTTACATCATTGGCATACAACTAAGATATAACATCACATTATTGTAGAAGGGTACTGAAAATAGCTTGACCTAGAATATTTCCCAAAATAATGTTATATCTGAATAAAGTGAAGACCTAGTAACGTTGGTCGCACCTGAGTAAGGGACGGTGACCGTAATCGTTCATTTTTAGGAGTCCCGCGATTATCCCGACAGCACTAAAAATAGGGTTGGCACTCCGTTGGCAGTTCGTATTACGAATTTTATTATGTATCGTGACTAGGGTTGCCAGTGTTGTTTTTAACAAATATATGTGGTTATATTTCAGGATATTACCAGAAAAATATAGTGGATGGCGAAAAAAAAAATATAGTAAGTAGGTATGTAAATTAATATTTTATTTTTTAAATGTTTTTTTACTACTTTGAATCTTTATTTTTAGAATTATGAAAATAATGATGTTGCTTAATTTTTTAAACTAAAATATTAAAAATTTTTCGCCTACTATATTATATTCTTTAACGCTGGCGAAGCCGCGCACGTAAGCTAGTTCTAAAATAATTATTAATATTTACCTTTCAAAATCTTTCGTGTATTCAGTATTCAACGTAAGTGCTGATGTTGTCATTGAACATGTCAAATAAAAATATGACAACTTTCTTTCATAAATGTTCACATTACGTCAATTTGCCAGCCCTGCACCTCGGTAAATCGGTACATTCACCGGCGGAAGTTGTAGAATTTATTCACTTTATTACAAGCGATATGTTATGTCATTATGTACCACATTTGTGCGCAAGTGTAATAGTGACATAGTGATGGATCCCTGTTTGCGTTATTTATGAGCGTGTGACAAATATATGAGTGTTGAGGTAAATAAAATAGAAAGGGTTGATAAAATAGGAATACGAATATTTTTGAGCTACATAATCTATTACACAAACAAGACCCACCCGTGTCTTTTGCTCGTCTCCTAAGGGTTATAGCGTGATATCAAATAGCCTATAATATTCCTCATAAATCCTGCTATCATATATAATTATTTTTTTTTAAATCCGAGTGGTATTTCTAAAGTTTAGCGCGTTCAAACAAACAAACAAACTCTTCAGCTTTAGTATAGATTAATTACAAAGTAGTTGATACGTTTAACAGTGAGCGCACTACTCCAGGGCCTCATACATAACTTCAAACAGCACTCACGGGGCTTCATACATTTATCTCATAATACATAACACCATTACATTAGCTCATACAGTAACAATATTAACGGAAATCGCAAAATAAATCAAATTCCTCTACCATTGTCATGATAACTTCGTCCATACATCTCGGAAACAGTCCGTACTTCATTACGGGATTACAATATGTAACAAATCGCGGCTATTATTATAACAAAATTGCCTGCCTTAAGCCGTGCCCAATAAAGTATGACATTACGGGACTGAGTTCCCGATAATGTAGTAACGTCCCTAGTGGACAGTGCTGGTCAAAGATTTTTATTTGACTGTAAATAATAATCGGTTCTCTATTAATATCAGAAAAACCGGACAAGTGCGAGTACGATTCGTGCCGTGAGGGTTCCGAAATAGCAAGATAGGGTTCCGAAATAGCAATAGCAAGATGTCGCTATTACATACTTCTGGTGGCACTATGTATGAGCAAATGCCTCTACCCGTTAAGGGTCTTAACATACGGACAGACGAATAACAAAGTGATCTTATAAGGGTTTCGTGTTTCCCGGAACCCTAAAAATGAAATAAAAGTAAAAGTGTTGTGTTTAAATTTATTTTTATTACCTACTTCATTCTAGGAATTCTTGGCTTATTACTGCACTAATATTTTCATCAAATTAAAAAAAATATGATAGTTATTGTAAAAATACTCAAATGCATACTATTGTTAACAATTTATTCATCATTTCAGTTTCAGCTTCATCATTTATAAGATTCCCTTAAAAATAAATAGCCCTTAATCCTTCCTAATTCTACCCGATTGCGGCGAAGCCGGAGGGTATAGTGTTTAACTTATATCTTATTTATTTAATATTCTCTAGATCTACCTATTATTTTCCAAACAAACATAGTGATATCACTAAAAATAAAACACATATACAATATGCACATCTCAATGACAGAAAAAGAAAAAGTAATACGTCCACTGCCGGACATAGGCTGCTCCCTCACAACGGCCAGTCCTGCGCTGCCCATATCCAGCGGATTCTTGCGAAACACACTTCAGTCCACTACATAATTAATAATATGCAGAATACAGAAACCGTTGCATTACTGTCAAAATATTGTCCCAGCATAATACAGTTGTGCCTATAGACTCGTCGTCAACATCGCTAAATTTGAATACCTATCAAGTATCAAACCCAGCTAACAGTCATAAAGCTGAAACACCCCCGGGATGCATAAACCACTTTGGCAATCTCAGCACCGACCAATTAATTGTTGTATCGGTTTTATGAGCATTCCTAATCCCCGGCGCCCGGCCATCGGCACAATCATTACACGAAAACGGAGGGATTACGGCTTAATGAGCAACTTTGGGAACCACTGGAGGGACAAAAATACTTTGGGATGGAAATAAAATTTGTTTTGTTTCTGTGTTAAATTAGGTTTGTTCATGTGTGTTTTATACATATATGTCGCAGACGGGGTGTCGCCGAGATGCAAACAGGGTTCTTCTTCACGATCCGACATAGTTTTTGGTTACTGTGGACATTGCCTTGGGTACTCGAGTGAACACAACGAAACGTAAGACACCTTTAGGCACATGTAGTCCGCACGATATCCGATGGCTAAGTGACCACACCATGACCACACCGCAGTCATCCTCCCGTCGACGTCGACTCGCACGAACGTCAAGCCAGACTCTGTCAAGCGCGACAACATCACACTTGCGTTTCGTTGTCAATTGATACTAAATTAGTTAACGAATTTTATTTCTACAAAGGCAACTGTATAAAATGGGCATTTTAGAGCTGTAGCATTCTAAATTATTCGATTACTGATTATTTTAAAGAACTTCACTTCCTTTCCACACTGAATGCCATAGTACAATAGATTTTCTATTGTGTTTGATGTACGTTATGTAAAAAATCGTGAAAGGTTTTGCGATTTTTTTTTATCGAGCGTAAGTTGTTAAATCTTATTTTGGGCTCAACATTTCTCTTCAGTATACAGGGTAAAATTAAAACCAGTGCGGATATTTTAGGAGGTGAAAGTACTCATGAATATGATCAACTTTTATGAAGAGACCGACACTGAAATATGAAAAAAAAAATCAGCTGTTCCATACATTTTGATCGTGTTGTAGTGCATTTTTGTAGGGAACAGCTGATTTTTTTTTTCATATTTCAGTGTCGGTCCCATAGTATAAGTTGATCATATTCATGAGTACTTTCACCTCCTAAAATAACCACACTGGTTTTAATTTTACCCTGTATAGTCAAAATTGTTATATATTTTGTAAAAGAATATGTCCACAAAAAAGCGAATTTAGCTACTGTCTTCAGTCTCTCATAAGCACACTCTACTTTCAAACTCGTAAAGTAATATCGAGACTAGAACATATTGATATCAAAGCAATATCTCCGCTTTAACCTGATCTTTGAGCGAAGTAATAAGTCTCCATATTTGCTGGATTCTCGAAGGTAAACAATTCCCGGGCATTTACACTTTGGTTCTCGCAATGCCCCTAAGTGCAGCCACATACGAGTAGATGGTACATATCCAATGATTAGTTGTATATCTGGTTAATTTTGTTTACGTATGGGATTCTAATCTAGTTTAAGGCGCTGATAACTGCCAACGGCCTTGAGTGATTTGGGCGGTATAGCTTGAGTGTTCTGCGCTGAGCTCACGCAACGCGACATACGTCCACCGAGCAATACGACTCGCCTATCAAGGAGCGCGCTGTGCCAAATTAGACGTATTATTACTTTTTAGTATCTAAAATATAAAATAAAAAAAAGTAACAGGCAATGTTATAGGTAGTAACATAGTCTTTTCACACAAAACAAATCATGAAAATATCTTAAGCGATTTGAAAGTAATTACGTTTTTATGTTTTGGGTAGACAGTGATTCATGAATTTATTTCATTATGTATTTTACTACAATAGTTAAATATTCACAGGTACGATTGATGTACATATGTTTTAGTTTAACATAAAAAAATTGCACAACTAAGATGCATTATTTGACGGCGAAATAAGAGATTTAAAACTTGAGATTTACGGCCGTTACCATTTACCGTCGCCTTAAGTGCGCTTTGCTATTGACTTTAGCAATACTACAGAATAACTATCACGATTACGGTTAACTTGAACCCTTGAACTTGAACCATACTAACAACAAGTAACAGAATAAGTGCCTCAAACACCCCGATTATAATAATGAAATTAAAAGCACAAGTTTTGGGGTTCTGTACGTCAAAACGAAAAAACGGAACCCAATTATTAAAGGGTCGCTTTATTGTCTGTCCGTCTGTCAGATGCCTTTTTCTCAGGAATAGGTAGAGGTATCAAGTTGAAATTAATATCAATTACTAAAATCAACGGTCCCTTGGAGGTGTAAAAAATTCCGAAGATACAGCCATTTATGTCAATAATAATAGTTATTGGTAATAGCACCATCTACGAGAACATAGTTGAACCATTGTCTTAGTACTATATTATCAATAAATCTACGTCAAGTTTAGACATGCTGGTTGACCAATTAGTAGTAGGGTCCACCGCTTCGGAGCGCTGATCTTAAGTCAGCGCCCCGAACCGAACCGAAGGACCACGGTACGCGATTTTAAAACATCCTTAATTAAGTTTGTACGGAACCCTCAGGGTGGGAGTCTTGCTCGCACTTGTCCAGATCTTTTTTATTGGTAATGCTTTTAATTGGGTAAGTACAATTCGTCAGTGCTAACTGAGAACGCACTGCATTTCATTAAATCTAGTATGACTCCAATTTCTTTTCGAAAAAACTTTGCTTTTCAATGCTAAAATCATTTCCATGACTATAACATCCTCCCGAAGTACATACGTTCAGTATTTGTAAGAGCTCTTTAAGTTAGTCTGCGACTCCTCGCTGTGTCACGTCCACAACAAATGACGACATTAGTCGCATCCGATACTGAACAGCGGATTGATTTCAGTTTTCACTATCTACACAGAATAAGGTATAAGAGAAGTATCCCAGCTTTGTTTATATTATAACATGCTATTTTTTACCAAGAGTACCTAGTAAGTTGTAAGTTGGGGTTTTAAGCCTGTTTGAGTTAGAAGGTACCACCACATGTATAATACGGTAGTGGCCTACTATTAAAAAAGTACAAATAAATTATTTTATTTCAAAGAAGGAATAGGCACAACAAAAAAGTAAAAGCAAAAATAATAATTTATCACCAAATGGAAAACATAGACGCTTTTAAAGTTTTTGGAGGGAGTATCGCTCCGTCTTTGTCGCGCGAAGCGGACGTAGGTGGTGTTACGTGACTAGTAGGTAGTGCCGTCCGTGTCTAGCAAATCATTTTAAAACGCTTATAACTTTGCCAATTTTGTAGATGTTTCATCGGTTTTTTGGTGTTAATTGTCTTTTTTCAAATAGTTTACAGATTCACAATAAAAACAAAGTAGTTAACATCCCTATTGATACCTACTAATATTATAAACTGAAGAGTTTGTTTGAACGCGCAAATCTCTGGAACTACCAATTGGATATGAAAAATTCTTTTTGTATATGATAGCCAGATTCATGAGGAATAATATAGACTATTTTACATCACGCTATGACCCTTAGGAGTCGAGCAACGGGGGTGAAACCGCGGGGAACAGCTAGTAATAAAATACAACTAATACAAGTAAGTCAAAGCATTTATTTTTATTAGAGAATTCGACCATGCATCTATGTGTTGTCCTTGGCTGAAAGTTTAAATTAAGTATAACTTTATTAAATGTACATTTTTTTTTATTATTTATTTATTACAAGAAGTTATATAAAATATTTAACACAATTCATCTGCCAAACTGCAGTGCAGTTTGTCGGCAGTGTTCTCGTGGACACACATGTTATTTTCTTGACAATGTTTATTGACTTAACTAACTTATTAATAGATAGAAGTAGGTACATACTTAATCAACAACCAATCAACATTGGACAAGAGGTACCTGATACGCCTTACATTACCTAAGATATTACTTTCGTCTCTATTCTGTTCAAATTCAAATTCAAATTCAAAAATCATTTATTCAAAGTGGGCTAACGAATTAGCACTTTTTGAACGTCAATGTACATAAGACAGCCCCCAAAAACGCCCGCCCTTCACCGCTTCCTAGTGTTTTAGCTGCGAAGAAGAAACGGCGCAACAAACTCCGCAGCAACACAATAATACAATGTTATATAACACAATGTTATAAATGAGGTACTATAAAATACATTGTTTCTTCACTAGCAGGGCCCTTCTTCACTTTAACCTATCAGTGCGAAGCTCTCACGTCCTAGACAAATTGCCGTACAGACGTCCTCCATATATGGTTAGCATTACTATCGGATCGAAAGATTTCCCTTCTAATACAAGATAGAATAAAACCATTTATTTTGTGTCACGTTCCGTAATTTCAATGTATTCGCTATTTCGAAGAGAGGTAAACCAAATCTGGAGCAACTTGACTCCACCTTACAGAATACCACGGCCAAATAACGCTACTATTCGGTAGTGTTTTGTTCCTGTGGTGAGTAAGGTCGCCAGAGCTCCTGAGGATGGACCCGGTCAACACAGCGATGTAGCGAGAGCTCCTGAGGATGGACCCGGTCAACACAGCGATGTAGCGCTGTGTTGACCGGGACATGCTTGTTCCCTAAGGGCCAAGTTCACTGACAAAATAACAGTCCGATAAATTAAAACGACCGTTTAAGATGACATTTCACGTATAAAAAGTCATGACATAACATCCCTGGTATAGACTACAGACCCCTTTATTAATTGGGTACACCTCACCTAAGGAATTTGCATGCAAATTCCTTAGCAAATATGGTAACTAATTCATGCAAGTGTCCGCACAAATACCTAGTATTAAACTCAAATCTCAATTCAAATATGTATGGCTCTTTCCTCTAAAGGCCATTTCAGACTAACCTGCATGGTTCTTAAACAATTTATCTTAATTGTCTGGACTTTAAAAGAGACATCAATCTTTGAGTTTGTTTCGGTGTTTCTTCTCAAAGGAAACACCGAACTCATCTAGCTTAAAAAAATTTTTTGACGTGTAAAAGTGTTATTTTTAACCTATTTACAAAATAAATATTATTTATCATTTATCAATAATTTTATCAATCATCCTTCTTCATCTAAGTACCTACTAGTCTGTAATGAGTATCACATGTGCGTTACCGACCCTTTAAAATCAGGATTCGCTGTGCTGACAGCTTAGGGCCAAGTTCACCGACAAGATAACAGTCCGTTATTATTCAAAACGGCCGTTTAACATGTTTTTTCTATAGAAAAATATATAGGTATTAAACAGCAACATTCGAGTTGACCGAGCAGGTCTATGGTAGCTTAGTTGGTAAAGCATTGGCACGGTTCGCCAGAGGTAGCAGGTTCAAATCCTGCTAGCGACATTAGATTTTCGAGAATTCTCTTCAAATATTTAATAACTTGTTAAACAGCCGCTTTCAATTTATCGGACCGCTATCCTGTCAGTGAAGTCGGACCTTAGGCTGTACCTCCAATAATATACGTTATGATCTTTTTACCTAAAATAAACATAAGTTCAATCATACACTGATACCTACCGGTGAAAGCAGAACAGCAAATAAAATACAGTAGGGGAGACCGGGGATAGTTGACTAACGGGTAGGTAGACTAACGGTGAATAACTCGTCGACAGTACGAGAGTTACGTTATCCAGTCACATACAATAACCCCACTCCGCATTACCCTCAGTTGTACGAAGCACGGCATAGCAGCCGCGCGTCGTTTAGTAGTGGTGACGATTTATGTTTATTACACACCTAAGTAAAATTTTAGTCTCGCACACTTTTTGTTTTTGGGCTTACAGATTTATTTTGAACCACTTTCCTTTTAATCAAAAAGTTTGTTTATGAGTTGTTTATCATATAGCATAGCGTTATTTCCAAGCCGGGGACACTGTTTAGGTTAGCCATGTTATCGAACAATTAAAATGGTGGTTGGGGATGGTTGACTAATTTTTTTTGGGGCTGGTAGAATAATTGAATTAGTATGTTCATTCGTTCGGCTTCTATGCATTCGCATATTGTTCATCCCCAAGCCCTCTCAATAGCCCTTGTCAATTTCTCCGCCGGGCAGTCCAGATCCTCCGGTGATTGTACCTCGCAAAAGCTTCCTCTGTCGCTAGCCAGTCCATGAGCTCCCAGAAAGTGTAGACCCAAACTTGTCCCAGTCACCTTCTTGGAGTTGTATTTTCGGTAGTGGTGCAGATCTCTGTTCACACCATTCCAGCTAATGACATCTAAACCTCAAAACAAATGGATCTGAGGTCTGACGAGCAAGAAGTCCGGATCCAACCTACAGTTCCGGTGATGGGGCAGAAATGTCCCAACGCGGTGGTGATGTCCACGACGCTGGAATACAGGGTGTCACCTGTGTAAATGAAGTAGCAGGGTGTGTTTCTTTTGTTAAGAGTTATGTTACGTTCGCTGACCAACTGAGCAATAGCAGCTCCTCACCTATCCTCCGCCTCGCTACCTCATCAAAGACTCTTTGTATTGAGGCCTCCTGCAACGATAAACTTTTCCGTGTTAAGCGCATTGATCACTTGAGCGATGCAGTAGACCTGATCTTCTATAGGACTTCCTTCCTCGAGGTACACATCAACGATACTTATACATTGGTTACCTAACTTAATATTAGCGATGATAATGGTATGCTTACAAGGTCTGGGTTATATCAGTTATTCTAGGCAGTCTCGGCTGTAAGCCGAGTGAGCATCTGGGACATTACCCTTGCAGATAATGTACCTGTGCGCCTGTTACTCCCTTCGGTACTGCCTGCATGGTATGGTGGGTTTCACCACAGTAACCTCAACTGTGATCCATTACTATGCACTCTGCTGCCCAATGGGTATGGCCCAAATACTTGTAATCTTTCAATTTGACTAATATTTTGATTAAAAAGCTCAATTAACAAAGAATATATATATTGCTCATCGCTTTCCATGCTTTTATTACCAACCTACCCCAGACCCGGGGTTAGTCGACTAAGAGGCAGCGGTCTGCAAAATCCCGTAAATAAGTAATATAACGTTAAGTAATCAAAAAAATATGAATTTATTATTTAGCTTAATAGTGTTCCTATCAAATATAGTGGTTATTTTATCTAAATACATTAAATCACAAGAGATATATACCATTAAGTAAAAACTTGGTCAACTATCCCCGGTCTTCCCTACCTACGAGATCCCGTATTTCCTAGCATTCGATACCGTCCGTTTATTTATTAAAGACAAGCAACAAGTCGACGTATACGTTCGTGTCTCAACAGTGAGGTATTGCCGCTATATTGCATCCGATTGCAGTTCGATACGGACGCACATAGAGATACGTATACAGGGTGGAAATTTGTAATGCCACCTGAACGGAAAGTACTCTTAATACTGTAGATAGAACATTTTACTCAAAGAAAACATTCCTTTATTTTTGAATAGAAAGAAAACTGCATTCAAAGATTTTCAAAAATTCGCTTGCCACACCCGGGAATCGAACCGTGATAAATTAATTTTCCTATCATTTAATTTATCAAGTTTGTTAGAGAGATTTCATACTTATAATTGATCCTAACGATCAATGCAATAAAAGTACAGGGTTTAATTTTTACAGATTTTAGTCGGTTCGATTCCCGGGTGTGGCATGCGATTTTCGAAGATTATTGAATGCAGTTTTCTTTCTATTCAAAAATAAAGGAATGTTTTCTTTGAGTAAAATTTTCTATCTTCAGTATTACGAGTACTTTCCCTTCCACCCTGTATATGTTTGGTTACGTAAAGGTATTCGACAGTTATGATAGGTAAACAATTATAAGTCCGAGGTACACAAAAAAAAATATTTCATCATCACCAAACTTTTGTCAAACCATAACACAAAAAACCGGACAAGTGCGAGTAGGACTCGCGCCCCGAGGGTTCCGTACAAACTTAAATGAGAATGTAGATTAGCTACTTATTAAATAGAATAAAATATTCCACTAGAAATATGCAATAGCAGAGAATGAGCAACATACCGCTGTTATATACTTCTTCTAGTAGCGCCATCTATGAGCTGAATCATCCACCCGTTAAGGGTCTTGAAATACCTACGGACAGACGGACAACAAAGTGATCCTATAAGGTTATTAAATATTTAAGAGATTCTCAAAAATCGAATGTCGCGAGCAGAATTTGAACTTAGAGTTTAGTTGGTAAAGCATTGGCACGGTTCGCCAGAGATCGCAGGTTCAAATCCTGCTCACGACATTAGATTTTTGAGAATCTCTTAAATATTTAATAACTTAAGAGAAGCATAACATGGCTTTGACATGTTTCAAATTCACAAAAATATACATTTATGATCCTCTAAGGGTTCCGTTTTTCCTTTTGACTCAAAAGTTTTGAGGTAGATACGGGACCCTAAAACAACATTAAAACTTCACCATACTTTTAAATAAACAGTTCTTCGTTCTTTAATTTCCTTAGCACCAACTAAAAATAACAAAATGAAGCTACAAACGACAACTGCTCAGTATTGCATCAATATTTCACTTTGGAACGTCCGGCAATATTGAAGTATATTATTAGACAGGAAATTGAAGCCGTTAAAAGAAAACTGCAAGGAAATTGCTATTGACAGAATATTAGGACCAAAAATAAAACATAGCATTGGGATGGTAAGTAGTAATGGGTAAGAGCAGTGATAGCCATGTGGTTTTTACCATGTGCCTCCCACGGCGAATGGTTCGAGTTCGATTCCGAGGCACGCACCGCTGACTTTTCGAAGTCATGTGCGTATTAGAAATTAATCATCACTATGCTTTAACGGTGAAGGAAAACATCGTGAGGAAACCGGCATGTCCTAGAACCAAAAATTCGAAGACATGTGACGTCCACCAACCTGCACTGGGCCCGCGTGGTGGACTACGGCCCACTCACTCTCACAGAGAGGAGGCCTGTGTCCCAGCAGTGGGAACATTATAGGCCGATTATGCTATGCTTATGCTTATTGGGATGGTACCAGCGTTGTCAGAGGTACCGCTTTTGGTGGTTTTGCAAGAATGTTACAGAGGTGGTTTTATCGGAACCGAATTCGGAGTGGGAGTTTTTAAATTTGGTTGTACGGAACACTAAAAAAGACAATTTTTGTCATGGTTTAGAACTTTAGAAGTCTTTTAACATGTTTTACCCTTCACAAAATCATACTGTTTTATATACGTTGGGGAAGTGACTAATTTAATGAAGTTACCCATCTGTATACGACTTTAAGGAAAATTAGTTTGCCTTTGTTGACGTACACTTAATAAGAAAAGTTACAAGATTTTATGTTCAAGAATAACACGTAAGTATCCGAGTATCTCATTAATTCTTTTGCTATTCCGAACATAATTTTGACGTGTAAAAGTGTTAGGTTTAACCTCAGATCATAGAAACAAGGAGATATGCCATCATAGCAAATTAGTACGGGAACAACTGATGCCACTTTTAGTACATTTTTCGACACAATTACGCGCATAATTAAGCGCTCCTTGTGAATAAAAAGATCTCCCACGCATTAAACATTCCGCACACCCTCAATCTAACACTGTTAATCGTCACTCAACACTAGCACTAAACTAAAACACTGTATTTATAGGTATACCATCGATCGTGTTCGGTTCGTCCCCAGCGCGAACGTTTTAAGTGTGAGCAATTTGCTCAAAATCAGGCATCAAGCTCGATAGCGCCTTGGCACATCTCCCTTGTTTCTATGATCTGAGGGTTTAACCTATTTACAATAAGTATAAAAAAATTAAAAAAATACATTAAGTCAGTGCTATTTTATTGAAATACAAAAACATAATTAGGTATCCATAACGAACATAATTGAAGAGCCTGTACCTACGCTTAGATTTTTCAGCAGTAGGACAAATCACACCAATAATATAAATGCGAAAGTGTGGGTGTATGTGTGTGTGTTTGTTACTCCTCCACGCTGAAACAGCTGGGCGGATTTAGATAAAATTTGATAAAGAGATTTCCACTTAGGCTACTTTTCATCCATTTTTACGCAAGCGAATCTCGCCATGAATTAGGTACCTATATTAACGTGAATATAATAAAATACCAGTAGGTATATTTGCGACCTATAAAATTGTAAGTAGGATATTTCGGTAATCCATGAGAATGTGAAAATAAATCGCGATCCATGGGATCCACGGGAAAAAAAGAAACTGAGAACGAGCGATTGTTATGGTTTTATTAGGGTGATAAATTATGGACCGGGATTTAATATAATCTGTTTACATTTTGGAACTTGCTAATCACGATAGGTAGATAGAAGATAGAAAAACAGAACCCTTACAAGATCACTCCCGTATCCGTCCATCTGTTGCAGAGGTTTTTCTCGAAAGCTAAGTAACTTATCAAATAATAACGTTTATTTGGTACGGAACCCTAATTGTGCGACCCTGTCTCACAAAAAGTTTGTGTTGTCAAGTAATCCCTACATAAAAATTGTAGTATTCCTATGTGTGAAAGGTTTAATTTTACATGCGCTCGTAAAAGTGGCGGCGGCGGGCGGCGTCGTAATATAATCAATTTACGAAGAATACACCCTGTATATTATTCAAGTATTTTATAGCGGTCTATTTATAGACCACAGATTATAAGGACCAACCTTCTTACCTTAAAATAAAATGTACTAAGTGACACAGAAAGTCCTTTAAATATTTAAACACACATATTCTAACGCTAGCTTGGTCCTTGCCTATGAATAGGGTTAAGTCCCTCCTGTGGACGTCTGAAACGAGCGCTGAATATGTACCTCCGACCTCTTGAATAAATAACAACCAATATTGTGACCAATTGTATCTACCTTTATTAGGTTACGACAGACAATGTTATTCAACCTTGTTCCTAAAGCCCCATAGTTACGGTAAACAAATGATGAGCAACATTGTTGATAATGATTGCAACTTCTAATGTTGCTGAAAACAATGTTTATTAACCTTATTGGCCACTGAACACGTTATGTTGCCAGTAGCATGTTTCTAGCAACACAGAAACATGTTGCTACAACAATCCTGAGCATCATATTGTTTAACTACCACAAATACAAGGCCTAAAGCCGCGTATTCATTAGGCAACATTTGTTGATATACACTGTTGCGAAACAGTTTATTGACAGTCGATAAACAAATGTGAAGAAACTTCGTATTATTAGGCAACATTTGTTGATATACACTGTTTCGCAGCAGTGTATATCAACAAATGTTGCCTAATAAATACGCGGCTTAACTCTAAAAGGGTTTTGTGAAATATGATAAAAAAAAAATATGATGAGTACGGAGTGGTGGGGAATAGTCTGTAGAGTGAATAGGTAGCCTTTCTTCCTTCTTCTAAAATTGAGCTTGCATTTTCACGTCACCAAAAACCAACAAAACACAAACCACACATTACACCAAAAAACCGACGACCACAGTGGAAAAAGCTATTAACCAAAACACAAAGTGGACAACAATAAATGAATCGAAAAACCACAATCAATTTCACTGGTGACCACACAGCATGAAACCTTGACCACGTTCCGTTTTAATTACCCCATCCAATAACGAAAACTCTGCTGTAAATGTATAAAAATGTATTTTATACCATTCCCCCTCTAAAAAGCTTATTTTATTCACTGAAAACAGTGAATAAAAAGCACTTTTACTCACTGTTTTGATGTTTGAAAATGGAACACACCAATGTATTCGACCACAGATTTAAAGAACCTATGCTAGATGCGGCACGTTATTAGATTGTATGAAAACCGAACGTGTCATCTTTTTTATACCTACGATAACTTCACCCCAGCCATTTAGTGATGTGCTCAGAGTAAACAGAATTGTTTCAATCACTAAGCGTCACTAACAGACTTTTTTTAGTACGAACTGTCGAACATGCAGGGCACGCTTGGTCGTGGCTTGCCGTATCTAGTGTAAGTGTAATCTGTGTATTCGACCTATATTGATGTGTTCTAAATTCAATTTGATTGGTCGACATTTTCGACAAGGAGTTTAGCATTAGAATAAAAACTGTTTTGTGTTCTTTGCTGTCCTTAGTAAATTGGCGCTATCTTGAATACTGTAGTTGTTTTACGAACACAAAGTTTAGTGTTACTTTAATCTTTAATTTTGTGTTTGTTTAGTGTTGTTCTAATCGATTAAAAATGCATTCTAGTGATGAAGATGTGTTAACACCTGAGTTTGTGAAAGAGAGGGCGGCCGATATAGTGGAAAGGTGGAAAGCTTGCTACCCAAAAAATCACGGCTGGTTTACATCAAAGCCAATTTAACTTTACTTTTTCTTCATTATATGTATATTTTCACTTAAATCTTTCTTTTTCTCGTAGTCATGGTATAAAGTATAGTATGCAACTCTTGAATAAAACGGATTTATATCGAGGGCCATGAATCGCTCGCGTCGCTCAGGATTCTAACACTTGAATCACTCGCTACGCTCGTGATTCAATCATCATGAATCACTCCCTACGGTCGTGATTCAATCGTTAGAATCCTTCACTAGCTCGTGATTCATCTATGGCCCTCGCTTTAAATCCGTCCTTTATTCACTAATTGCATAATATACTATTTGTTTCGAATCATTTAACTCTGAATGCAGTGCTATGAAATAAAAGAACACAGCAAAATCCGTGTGGGATTTAATTAAATAGTTTAATTAAATTTTAGAGTGGCCACCTAGTGCCGAGTGCTACGGCTGAGTCCAAAGTATTAGATGTAGCGACATACTGTCACTAGGTACCTCAAAATTAATGAGAACGTTTGGTTAAGTTAAATTATTAATTAATTTATCGAGGTAAAATAATGACAGATGGAGTGGTGTCTCCTCAGATCATAGAAACAAGGAGATATGCCATCATAGCAAATTAGTACCGGAACAACTGATGCCACTTTTAGTACATTTTTCGACACAATTACGCGCATAATTAAGCGCTCCTTGTGAATAAAACGATCTCCCACGCATTGAAAATTCCGCACACCCTCAATCTAACACTGTTAATCGTCACTTAACACTAGCACTCAACTAAAACACTGTATTTATACCATCAATCGTGTTCGGATCGTCGCCAGCGCGTACGTTTTTAAAATGAGCAATTTGCTCATGATCAGGCATCAAGCTCGATAGCGCCTTGGCACATCTCCTTGTTTCTATGATCTGAGGTCACTACAGTGATGATGAGATAAGTTAGTAACGTTAAAGGGTATGTCAGATCATGATTAAGGGATTTAGGATTCACTCTGTTTGATTTAGATATCTAAATGTAATTAGAGCTAATAATATAATGCGCATAGATAATGTGTTAATGATTCCTCTGCCTGATGCCTGAGCCTGTTGTTAGGTAACAAACTAAACTAATCTAGTCTCATTGTCTCTTTCTAACAAAAACATGAGAAAGGGATAATACAAACCACTCGCATGTTTTCAGCGAGAATTTTGTCGCCATCGCCATAGTCGCGGCTATTTTTTTTTTTGTTTAAAAGTTTAAACGCGCTAATCTCTGAAACTACCAGTCATATTTGAAAAATTATTTTTGTATTTGGTAGGCCAATTCTCGAGAAAGGTTATAGGCTTTTTAACATCACGCTACGACCCCTAGGAGCCGAGCAACGGCGGGTGAAATCGCGGGACACGGCTAGTGCAAATTATAAATGAAAAAAATATTATACCTTCCTTATGAAGTTATGAGTCACGATTAGGCAGTTTCAGTATGACAGTTTTAATTTTAAACAACTTTTGTCCTCACGGGATGTTACCCATGTTAATTGCACTTTGATAATTTAACAGTCTGTTAAATTATTCTCTTTAATTCGAAACCGCTGGGTTTTCATAATTGAATTTGAGAAACAAATGTTTTTGGTGGCGCTTCGTTGGAAGGGTAGGAAACGTGTTAAGAATTCAATAGGGAATTTGTAATATTACTTTTCCCTTTATAATTTTAATTTCGTAATGTTTTTGAAGAAAGAAATCATGTTTATTTATACCGCCTACCTAATACATCTTAAATTATAAAAAAAAACTCTTTTGTCTCCATAGGTCAGGTGCAGCAACGGGTTTTACCACGGATATCAATGGGCTTTACATCCTCGGCCTAGCCATCAGCTAGACTGTTATCTACATAATGGATGCGTTGGTAAATATTAACCCTAGTTTTTCTGCTTAACCTTCCATATCTAGTATGTTAACGTTTCTAAGAAAATATTATTCCAGCAGTTTGTTACCGCTTACCGAAAACTACGCTGTCTTATATGGGTAGATGGTTTAGGCGTAAAATGTCATATTCTCAAGTAGTTTAGCCCTCTGGTATTGCAGGCGTCCATAGACGTGGCAACAACTTACCAACAGACGGGCCCTCAGATCATAGAAACAAGGGAGATGTGCCAAGGCGCTATCGAGCTTGATGCCTGAACTTGAGCAAATTGCTCATAATAAAAACGTACGCGCTGGCGACGAACCGAACACGATCGATGGTATAAATACAGTGTTTTAGTTTAGTGTTAGTGTTGAGTGACGATTAACAGTGTTAGATTGAGGGTGTGCGGAATGTTTAATGCGTGGGAGATCTTTTTATTCACAAGGAGCGCTTAATTATGCGCGTAATTGTGTCGAAAAATGTACTAAAAGTGACATCAGTTGTTCCCGTACTAATTTGCTATGATGGCATATCTCCTTGTTTCTATGATCTGAGGACCGGCCATACTTGTTTACCACACCAAAACCTCCTAAGAGAAAACTTCCAAAATACTTGTATAATTTTAATATAAATTCGTGCTCACAAGACCCAGGATTTTGACACGGTGTAATATTACCTGGGCGCAGTATTATCACGGCGGCGTTTCGTTATCTGTAGTCTGAGCAGTGACAGTAATCTTATAATTAATTAAATCCCCAGTCGTTGTGCCTCATGAATAGTGATAAGCTACGCTTAGAGGATGGCACGTGGTCTGATTGATAGCGAGGATGGATTAATGTTACAGCTAGATTTCCCTAGGTTTTATTAATTTTAGGGTGGCTTAGGCACACCTATACTCCACCTCCCCCGTCCCGTATAAATTAACACACCTATAGGCACAGTCGGTAGCACGTAATTACAAGAAACAGCTGTTTTTAATACCTTAAAATAAATGTCGTTTTCCAGCAATTATTTTTGCTCAATGTTTCTGAGTTACACGTAGGTACAGAGTGCGTAGGGTTCGGCTTGGTGATGTGTCTTTTTACATCCTATATAGTAGAAAGAGAGAGAGAGAAAGTCGTATGAACATAACGCTTTTACCTTACGTGACTATTTCTACCAATAAACTTACTAATTAAACTACCGTTAGGGAATTTCAAAAGGATTATTCCTGGTCGCTTTCATAAGGACCAAAGCCTTACTTCTTACACAACACACGCCTAATGTTATGCACGGGACGGCTAATAATAATTAATGTTTACATCTGCTGTACTATAACATAGTCCAAGGGCTAACACTTAAAATCCAGGTTTTCTTATTAAAGTTGTTTGTCATCCTTTATGCAGGATAGAGAGTATAATAAGTACAAACGTTGTGTCAAAACTTAAGTCGGGAGAGACACACACATCAACGTTTATTTAGTTTAGAATTTTTATGTTATATTCGTATTAAGCTTATTACATCAAAGTTTAATACCTAATAGAGTTTTCAATTGTAGGTACTTATGGATAGCGGAATAAGTTAGTGGACACTGATTTATTTATTTTTATTTTACAAAACAGAAAATTATTCGTTAAACTGCTGTTCAAATTGCATGTACCTACCTACTGGTTCCTAAATAATGATAGTTTTTTTAAATTAAAATCACCATACATAAATATCCATACTTTGTTCTATACAATCAAGATTCAGACAAAAAAAAACAGACTGAAATCCAGCTGTTTGTACAATCGTTTTTCATCTAGATAGTACACGCTGCGAGCCGTCAAATAAAATGTTATTTTCTTTGCTGTCCGAGCGCAGACATTCGCTTATTGTTATTATCTATCATATTATTATTACAGTCTGTGTTTGAAAAGGTTTTCCATTGCGAATTGCAGGAGATAACGAATTTTGATATTTCTTGATTTGTTTGTAGAAAAATTCTATAGTGAAATAATAAAAATATTGCTGAAAATACATATACTTACTTATTGTATAACATTTTTTCTGCGTCAAAAGGAATACTTGTTGTGATCCTTTCAATCAAAATGTGATAAAGAGCGTACGTAAGAAGTCCCTTCGTCGCTATGTTGGCTGCCCTGAATGTCACTCTCATTTAGGTGTTAACGTTTTCTGTTTTTTGCAGATTACTAGGACACTATAAAGTGGTGAACAAGAATTGGTACTGAAAGAAAACTTCCAACACCGTTATAAACGTTGAAACATATTGTCCATCTTATTACACCTCTCAAAGATCTTCTGTGTAATTATTTGGATTTTCTGAACACAAAGCTTCGTTTGACGTTTTTCATTTGTTTTCAAAGACTTTTAACGCCTCCCCCACATTGGGCGTGCGCGATCTTCCAGCGTGCAACATACTAATATATGCGTGCAACGACGTGAACGCCGCCGTGCGTGAACGTTCGCGTCATTAACACGCCCCGGAGGATCGCGCACGCCCAATGTGGGGGAGGCCTTAGTTGCATTTCTTTTCGCCTAGGTAGTTTAGGTACTAGAATTTATAGGCCGACCGTTTAACTCGCGTATCGCCTGCGGTAAGAAGGGAGCGGGGGCTGTAACGCTACACACGGAGTCAATAAGCTCTCTGCTCCGCGCACCCCTTTCACCCATCCGCTAACATCTCCCCTCGCTCCCTTCTACCCCCGCAGGCGATACGCGAGTTAAACGGTCGGCCTATAGACACTTCGCAGTGACTCGAACGAATTACAAGTGGACCATAGTAAATAGTGACAATCCAATTAGTCCGGCGGTGACCGCAACTTGGCAGCCGCAGTGGCAGATCACACGGAATTAATTAAAGGAACCGCCACCGACCGGTATCTGCATTTGTGCACAGACTGAGAAACTGAACATTTGACAGAGAAATCTATAACTAGTTAGTACCTAAAGTCCGGATAAGCACTATCCTTCAGATAAAATCAAAATTGGAAAAGAATTTGTATGAAATTAACTGTCAGATGTGTTGACAGGAACTTATGTTTATGGGAGTGAAACTGATTATTACGTAGTGTTGCAACATCGTAGACCAAGGAATATTTTTTTTTTCTTTTCTTTTTTCTTTCTTCTTTGTTTTGGTATAGGTGTAGTGTAGGTATACAGGGTGGCAGGTTAAACAGTGGAAATATTTTAGGTGGTCATTGTATTCATCATTATGAACAACTTTTACTATGGGACCAACCATGAAATCGCGAAAAAAATATCAGCTGTTCCATACATTTTGATGAGCTATGTGAACATAAATGTATGGAACAGCTGATATTTTTTCGCGATTTCATGGTTGGTCCCATAGTAAAAGTTGTTCAGAATGATGAGTACAATGACCTCTTAAAATATTTCTACTGTCTAACCTGCCACCCTGTATAGGATAGGACCATTGGGATATTAATAGAATTGTACGTACCTACTTACCACCTGCTTTTTGCTATAAGCTAATAACAACTCACGTACGTAGTTACACAGGACACCGTACCAACAAAAAAAAATAGATTTAATTGTTTGCCTAAAGTGGCAAACGAATTAGGTGTATAATGATAAACTCTATAGGACCTTACTATCATAATTTTCCACCAATATTAATTATTTATCAGTGCCCTAACAAGTTCTGCCACGTTTTATCGGCCAGGCTGCCACCCGATAGAGCCAGAACACGGTCGGGCGATTATTCGGGCATTTGCGCCAATTGCATAATTGGCACTCTGCATGTTTTAGCAAGTTACAAGCTTTTTGGAGCTGAACTTAGTTGGAACGTTTCAGTTAACGGACGTGACTAGTCATTGCTATAATGAATGCTGCTGCGAAAATTTAGAACAGAATTCCAAAGTAATTAAATACGGCTTATTATTATGTAGATTGATGCTGACCAAAGCTCCTGAGGGGCTCCTGGCCAAATAACAGCCGCGCTGATCGATCTGCGAGGTTAGCTGCGCTTGCTGCGGTCAGTCCTTTGATGGGTGACCGTTCTTTATACATCGAGACGCCTCCATGCCTCGGAGAAGAGCACGTTAAACAGTCGGTCCCGGTTGTCATAGTAATGTCTTTGACAGTCGTTACGGGTAGTCAGAAGCCCAAAAAGTCTGACAACTGGTCTAACTTTCGAATACCGGTAAGTATTCCGGTAGGTAAGTTAAGTATCTAGGTAAGTAAATAACTCACGTTCAATAAAGCAGATATTAGAAATTCAAGATTTTCCATTCCACATCACGTAAAAATTACCTCATTCCGCAAAACCATTAGCTCCTGGAAGTTTTCATCTTTCATAATTGCCGTAAATGATAACTTTTACCGTTCTGCTGCGGTAGAACATGAAAGTTCCATAAATTGGCAATTAGACCCAAACGACCACTTTGATCTTTGACGACCGTACCTAAACGAAAACCGAATTAGGTCTTAATTGTAGGTTATTCGTCAGGTAGGTACCTACTTATATTATTTTGTTGGTGAACTAGACTTCCGGTAAAACGGTTAGCGCTAATGTTTCATTTCGCGAAAGCGATTTATTTAAAGACTTAAAATTGCTGCGGTATAAGTTTCTTAGAATGTTACATGACATGGATAATGAACTTAATAATATTACCGAGGTATTTATTTAGGTCGCGTATTTTTGAAACTGACTGTAGGTATGTTTCACCTGACTGTAGGTAGGTATACCTACTGTATAACATTTACAGTAGCAGTATCCTAAAACTCTGATTTACCCTAATATGCGATCAAAATAAGAGTAGGACTGACCTTGCCAGCCCAATTTTAAACGTCAACGTCAAACGTCACACCATGACTATTGTGACGTTTTGTATGGAAAATTAGTCTGTCGGTAGGTACCTAATTACCTGATAGTGACAAAAAAACTTTATTGATTAGCAAATTAATTTTCTTTGTAAGACTCACTTTTCAAGTGATAGTTGAGAGTTAGAGGTCATTGGCGTTCCTATTCTTATCGCGATCGCATAGTAGGAATACAAATCGATTAGGCCAGAACAAATTCTAGTGAAGCTGTGTGGGTGGCCTGTTCAGTTCCCTCGGGGTCGATCAGCAGATTAAGTTCATCCGTTACCCAAACAGTGAGTGGGCTGTAGCCAAGCCAATAATTATACACTGTACAAAAATAGGTATCTAACTAATTAGAGGAAATATTAATACTTACAAATTAAAGCGACCCAATAACCTACAGTCCTAGACTATCCGACAGTCATTATTAGAAACAAAAATGTTTGCTAACACCATTTCTACTGAGTTTCGGCTTAGCTTCATTATCAGTCCGCCCACATTAATTAGTTTAGCTCTTTCCAGAAAAAAGAAGGTAATTGATCGAATCAAATTCTTGACCGCCAGGCCGCGTAGGGGTCACCGTTGCCAATTTTGCGATTTTTCCGCTACACATTTATGACTTTTGCGTTAGAAATGTATGCAAAAGTCATAAATGTCTTAAATGTCAATGTCAATGTCATAAATGTCTGCAAAATTGCCAACAGTGGTAGGGGTAGGTACGATAGACACTCCGTGAGCAAGTCATTGCATATTAAGCGAGGAATACCTTAAATTTTTAACAACTCTGCCTTGGGAGCTCTGCGACGAAATTGAGTTAAATTTTTTCCCATTTTAGATTTACTGGGACGATCATGGGCCCCGATCAGTATTTAAGCTGGAGTGAAAAACGGTAGGTACCTACTTGCATATTTAGGTATGTAGGTACATTTGTTATCTAGTAAACTTGTGTAATATAGGTACCTAAGTCAGTGACGGATTAGCCATATAGTAGGAGTAGCAAACGCTACGGGCCCCACTTCTCTGGGAGCTCCGCGCTTGAATTAAAAAATAAGGAAAAGAAAGACTGAATGAGTTGATGTCTACTAAACTGCACGAATTATTTCGAGGCGGGGCAATAACTGAAAAATCTTTATCATCATCATTTCAGCCATAACACGCCCAGCATCGAGGCAGTGAACTGTCGAGTTAACGTTTTCGAGCAAGTGTTATTCGATCTAACGTCATTCGATTTCAAGTAGGGAACCCAAATCGCAATTTACCTTTCATTAAAATAAAAACCAGCCAAGTGCGAGTCGTACTCGCGCACCGAGGGTTCCGTATCATTTTTGGACGTATAAAGTGAAAAAAAACCGGACCGCATAACTAAGTTTGTTTGTGAAGGATTTTGATGATTTTGAAAAAACTGTACTAGTTAGGAACATAGTATTTTTGGTGCCATATTTGGGTCAACTCCTATCAACCCTAATTATTTCAGATTTTTCGCTCCGCAAACTTCGGAGATAAGGGGGGGGAATGGTATTTTTTCAGACATTTTTCATCATATGTCGAAAACTGAGAGACATAAAATAAAATGAAAATATATTTTGAAATGTGCAGATCAAGCCCTTTCATATGATATGCCACTTGACCTAGTAACCCCACTTTGAAATTTTGGACCCCCACTCCTGCCCCTTTTGCAATGAAAATAAAAATATATTTTGACCTTTTTCATTTGCAATATAGTTGAACAAGCATTCTTTATAACTGTTCCAAATTTCAAGTCGATAGCATTAGTAGTTGCTGAAATAAACAGGTGTGACAGACAGACAGACGAAGTCGCACCATAAGGGTTCCTTTTTTACCATTTTGGTACGGAACCCTAAAAATAAACAAGGATGGTGCGGAACCCTCGGTGCGCGAGTACGATTCGCACTTGGCGGGTTTTTTAATTTGTACTTGTCTGGAACTGTTTTTAATTATATTATAATTGGGCTTAGATCGATAAAATTAAAGTCAATTTAAAGTAATAAAAAAAATGAAACAATAATAATAATTAAAAAACTAAATAAAGGTAATATTAGGATTTTGGAGCTTGCTTCCTGTGCCTAATTTTTACCCTACTGTATAAAGTTCGGTTGTACTTAAAGCCCAGCGAAAGTGCTGCCACCAAGTGTGAAGAAGTCGCACCTTTTTTTAAGAGTCGAATGTGCGAACCAAGGAGTAGCGAACACATGGAAATCTAGAAATTTGTTATAAATAAAATAAGACCTTTTCAAGCACTAATAAGTATCGGACTGTGATAATAACTGTTGTGAAGTGCACTGTTTCACATCGTATCCATCCTGGGACCCGATTTCTTGCAGCACGGTTATGATTTGGTGAGTCAAATTATGGCACATAATACGGTATTTGCCTCATTTTGGGAAATGGTTTATATTAATCTTCATTATATTATAAGCACACTACATTGATATTTCAGGGAGGTCTACTGTATTTATCAATAAAAATCAGTGATAAAGTATAAATTTCCAAAACCGCTCCAAAAACGCTGTTTCTGACGGAAGTGACGTAACACGCTAGTAATAGTAAACGAGCTTTGTCTAGGGATGCAGGAAGTGCCAAAAAGTATCGATATATATCGTATCGATATTTTAAAAAAATATCAATATCGGTTTCGATATATCGAAAAAAAAATATCAAGTATCGAAAACGTATCAAAAACAATATATTTTCAGTAGCAAGACCATAGTCACCATTTATTAAAATGTCACAGTTTTTAGATTTAAGTGATAAAGTAATGTCAGGGACACTAATGCGCCTGCCACACACTCGACGAATGGCATGGGAAGTAGCGAGGAAAGGAGGCAGAGACATAGTGTGGCAACTTTACTCGTCATGCCACACGTCATGCTCCTCGTCCTCTCTCTCTCTCTCTCGTCTCGTCCGGCAGAGAGGGCAACATCGCGGCAAAGCACGGCAGCGCGAGGAGCATAGCGATGAGCAGCGCAAGGAGCATAGTCTGGCAGGCGCATAAAAGTTGAGAATGAAAATAGGTGCTGAAAGAACACTGTCTTCTAACATCGTTAAAAATTCAGATCATAGAAACAAGGAGATATGGCATCATAGCAAATTAGTACGGGAACAACTGTCGCCACTTTTAGTACATTTTTCAACACAATTACAAGCGCTACTTGTTAATAAAAAGATCTCCCACACATTAAAAATTCCGCACACCCTCAATCTAACACTGTTAATCGTCACTCAACACTAGCACTAAAGACTAAACTAAAACACTGTATTTATATCATCGATCGTGTTCGGTTCGTCGCCAGCGTGTACTTTTGTACTACGCTTAAAATGACCAAACTTAAGTAAGTACCTACCTATCAAACTCAATAGCGCCTTGGCACATCTCCCTTGTTTCTATGTTGTTTCTATGATCTACGGTTAGAAACGTTGCAACTTAATGAAATTCAGCGCCGAAAGGAATACTTAGTGAAACGCACACTACATACTTTTATGAATAGTAATAATACTGACAGATTTATTGAAATAAACTTGTAAAAGCAAACACAACAGAATTTCGTAAAGTACTAATATTTTTTGAAAATTTCACCGGTATATCGATATTTTTTTTTCGATATATCGAAACCGATATTGATATTTTTTTTATATCGATACAATGTATATCGATACATTTTGGCACTTCTTGCATCCCTAGCTTATGCTTACTCCAGTGTTGCCAAGCTAGATTTTCATTTTACCCCAATGCCTGATTAATTTTACTCTAAAATCATAACTATTTATACAAAAATACCTGGCTAAAGTTTTGGTTTTAGATATACAATAAAACAAGTTCTTTCTTAATCAATGGTCATGTTTCACAATAAAAATATGCTGAATTTGTTTAACTCAAATTCATTTCAAATACTTAGGTACCTACATGTATTGCTTACCAAAAAGCCCATAAACTTTAGTAATCATAACAACAATACCGCAACAATCCGCGACCGCCGCCGTGTCCTGAATTTTCAGCCGGCACCGGTTGCTAAATTGGCAGCGGGCGCTGACTTTGGAAAAAAAAGCGGGAAAAGGAGTTGGCAATTTGGCATGATTAAAGAAACATTTCATGTTTCATTTGAGTAACATACCTAATTAGGGTCCAAGAGCGAGCGAAGCGAGCTCGGGAACTTGGACACCCCGACACGGACAGGTTAGGTTCGAAGGGGTTAACGGGGGCTTCAGTGAGCGAGCGAACGAAGCCCCCGTCAACCCATTCGTGTTAGGTTACTTTTAACCTTGCAGATAGAAATAGGTGCTCCGCGTACCGGGGCTCCGTCGACCACCTCCCTCCCCCTTGTAAGTCCAAAAAAGTTGTATTTTGTTTTACATTGACACTAATTTAAAGTCAATCTAAGGTATTTAATTCAACTTAAAACACGGCAACATTAATCTGCTGCTACGGTAGTTTGCAATTATTTTCGTCTGGTATCACTGCTACTCCAAGGCTACTCCGGTTCCTAACGGCATTATTTTTGGGAGCCTAGTCGGCGCCGGCTGCGGAGGCGCTCCCTAAAATTTTACCCTCAAATTTACCCTGAAGAATTCTTTACCCTAAAAATAAGTTGGCAACACTGGCTTACTAGCGTGTGACGTCACCAGAGTGCAACAGGCCGTTCTTGTCACAGCTACAATAACAAAAAATATTGCATTTTATTTTCGTGTAATTTGTAAAAAATATACATATTTTTGTTGAAAATCAAGTGAAATAAGTTTATTTACGCTATGAACTGATAGGATGACCACAATCTGTAGCATATTTTCAATGTTGTCAAGAACCGAATTTCTGGAAAACTAAATAAGAATATACTTAGGTACTTTGAACTACCGTATACTTATAACATTTTGGTCCTTTGACCCCGTTTAACCGGTTACGGTACCTATCAATAATTCAATATTTCATGTTTTTTCTCAGCAATGAGGGTAAAATAAGATACAATTAAAAATCTATTGTTTGGCGGCCACATGAGGCCGCTTGTGCATCTGTAAATATTAACTTATTTAACACATTATTTAAAACAATAGCGCAACGAATTTATTTTATTGTTTTTTTTTGCTATTTTTTTTGCACATAGGTACCTATATGATTGATATTATTACAAAAGCTTTTTAGGTAGGCAACCTATCTCAAAGGACGTCGGCAGTTTTAGGCTTGATATGGTACAGTAATAAAAGCTTAACCAAAAATAAAAATATATTTTAATTGTTCTTTGCCTAATTTATCTTAGAGATTAAGAATTGGAATCAAAAATCGAAATAAATAAGAAATAAAATGATTATGCCATTGACATTTTGAAAAAACCACTAAAACAAAAACGGGTGCATGCTGGCTGGCGCGTGCTTCCACAGAATATCATTGTGACAGCAACTAAAACCTTTGAATTGAGAACTCATTAGTCGGGCTGTACTTCACTGGATCATTCACACCATACTTAAACCTCACTGTCAGAAATAAGAATATTTCTCTTTAACCCAATTACGTACAAAAACAAATAAAAAAATAATTTAAATACTCTTGAAATACTCGATCACACCAAACTAATTTCATATCTGTACCGACTTACACAATCTGAGGCCCAGCGTTCTATGGGCGTCTGCCAGTGCCCTTTTAGTATCTATATCCGGAATAATAATAACAATAATATCTAGTGATCTATTGTCAGCTGTTTCCGTTTCCTTTCCGCTGGTGGCGCCCTATATACCTACATAATTTTCTTATGTTCTAGGTACTTCACTGATAAAGTGATAATACTAAAGTCCATTTCAATAGAACTTGTAAACTACGTAAACAAACTTTCTACACAAATTCATAAAATTTTGACAATTTGCGATAGATAGGTATTGTTTACAAAGTTCACAATTTCAATTGACTTGGACTTTAAGTATAATATGCGTACATAGGTACATACACCATGAAAAAATTGTTCAATTGAGATCCTACTCCATATTCCTTTATTTAAAGGTAACAAATCTAAAATATAAAATTCTGTTCTGTAAATGAATGACTTAGTTAAGGCATTGGTAGCTCAGTGGTCCGAACAATGGCGCATGGTTCTCGTGGTCATAGCAATGGCACGGTACACGTGATCTACGCAACGGGACGGTACGTCAGTGGACCAGCATGGCCCGGTATGACAGTGCTTCGAGTACTTACTGCGTACGTCGGAGGTCATAGCAATGGCACGGTACGCGTGGTCAAGGCAATGACACGGTACGTCAGCGGTCAGAGCAATGTCCCGGTATGACAGTACTGACTGCGTACGTCGGAGGGCATATGACACAGAACGCGTGGCCAGCGCAACGACATTGTACGCCAATGCGTAGGTACATTTCATGATCTTATCCAATTTAGCAGTTTTATTCATGGTTTTCAGTTTTTACCCGACTGCGCCAGAAAGAGGGTTATGTTTTTCGAGTGTATGTATGTATGTATATTTCTTTGGCACGCTCTGTAGCCTAAACGGCTTGATGGATTTTATATCTTTATATTTACTGAGAGGCGTTTGTCACACTGCTATACAGGATGGCAGGTACAGTGGAAATATTTTAAGTGGAAAAAAAAAATCTGCTGTTCCATACATTTATGTTCACGTAACTCAACAAAATGTATGGAACAGCTGTTTTTTTTTCGCAATATCAGGGTTGGTCCCACAGTAAAAGTTGTTCATAATTATGAGTACAATGACCCCTTAAAATATTTCCACTGTCTAACCTGCCACCCTGTATAAGTGGCGACAGCGGTTCCCGTATAATTTTCTCCGATAACACACCTATCTCATTGTTTCTATGATTTGAGTTGACAGCTTATTCTCGAATACAAACCTGGCACTCTCACAATATTTGGCTCTTACTATACAGTCAGTTTACCTCGGACACAGCATCAGCATAAAGATCGCATCTCATATACAATGCATACGGTAGGTACTACTTTCCGTAGTTGAATGTTACGAC
Organism: Thalpophila matura; assembly: GCA_948465475.1. Taxonomy (NCBI): domain Eukaryota; kingdom Metazoa; phylum Arthropoda; class Insecta; order Lepidoptera; family Noctuidae; genus Thalpophila; species Thalpophila matura. The sequence goes on from OX419177.1 coordinate 20,798,752, forward strand.
GGAGGCACGTTCGCCCAGTAACACGTACGCACGGCTACAGATCAAGCTAAACATGTCCAGTATAAGCTGATCTCGCATTGTATAGGATTTCCTTACAGTGAGAGGTCAGTGTAAACTGGGAATGTATAGCTTGATGTGTAGCCGTGTGTACGTAGGTACTCGGTGCATGCACGGACATTTTATTTTTATCTACCCTCCATATTTCGTTTTGAAGAATTTTGAGCAAGAAAACTGCAGATGTGGAATTATTTGATTAGGTATGCTCCGATATTCGCTTAGCTATCTACTTTTAGCAAATGGTTTTTTTTACGAGCATTGGGGCAAATATTTTCGGGTTTTAATAATTTTGGTTCCATTTCGTGGGGTGCAGATTCGGATAAAATGCCTGAGTGTTGAATAAAAGGATTACACTTTTACACCAAGTTACTATCACCCATATTTAACTATTTTATGTTGTAGTGATCAATTAAAATATTTATGAATAAAATCACTATACAGCGTGTGGTAAAAAAAACTCAACATTGATCAAATAATATTTATTTTATCCGTCCTTATCATCAAATTCATTTAAAATCGCTTGTAATACGACATCTCGACACAGGTTACAAGCGCGCTTTGTTACAAAGAACTTTTGCATTGAAAGATAATACAAGTCATAAACAATATAGAATGCATGACATTTTATACACAGGTGCCAAACATAGATAGGTCTTTAAATAGTTTAAGGAAGACAATACTTTAAATAGTTCAACGGGATATGATTTAGAAATCTATACTAATATTATAAAGCTGAAGAGTTTGTTTGTTTGTTTGAACGCGATAATCTCTGGAGTCGGATTCGAAAAATTCTTTTTGTATTTGACTAAACAATGCCACAACTACACACACAAATCTTGTAAAATTCCGATTTTATATAAACTCTAACAATAAGTAGTCAATATTATTATTCCTCCGTGTGCTGTTTATCTTATCGACACCTGCAATTTAAAACATCGTAACTAATTTTTTCCTACTTTTCAGTAGAGCGAATCAAAGATTTAAAAAAATTCTTACTCTGTTCCTATAAGTCCTAGGGACCTCCAACTTTGTAAATACAAGTAAAAAGGTATAATTTACATTCCAGTATGACTAATACGTTGTTTACTTATGTATTTCATATATTTTTGTGACTTACAATGATATTTCACGAAAAACGGTTTTCCAAATTACAATTGTAACTCAGACATACAATGCAATTTAGTATGATTATAACTATATTCACCGAAAAAATAAAAAAATAAAAAAATTGCATATTAAGTTACAATTGTTTTGTAAAATTAGGTATTAAAACTTACCACGGGTAAGTGTATCTAACTAAAGATACCTTTTTATCACTGTCAGTGGATGACTAGTTACAATTTTTTTATGCTGGCTAAAATCATAACGGGAGTGAATTGGGCTACGAGGGTGAGCGCAAACGATAGAGCATTTTTTTATTAGTTAGGCTGTGTATAGAACTCAATTTCGCTAAAAAGTGAGTTACGATGTTTTAAATTGCAGGTGTCGTTATGTCTATTTCTATAATGTGGTTCAAAAGTGGTACATAGTATTAACTAGTGTAGCCTTTTTGGTTTTTTATTGGCCGTTCCCAATAACCGATCTATTGGCTCTATACCTACCCTACTAGAGATAGATCTTTAACACTACTTCTATCGAGTTTAAATGTCTAAAATCTATCTCTAGTAGGTGAAAGAGCCGATAGATCGGTTATTGGGATGATTTCGAGTTCTGTGTACTTTGTGGATCTTATTGGCAAGTGCGTTTGGTAAACGCTTGGCTGACTAACTTTATGCACTGAAAGCCACGTTTTTAAATCGCGCACCACTGAATCAAATGTGCCTTAACAAAACGATTTTTTATAACGCGCGTTGAAAAAACGCTCGTGCGAATAGGGCTTATATCGTAGAGCGTAATCTTAGCACACTCTTCCTAAACCTCAGATCGGTAAATAAAATAAAAACACATAAATGTCTGGCATATATTAAAAATTAAACATAAAATAATATATTTGACATTTAAATGACATGTCCACATAAAAGCATTGAACTATTTTGAGCACACAACAAAAGAGCACCCTGTCATTACAATTTGTATTAAAACTATAAAAATGGCTTATTTTTACAACGACCGACTATTGAAAGCATTCGGTTAGAATAAAGCCGGGTCTCTTGCGCCCAGTTTTTGTGTTCGACGAACATCGAACAGTGAACAGTGAACGATACAGGGGCGTGGTCTACGTGTTTTGAGTGTTTTTATTCGTCAAAACACCTAGACCACGCCCCTTTATCGTTCACTGTTCACTGTTCGATGTTCGTCGAACACAAAAACAGGGCGCAGGAGACACGCCTTAAGGAATCTTCTATTAATTTGTTCATTCTAAGTTCGTATAAAAAAATAATGCCCGGCAGTAAATATTACACATGGAGTTTGAGGAAGAAATCGGTTAGCTTCGGCTTTGTAGAGCGTCGTATTCGTCACTCATACCTATGTGATGTTTGTCTTTCTAAAGCTCGGTGTGTAATATTTACTTCTGCGTATTGTAATAATAGCATTATGTAATAAATAAACGTAGATCAAATAAACACCATTTAAATGCATAAAATAATAAATAGCGATTATTTGCGAAATAAGCTACCTACTTATTTCTAAAATGACTTATAATAAAATGTTTTTTTTTTTATTTAATACTTGTTCAACAAATTCGTAACACCATTCTATACAAATTAACAGAAGATTCTCTAGTCCTTCACAAACTTTGTCCAAGTAATAGCATGCAAGCTAGCCCAGCATTGGGCACCGTGCCCACTGTCCAAGCTTAGATCACTAAAAATAATCTCCTAATATATTTAATATTCATTCTAAACACTCCGGCAGTACGCACTTCATTTAGAAACAATCATTTGAAGAATTGAATTTAAATGAAATTTAATTAAATTGGATTTCCATAGTGGGAGTGCAATATTTTTTGTATTTTAAAACTTAGTTCCATAGTTTTGATCGCTTATTACATCGCATTTGACGTTTAGTGGTAATCAGCAACTAACTTCACATCCAAGTGAAGATAGTTGCGGTCAATTTATACTAATCTAATTCTGATCGTCTTGGAAGAAAAAACCGGACAAGTGCGAGTATGCCTCGCACCCTAAGGGTTCCGAAATATGATCATAGATGGCGCTACTGCATACTTCCAATGGCGCCATCTATGAGCAGATGGCTTCACTTATGGTCCGGTGACTGACGGCGGACAACAAAGTGATCCTATAATGGTTCCGTTTTTCCTTTTGAGGTACGGAACCCCAAAAAGAAGAAAAACTGAGGTAACAATATTTCGTAATCAGAAAAAAATATTCTAGAATTTACAATTTGGACTTGCACGATATTCCAAACGATATTATATCGTAGACAATTTGTATAAAAAAATCTATAAAATTAGAATATCTGCCAAAATCAATATCGATCAACATGAACTATCATCAGTGGCGTGCGTAGAGGGCAAGTCCGAGGGTATTTTCATGAATGTAAGTGTTTTTTATTGTACGCTATTGCCTTAATAACGACATTAAAATAACTAATAACTCATGAAAAATTAACACAACAAATACCCTCGGGCTTGCCCTCTAGGCATGCCACAGACTATTTTAAGTGTGTTATTTATTCCTATTCAAATTATCTGCATTATAAAACAACAGTATGTTTGTGTTAGAGTGTAAAACGTACAAAACCTTCGCGAAGCGGACTGCACTTGTAAAACTTCAAGCAACTGATTTTGTTTATAAATATCTAGTTTCAATATGTATTGAATAACGTATAGTATTAGGTTTTTAAAATGTCCATGAAACATTATTTCTTGGGAATGAGCACCGTGGTAGCTACAATTATATCGGTGTGCCTTTCCAGCCGGCCTAGCATGACCACGATAGAAACGGGTTTTGTCTACATAGAAATAGACAAAGTGACAGATTGTAGAAACATTTCTACATTTTATGAATGAAACGGTAGAAATGTTTCTACAATCTGTCACTTTGTGTATTTCTATGTAGACAAAACGCGTTTCTATCGTAGTCATGCTAGGCCGGCAGGGAGGAAAGCCAATGGGTTTACGCCACGGCAGAAGAGATTACGCGATAGAGATTTGTGGGTTAATATAATTTTACAAAAAAGCGCTGTTGCAAATTTACCCCAAAAAATGTAGTTTTTATGGTCCTAGTCCTATTAAAAACGCGAAAGTTGCTGACTATCAGGCGCGTGCATTGCATATAGGCAAGTAGGCAGTGACTATCTCTTAAGGTTCAATAAAACCATTTTAACTATTACTACATCAATATACATCATTATATATCAATAATCAGTCATGATTGATATATTTTATTTATGTAGTAACAGTTAAAATAGTTATATTGAATTATATGAGGTAGGCACTACCTACTTGCCTGTATGCACTGCACGCCACTGCTGACTATGGATGGATGTTTGCTACTCTTTCACGCAAAAACTACTGAACGATTTTGATTTAACTTTACGTAATATCACGCTGTAATTCATAAAGATTTTGTGTAAAAAAAAAATTACGCGGGCGGAAGTGCTTATGACGCAGACACCATATTCAACGGATGAAGAGTTAGTGTATTTAGTGAGAAATAGATTAGTGTATTTAGTGAGATAGAGAATAGTTATCTCAGTACATATTGAAACCTTCGTCAATGTTCGAACTATAGAGCGTTTCACGTAAAAAGTCCCTTCGACGCTATGTTGGCTGCCCTGAATGTCACTCATATTTAGGTCTCTTAACGTTTTATGTTTTTTGTAGATCTATGTGTTAAAGTACAGTACGCGGCAGTAAATAATGCACATCGAGCTTTAGAAAGAGATATTTGCTAGCTTCGAGTTTATAGAGCGTCATCTCTGTCGCACGAAGCACTAACAGTCTGGTATCTAATAAACAAGTCGGCGACAAAACGTCACATAGCTTTCTCAAACTTGATGTGCAATATTTATTGCCGGGTACTGTAATGCCTAGGACACTATAAAGTGGTGAAGAAAACTTCCAACACCGTTAAAACGTAACATATTGAAATTCAGTGCAGCCAACATAGCGTTGAAGAGACTTGTAAAACACTGTCTACTCCAGTCTAAAACGGTCTATAGCTGGCGGGATACTTGATGGGCATGGCGGCCTGCGCGGCCTTCGCGTAGAAGCCCCACCCTAGAAAGAAAAAAATATATTTGTTAGAATATAGTATAACAGGTATTGGTGCTGATTCTGTTGAACGTCGCACTAAACTAATTTTAATCACACTACATCTCTATCTTACAAAAAACATTGAAAAAAGCCAGAAAATATTTAGAACTGTCAAATTAGTCTACGCCCTTGTAATTTACGGGAAAATAGTCATGACCTTTTGCGATTACGACTAAATTGACAACAAACCTATTCAAGTGGACTAATTTCACAGGATTAAATATCTTCTATCCTTTTCTCATGTTTTTTATTAGAAAGAGACGTAATGAGACTAAATTAGTTTCGTTGGTAAACAACAGAATCCGCACCATTAACAGTATTACAAAGTATCATAAATATTCTACCGAATCGGTGTACAAATATTTGTGGTTAACTTATTTATAACTAGACTTTTGCCCACTACTCCGTCCGCGTGGACTACAATGAAATGACCAGTTTAAATGATCTCCGTACTGTAGGGTGGCTAGTACTACCAAAGAGGTCAAGCTGTATCTCTGGTTCATCCCACCGGAATTAGATGAAACGTGGCTTAGATTATAAGTTGGACCCCAAGGTATCGAACTGTGAAAACCAGATCAAAATCCGTTCAGTACTTTTTGCGTGATGCGCGCACAAACAGACAAAAAAATCTTTTTGGGTATGGTTTCGTCCCAGTACCCTATCCTGTTTTTTCTGGAACCTCTTCAACTAGCTTCCGCCCGTGGCTTCGCCCACGTTTTTCGGGATATATTATACACATAAACCTTCTTCTTGAATCACTCTATCTAATAAAAAACACCGCATCAAAATCCGTTGCGTAGTTTTAAAGATCTAAGCATACATAGGGACAGATAGTCAGGGAAGCGACTTTGTTTTATACTATGTAGTGATGTACAGACGGCTTTTTTACAATTTTATAATAGTATAGATATCTTATTGTCTATTATGTAATTATGCTATAACTTGCCTAACTGCTGGTACGCTTCTATGAGCCTCTCTTCCACTTCCTTGGAAGGACGTTCCTCTAGTATCTTCATGAGCAGTTTGATGGCGCGGCCCCATTGCTTGAACGTGAAGCAGTGCCACACGCCGTAGTGGATTGCCTGAACATGAAATAATTAGTACGTAAGTACACTTTGTGTAATGTAAGTACACAAAAGAGATGGGCGCAGTCAGGTTTTTTAATAATTTTGTTTATTTTCTTTTGTGTAGCGTGTAGCTATGCGGGACCAACTAACGTTGCGGGGAAAAGACGACAGGCCTTCTATACAGGGTGGCCCACAGCTATGCCACATGGAGGGAAAGTACTTTAAATATATGAGATAGGAAGTTTTGCTTCATGAAATTTTCACTTTATTTTTAAAATTAAGCAATACTGCATTCAAAGATTTTCAAAAAGTTGCTTGCTTCATCTGGGAATCAAACCGACCAAATGTGAAAAAAATTATATCTGTATTTTTGTGATGCCGATTGAAAGGGTTAATTGTAAGCATTAATTTCTTCGAAGTAACATGCTTACAATTAACCCTTTCTATCGGCATCATAAAAATTCAGAATGTTGATTTTTTCACATTTGGTCGGTGCGATTCCCAGATGAAGCAAGCAACTTTTTAAAAAACGTTGAGTGCAGTATTACTTAATTTTAAAAATAAAGTTTCCATGAAGCGAAACTTCCTATCTCAAATATTTGAAGTACTTTTCCTCCATGTGGCATAGCTGTGGGACAACCTGTATAGTATGTTTACACATACACATTTTGCGGCTTTCGAAAATCTTATTACTATATTCGTTGGTTGACGGTATAGTTTACCTTGGTGTCGGTGAGGTCGGTGAACTTGAGCAAGTCAGTGGCGTTGTCCCGCAGCGCCTCGGTGATCTTCTCCCTGGCGGAGCAGCTCTGCGCGAGCGCGCGCAGGCGGCACAGCGCGGTGCCCTTGCGGCACAGCGCGTCCACGAGGTAGCCGCGCTGCTTCTCTTGTTCCCTGACAGTTTGTACATATTTATTAACGACTTTTATACATCATCTGCCTAGCCTTTTCCCAAATTATATTGGGGTCGGCTTCCAGTCTAACTAGATTTGGCTGAATATCAATATTTTACGTGGAGCGACTGCCATCTGACCTCCAACAACCCAATTAATGGGTAATACCGGTATTCGAATGCTAGACCAGCTGTCAGACTTTTAGGGCTTCTGACTACCCGTAACGATTGTCAAAGATATTCCTATGACAACCGGGACCGACTGCTTAACGTGCTCTCCGAGGCACGGAGGGGTCTCGATGTGTAAAGAACGGCCACCCATCCAAGGACTGACCGCGGCAAGCGCAGCTTAACCTCGCAGATCGATCGATCAGCGCGGCGCATTTAGCCACGAGCCCCTCTCATTTAGCCACGAGCCCCTCTCATTTAACCACCTCATTAACGACTTTTATACATTATCACAAATTTTTTACCAGATCGCCTCATGAATAAGAGTTCTTATTAAAAAACAGACGTTCCCAAAATAAAATTGTGTGGACATCAGTAGCGAAGGATCAATTTCTGTAAGAGGTAAGCACTGGAGCTACAAATGCTTACCTGGCCACGAAAAGCTAATTCTTGTTTACCTAACAAAATGACAGTGGTGCCAATAGGGATGTAAACTACTTTTTTTTTATTGTGAATCTGTAAACTATTTGAAAAAAGACATTTAACACCAAAAAAACCGATGAAACATCTACAAAATTGGCAAAATTATAAGCGTTTTAAAATGATTTGCTAGACACGGACGGCACTACCTACTAGTGACGTAACACCACCTACGTCCGCTTCGCGCGACAAAAACGGAGCGATACTCCCTCCAAAAACTTTAAAAGCGTCTATGTTTTCCATTTTGTGATAAATTATAATTTTTCTTTTACTTTTTTGTTGTGCCTATTCCTTCTTTGAAATAAAATAATTTATTTGTATTTTTTTAATAGTAGGCCACTACCGTATTCTGTTGTTTACAAACTAAACTAATTTAGTCTCAATAAGTCTCTTTCTAATAAAAAACATAAGAGAGGGATAGCAGATATTTAATCCTGTCAAATTAGTCCGCTTGAATAGTTTTAATGTCAATTTAGTTGTAATCGTCACGACTATTTTCCCGTAAATGACAAGGGCGTAGACTAATTTGACAGTTCTAAATATTTTCTGTCCATTTTCAATGATATGTATTTGTAAGAAAGATATGTGATTAAAATTAGTTTAGTGCGATGTTCAACAGAATCAGCACCAGTGTCTGTAGACCGTTTCACTAAATTCTGAACTATTTTTCTACCATCCGGTGTAATAAATATGTGTGCTATTTTTCAAAAGGAAGTCGGTAGGAATCGTATTGTAGAGACCCTTCGCCACTGGTGGACACTTGGACAGTTAGAAAGGAAATCAATTTATTTCGCTGTCGTCAGTTTTCAAACTTAATAACTTAAAACATAGTTACAGGACTACAGGCAATAATAATTTATAAATACAAATGGGTTAATAAAGTTACTTTAAATTATAGCATAAATCAATGCAAGTTGGTGGACGTCACATATCCTCGAACTTTTTGGTTCTCTCACGATGTTTTCCTTTACTGTTTCTCGAGCAATGGTAACGAAACAAATGGCACAAAGTGTGCGTCCGCCGAGATTCGAACCCACGAACTTATAAGTCGGAGCCGCTACCACAAGGCTACCATTACTCTACCACCCGGACAGTAAACAATCTCAAACATTTTTAAATCCGTAATGTACCTTAAGTCCTATAGACGCGTATCCAGAGGTAATAAGTGTGGGGTGAGGAAAACTTACTGTTTAATCTTAGTGGCGTCGCTTCTCGTATCATTCTTCATACCGAGATACGCTAGCAACTTGTCTTGTTCAATGGCCTTTATTACCTGCGAATAAAACACAAAATACAATAAATTAGTTTTCTAACCAAGTTTCCCTAAGTATTTCAAGTTGCTAAATTAATTTTACCTTTTCAGAAATAGTAATGAGTTGTTCACACCATGCTGTCGTCACATCGGGGTCTTCGTTCGCATGGGGTAGTCTGAAAAAATAAGACCACACAGGTACTAACAAGATAAACAAAATGATTAAAGAAAACATAAAACCAAACTGCGTAATATTTTAATGTTATACCTCATGTCACTCCTACATTAAAGACGAATTTAGCGACACCTACACCCTTACCACAAAAAAGATAAACACGTGTTAAACGCGAATGCTACCAAAAATAATACACACTTGTTTTAGACAAGTTAGTGCTAAGACAAGTGCGTATCATTTTTGGTAGCATTCGTGTTGAACACGTGTTTATCTTTTTTGTGGTAGGGCCGTTAATGTTGAAATTCAACAATTCGGTTAGGTTAGTGTTCAAATAAATAGACATAATATGTACTCGAAAAACATTCTCTCCTTCTGGCGCGGTCGGGTTAAAAAATCCTGCCGAGTTAGCATGCGTGCCGCGACTAAATGATGTCGATTGTTTTATCTCGTTCTTTTTCGTGCGAATACGAGATAAACGCACGATAGTCGCGGCGCGCATGCTAGCCTGGCAGAATAGTACATTTCGCTTACTGAATACAAAAGGGCCAAAAACAAAATGAAAATTATGCGAGTTATTTTTATTAAAAATTTTGTCAATTAAGGCCCCATTTTTGCAAATATCTTTTTCAGATTTTTTTATTTGTGTCCCTTTTGTATTCAGTGAGTGATTTGTGTAAGCTTATGATGTGTGTGACTAACTTCTTGGCGTCGGTGGGACAGTCGAGCGCGTGCAGGTAGGCGGCGTGCGCGCCCAGGAAGCCCGGGAACCGCTCCAGCAGCTCCGAGTACACCTGCTCCAGCTTGTCACCCTCTGCCCACAACACACATTTCAGTTTATTTTGAAAATTATAAAAAAACTGTACAGCACACAATCATAGCGTGAGCACCCATACAAACGAGTTTTGTCGACGGAAGAATAAACAAAATGACTGATTGTAGCAAGATTTCTACCGATTTAAGCATAGCGATGTTAAAAAAAACCGGCCAAGTGCGAGTCGTACTCGCGCACCGAGGGTTCCGTATCATTTTTGGACGTATAAAGTGAAAAAATCCGGACCGCATAACTAAGTTTGTTTGTGAAGGAATTTTGAAAAAACTGTACTAGTTAGGAACATCGTTTTATTTTTGGTGCCATATTTGGGTCAATTCCTATCAACTCTAATTATTTCAGATTTTTCGCCCCGCAAACTTCGGAGATAAGGGGGGGGGTATGGTATTTTTTCGGAAATTTTTCATCATATGTCGAAAACGGTGAGACATAAAATAAAATAAAAATATATTTTGAAATGTGCAGATCAAGACCTTTCATATGATATGTCACTTGACCTAGTAACCCCACTTTAAAATTTCGGACCCCCACTCCAGCCCCTTTTGCAATGAAAATAAAAATATTTTTGAACTTTTTTCATTTGCTATAAAGTTGAACAAGCATTCTTTATAACTGTTCCAAATTTCAAGTCGATAGCATAAGTAGTTGCTGAAATAAGCAGGTGTGACAGACAGACAGACAGACGAAGTCGCACCATAAGGGTTCCTTTTTTACCATTTTGGTACGGAACCCTAAAAGAGAAGAAATGTTTCCATTCTTCAGTCGACAAAAGTCTACAACGCGGAGCACGGGTTGCCGCGTGTTCGGGCAGAAGAAATAACGAGTTGGGTAGAAAGAACTGCAGGCTATTCGCGGTAGAATAGAGATGGGGGATGTAGTGTAGGGACACAATGTATACGTGTAGAGACCGACTGCTGACGCATTGGTTTTGTATACAGGCGCTCGATTGTATTAGCGCAGCCAGCAGTCGTCTCCCCGCAACCGAGTAGTTAGGTCGTATTTATCATGTAGTGTATTGTAATTTGTGTAAACAGATACCAGTAAAATAATATACAGGGTGGCAGGTTAAACAGTGGAAATATTTTAAGGGGTCATTGTACTCATCATTATGAACAACTTTTACTATGGGACCAAACCTGAAATCGCGAAAAAAAAAACAGCTGTTCCATACATTTATGTTCACATGACTCAACAAAATGTATGGAACAATTGTTTTTTTTGATCGCGATTTCAGGGTTGGTCCCATAGTAAAAGTTGTTCATAATGATGAGTACAATGACCCCTTAAAATATTTCCACTGTTTAACCTGCCACCCTGTATATTCCAATATGATCTTCATTTCCTAATATCCCCATACAACATACCGCTACAGTCACACAGATAATCAGTTAGCTTTGGCCTTCGTAGAGCATTGTTTGTCAGTTGTCAATCTGTGTGACGTTTTGTCGCCGACATTAAAATAGTAGCTACGATGCTCCATGAAGCCGAAGCTAGTCGATGATCTTTTTCTATAGCTCGATTATATTGTAAAAAAATATTAACTAGAGTCTGGCAAACGAAAGTTGAGCCTGGGATTTAATCGAATCTTTTTACACAGCAACATTATTTTTAAGGTTAGTTTACAGATGTAGTTTTGATACTAACATAATAAATATTTCAAATTGTCATGTAAGTTTACCTTATTCGCATAATTATGTAATAATTGGTTTATTTGATTTATAGAATCTTTATAACAATTAATCTACGTAAAATTAAAACATAATTACGTACCTATTTTACTTACGTTCGATTTTTCAATCGTCAATTAAGTTTTTTCTGAGGAATAGATGTGGTTGTTTGGCATCTTTTGTATAGAAAATATGTCAAACCAACCACCGCATTTATTTTTCAGATAAGATAAAATCAATCGGACAATTGAAAAATTTGCCTCTTACATATAATTTGTTGTCAAGTATCAAGACAATTTATTCCTACTGTTGTTAGTGATACCATAATGTGTTTTTTTTTAATTTGCCGCGTTTTTTCAGGATCAACTTTCGTTTGCCAGACTCTATTATTGATGTAATCGTCATAGTAGTCATACCGAGCTTAGTGAGCCAATTAGTGGTGAATTCTTTGGCGGCGTCCACGTAGTCGTCGTGCGGCTTGCCCTTGTCCTTGGCCTGCGCCGGCCGCTTGGGCGGCTCGCACACTAGGTAATGTAGCCCGTACGAGTCCACCTTACGGCCCAACTCGTCCTTCGCGAACGTCACTGTGCCCGACAGTACTTGACCGATTGTGAGGTTGGAGCGACTTATCCTGGAACAATTGCACACAGGTTTGTAATTACTGTTATGTAACTACATAATTTCAGAACACGCCGAGAAAGGTGAGGATTGCGCGGCAGTCAGGGCTCGCAACGCCGCCGACCGCCGCGGACAAACTGGTGGAAATAGACATACCGGACAAGTGCGAGTACGACTCGCGCCCTAAGGGTTCCGAAATACGCAATAGCTAACGCCATCTATGCCGCTATTACGTCATCCGCCTAGCCTTTTCCCAAACTAGATTGGGGTCGGCTTCCAGTCTAACTGGTTGCGGCTGAATATCAGTATTTTACGTGGAGCGACTGCCATCTGACCTCCACAACCCAATTATTGGGTAATACCGGTATTCGAATGTTAGACCGGTTGTCAGACTTTTGGGCTCCTGACTACCCGTAACGATTGTCAAAGACATATTCTTATGACAACCGGGACCGACTGCTTAACGTGCTCTCCGAGGCACGGAGGGGTCTCGATGTGTAAAGAACGGTCACCCATCTAAGGCCTGACCGCGGCAAGCGCAGCTTAACCTCACAGATCGATCGATCAGCGCGGCTGTCATTTAGCCACGAGCCCCTCTATGCCGCTATTACGTCATAGTACATATTTATTATCATATCTTGATCATAGATGGCACTACTGCATACTTCTAGTGGCGCCATCTATGAGCACATAGCTCCACTTATGGCCCGGTGACAGACGGACAACAAAGTGATCCTATAAGCCTATAAGGGTTCCTTTTTCCTGTTGAGGTACAGAACCGTAAAAAAACACTTTTTGATTGTGTTCGTGACTCGTGTTGAATATCGTCCATCATATATCGGGTGTAAAAAGACCCTTAACGAAAACTGAAACCACATATTCTACCCATCAATACGATGATTTTTTTGTACTGGACCATACCTGGGAACCGACTGGTTATGGAGATATTGAAGGTTAAAGTTTCAATATTTTTTTTACGTTTTTCACGAAAATGGCACTGGGGCGGCAGCGGCGGGGTTCGGGGGCCAGGGCAGACCTATACTCCACTTCCCCCGTCCCGTACAAATCAACACATCCAAAGGCACAGTCGCTAGAGTGTAATTACAAAAAAACAGCTGTTTTTTAACCTAAAATTAAAAGTCGTTTCCCAGCGATTATTTTTGCATAATATTACTTAGTTACACGTACAGAATGCGTAGGTCTCGGCCTGGTGATGTGTCTTTTTACACCCTGTATTGTAATCCGATTGTGTTTGGCATTATAAAACCTAACATCCTATCGATTTGGTGTATTATTTGAGTCGACCCGTAAACAGTTACCTTCCTTCCCTGTTTCGAGAAATTTTCATCTATGCTAATATAATAAAGCTGAAGAATTTTTTAGTTTGTTTAAACACGCTAATCTCTGAAACTACCAGTCGGATAAATTACGAGAATTCGCTTTCTGGTATAACTCCTTTCAATCAGAATTTCGAGGAACAGGTCGAATTTCCAATAACCTTGTATTGTGTAACTAAAGTTTCACACGAAACATAATTGTAACTTACTTATCTGAAGGTACTGGTGCGAAATAAAGAGGTAGATAGTTTCCACTCGATAACGACGCCGAAGTAAACTTCTTCCCGCCGGTCATCGCCTGAAAAATAAATGTAATTATGAAATTATATTATGCAGACTTGTTATTCAACTTCGTGGCAAACATGCAAGATGGCAGAGCAAAAGAGCTAGACAGACAGCTCAGAGATTGATTAAGACCTCTGCCGGCCTAACATGACCACGATAGAAACGGGTTTTGTCTACATAGAAATAGACAAAGTGACAGATTGTAGAAACATTTCTACCGTTTCATTCATAAAACGTAGAAATGTTTCTACAATCTGTCATTTTGTCTATTTCTATGTAGACAAAACCCGTTTCTATCGTGGTCATGCTAGGCCGGCAGATCATAGAAACAAGGAGATATGCCATCATAGCAAATTAGTACGGGAACAACTGATGCCACTTTTAGTACTTTTTTCGACACAATTACGTGCATAATTAAGCGCTCCTTGTGAATAAAAAGATCTCCCACGCATTGAACATTCCGCACACCCTCAATCTAACACTGTTAATCGTCACTCAACAATAGCACTAAAATAAAACACTGTATTTATACCAACGATCGTGTTCGGTTCGTCGCCAGCGCGTACGTTTTTAATATAAGCAATTTGCTCAAGATCAGGCATCAAGCTCGATAGCGCCTTGGCACATCTCCTTGTTTCTATGATCTGAGATTAAGACTTTAAATTCATGATGCCCTAACCCCAATAGTCCCCGAACTCATATAGCGAGGTTTATATTTTTTTATAAATAAAGGTACAGCTGGTGCCCAACGAAGGGCCAGCTGTACCCGGAGCCTCGCTCACAGACCTCAGAGAGAGGGAGGCACTCCGAGACACAATGAAAGGCCATTAAAAAGGCCTCTACTATGTTAGGCTTTGTGATTCGAAACGGCAAAATCTTTCGCAATAGCAGGCCAAAAATAAGGCATTTAACAGTTTGGTTCGGATACTGGACTGGAGTATACTGGACTATTTGCACAATGAGGCCTCCATACCATGGAGGCCTCATTGTGCGACACACTCACTTCGACTAGAAAGAATTGAGACAGATTACCTCATCGATATCTTCTCTATGAGTTTCGTATCATAAAGACGCTCCCTATTTAATTATTCCGAGCTATCGATAATTGTTTGACTCATATCGCTTCCGCACAGTGTCGATACAATCGGATTGTACCATACTATTGTCGGTATTACAATGTTGATCCTCACCAGTGGTTGCGAGCAGTACGCGTCTAACGTGATCGGTTGCTGTAACCGTTGCTGTATGATCGCCGGCAACTCCTGCAGCTTCTCCAGGTAAGACTTGTTCTCGTGACGAATGTTCAGCCGAAGGGTGTAGTCGCCCTTCTCTAGCTTTACTGAGTACTGAAAACAAAATAAATGTCTGTATTCAACAATTTTTACTATTAATCCCTGGTTTTTGAAAGCCTATTTCGTTTTGATTTGTTGTCAACTTCGTATATACTGAGTGGAAATATTAAAAGGGGTCATTTTACTCATCATTATGAACAACTTTTACTATGGGAACAACTATGAAATGGCGAAAAAATCTGCTGTTCTATACATTTTGTTGAGTTATCCTACTAATATTATAAATGCGAAAGTTTGTGCGTGTGTGGGTGTGTGTGTCGTTTGTGTGTATGTTTGTTACTTCTTCATGCTGAAACGGCTGGATGGATTTGGATGAAATTTTGTACACAGATAGATTATAGTCTGGGATAACACATAGGCTACTATAGTAGTCTTGAAGGTGTGTGCAGAGATAAATAAAAATTCATACACTTACACAGTGGAAGGCGAAAGTTTATTAAGCAGGTAAGCACAGATATACAAGTCTACAGCATAATAAGAGTCAAGAGTACGAAGTAGAAGAAGAGTAGACAGATTGAAGAAAGCACAATGAACACAATAGTAATATAGGCTGGCGTTAAGCGTTGTAATAACAATGATTTGCGTAAGCGTTAGCGCAGGTGCGTTAGCGGACCGAGCGACGCGGCGGGCGCGGCACTCTGCGAGCTGCCAGCGGCCGCCGCTAACATGCGCGCCGCGACTAAATTTTGTCGACGCTTTTATCGTGCATTTGTCTCGTATTCGCACGAGTAAGAGCGAGACAAAACAGTCGACAAAATGAGTCCCGGCGCGCATGTTAGCCGCCTGAGCGCGGCCGGCTCCCGCCGCACGGCAGCCGGCGGAGGCGCAGGCGGCCGGCCGGTCGGTCACCTACTTGATTTGCTTGTCCGTCCGCGTAAACATTTTATATACAGGGTGGCAGGTTAAACAGTGGCAATATTTTAAGGGGTCATTGTACTCTCATCATTATGAACAACTTTTACTATGGGACTCCTGAAATCCTGAAATCGCGATAAAAAAATCAGCTGTTCCATACATTACATATGTTCACATAACTCAACAAAATGTATGGAACAGCTGATTTTTTTTCTCACTTTCAGGGTTGATCCCATAGTAAAAGTTGTTCATAATGATGAGTACAATGACCCCTTAAAATATTTCCACTGTTTAACCTGCCACCCTGTATATTTTAAATAAAATATTATTACAGTTTAAATAATAAACAATACACTATATTTATACACATAACAAATTATAAATTTTAAGTTTTAATTAACTAATCTACGCCACACTACCTTTTATCCCGAAAGACGCAGGCGAAGCCACGGGCGAAAGCTAGTGTGAATATAAATGTATGGAACAGCTGATATTTTTTCGCGATTTCAGGGTTGGTCCTATAGTAAAAGTTGGTCATAATGATGAGTACAATGACTCCTTTTAATATGTCCACTATCTAACCTGCCACCCTGTATAATGTGATGTATAGGTGTACAATTAAAACTAATTAGGTTTTTACAGGTTAACCAATGTTTCTTGGCCGCTCTAAAGTTAGCCGTTTGGACTTTCAAAGCGGCCAATCTTTCCAGCACGCTTAGCATGACCGATTCTATCTCTATTCTACCAAAGAATAAACAGTTCTTTCTATCCAACTCGTTATATCTTTGCGACCCGTGCTTGGCTTATCAGAATTTTGTCTACTGAAAAATACAAACATTTCTTCTCTTCATTGTATGCATAAAATTCCACAAATCAATGTCACTTTGTCTATTCTTCTGTTGACAAAACCCGTTTCTATCGTGGTCATGCTAGGCGTGAATGGCTTTACAAAAGTAATAAATGGGTTATTGTTACCTTATTGGGGTATGCGTCGCCAGTCGCCATGAGCTGCTTACAACTGTTGTACAACATCCACATCTGGGACTCGAACTCCGACTCGTATAGCATGTCGCATAGTAACGATATCGTTGGTGACACCTGAAATACAGTTTTAAATAATTACTACACCTTTTGAAGATTACACTCAAAATCAATTACACTCAATCTATACCAATATTATAAAGCTGAAGTGTTTGTTTGTTTGCGCTCTCTGGAACTGCCAGTCGGATTTGAAAAAATATATTTGTTACGCGGCTTCGCCCGCGTTTTTGGAATAAAAAGTAGCCTATGTGTTATTCTGATATATAAGCAATATTACTGTAAAGTTTCATCTAAATCCGTTCAGTAGTTTTTACGTGAAAGAGTAACAAACATCCATACATCCATCCATACATCAATACATCCTCACAAACTTTCACGTTTATAATATTAGTAGGATATGATAGCCAGATTCATGAAGAATAGGTATCATAGGCTATTTAACATCACGCTACGACTCCTAGAAGCCGAGCAACGGGGGTGAAACCGCGGGGAATTGCTAGTTTAAATAAGCTTAGAGCAATTTATGGAACCTTACCTCAGTCGTTTTAGCAATGTGGAAATTGTAGGTATTGACTAGTTGGTAGATCTGTCGACTCGGCGGTATTATATCACGTGCCGTTAGAGGTGCTAGCTTTGATTCCGTCGGCCTGCAATCAATAATAAAATAATTGATTATATTGAAGAGTCAAAGGCACAAGTCAAAGTCAAAACATTTATTTCAATTAGGCATTTTCGAATTGTCAATAAATATTTGTCAGTCTGTTTATCAGTAAGTTGGAGGAGCAAGATAGCGTTTTATAATGAAGTTCCTTCGACGCTATGTTACCTGCGGAAAAGTTACGTGACCTCACTAATGTCACTGACATACGTTTCGAAAAAAAGCAACTTGGCTAGGGGGGCTGACCCGGAACAAATATTTGCTCCGTGCGGGAATCGAACCCGCGACACGTTGCGCAGCAGCCAATGGCACAGCCACTACGACAACCGTGCTGCCTACTTCAACATATAACATTTCAGCATACGGATAATTTGCTCGTACGGTCCTTCGAGCCGGATAATAAGTTAGGCAAATACTCATAGTTTTTTTTTATTGTAGGACAAGCAACAAGCCAGTTTAGCAAGCAAGCAGTAGCGATAGGTTTAACCATGTGCCTCCCACGGCGAATGGTTCGAGTTCGATCCCGCTGATTTTTTGGAAGTCATGTGCGTATTATAAATTTATTATCACTTGCTTTAACGGTGAAGGAAAACATCGTGAGGAAACCGGCATGTCCTAGAACCAAAAAATTCGAAGACATGCGACGTCTACCCGCACTGGGCCCGCGTGGGCCCAGTGCGGACTACGGCCCACTCCCTCTCACAGAGGAGGCCTGTGTCCCAGCAGTGGGAACATTATAGGCCGATTATGCTATTATGATTATGCAACAAGCCAGACTGACCTGACGACGGGCTCAGAATACTTGAGTTGCGCACTGGGCTGCACGTCCTGCAGGCGCAGCGCACGAAGCAGGACACCGCGAACACCGTCGCCCGCGCCCACCACCAGCTTGTGGCCGAAGTCCGGCTTCAGCCCGTGGAACTCCACCGTGTAGTCCACGGTTAAGTCGCCTAAGTTCGCCCAGTATTTGGCTATCACTACCTCTAGTGTTATGCCTCCCTGTGGAATATAGAAAAATACATGAATCACGGAGCTGTGACGTCTGAGTCGTGAGCGACACCGAATGGAAAGCGAGAGCGCCGGTTTTGGCCAACCTGCCTATTCTGTACTGACACGCCGCGCGTGATATCACCGGGAGAACTGCCAATTTACGAATGTGTGAACGTTCGAGGGAGAATGTCACGGTGAAATTCTCCCTCAAACGTTCGCAAAAAATTCATTTATTTCATAACAATTTTTACATTGTGTCGAAATGTCTTACTCTAAACACGAAATCTGTTACAAAAAATATCAAGAAGTAAAATATAGGTAACTCCATAATTTTTAAAATAATTTCAGATGTCAAAATTAAAACCATGGTGATAGCAACTGTGTCACAATTTGGCAGTACAAAAAATAACGTTTTATTAATCAAAGGGTAGAATAATATTAGTCTTATATGTATGTATAATAATATCTGCATTGAGTGCTATAAAAGCGTTTTGCCACTAACGATGCCAAATTAACAATTCTCGCGGTGATATCACGCGAAGTGTTAATAGAAAATAGACAGGCTGCGCTGTGCCCTGCCAACTCACTCGCAATCGATTGCAAACTCAAAATCGTATCAGCGAACTGACCATATCGCGAGCTTCAAACCATACAAAAAGCATAAAAAACAGCAAAATGAATTTGTTTTGTTGAGTTTCTGGTATCTGCCAACAGGCACGATCCGAGGGGGGTCCATGGGGGTCATGACCCCCACCCCAGAATCTTACAAAAATGTGCAAAACACGGTACCTAATTCACGGTATAGCATGTCGACAATAATTAGTATGACCCCCCAAAGACTTGGGCTGCGGTATGACCCCCCGCCGCTCCCCAAAGTCTTTGGGCTGCAACCGCGCCTTTTCATGCATGTGTCTTACCACTAATTGAAAAGGTAACAAGGTGGGTGCTTCAGCATTGACATTGATCATCTTCTGCGTCTCGAAGCTCCTACAACTCTTCCTGGGCAGCATCTGCATGGTGTGGACTAGAAATCTGCCGGTCTTCTCTTTGTCTGCCGTTGAGATCTTTAGGACTCCCCAAGTGGCTTCGTCGGGGACTGCAAAGGAATTAATAATGGAGTTATCATACTTCCTATAATCTTACTAATATTATTATTATAAATGCGAAAGTTTATGAGGATGTATGGATGTAATATAGCTTATACATCAGAATAACACATAGGCTACTTTTTATCCCAAAAATGCGGGCGAAGCCGCGGGCGGAAGCTAGTTATTATACAGGGTGGCAGGTTCGACAGTGGAAATATTTTAAGGGGTCATTGTACTCATCATTATGAACAACTTTTACTATGGGACCAACCCTCTAATCGGGAAAAAAAAATCAGCTGTTCCATACATTTTGTTGAGTTATGTGAACATAAATGTATGGAAAAGCAGATTTTTTTTTCGCGATTTCAGGGTTGGCCCCATAGTAAAAGTTGTTCATAATGATGAGTACAATGACCCCTTAAAATATTTCCACTGTCTAACCTGCCACCCTGTATAAAAAGACCAATGACAGTAAAGTCGATTTCATAATGTGGTTTTATTTTGGTCAGCCTTATCTTAATGAAGTTATTTTAGCTTTGAACATGAATGTGTATTTGAACTTCAACATGCAGTTGGCGTAGAACATGAACATGAATTTGATGATGAACATGAACATAAGTTGACGATGAACATGAACATAAGTTGACGATGAACATGAACATAGTTGACGATGAACATGAAGTTGAACAAGAAAATGGCTCAATTCGTATGGAGTCGAAAAATTGTTGGCAGATTTTTTTTTACCTGTCAAAACTTGCTTTGAACAAGAGTCCAGACAACCCCTTCAAGCATGAGCATGCATTCCTGTTCCACGTAGTACAGTCAGGGAAAGGGATTCTTTAGCAGGTACTATCCATAATATTGGTCGTATTTTCAAACTTCGAAGCAAATCCGAATTGCTTCGAAGTTTGAATATACGACCAAATATGAATGATAGTGTACCTGCTAAAGAATCCCTTTCCCTGACTGTACAATAATAAAGCTGCGTATTCATTAGGCAACATTTCGTTGCATATAAACGAAAGGGCCATAAATCAAAATTAAGAATTTTTCAGGATAACATGTTAAAATATTTCATTTAGTTTTTTGTTTATTTTTTGGCATTCCTTCTTTTAATGTTTGTGTCATAATTCATAACATAATCACATTAAAAGAAGGAGTGCCGAAAAATAAACAAAAAACTTTTTTAACAAAAAATAACCGACTTCAAAAAATCCACTACAAAGAAAATAATAATTTTGGTTTCGGAAGTCGGTGGCTTTGGTTTTTGTTTGCTTTTTTTGCCACCGACTTCCGAAACCAAAATTATTATTTTCTTTGTAGTGGATTTTTTGAAGTCGGTTATTTTTTGTTAAAAAAGTTTTTTATTTTTCCCTTTTTAGTTCTTTATCTCGCGTTAGATTACTTTGACGACTTCGTTCAACAGTAAATCTTCTACGTAGTGTGTACATTTATGCATATAACTTTGTACATAGGAATGATTACCTAATGTATTATATACTAAAACCTTCCTCAAAGTATGTGGATTACGTTAGTGAAAACCCCATCCAAATCGAATCAGTCGTTTTTGAAAAAATCGCGCACATACAAACATACATACATACGGGAGGAATACAGAACCTCCTTTTTTGAAGTCGGTTAAAAATGAAATGAAATATTTTAACGTGTTATCCTGAAACATTCTTAATTTTGATTTGTGGCCCTTTCGTTTATATGCAGCGATTTGTTGATATACACTGTTGCGAATCAGTTTATTGACAGTGTTTTGCAACGTTGCATAAACAGTTGATAAACAAATGTGATGAAACATGGAAGTGTTGGGCGGAAGCTACCACTGACCTATAACAAAGTGGCGCACGATGGTGGCGGGCTTGAAGTGCGCGTCCCGCTCGCGCAGCGCGGGCGGCGCCGCGCCCGCCGCCAGCGGCCGCGGCTGCAGCACGGTCACGGGCACGCGGAACACCGGCCCTTTGTGCACGCACGATACGTCGTACGCGTTTATACTGCAAGCGGACCACGGGCTAGTGTTCAGTACGACATACAAGAGCCAGTACATTTGTCCCGTACGTACATAATTATGACAAAGGTGATGGCTAAAAGAATATCCAGAGTCGACACAAACCTCTTATGTGCGGTCTGAGTAGGCTTTTTGTACACAAAAAAAATGTTTTCATTTATTCGAAAAACTGGGATTATATTTTTTTTCCATATAAATCGTGTCTACAAATCCTTACTATAATATTTTCAATGTGAGAGCAATATTGTTTCATAATTGTGTCAGAATGGTCTCTTAATAACATATAAGCTTAAATACAGACTAAACTTTTACCCGCGACTCTATCCGTGTGGACTATAATAAAATGACCAGTTTAAATGACCTTCGTAGTGTAGGGTGGCTAGAACTACCAAGAGGTCAAGCTGTAACTTCCATACCCCACGGATTTCAAGCTTCGCACATTGGTACCACCAAATGTCTATTAAAGCTAACCCGTTAGTAAACATTTCATTGCTGTCGATTCTGGGTTTTCAGTGTATGGATTTTTAGCCATCTCCTTTTTGTAAGAGCGGCTCAACATTTTTACATGTTACTACTTTAAATTGTATGTCGTGGTTACCTCACTCTTCACATTTGAACTGTAGGGTAACAGAAAGAGAAAATGAGGCACATGCTTCAATTCGTAGTATGACATGACGTATTTACGTACTCCACCGAGACAACGCCGAGCTTCGAAACGCGTCGCCTCATTTGTTGATAAAAAAAAGCCTAATCTTACAAACCCATTTTTAAATCGTTTCCTACCCAACACTACCACGGGGCACCGGGTTAAGGTGGATCCCTCAAGGTTGCGCGCGAAATTCAAAATATTTTGTGTTTTTAGGGTTCCGTACCAAAATGGTAAAAAAGGAACCCTTATGGTGCGACTTCGTCTGTCTGTCTGTCTGTCTGTCACACCTGGTTATTTCAGCAACCATTAATGCTATGACTTGAAATTTGGAACAGTTATAAAGAATGCTTGTCCAACTTTATTGCAAATGTAAAAAGTCAAAAAGTATTTTTATTTTCATTGCAAAAGGGGCCGGAGTGATGACCCCTCCCGCTCTGGGCGGAGCGGAAGGGAGTGTCAGACTCTTACTGACTAAAACCCACCCATGTTCCTTCGTTAGCCCTTTTGTCCGGGTCAGCGGTATCCCTTCCGGATAATCCCGCTTTCCCGGCAGGCTTGGGCCCTAGAGGGCCCCCTCTCTGATGCTGACATCTCTTTGAGGCGCGCGTGGAACACGTACGCGCCGTTCGGCACGGGCCTGGTCCTGATCGGACGGTGAGCTACCCATTACTCACCGCCCGCAGGCCCGCGCCTACGGTGGCCGGGAGTCGTCACGCGGCTCCCGACGCCCGGAGCGTCTACCGCGGCGGCTTGGACGGGAGAATCTCTCCCTCTCCCGTCCCGCCGCCTCCTTCACTAGCATGACTGCTTCGCAGAAGGAGGCGACTGCCTCCCACTCCCCCTCGCCCCGGACCATGGCTTGAACCAGGGCCGGGCGCGAGAGGTCGCCGCCGCTGCCGATCGCCTCTACGAGGACACGGCGGTGCTCCGCAGGGCAGGCCCCCACCGTGTGCTCCACCGTGTCCTCGGGGCGATCAACGCAGTGATGACACCCGGGCGTTTCCTCCCGCCCGATGATGTGCAGGTACCTCCCGAAACTTCCGTGTCCGGTGAGGACCTGCGTCAGGCGGTAGGTGAGGACGCCGTGACGTCTCCCTAGCCACTCCTCAAAGAGGGGTCTTACCGCCGCTATTGCGGCGTGCCCTGCGCTGGGTTGCGAAAGTCGTTCCTTCCATGCCACCATGAGATCGCGCCGGAGGTCCGTCCGCTCCGCCGCAATTTGCCGCGGAAGCGGGGTTTCCCCCCGACGTAGTGCCTCCGCGCGCCACTCATACAGGCGCGCGAGGACTATCGCCTCCAGATCCCACGGTGGCAGTCCGGCAAGGAGGCTCGCCGCCTCGCCCGAGATCGTGCGGTAGCCCCGGATCAGCCTTACGGCTACCACCTTTTGGGGCGCGTTCAGATAGTGGGCGGCTCTCCGCCGCAGTGAACGCGCCCACACCGGGGCCCCATATGTGGCCATGGACCGCACGACCCCAGCGTAAAGCCTCCGGCAGGAGGCGTTTGGACCCCCCAGGTTAGGTAGGAGCCGCTTGAGGGCGGCCCCAGTCCGTTCCAGTTTGGGGGCCAAACGTCGGAAGTGCTCCACGAAGTTCCACCGGCTATCGAGCACGAGTCCCAGGTACTTCATCGTGGACTCGACGCCGATGTGAACCCCTCCTACCGTTAGTTGGGATCCCGATGGTGGCCTGTTCCGAGGCCCATGAAAGGACATGGCCTCGGACTTATGCAGTGCCACCTCGAGACCCAACTGCCGGATCCTCTCCACGACTATCGCAACCCCGCGTGTCATCGCGTCGGCCGCCGCCTGATGCGACCTCCCCTGCGCCAGGACCAGCGTGTCGTCAGCGTAGCACACCACGCTGACGCCATCAGGGAGGTCGGCCCGCAGCACCCAGTCGTAACCGATGTCCCACAGGAGCGGCCCCAGAACCGATCCCTATGGGACACCGCACGACATCTCTCGCCGGTTCCATTCCCCGTCGCGACCAGGGTAGATGACGGCCCTGTCCGTCAGATATGCCTCGACTATTCGACGGAGGTAGGTTGGCACCCGGTGATACCGGAGTGCCTCCCCAATGCAGCTCCAGGGCAGGGTGTTAAATGCGTTGGCGATGTCGAGTGACACCGCCACGACAACCCCGCCCCGAGACACCGCGTCCTCCGTCGTGAGGGCTCTCACGCGCATGACGGCGTCCACCGTCGAGCGCCCCTTGCGGAAGCCGAACTGGCCGTCCGCAAGATCCGGCCCCGTCCTCACCAGGTGCCCGACGAGGCGGCCCGCAATCACTCTCTCAAAGAGCTTGCCGACCTCGTCGAGCAGCACGATGGGCCGGTATGCGGATATGAAAGGGCTTGATTTCAACATTTCAAAATATATTTTCGTTTGATTTTATGTCTCACAGTTTTCGACATATGATGAAAAATGTCTGAAAAAATACCATTCCCCCCCCCTTATCTCCGAAGTTTGCGGAGTGAAAAATCTGAAATAATTAGAGTTGATAGGAATCGACCCAAATATTGCACCAAAAATAAAACGATGTTCCTAACTAGTAACGTTTTTTTCAAAATCATCAAAATTCCTTCACAAACAAACTTAGTTATGCGGTCCGGTTTTTTTTCACTTTATACGTCCAAAACTGATACGGAACCCTGGGTGCGCGAGTACGACTCGCACTTGGCCGGTTTTTTTTGCAAATTGCAGCGATGTTTTACATTGATGTTGATCCAAATTTCATTCGTGACAATAATAAAAATACGATTATTTCGTGAAAACATTACGATTTTTCTCAAATATAATTTCGAGGGCTATATTGATGATTTTGATGATTTTAATTTTATTATCATTATTGTCGCGAATCAAAATTTGGATCAATATACAACGTAAAACAGCGCTGCAATTTGCAAAAACCCAAGATATTTTGAATTTCGCACATAACCTTGACGGATCCACCGTAAAGTGTCGTTCAGACAGACGCAGACTGCGGTGGCGGACAGTATAACACGCGTCAATAAAGAAACGAATAAAAAATGGCGGTTCGTACTTGTAATGACAGGTTGGACCATCAGCAAAACAGGATGATATTTTTTTAATAATAATATAGACCTTTGTTGTTTAAAAATAAATAGTAAGCAAGATAATAAAGCCGACATTCATGAGAAAATACCATAAATATAAATACTAATAAATAAATACCTATAAAGCCAAAAAAAATACGTTAGGCTTGCCCTCTAGGCACGCCACTGCCTACTACCTTAAGGCCGGTGCCGCACTGGTACGGCGACAGCGCCGCGACGGCGGCCACCGACATTATAAATGTATATTTTTTTGTGAATTTGAAACATGTCAAAGCCATGTTAAGCTTCTATTAAGTTATTAAATATATAAGTGATTCTCAAAAATCATATGACCCGAGCGGGATTTGAACCCGCGACCTCTGCCGAACCGTGGCTAGTGCTCTGAACCAACTGAGCTACCGGGTCCCGCCCGACTCATCTGAAATTTGAGACCCCTTTGTAATACGCTTCTTAGGAGCGTTTGGCGACATCTATCGGAAAACTTATGCAGTATTTCCAACTCAATGCCAATTACTTTGCAGTTATCGGACATCGATGCGATATCACCATCTATACATTATAAATGTATATTTTTTTTGTGAATTTGAAACATGTCAAAGCCATGTTAAGCTTCTATTAAGTTATTAAATATATAAGTGATTCTCAAAAATCATATGACCCGAGCGGGATTTGAACCCGCGACCTCTGCCGAACCGTGGCTAGTGCTCTGAACCAACTGAGCTACCGGGTCCCGCCCGACTCATCTGAAATTTGAGACCCCTTTGTAATACGCTTCTTAGGAGCGTTTGGCGACATCTATCGGAAAACTTATGCAGTATTTCCAACTCAATGCCAATTACTTTGCAGTTATCGGACATCGATGCGATATCACCATCTATACATTATAAATGTATATTTTTTTGTGAATTTGAAACATGTCAAAGCCATGTTAAGCTTCTATTAAGTTATTAAATATATAAGTGATTCTCAAAAATCATATGACCCGAGCGGGATTTGAACCCGCGACCTCTGCCGAACCGTGGCTAGTGCTCTGAACCAACTGAGCTACCGGGTCCCGCCCGACTCATCTGAAATTTGAGACCCCTTTGTAATACGCTTCTTAGGAGCGTTTGGCGACATCTATCGGAAAACTTATGCAGTATTTCCAACTCAATGCCAATTACTTTGCAGTTATCGGACATCGATGCGATATCACCATCTATACATTATAAATGTATATTTTTTTGTGAATTTGAAACATGTCAAAGCCATGTTAAGCTTCTATTAAGTTATTAAATATATAAGTGATTCTCAAAAATCATATGACCCGAGCGGGATTTGAACCCGCGACCTCTGCCGAACCGTGGCTAGTGCTCTGAACCAACTGAGCTACCGGGTCCCGCCCGACTCATCTGAAATTTGAGACCCCTTTGTAATACGCTTCTTAGGAGCGTTTGGCGACATCTATCGGAAAACTTATGCAGTATTTCCAACTCAATGCCAATTACTTTGCAGTTATCGGACATCGATGCGATATCACCATCTATACATTATAAATGTATATTTTTTTGTGAATTTGAAACATGTCAAAGCCATGTTAAGCTTCTATTAAGTTATTAAATATATAAGTGATTCTCAAAAATCATATGACCCGAGCAGGATTTGAACCCGCGACCTCTGCCGAACCGTGGCTAGTGCTCTGAACCAACTGAGCTACCGGGTCCCGCCCGACTCATCTGAAATTTGAGACCCCTTTGTAATACGCTTCTTAGGAGCGTTTGGCGACATCTATCGGAAAACTTATGCAGTATTTCCAACTCAATGCCAATTACTTTGCAGTTATCGGACATCGATGCGATATCACCATCTATACATTATAAATGTATATTTTTTTGTGAATTTGAAACATGTCAAAGCCATGTTAAGCTTCTATTAAGTTATTAAATATATAAGTGATTCTCAAAAATCATATGACCCGAGCGGGATTTGAACCCGCGACCTCTGCCGAACCGTGGCTAGTGCTCTGAACCGGGTTCAAATCCCGCTCGGGTCATATGATTTTTGAGAATCACTTATATATTTAATAATTCACCGACATTATGTTTATTATGAGTTTGTTTTCACAAAAGCACGTGCTAAGTACAGTATTCCCAAATTAATAATGCGCATAGAAATCTTCGTCACTGTTCGGCAACGGTCGTATTCCCCGAGCGTCGGAAGACGATAATTATGTATATAGGGTCCTACCCTACATACTCGAAATATTTTAAGAGTTGTATCTAACGGTGCCATAGATGCTTTGTAGCTAAAATTCAATAGTGAAATCAAACTTTTTCATAATGACGTAATTATTATAATTATTAAAAAGCTTGACTCATTTTGCATAAAACTTTTACTCTCTACTAATGAATGACGCGCATTGTCCGCCCCGCGCGCCGGCGAGAGCGCGGGGGCGCGGGCGCGGCTCGTCATAGCCCCAGCTGTTTAGTTACATTGTAGGTATTGTCATTTGTCGGGCAGCACCATGCGCGGTGCGGCTGTGTTCTCCGGATGATCGCGCAGCGACCTACCTACCGAATGAACACTCAACAGTTACCATTACTCCACCGTGCCATACCATGCTAGTATCTACAATTTGTTATACAAAATTCTTACGTCCTATCACGTAAGACCTAACAATAGGTATCACTGATGTACGAAAATACACCTCTGCCTACCCCATCGTTACCCGTTAAACAGGGTAAGGTACCCCTAACACAATCGATTAAAACACCGTTTTTTATTCCCTTCGTATTTTTTTACGTAAAGGAACCAACCTACTATTTCTGATAAAATGATGCCTTTAGCTCAGTATTCATTCGGGACTAACTACACATCGGCTGTTAAATAAGTAGGTAGGTACTACCAACAAACAGCACCTACACAGCTGACGAGTGCAAATTGAACTCGCAGAAGCGAATGACCTCTGTCTGGTCCAGTTCCGTATTTATTATGTCAGATTTTCGACAGCTACATTTTATAGCTCATGTAGTCAACTTAGGTACAAGCGTCAGTCATAGTTAGTTATTTAGTTTATGTTTATTTTACGTAACATTTTGGTACCTACCTAGGTAGATGCCAGTTCGCGACTGTCGATTACCTACCCTACAGATAGGTAGGTAGCTACTAGTTATTCCACTGCATAGATACCTAGGTAGGCAGATGCTATTTGTAAATTGACGTAGGTTACAATAATTTAGCGTGTTTAAAAATTAGAATCAATTCTATGTACCTACCTAGGTAAGCAGGTAGGTACTTATTTACCTTGTAATTTTTGCATCACATAACACTAACACACTAATTGCTTCACATATCCACCCTGCTGTTTGGACGCAGAGGGTTGCACGTTTTATTTGTCCTTGCACTTTTAACAATGTGTTTTCATCACTTTACTATCACTGCGACCATATCACTTCAAGAAAAGGGCTTGTACTCTAAGCAAAACTTGTCCACTCTCGCCACAGCACAGAATCATGGTATTCTTCGTAGTAGGTATACCGGTAGTTCAACGAGTTAAATGCGGCCGGAGGCCTGATCATGTGAAGATATGCGCGTACGACATCGTCACGGGTGTTCGCGAGATTGAGGCGCGCCGCGCGGGGCGAGTGCAGCTGGCGCTACGGTGGAGTCGGTGGAGTGCGCGCGCATGCAATGGACGGTTGTTAAGAAAAAGGAGCCAGTATTTTTTTCGTGTGATAAATAATTTCAAAATAATTTATTTACAAAAAAATATTGTTAGATAAAAATTTTTTTTTCGTTTGTATGGCATCTTTGCCACCTACAGATGTACCTATTAAAATATTTCGAGTATGAAGGGTAGGACCCTATATAGAGTGGTTAAGTACATTTTCTTCATGCATAATTTAGTAGAATATTATGTGTTTTGTGCTAAAAGAGAAAAATATTGATTTATCAGTAACGATAACGACGAGTTTTTTATTTGTTGTATTATTGCATTATGTACTAATATACTTTGTAATATTATTTATTCCTATATCTATTTGTTTATTTATGCATGTGTATCTTTCTATTTTTATTTAAGCCTAAATCTGATTTTTTTAATGTTTTTCTAGTACTTAAAATGTATTTAACGTAGGTATTTTTGATTTTTAATATTAAAAAACCTGAAATTGTTAGTAATTTACCTATTTTACAAAATAAAGTATTTAAATTTGAATAAGATAATTAAAGTTGAAATTAAATTCACCTTTGAAAAGAAAACCAAGAAGGGTGTGTAATAGCAGCTCTATATAATTCCACACAGAGAGAACACGTGCAGTCGCCTCCAATATATAAAGACGACTGACGGACCTTTGACTGACCGGCGACCGCCCGAATTGTTTTCGATTGTGTACACATGATATTGACTCCTATTTCTTTCGAACAAGGTGCAAAATGCAAGTGCATTGTTTAGGGCTCTTACGATTCAATGATTCGGGTGTTTCCGGGAATACGACAATTAGCGAAGATCTGCATGCGCATTATTAATTTGGGAATACTGTACTGTCTATTTATATCGGTCAATAGTCGGACGCTAGAACAAAATTTTATACTACTGCCGTGTACTGTAATCTAAACTAATATTATAATAAAGAGGAAAGATTTGATTGTTTGTAATGGATAAACTCAAAAACTACTGAACTGATTTTAAAAGTTCTTTCACCAGTAGAAAGCTAGATTATTAATTTGAAACTTAGGCTACTTTTTATCCCGAAAAAATGCAGAGTACATGTGAGCCACGCGGACGAAGTCGCGGGCAAAATGCTAGTAAAATAATCGTTCGCCTGTCGCACTTGACAGACATAATACGGTAGTGGACTATTATTAAAAAAGTACAAATAAATTATTTTATTCCAAAGAAGGAATAGGAACAACAAAAAGGTAACAAAAATAAAAATAATTTATCACAAAATGGAAAACAACAAACACAACGCTTTTAGTTTTTGGAGGGAGTATCGTTCCGTCTTTGTCGCCCGAAGCGGACGTAGGTGGTGTTACGTCACTACATGATAGTGCCGTCCGTGTCTAGCAAATCATTTTAAAACGCTTATAACTTTGCCAATTTTGTAGATGTTTCATCGGTTTTTTGGTGTTCATTATCTTTTTTCAAATAGTTTACAGATTCACAATAAAAAAAAAATTGTCCGGTACCGTATTGATTTCGACCTGAACGAGGAGGATTTTCCAAATGCGACAGATGGAGGGATATATTACCTAGTAAAGTGCGGCCCCGGCGTGAGTCCCGCGGTGTCAATCCTCACGGTGAGCGGCCGCGCCGCGTTCATCATGTCGAGGTGCTGCGGCGCGGACAGCCAGGCGGCGTCACAGGCGAGCGCCAGGCGCACGCCGAACGCGATCTGCTTCGGAATTATCGACTTGTCTGCAACACACACACGCTACATAGCTTTCGTTGTATCTGCTTCTAGCATACGTGTGCGAAATTATGTGTAATGCTGGCTGTAGTGCTGCGTTGGTACACCTGCTATCACTCGTTTAAGAATAGTTTTATCGATACATTAATACAGCATATTATAGCACTAATCATGCCTACACTTGATAGGGCATTTGTGCACTTATACGTTTCCAACACCTTTTTTTAGAATCGTTATTTATTCATACATTTTAATAAAATATATGAAAAAAATACGGTTCGTAAAAAAAGTGTTGAAAACGGATAAGTACACAAGCGCCCGTAGTCCATGTTTGTTTTTTTATTTATTCATAGGTTCAGAAAATTTATTTACTTCAATGTCTTAGGCCTGCGACCTGCGGGCCGCATATGGTCCCCATGGCTTCTACTTGCGGCCCATGACTGTTTTGAAATATTAGTCTTGTCATTCGGAATATTGTTTTAATTTAGCACCAAAAATTATAATAAAATGTATAAGTTGAACTTTTGTGGTATTGCATTTTTATGCCAGCGATACCGGTAAGTACAAGATTATGAACAAGTGCGGCGCCTTGCCCGCTAAAACGTTACCGACCGCTGATCAACATTATGTAAAAAAATGCTAATTTTATATAAATATCAGGGGAATAATATGAAAATATTGTGACGTCGAAGTATCCCTTGTTTTTAAATCTACCTTAATATTAATATCACTGAGACAGACTCAAGGCACCGTCCTGAATCTACAAAATTCACATTATCCAGAGAACCCGCGGTATTTTGTGTCAGTACTATTTCTAGGATTTCTTCTATAAATTAAGTATCTACATAAAATAAACTTAGACGTACCGTCACATAAACATCCGACTATTATATCCTTAAGCAAAGGTACTTTCGGGCCTACGAATTGAAAATACGGGTCAAGATCCACTTGGCTTTGTAATATTTTGTAACAATAATAAAATGATAACTAAAATTAACCACCATGAGATAGTAGCAATTTTTTTTGAGGATATGAATACTAGCAACATTACTAGATTATAAAAAAATATGCAAAGTTGACACAAAAAAGTCTTTCATTAACAAAATCCAAGATGTTCTAAGAAACTTTTGTATGTGCGTGTCAAATGTTCACAGGGAAAATTAAAAACGCAAGGTTACTAAAGAATTAAAGATTTATATTGATTGATTGATAATTATTACAAATTGGCCGAAATAATTTACTCTATGATATAGTGACTAAATGTGCGTCTGTAGTGTGGTTCGAAGCGCAATGCAACTCTATTACAACGAAAATATCGTCGGCGTAGGTGGAGAACTAAATAACTCAATTTTAGGGTTCTGTACCAAAATGGTAAAAAAGGAACCCTTATGGTGCGACTTCGTCTGTCTGTCTGTCTGTCACACCTGCTTATTTCAGCAACTACTTAAGCTATCGACTTGAAATTTGGAACAGTTATAAAGAATGCTTGTCCAACTATATTGCAAATGAAAAAAGTCCAAAAATATTTTTATTTTCATTGCAAAAGGGGTCGGAGTGGGGGTCCAAAATTTTAAAGTGGGGTTACTAGGTCAAGTGACATATCATATGAAAGGGCTTGATCTGCACATTTCAAAATATATTTTTATTTTATGTCTCACAGTTTTCGACATATGATGAAAAATGTCCAAAAAAATACCATTCCCCCCCTTATCTCCGACGTTTGCGGGGCGAAAAATTTGAAATAATTAGGGTTGATAGAAATTGACCCAAATATGGCACCAAAAATAAAACGATGTTCCTAACTAGTACAGTTTTTTCAAAATCATCAAAATTCTTTCACAAACAAACGTAGTTATACGGTCCGGATTTTTTCACTTTATACGTCCAAATATGATACGGAACCCTCGGTGCGCGAGTACGACTAGCACATGGCCGGTTTTTTTCTAGTTTCTAGGAGACCGCGATTAATGGTTTAAATGGGAGACTTACCGACAGTAAAATTGTCTCCCATTTAATAAATTACGCCAAAAAAATAAAAAATTAACTAGTAAATCGCGGTCTCCTCGAAACTAAAAAAAAACAGGTTTAAAAAAAAACCGACTTCCAAAAACTACACTAAAAACTATGAAATAAAAATGTTAAACTTCCATAAATAAAAATCTAAATGTATATTGAAGTCGGCGGGGCCTCTTCAGTGTGTGCAGCGAACGTGCAGCTTGCTTTGCGCCTCGACAAATTAAAATTTCCTTTCATTCCTCCTTAATCTATAATGTTGCTTATATGTATTTATGCTAGGCCCCGCCGACTTCAATATACATTTAGATTTTTATTTATGGAAGTTTAACATTTTTATTTCATAGTTTTTAGTGTAGTTTTTGGAAGTCGGTTTTTTTTTAAACCTGTTTTTATTTTTATCTTTTTAGTGTAGCGTAACCATTTTTGTTGTTGTTAATTTATTACAATAAAGTACCATAAAATCATGGACAGAGCGACTTTGATTATTTATGTACTTTTACCGAGATCGATTTCTTCCACGAATTTAAATAGGTACTTATATTCATAGATGTTGGTGGATGAGAGCATTTCAGTAAGTAAACAAAAACCGGGCAAGAGCGTGTCGGACCACTTACAGTGTAGGGTTCCGTAGCAAGAAGTATTTCAGTGTTCCGACCGAAATACAAGTTTGTATTTCATAATATTATTATGAAATATTATTATTTTTACGGTTGTCAAACTCAAAATGGAAAATAGTGAATATTTCAAAAATTTTATAACGTATCTTGTTCAAACTAATTTCAATCAAAAGTATTTATTAAATGCTATAAGCTTGATTTTTTCCAGATTTTTAGATAGCGCGGTTGGAAAATTACAGGGGGGGGGACACATTGTTAACGACTTTGGGAGCTCCTAGTTCACTCAATATGCACTTAAATAAAAAAGATATTTAGAAACCTTCATGTTATTTTCAAAGACCTATCCAACGATACCCCACATAGTGGGGTGCGTGAAAATATTTTTTTTCATCCCTCAGTTTCATGTATGGGAGCCCCCCCTAATAATTTTATTTTTCGTAATTTCACTATAGGCCTTAATGGCGGCTTATAAAAGACATCTACCTACGAAGTTTCATACAAATTGTTTATGAACTGTAGATTTGACGAGGGTGTGATAGACGGACAGACGGACAGACAGACGGTCATGACGAAACTATAAGGGTTCCTAGTTTTACTACGGAACCCTAAAAACAGTGTTTTTTTCAGTTTGTAATAGCAATAGGCTCGCTCCCTAGCCTTCTATCAAATGCGACTTAAGCATGAAAAAAATGTGTGTACTATACACCTCTGTCTAACCTTGCGGGAAATATCGGCGTGATGTTATGTATGCATAATATCGAGATCGATTGCGTTCAGGAATTCATGTACCTACACAATATCACTTTTTCATCATCGTCATGATGTCATCGAGATACACCAAAAATACCGTTTATCACACCTGGTTAAAAATCTAGTGAACCAAAGTTAATAAAATTTATATGGGACCACCGCGCGAGGTTCTTCTACCACATGAAAAAATAATCACGCAAATCGGCTCAGAGATCACGGAGTAATCGGTGTACATACATGAAAAAAAAAAAAAAAAAAAAAAAAAAAAAAAAAAAAAACCAACCGAATGCAGAACCTCCTCCTTTTTGGAAGTCGGTTAAAAAAATAGTTATTTAGTTCTCCACTTACGCCGACGATACGGTAGTGGACTACTATTAAAAAAGTACAAATACATTATTTTATTCCAAAGAAGGAATAGGAATAACAAAAAAGTGAAAAAAAAAAATATCAAAAATGAAAAACATAGACGCTTTTAAAGTTTTTGGAGGGAGTATCGCTCCGTCTTTGTCGCGCGAAGCGGACATAGGTGGTGTTACGTCACTTATCATGCATGCCGTCCGTGTCTAGCAAATCATTTTAAAACGCTTATAACTTTGCCAATTTTGTAGATGTTTCATCGGTTTTTTTGGTGTTAATTATCTTTTTTCAAATAGTTTACAGATTCACAATAAAAAAAATATATTCAACATCCTAATTTGAGTGTCAGCGTTTCTCTACAAAACCAAAACTAGGTACTGGAAACTGAGCTGTACTGGTATCAACAATAGGTGTAAAACAGAACTCACTCTCAGCGTCTTGGTGGTCCTGCAGGAAGTGCGGCTCTATGGTGACGCCGACGTCCCTGTGCGTGTCCCCGGGCCGCGGCCGCAGGAGAATGCCCTTGGCGTTGCCGCCGCCGCACGCCACGCTGAACGTGACGTCACGCTCTGGCTGCTCGTAGTATGTGCTCAGAAGATCGAAAGCCTGAGGGGAATCAAAACTAAATGTTATAAAAAACAAAATATCATTGCCGCAGGTGGAGAACTAAGGCCTCGTTTACGGAGACGCGGGACGTCGCGCGTTGCGATGAGCGGCGCGGCCTG
This sequence comes from Thalpophila matura, assembly GCA_948465475.1. Taxonomy (NCBI): domain Eukaryota; kingdom Metazoa; phylum Arthropoda; class Insecta; order Lepidoptera; family Noctuidae; genus Thalpophila; species Thalpophila matura. The sequence continues at coordinate 20,834,383 of OX419177.1, forward strand.
AACACAAACATATGGCGTTGTATTAGAGAGAGAGAGACGCAAGACGCTACGCGACACGCGACGCGCGACGCCCCGCGTCTCCGTAAACAAGGCCTAACTGTTTCTTAGTGTTGTCATTATTTAATATTGTGTCGTATAATTTAGGTATCTGGCAAGGATTCGAAGGAGATTGAATACAAACACTGATGCAATCTATACTAATCAGGGACCGATTAATCGGGTTAAAAGGTTACCGGTTAAATCTCTAACCCATATTTTTGGTTAATCTTAATGCAGGGTAACCGGTTAACCCGATACCGTTACCGGTTAATATTGCTGATTAACCCGAATGAAATAGAACAAAAATGAAAAAAGAGGAACAAAAATGAACTCTATGCGTGAACCGGTTATTATTAGGCTGATTAACCCAGAATACGGGTTAACCTTTATGCAAGGTTTTTCACATAACCCAAAAAAAATAACCCGGGTTAACCCCTATACGGGTGACCTTTTCGGTCCCTGATACTAATGTTATCAAAAAGGAGATTTTTTGTTTGTTTGTATCGAATAGTCTCCGAAACTACTGAACCGATTTTAACCAGTTTTAGGGTTTCGTACATCAAAAGGAAAAACGGAACCCTTATAGGATCACTTTGTTGTCCGTCTGTCACCGGACCATAAGTGGAGCCATCTGCTCATAGATGGCGCCACTAGAAATATGAAGTAGCGCCATCTATAATCAACATATGATGATAATATCTACTATGATGTAATAACGACATAGATGGCGCTATTGCATATTCCGGAACCCTTAGGGCTCGAGTCGAACTAGCACTTGTCCGGTTTTTTTTTTTCACAAATAGAAAGCTACACTGTATTGAGTAACATAGGCAACTTTTTATCCCAAAAAAATGTACCTACAGTTCCTGTGAGCCACGCGGATGAAGCCGCGGGAAAAGTGCTAGTACATATTTACCTTTTCAACGTTGAGCAAACCGCAGCCCTGCGCCCACGGCTCCACATGTGGTAGACAGGTGGCGGAGTTCTCTAGCGCACGTTTGATTGAGTACGGCGAGTACGGGAGATTCTTCGCTTTTAGTCCGGATATTAAGCTAGCTGAGGAAAGAAGATGCATTATAATTAGAGTTGGGCCGACTAGCCGACTAGTCGGCTAGAAAAAGGCCGATTAGTCGGCCGACAGTCGGCCAAGCCGATCATTGCTTTCAGCGGCATTCGGGCGGAATCGGTAATGTTCGTCGCGCCTCGTATCCCTTGGCCGCGCCGCGCGAGTCGAATCAAATGAACAGGTTTTTGTTTACTTTGCATTTTGTCATAGTAGGTATCGTTCACATGCGATCGCCGTTACTTAGTGTTTTTTTTAATTAAAAAATAAAATCGATTCTATTCGATATAAATGCGCTTCTAAAATAAATAATAAATAGGTGATTACATATTAATTTCTTTAATCAGAGTTATTATTAGAAACTTGCGTACAGAATTTATTTTTTGTTTCTATTCCTGTATTATTTTACCAATTGTAAGACTGATACTAAAGAAAAAAAACCGGGCAAGAGCGTGTCGAACCACGCACAGTCTAGAGTTCCGTAGGAAGAAGTATTTCAGTCTTCCAACTGCAAACATAAGTTTGTATTTCCTAATATTATAATGAAATACAAAGTAATTTTTGCGGTCAAAACTGAAAATAGTAAATATTTCAAAAAGTTATTAACGTATCTTGTTCAAACCAATTTTAATCGAGAGTGTTTATTATATTCCATAAGTTTGAATTTTTTCAGATTTTTTGATAACGCGATTGGAAAATTACAGGGGGGGACACACATTGAAAACGACTTTCGGAGCTCCTAGTTCGCTAATTATGCACTTAAATAAAAAAGTCATTTTGAAACCTTTATGTTATATTCAAAGACAACAATACCTCACATGAAGGGGTGCGTGAAAGTATTTTTCTTCATCCCTCAGTTTCATGTATGGGGCCCCTCGGGCCCCTCCCTCTAATTATTTTATTCTTGTTCAAACCAATTTTAATCGTAATTATTTTATAGATCAAAAAAGAAAAAAATCAAGCTAATAGCTTGATTTTTTTCTTTTTTGATAACGCGGTTGAAAAATTACAGGGGGGGGGGGACAAATTGTTAACGACTTTCGAAGCTTCTAGTTCACTAAATATGCACTTAAATAAAGAAGTAATTTAAAAACCTTGATCTTATTTTCAAAGACCTATCCAACGATACCCCACATGAACGGGTGCGCGAAAATATTTTTTATCATCCTTCAGTTTCATGTATGGGTCCCCCCCTAATTATTTTACTATTATAATTTTGCTACAGGTTTTTATAGCGGCTTACAGAAGACATCTACCTGTGAAGTTTCATACATATTGTTTATGAACTGTAGATTTTACGAGGGTGTGACAGACGGACAGACAGACAGACAGACGGACATGACGAAACTATAAGGGTTCCTAGTTTTACTACGGAACCCTAACAATTAATACTGAAAGAATTTCATTTCAATCACCCATTTATTTACATGAATAAAGTAATGGCCGACTAGTCGGCGTTTTTTGCCGACTAGTCGCCGACGATAAAAGTGGCCGGATAGTCGGCTTTACCGACTAGTCGCCGACTAGTCGGTACATCCCTAATTATAATAATAAATATCCCTAGTATTTTTTTTTTCACTAACCGGACACAAAACCAGACTTCGGGCTGCTACTAAGCATTTTTTTAAAAGAAATATTTTTTGGGGAATGGAGGAACGAGGTGGAATGTCCCTCCATTGAAAAGGGAGGATCCTCCTACCAGACCGGGTGTTATTGTCTGGCGGACCACTGCCATGACAGTTGATGTCGGGTTTCTGTATATAATTATGCTTATTGCTGCGAACACTGCTTGCGCGATGTAGGATTTCTGACGGCAGACGTAATGTAGTGACATCTGACAAGTTGTCACTGTTAGTTGTCTAGCTATATAGGTAGTGTTCGATGTTGTCGGCAGATGTCGCTATCGCTACAAATTAATAACACTTTCCCCGAACCAGGGATCGAACCCAGGCCCAACAGTTGCGCTTGCGACCACTAGACCAACGAATCATTCAGCTAGATTAAAGGGAAAATAATAAAAACACTAACCTACTGCGCCCGCGACGTGTGGCGCGGCCATTGAGGTACCGTTCATAAGTTGACAATTTCTTAGTGTGAATCTGTAAACATAAATATAAATAAATACAACAATCAATCGTTTGTCATTAGCGACACTATCAGATGGTGGAATAACACAGTGGGTGTATTTGTTTTTTCTAAAATCAACGGGCTCGATTCTTGGCTAGGAAAATTGATTTTTCAAAAATCTAACGATACGATGCAATTTTATTTTTTATCAAAATCCGTTCCGGGACTTTTTTGAGTGTTTTTCGCTATATCTTATAGTTTCTGATTTAGACATCCACGTCGCCCACTTGAAAAATTCATCCTGTATAGAGAATTTCTTGCTGATTATGGTGACATCAAAAAACTAAAATTGTCCAGATGCGAGCTAACAGCTTCATAGATAGCTTGAGGACGACAGAGTTATCTCGTACACAGTGTAGTTTCACTTTATTGAAATGGCATAATGCTGAGTCCAGCAAGACCATTTTTGTCTCACACTATGTTTTATCGTTAGTGTAGGTACCTGCCTTTTGTATTTTTACCCGACTGCGGCTAAGCCCAAAAGGAGGGTATAGTGTTTCGCTTGTATTTTAGTATGTGTGTATGTATTTTCGATTCTGTGTTCCCCCTCCTAGCAGTGTGTGCCTTGAGGGCAAGCCCGAGGGTATTTGACTTTAGTGTTTTTTATTGTATGCTACTCACTCACATTCATGAAAAATTAAGTCAAATACCCTCGGGCTTGCCCTCTAGGCACGCCAGTGCCTCCTTGAGACTAAACGAGCGAATGGATTTTAACATAACATGACATATCATTAGATTTGTATTGACGTCGAGAGTAACATAGTCTATTTGGATTGTGAAAAAAACCAACATGGCGGATTTTAATTGCCATAAGGTAAATTCATTAAAAATAAAAAAAATCTGACATGGTCATGTGGGGTGTCAAAATGGTGTGAGAGCAAAATAAATCTATTTCTTTCTTTCTAGTTACCTGGCGACGGCGGCCGCCGCCGGGAGCACACACGGACAGGCCGGCGGCGCCGTCGGCGGCCGGCCCGCGAGAGCTGCAGCTGTAGCGCTGTAGTATGCGGCGACACATGGTACACAGTCAGTAGTTACCTGGCGACGGCGGCGACGGCGCCGCCGGGAGCACACACGGACAGGCCGGCGGCGCCGTCGGCGGCCGGCCCGCGAGAGCTGCAGCTGTAGCGCTGTAGTATGCGGCGACACATGGTACACAGTCAGTAGTTACCTGGCGACGGCGGCGACGGCGCCGCCGGGAGCACACACGGACAGGCCGGCGGCGCCGTCGGCGGCCGGCCCGCGAGAGCTGCAGCTGTAGCGCTGTAGTATGCGGCGACACATGGTACACAGTCAGTAGTTACCTGGCGACGGCGGCGACGGCGCCGCCGGGAGCACACACGGACAGGCCGGCGGCGCCGTCGGCGGCCGGCCCGCGAGAGCTGCAGCTGTAGCGCTGTAGTATGCGGCGACACATGGTACACAGTCAGTAGTTACCTGGCGACGGCGGCGACGGCGCCGCCGGGAGCACACACGGACAGGCCGGCGGCGCCGTCGGCGGCCGGCCCGCGAGAGCTGCAGCTGTAGCGCTGTAGTATGCGGCGACACATGGTACACAGTCAGTAGTTACCTGGCGACGGCGGCGACGGCGCCGCCGGGAGCACACACGGACAGGCCGGCGGCGCCGTCGGCGGCCGGCCCGCGAGAGCTGCAGCTGTAGCGCTGTAGTATGCGGCGACACATGGTACACAGTCAGTAGTTACCTGGCGACGGCGGCGACGGCGCCGCCGGGAGCACACACGGACAGGCCGGCGGCGCCGTCGGCGGCCGGCCCGCGAGAGCTGCAGCTGTAGCGCTGTAGTATGCGGCGACACATGGTACACAGTCAGTAGTTACCTGGCGACGGCGGCGACGGCGCCGCCGGGAGCACACACGGACAGGCCGGCGGCGCCGTCGGCGGCCGGCCCGCGAGAGCTCCAGCTGAAGGCTCCACCGCAGACGCGCGCGCGCATAGAATACGCAGCCGACATCATCTCCGGCGACACGTACGCGCCCACACCTGCGGGGACACTCTTGTTTACAGTGTCAGGTTAGACAGTCGCAATACAAAAAGTGGTCATTGCACTCATCATTATGAACAACTTTTCCTATGGGACGAACCCTGAAATTGCGAAAAAAATCTGCTGTTCCATACATTTTGTTGCGATTTCAGAGTTGGTCCCATAGTAAAAGTTGTTCATAATGATGAGTACAATGACCCCTTTTCGTATTGCAACTGTCTAACCTGACACCCTGTATGTAACATATTTCTATCAAATCTTGTAATATGTGCTCCAAGATTACACACAGTGCAAGCATAATTATTAAGCAATGCAATATTGACGTGAATTCGATGAACGTCTTCCTCATTATCCCAGCGGGCATTCCAGAAAAAAAAAAACCGGCCAACTGCGAGTCGTACTCGCGCACCGAGGGTTCCGTATCATATTTGGACATATAAAGTGAAAAAATCCGGACCGCATAACTAAGTTTGCTTGTGAAGGAATTTAGATGATTTTGAAAAAACTGTACTAGTTAGGAATATTGTTTTATTTTTGGTGCCATATTTGGGTCAATTCCCATCAACCCTAATTATTTCAGATTTTTCGCCCCGCAAACTTCGTAGATAAGGGGAGGGAATGGTATTTTTTTGGACATTTTTCATCATATGTCGAAAACTGTGAGAGATAAAATAAAATAAAAATATATTTTGAAATGTGCAGATCAAGCCCTTTCATATGATATGTCACTTGACCTAGTAACCCCACTTTAAAATTTTGGACCCCCACTCCGGCCCCTTTTGCAATGAAAATAAAAATATTTTTGGACTTTTTTCATTTACAATAAAGTTGAACAAGCATTCTTTATAACTGTTCCAAATTTCAAGTCGATAGCATAAGTAGTTGCTGAAATAAGCAGGTGTGACAGAGAGACAGACAGACAGACGAAGTCGCACCATAAGGGTTCCTTTTTTACCATTTTGGTACGGAACCCTAAAAATTATAACAAAAAATAAAAGTTTAAAAGTTACAAAAAGCATAGGTATATCGTTGCAACGATCCATCTGACGGCAACAGAAAAATATATGTTTGACCCTCCCTCCACTCCACCCCCGCGATGACGTCATTGATCGCGGGAGTGAGCGCTAAAAATTAGATCTTTCGTCATCGAATTCACGAAAACAAACTAGCCGTAGTAACCCGACTTCTACCCGCCCCAATTTTATTTTGCTTTTGTTTTACTTTTTTTGCTTTGTCAAAAGTATTAAGCCTGCAATACATGTTGGCCGAGCGTTGTCGAATGAAGGCCAATACCAACATGTAGACGGTATATTTGCCTTGTCTTGCTATCGCTCGGTGTCACTTGCCTAGTTGGTTGAGTATAGACAAGCGCCAACGTGTATAGATCTCATTTGACGTAGCTTGCCACAACTTGCAGTCGCTCGCGGTCGCTTGCCTCACTTCGGAGCGGTGTCGGTTTTTCTGCACAAATCAAAGGCGCTCGCTGTGACGCTTGCGCGCGCTCGGACAATAGTGTTCACATGTTTGTCCGCGCGCTATGCGGTTGACGTCAAACTTGCCGAACGTCTAGACAGTAGCGCTTGCCTTGTGTCAATTTGTCTAGGCTCGCGTTGGTCTAAGCTCGGCCAACATGTATTGCAGGCTTAAAATGAAAGACTTGAATACTACGCAAGCAACCGTACCTGCACACGATATACTCTTCAACTCAAAAATAAAATAAAAATTACAATTTAGCTATTGTGTTGACTTAAATCGTCACCTCCCTTAGTAAGCTATGTGCTAGACGTGGTAAAGAACAGTATAGTCACCGATGAGTATCGGCTGCGCGATGTCGGGCGGAGCACCCACGGTGCAGAGCGCGGGCCCGTGGTTACCGGCCGACACCACCCACGACACGCCGTAGCGGTTCACCACGGAACAAATAATGTCACCCACGCGCCTAAAAACACACATACAGTCAAACTGACGGAAAACAGACCAGAAGCCCTAGACAAGTTGCTTTTCTGTTATCGTACGCGAAACGATAAGCACAAAATGTATGGAAGTGACATTTGTGGGTCACATGACTTTTCCGCAGGTAATGTCATTGCCATACATTTTGTACTTGTCGTTTGGCGTGAACGATAACAGAAAAGCAACTTGTCTAGGGCCTCAGAGGCCCTAGACAAGTTACTTAGGCCCTAGACAAGTTGCTTTTCTGTTATCGTTCACGCCAAACGTTAGCGACGCTACGGATAAAATGTATGGAAGTGACATGTGTGAGTCACGTGACTTTTCCGCAGCTAATGTATTTGCTATACATTTTGTGCTTATCGTTTTACGTGAACGCTAACAGAAAAGCAACTTGTCTAGGGCCTCAGCACAACCATTCGACAAGCTTATGTGTCAGAAATTACACTTTTTCGATCGTCTGCTTTCCGACCCTGTGGACTCGTAAAACGCTATTTAGCGTAAACGCTAAATTTTGCGTTTTAAACGCCATTTAGCGTTTTACGGTCACATCAAACAAACACAGAACTCACCCAGCATTGGACCAATGCGCATGCTCCCCGCAGCTCATGTTGATGACGTCGATCTTCATGGTTTTAGACAGATCCATGACCTAGATGCAGGCTCTCACAAGTGCCGGTATCCATGGAGCCGAGGCGGCTGTCGATGGTCACATCAAACAAACAGAACTCACCCAGCATTAGACCAGTGCGCATGTTCCCCGTAGCTCATGTTGATGACATCAATCTTCATGGTTTTGGAGAGCTCCATGACCTTGATGCAGGCCCTCACGAGCGCGGTGCCGGTCTCCATGGAGCCGAGGCGGCTGTCGCCGATGGTCAGCGACACTATCTTAGCGCCCGGGGCTACGCCATTACGGTCGGGGGCGTCGGCGAAGTAGCCCGCCGCGATGGCGGCCACGTGCGTGCCGTGCGTCGCTGGGACAAGCGATTAATGCTAGATTATTCACCAAGGGGATAAAGCAGTCTTATTGTTATGGCCGCCATATTATTATTAAATCCCGAGCGTAACGGACAGCGAGGAGGCGGCTAGAATCCTGAGTGCAGCAAAAGATTTAAGCTCGCCCAAGACAAGGACACCTTTATCCCTCGGGAGAATACTCTACTTTTCACACCTTCAGTGAATAAAAATAATAAATTATTATCCGGCTAGACCCTAGGGCGGCCTAAGGCCATAACGATTTACTTTAGGTTAGGTTTGCAAGACATATTTGGACGTATATGAAGTTGTCCTTATCGCACGTATTTGATGGCGGGGACTCGCAGAGCGACAGCGATAGTTTCTTCAAATACCTAATCTTTAAAAGTCTTTCCCGCCCATATTTCCTCTTAATCGTTTGTCTGTCGCCCCTGACAGACAATTCGTTCTGAATGAGGCGGATTTTTCAAATGCGACAGATGAAGGGTTAATAGTGTATCTACTCACAGCACATGCCGACGACCTCGAGCGTGTGTCCGTCGTCATGCACGTTGATGCTAACGGTCATCTCGTCCAGCGCCGTGAGCTGCGCGTGGTCGTGCGAGACGCTGTACTCGCCCAGCAGCGGGCACGCCTCCAGCGAGCCGGACTCCGACACGTCGATACATGCCCTGTTCACAGAATAGATGCGTTTTAATAACTATTTAATTGTCTGAAAACCCCTATTTATGAATGTATAGCTAGCATTTGGTATGTTGTAGTGACAGTATATTTTTGTACATTTCTCAAGTCAGCAGTTTTCGCAACAAAAGCAATATCTACGAGTATGTCAATTGTCTAGTTGCATATATCTAGGCTAGATAACCTACATAGGTACAAGTGTCTGTCAAGCCGATTTTACACTGAGGTAATATCGTTCAACATAACAGCATGCCAGTGCCACATGAGGTACGTATGAATCTTGCATCAGCTTTTAAGCGTGTGGCACTATGGAATACCACAATGTTGCAAGATATTGGCACTCATTGTAAAGCATCACGCCTTTAATTTATTTCTTGTTGTTATTAGCACAGGATTAGTAACAAACAACAGTACCTAAATGTTTATAAAGTCAAGCAATTAAAACTTAAACAATAATAATAAAGTGAACTGAAACAATGACTTTTAAACAGGGACCGATTAATCGGGTTAAAAGGTTACCGGTTAAATCTCTAACCCATATTTTTGGTTAATCCTAATGCAGGGTAACCGGTTAACCCTTTAATACGGATACCATTACCGGTTAATATTGCTGATCAACCCGAATGAAATAGAACAAAAATGAAAAAAAAGGAACAAAAATGAACTCTATGCGTGAACCGGTTATTATTAGGCTGATTAACCCAGAATACGGGTTAACCTTTATGCAAGGTTTTTCACCTAACCCAAAAAAAATAACCCGGGTTAACCCCTATACGGGTGACCTTTTCGGTCCCTGCTTTTAAAGTAATACTATCCTTCAGTCACAATAGCCTCATAAAAAAATCTAATAATTCTTGACATTACAGCATTTCATAAAACAAGTTTATGATCACTTAAGGATTGTATGTGCCAATATTGTATGCATTTGAAGTTATTTCGTGTATTCAAAGAACTATAAATTGCAATCGTAAGTAGTTTAGGTTAATGACAAGATGCTGAAACTGAAGGAAAGCTCCAGCTTTTATTATTAAAAACTGGAATTGCCTTCTAGAAGTGTCTAACCTATATTGGCTACATTATACATTTATGTTTCTTGGTTTATTTAGGACATGAAACCCCAAAAATAGTAGCTATATTATTTCATGGACCCCATTATGATGATTATACCTCACATAAATAACAATATCTTATTATTGAGCAATTCTTGTATACATTTTAATTGGTTTCTTGGAAACGGTCTTATTGCTTTAAGTGAGCCATTCTAGTTTCTGTAATACACAACATACCACCACATAGTTCCATCATGGAACAGCACGCAGTCATAAGTAGGTCCTAAGTCATTGTACTTCTTCTCTGCATTTTGCAACACTTCCAATCTGGCTTCTAACTCTTCCTTCAGGAGTTTGTCTTCTGGGCTCAGGACAGGGTTCTTTGCCACTAAAATTAAAAATAATCTAATGGTGACAGGATTTTTTTGTTGAGGACCTATTTTTCCATCCTTCATCCAGTGGCGTGCCTGCAGGGCAAGCCCGAGGGTATTTCGCGTAATTTTTCATGATTGTGTTTTTTATTGTACGCTACTCACATACATTCATGAAAAATTTTGAGATATACCCTCGGGCTTGCCCTGTAGGCACGCCACTGCCTTCATCATAATTAGTTTTTCTTTCAAGCAGGGTTGGGTGATTTGATTTAAATCACGATTTACATCAAGTTGATTTATATCACCCAACCCTGCTTTCGAGTTGCTTGTAATACTTCCAAACAAATGAATTATTTGGAAAGTGGGTAGTTTTAATTTTGCTTTTGTGAATTAGGAAAGAATAATTTATGCAACTAAAGTTCATTTTAATAGAACTTGCAACAATATAAACAGTACCTATAGCAAACTGACAAAATTTGATGAATTTGTATAGAAATTTTGTTTACATAGTTAGCAAGTTTACATAGAAATGTGTCTCTGGCCTCTAGTTTTCAGAAGAATCAAACAATAGAAATGTCAGCATACTCTTGGACATAGCTTATATAAGCATAATAATATAAATGTATGTAATGATTGTGACATGCTTGGAATATTTTGGCTAGCATCTTTAAAAATATGGGGCTCAAAGGATGTAAGAAACATTATAGTATCTATGTTACAATTGAATATCTTTTATGCCAGTTTCTGTAAAAAATCTATCCTTCTAAATTCCACTAACCAACATCATTTTCGAAGTCTTGCAAGTTCTTATTAGCCTCCGCGAAGGCTGGCTTATAGCCCACATCCCAGCCATGTTCCTTCCGATGATCTTGCATGCGTTCCTTCAACTTTGTTGGGTATAAAGTGAATGGGTGTAAAACCCCCACCCGCCATGACCCTGATGGGTTCTTCCATGTTTCTGGAATCTATGGGCATTAGAAAAATAATATTGATGAAGAATTTTTCCATGAATGTGCTATTTACACATTCTAATACTTATTTACATACTGGAGAATTTACAGTAAGGCCGAGATAAATAGACGTTACTTAGCACGTTCTTTGGCTAAGCAATATCGTTGTCACTGTCGCGCAACCTACAAGCAAGTAACATCTATATATCTCAGCCTAAGAATAGGTACCAAAACTATATTTTATCATTGGAATTTCATGGTTTGGGAATTATTTTCCTTATTGAATATTGTAATCATACCAAATCTTCTCAGAAATAATAATATAATATTGGCTACTGATTATATTTTTTAGGTAGCAACAAACCATGTTTTTAAATTATAATCAACTAGTATATACCTATCAGGATAAAAATTAGCCTATGTCACTTAGTCGTAATGTGGGTTTCTACTGGTGAAAGAGTTTTTAAAATCGGTCCAGTAGTATTAGAGTTTATTCATGACAAAAACAAATCTTTTCTCTATTATATTAGTGTAGACAACAGTTTCACGTTTCTAATATCAAACCATTATTTTGGACTAATAGGTGACTGGCAAGAACAAGTAGGTATATGATTCATAATAATGATAGCAGCTACTCGACAATTCATTTACCACAAAGAGAACTTGTATTGTAATACATTCTAATCAGACAAGGCCAAAATCACTTTAGAAAAAACATAGGTCAGAGAGTCAACATAATTTGTCAACAGATTTACCAAGCAATAACAGGAAAATCGGAATTGTTGTTATCATTTTTCATTTCAGACTTTTACGAGCATTCGGCTGGTTTTACCTTATTAAATGCTACATGTATAAAGCTGTTGGCTGTTGGCAATTTTTATCATTAAATAAATATATATATTATAAAGTGGTATTTATATGATTTAACGCCGATTTGACTAACATTACAATGAAATAGTAGGAAAGAAATCTGTTACAATATTTACCTTCAGTTTGCGGCCCGTAAGACCGGTAATGCATCCATCGGTGACTTTTTTAATGACAGTACTGGTGTCCACATCGCCGCAACCGGTGCAGTCAAACCTCTCAATCACCTTCGTCTCACCCGTAGTCGTCATCTACAACCTCAGCAATACTTAATATCGGCAAATTGCAATAAAAGTGCAACTAAACAAATCGTGACATGACATTTTTTTACCTCAAGTCCAGCAGCCGCTGGGTCCACACCCGAATCGAAAATAGCAATAACGGTGCCTCTCCCATCGTAAGTTTCATTTTTATTAAGAAACGAGACAACCCCCGTCTCTTTTTTCGGCAATAATCCCCAAACGGGGAATTCACAGTCGATCGGTACGTCTGCCATTTTTGATGACCCGATAACTAGTGTTGCTAGATATAATAAACATAAAATTAAAAATAAATAAGTGATTGTGTTTCGATCATAAAAAATAAATTATTTATGGTTTCCATCATCGGTCAAGCAAGTGAGAGTTGATCGATCCTCGAGCACTGTGCTTGGGGATCGATCGACTCTCACTTGCTCAGACTAACTTAGATACTCTGTACGTATTCCCCGAGTCAACAAAAGCGATGACTTGACTGCGGCTACTGCGGCGGGTGCGTGCGGACAAAGTGCGCGTCTACAATCTACTCTTTATTTATAATGTCACCTCCTTAGAAGAGGTCAACAAACAAACTTTTAAGAATAAAAAAAACCATGACCATGTCACCAAAACGTCACGACCCACGGTCCCGACAAAAATATCACACAAAATATTATATTGTAACAGTGTGGTGGGTTGACTGTTTTAAAATAATGTGGTTCAATATTATTCCAGCGTATCTTATTGTTACTGCAGGTGTTGCATTTCCAGGATATGGCCTTTGGTGGATTCATCATTTATTAGTTGGGAACGTAAGTCATCAATATATGCATTTAGTCGTTTTAAAAAAATCAAAAGTGCCGAAAGATTCCTGCAATTTTAATTTTGTAAAGAAATCGTTAAATCAAATTCTAAATAATTTAGGAACTTGAAAGATTAGCTCTCTAGTCCTAGAGATAATCTACTAAGGCTTGAAACTGCGTTAAGCGGGCGTCCGCGACGGACGACACCCGTCGCGTGTCTACGCGCGTGGACACGCGGATGGGCTTCGTGAGGTCGCGACGGTCCCCATCGCAGGTACTAGTCGCGGAGGCCGAATTATTTTATTTACGCAATGTTGCTAGTTCAACACATATATCCTGGAACAAGCCCGTGCCCCGTGCGGCGTGCATGCTCCGCTGGAGGGGCCCCGCGACGGACGCCCGCGCCGGTCCCCGCGACGGAGCACTTTTGTATGGGACCGCGCCCGCATAACGCAGTTTCAAGCCTGAAGCATTATGTAATCAGTTTTAAAACTTTTCAGCTTACTTATTTGTTTTACTTACCCGCGACTTCGTCCGCGTGACTGACTGCATTTTTCCGGGATAAAAAGTAGCTTAAAGCACTCAGTGATAATGCAGCTTCATATTAGTGAGAGTTTTCAGAATCGGATCAGTAGTTCCGGAGATTACCCCCTACACACAAACTTACAAAACATCTTTAAAATATTAGTATAGAATGATATACTATAAAGCTCAAACCTATTATTAGTTTATACATGTGTATTTGTTAATATGTTATGTACTCCTTTCTCATGCTCGCAAGTAAATACTTATGTACATAAATGATAATTATGTATCTGTTTAGGTACATATTTACCTGCATTTTTTTCTTTCGCTAAACGTTGGCCACACTGTTGTTGCTGCCAATAATTTTTATCTAACTCTGGCAAGTGTGGCAACTCGTAGCTTAGTAAGCTTACTGTCATTCGAATTACCAAGTTGTTTCTACTGCATTTAATTCGATAATTTGGCAATATGTGGTACGAAATTCTGCCCAGCGCCTTCATTATCACGGCAGCCCTAGGTTTGCCAGGCTGGGGTCTATATCACATTCACAATTTAACACTAGGCAACGTAAGTACACTATAACATGTTAGATAACAACCCCTCAAAATAGTCTCCATAGAGTTCACATCAGCTCATTAGATTTTTGGGTTCACAGATAATATAGGTACTGTGTGTATAGTCAGACCACTTCTAAATCGATTCTATAGAACAATGTTGAAGTTGCAGATTGCTAAGAGATAAAATACTTAAGATACTTTAATACTGCTACTAGGTAAGCAAAATAGAAATCATATTTCTCCTAGGACTGTAATGTTGTTCTACTATGGCTTTGATTATGATTACCTTTACTGACATGAAGGCTTGATGTATACAAATTATAGTCCTGTGTAAAAATAGGAATAAAACTTTATGGGTTCCCAGAACAGACTGTGTAACTGTAAAAGATGTATATTTATGTATTTTAACATATTACAGTTATGCTTATCTTATTGATATAATTATTATAATAATCATTATATATGTATAAAAGATATTTAAAGACAACTGACATAGGGGGCCACCTTTGCTGTACTGTGGCTTCGCTCTAACCACTATTATAATATTTAAATTTCTCATAAATAATTAACAACCAATTCATTTGTTTTGTAGCACTTTAGACGTAAACTCGACGACAGATGGGACCGTCAGCTGTACCAGAGGGACCTTAGAGTGACCGGGAATCCCTATAAAGTTGCAGTAAGAAATATTTCCATACTAACTTATTGATGTTGTGGTTCGCCCACAAAAAAAAAAATATTAATAAAAAAAAATATTGTGGCTGTGTTGTGCCACCTATAGAAAAATTAAAGCTAAATAAAAATGGAATGGAAATGGAAATGATAATAATCCTTTACTACAAACTCTTGAGTTCTTCGCACAAATAAACATTGAATTTAATAAAGGAGATGTTTCATCCTGGAACTGGTATATGTACGCCACATAGAAAAATAGGAAAAAATAGGGGATTTACATAAAAATATTATTAAATTCATTTAAAGAAGTGTACAATTGTAAGAGAATTATTTGAGATGAGGTTTGGTGGATTGAATGTTGCCATTTTGACTGACACTGACATAACAACAGTTGTCAAAATTTCACTTTGTTGATTGTTGATCCACCATATTTGTGTTGTGTTGCTCTCTTTGACAAAGAAAACAATAAATTACAATTCAACAAAGTAATATTATAGAAAATAAGCATTAGGAACCAGTTACTGTCATGTATAGCTATAATACTTAATTGCGTACGTAGACCCCTCCCAGGCTCCATACATTTCTGAAACAACTCCTTTTATAATTTACTGTAGATGTATATTACTGCAAAAGTATTGTAAATATTCATATCACTTTTGTTGTTGTAGTGCCCAGAATATTCTTACATGACATACATTCTTCATTGTGTAATTGGCTGTCAGATTAATTCTCTGTCCTTGAGCTGTTTTTTTAGCTGTACTTACAGTACAGCTAAAATCACTATCAGTACTAAGTCTTCCATATAATTTAAATAAATTAATTCCTGCTCTGCTCTAGAGCCTATAAACTCATTTGTCTTTTTTTAAGAAAATATAAATAGTCCTATTTTCTAGATTATCTGCTTTAGTGATCAATTTGTTTTGAAATACTTACCTCCATAGTTTAACCATCTTTGAGCAAAAAACAACATGTCAATACATATTTTTTATTTTTTTCAGGGATTAGAATCAATCAAAGATTGAAGGGCTGGTAGGTACATCAAAGTAGACCTAATTAAATTATGTACTAGATATTTTTGTTGTTAATAAATTGCTTAAAATGTATGTATATTTTTACTTTTTATTTCAAAACATATTATTTCTCGACTTTTAACCTCTTTTGATTGAGATCACAATAAATTATCCTTTACGTGACTCACAATATTTCTCCTTCAAATCTTCCTTTACGTCGCTACGCCTACAAAAATCGCAGTTTTTTTCGATTATTGGTTTTTGATACAATTTTAATCCTTTTTAGGGTTCCGTAGTAAAACTAGGAACCCTTATAGTTTCGTCATGTCCGTCTGTCTGCCTGTCTGTCCGTCTGTCACATCCTCGTAAAATCTACAGTTGTTCATAACCAATATGTATGAAACTTCGCAGGTAGATGTCTTCTATAAGCCGCTATAAAAACCTGTAGCGAAATTATAAAAAATAAAATAATTAGGTACGGGGGGTGGGGCATACATGAAACTGAAGGATGAAAAAAAAATATTTTCGCGCACCCCTTCATGTGGGGTATCGTTAGATAGGTCTTTGAAAATAAGATCAAGGTTTCTAAATTACTTCTTTATTTAAATGCATATTTAGTGAACTAGAAGCTTCGAAAGTCGTTAACAATTTGTCCCCCCCCCCCTGTAATTTATCAACCGCGTTATCAAAAAATCTGAAAAAAATCTAGCTAATAGCATCTAATAAATAATTACGATTAAAATTGGTTTGAACCCCCATATATGACACTGAGGGATGAAGAAAAATATTTTCACGCACCCCTTCATGTGGGGTACCTATCGTTGGATAGGTCTTTGAAAATAACATAAAGGTTCCTAAATGACTTTTTTATTTAAGTGCATATTTAGCGAATTAGGAGCTCCGAAAATCGTTTACAATGTGTGTGTCCCCCCCCCCCTGTAATTTTCCAATCGCGTTATCATAAAGTCTGAAAAAATTCAAGCTTATGGAATCTAATAAACACTCGATTAAAATTGGTTCGAACAAGATACGTTAATAACTTTTTGAAATATTCACTACACACTTATGTTTGCAGTTGGAAGACTGAAATACTTCTTCCTACGGAACCTGACTGACTGTGAGTGACTGTGAGACTGTGCGTGGTTCGACATTCGACACGCTCTTGTCCGGTTTTTTTTCAAGATCAAAATTACATGCTATTAAGTGCTTGAAGTGATGGAAAACTGCAGTTTATCAATCAACTTGTCTATTAAAGACTCAATGTCTTTCAGGAACTGGTACAGAATATGGCCCTAGCGGTGATGTAGTGATCTTAGTTTGTTTAGATTTCTTCCAACTTTTCTTCAGTATAAGTGGTACTTTCCGAGATAAGTTATTTTCATCTAAATATTTTCCAAATGCATCTTCAAACCCATTAAGAGGCCCATGTTTTCTTTTACGATGTAAGTGCATCAAATCTCTTGTTGAAAATAATTGCTCACAGACAGGGCAAACAAATACTTTCTGCAGAAATAGAATATTGAGATCCAAACGAACAAGACTAGGTCGTAGAGATTGAAATAGTTTGATCGTCGTCGTCGTGTACACAGGTTCTGCTCTTAGTGGATCCATTGTTGTATCAGTTTCATCTACCTTTGTATCACTTATATTTGCTAATTCATCTACAAGTCGTAAAGCTATGAATTTTTGGTAAATGTCTGAACGCATAGTTGAAGTTTTAAGTGCATTATATCCTTTGTATTCAAAACTTTCTGTATTAATAGATACAAATGCTGCCTTGTTGTTTTTAGCATTTTTTATGCATTTTTCAGTACCTTTTGTTATGCCATCTATAATGTTACAAAGTCTCAATGAGTTATCTTTACATGCTGTTTGGAATTTGTAACTATTGATCGCTGCCGATGAACATTGATTGCATACATCTTCAAATATTGCCAGTTGGTCATGTATCTGAAACAAAACTTATTTTTACTTTGGTATGGGTGGGTGGTGATGGTTATCTTTAAGGAAGCAAAAAATTAAACCTATATGTCTATACAAATAAATAAAATTGAAGTGTCTGTTTGTAACGTCAAAATAACAGCTGTTTATTACCTAAAGTACCTCTATACGGTGTGGTATGGAAAATTCCACAAATGCCATAACCAAGTAGGTAGTTAAGTACTTATAAATATAAAACAATTTTTAAAATGTTTGTTTGTTCTGGCTAATCTCGATAGACCGATTTTGATGGGACTTTCACCAGCAGAGAGCTGATGTTATAAGGAGGCTTAGGCTACTTCAGGCTACGCCACGCGGACGAAGTCGCGGGCACAGCTATTACCTTATATTTAATGTCTTAGGTTTTCGCGATTATTACACATTATAATAAAACAAGTTTAAACGGATTAATCGCGTATATTACAGAGTTTTCCTGACGTTTCGAACACTTTGCAGCGTTCGTGGTCGCAGGACGACTGAGGTGGTAGGCTTTTTTTTTTTTTTTTTTTTTGAAGGGCCTCTCGCAGTTGGCTTCTAACAGCCGTCACTGCTTAACCGGTCATCTGGTGAGGACTTACAAATGCCTCCAGCCAGGCTTAAAACTAAATAAAAACTACAAACTAAGCGACCACACGCTAAGGGCACCCCCTACTGGGGTACGGACCTCGGCTTAGGGCGTCGCTGGGGGGAGGACAACTAGAGGGAGGGGCTACTAGCTGGAACGGATTAATATGATTTAGGGACATATTTAAATCTACAGGCTCAGCGCGGGCTGGCTCGAGCAAGGGTCGGTTAGGGGACTGAGTCATACGCGGCGGCGGACTCGGGTCATGATGGGGACGTCGCGACGGGCCTCGTCGGCGAGGTCGGAATGGCGCCGGTCTGTGTTTGTACCTACGCAGAGTACTGGTCTCCCTGCTGCTCTCTTGCAGTAAGGTGATAGCATCATCGGGAGTATTGGTAGTATTCTGAGGTGGTAGGCGTCATGACAGCTAATTTATAGAAAAATTATTCTCGATCTACCCGCACAATCGATTCAATCGATATTATTCGAATCGTACTCGTTTCGATGCACACAATAATCGCTCACGGTGTCTCGATGTTTTGTAGTCCGGTGTGAAGTTTGGGACTTGATTATTTTAAGAACTGGATTCCAAACAGGTGGTAATTGCCAACCATCCTCTCTATTGAAATTAGGATGTTTTTTAATTTCAATAGCCTCGCGAAGCATTCTAGGTACATATCGGTTCTCCTTTGCGAGGATTTGAGGTTGATCAAAACGTAGGAAATGGTTGGGTTTGCCTAGGGCATGCTCACACACTGCAGACTTTGTAGAGCGCACGTTTTTGACGTCAGCTATGTGTTCTTTAACTCTAGTGGCTATACTGCGCTTTGTTTGCCCTATGTATGATAGCCCACAATCACAGTCAATCTTGTAGACCCCTGCATCTTGTAAAGGAATATGACACTTCACAGGTCTAAGAAATTGGCTAATCTTTCTATGTGGCTTGAAGTAGGTTTTTATAGAAGCACGCTTCAAGATATGACTAATTTTGTCAGTGACCCCTCTTATAAAGGGTAGAACAGCAGGTCGACGATCAACTGAGATGGGCTTCGGGCGGCTTTTGCGACGGGGATGTGGAGCACGTAAATTGTTCTGTTTCAGAACTTGCTTCACATGATGAAGTTCCCCTGCCAGATGGTTGGCGTCGCAGATGCCATGTGCTCTCTGTAACAAAGATTTAGCCACAGTAGCTAACTGACTAGGATGGTGGTGAGATTCACCGTTAAGGTACCTATCTGTATGGGTAGGCTTTCTGTATACTGTATGACTAACAGAATGATCGGGATTATGAATAAGTCGTATATCAAGGAAGGCTGAATTTTACTGTGTATGGAATTTAGATGATCTAAGAATGCAGGGACCCTATTGTGAGGCAGGGCATGAAAGTGTCATCAACGTATCTTTTAAAAATCTTTGGTATAACCTATCGGCCCCGGTTATACCAAAGATTTTTAAAAGATACGTTGATGACACTTTCACTGCCCTGCCTCACAATAGGGTCCCTGCATTCTTAGATCATCTAAATTCCATACACAGTAAAATTCAGTTCACTATGGAATTAGAAAATAACAAGTCCTTAGCCTTCCTTGATATACGACTTATTCATAATCCCGATCATTCTGTTAGTCATACAGTATACAGAAAGCCTACCCATACAGATAGGTACCTTAACGGTGAATCTCACCACCATCCTAGTCAGTTAGCTACTGTGGCTAAATCTTTGTTACAGAGAGCACATGGCATCTGCGACGCCAACCATCTGGCAGGGGAACTTCATCATGTGAAGCAAGTTCTGAAACAGAACAATTTACGTGCTCCACATCCCCGTCGCAAAAGCCGCCCGAAGCCCATCTCAGTTGATCGTCGACCTGCTGTTCTACCCTTTATAAGAGGGGTCACTGACAAAATTAGTCATATCTTGAAGCGTGCTTCTATAAAAACCTACTTCAAGCCACATAGAAAGATTAGCCAATTTCTTAGACCTGTGAAGTGTCATATTCCTTTACAAGATGCAGGGGTCTACAAGATTGACTGTGATTGTGGGCTATCATACATAGGGCAAACAAAGCGCAGTATAGCCACTAGAGTTAAAGAACACATAGCTGACGTCAAAAACGTGCGCTCTACAAAGTCTGCAGTGTGTGAGCATGCCCTAGGCAAACCCAACCATTTCCTACGTTTTGATCAACCTCAAATCCTCGCAAAGGAGAACCGATATGTACCTAGAATGCTTCGCGAGGCTATTGAAATTAAAAAACATCCTAATTTCAATAGAGAGGATGGTTGGCAATTACCACCTGTTTGGAATCCAGTTCTTAAAATAATCAAGTCCCAAACTTCACACCGGACTACAAAACATCGAGACACCGTGAGCGATTATTGTGTGCATCGAAACGAGTACGATTCGAATAATATCGATTGAATCGATTGTGCGGGTAGATCGAGAATAATTTTTCTATAAATTAGCTGTCATGACGCCTACCACCTCAGTCGTCCTGCGACCACGAACGCTGCAAAGTGTTCGAAACGTCAGGAAAACTCTGTAATATACGCGATTAATCCGTTTAAACTTGTTTTATTATAATACCTTATATTTATTGTGTAAAAAAGTTCAGCAGAAGATTGCAGGCTTGTAAAACTCACGCCAATACACGTAGGATCAGCGGAGGCTAGAGGATTTTTTGATAACATTGAATAATACATTTTATTGTTAGTATCATAAAGTGCTAACTTATATGGACATCGAAAACTTAGCAGGCACATGGCACCTTTTGATGTCTGCATTTAATTTATTCAGTATCAGAAAATCCTCTTCTCTTGGTCCTGAGGAGAATAGCAACTATTGGGTGTGCAATAGTCTCACTTGGCAAGGTGTCAGGTAGGTAGTGCTTACTTCCAAAATCATAGCGGCCATAAATTTTGCAGAGAAAAATGTTTCCAGATTTTCAGAATTTTTGTCTATATTATTATAATAAAGCTGAAGAGTTTGATTGTTTAAATGTTTTAATCTCTGAAACTACCAGTCTGATTCGAAACATTCTTTTAGTATAAATGATAGATTGATGAGGAATAGTATAGGCTAATAAAACATCACCGAAACCGGAACCGGAACCGAGCAAAAAGGAAAATGTCAGAAAGAACTCTAAGCGGAAACGAAGCGCCGATTTTAAAATAAATGCTAGATGAAACTGCGGGGCACAGTTAGCTCATAAGGTCAGAGTCGCTGTAAGGGTCTATTTCTATCAAGAAAAAGCGAACGTGAGTGCTGTAAACAATTAGGTACTTCGATTTATACACTCAGAGGCACAATTAACCGGCCACCTATGTTTAGTGTCACCACATTTGTTTAAGTTAAATAAAGCATATCATGATGAATGTTACTTCATAAGTAGCTACTATAGCAATAAATTAAACACTTATTACTCTCACTGCTTTTCTGATTTGTGTTCCCGAAGCATTTTTACGATTTCGAAAGCAAACGTGGTGACACTAAACAGGTGGCCGGTTAATTGTGCCTCTGAGTATAGTATCTGTAGCTACATATCCAATAGACTTAACCAATAGTACTTAATTTACCTCCGGAGCTAAGATATTCACAAGAATATCAATCATGTAAACTTCATCGTAAGTTTGGTCCTGTTTCCTAATAATAATTTTGTCTGTTAGATGTACGGCGGAGTCAGCTACGGTTTTGAAGCACAAGCAACAGAAATTATTAGAAGGATGTCCAATTATCATGCTGTTAATAACACTGCCCTTTATTTGTTGCATTGTAAACTAAAATCGGTTCAGTTCACGGGATAAATTAGTTTCACAGATTTGAAAATTTTGAAACTCGCGTCTATGTAGCAAATAGTAGCAATAGCAAGTCCTCGTAGGCTTGCAGAAAAATTTCGATGTATCGATATATCGATATTTTATGTTCGAAATATCGATTTTTTTTGGCGATATTCATTATTTCGATACAAAATATCAAGTATCGAAAACGTATCTAAAACGATACATTTTCAGTAGCAAGACCATAGTCGCCATTGATTAAAATGTCACAGTTTTAGATTTAAGTGATAAAGTAATGTCAGAGACACTAAGGCCGAGATAAATAGACGTTACATATCACGGCTTTGGCTAAGCTATGTTCCCGTCTGTCTTGCTTGCAGGTTGCGCGACAGTGACAACGATACTGCTTAGCCAAAGTACGTGCAAAGTAACGTCTATTTATCTCGGCCTAAAAGTTGTGAACGAGAATAGGTGCTGAAAGAACACTTCTAACATCGTTAAAAACTCAGATCATAGAAAAAAAGAGAAATGCCATCATAGCAAATTAGTACGGGAAAAACTGTTTCCACTTTTAGTACATTTTTCGACACGATTACAAGCGCTTCTTGTGAATAAAAAGATCTCCCACACATTGAAAATTCCGCACACCCTCAAGCTAACACTGTTAATCGTCACTCAACACTAGCACTAAACTAAAATACTGTATTTATATCATCGATCATGTTCGGTTCGTCGCCAGCGTGTACTTTAGTACTACGCTCAAAATGACCAAACTCAATAGCGCCTTGGCACGTGGCACAACTCCCTTGTTTCTATGATGTAAGGTTGAAAACGTTGTAACTTAATGAAATTCAGCGCCGAAAGGAATTCTTAGTGAAACGCACACTACTTTTATGATGAATACTGACAGATTTATTGAAATAAACTTGTAAAAACAAACACAATATAATTTCGTAAAGTACTAATATTTATTGAAAATTTCACCGATATATCGATACATCGATTTTTTTTTTTTCGATATATTGAAACCTATATTGATATATTTTTAAAACATCGATACGATATATATCGATACTTTTTGGCACTTCCTGCATCCCTAAGTCCTCGTAGGTAGGTACTCGTACAATTGACATCTCAATGGAAGATGACATTGTCAAATGTCAATGTCAAACTCAATCGCCATAAACAAAGTTGTTAACTTGTTCCTCTATCTATTCTCCATGGTACTCGATAGGAATGTTTAATTTGGCAACACTAACATCAGGTGCATGGAGTACATAAGGCTTACCACGAGCTCTTAAAGCAGGACAGAAATTGAACTGCCCTGCTTTTTTGTACTATGACATCACATTAGCAGGCCTGCGGCAGGCCTGCTGAGTTGACGTTTATGAAAACCGTTCACCTTTTTTTTTGTATAGACTTTTCATACCATGACGTGCTAGCAAAGCGTTTATTGAACGTCTGTAATGTCAAAATAAACCATCTTGAAAAAGTTACTATTAGACAAGCTTATTCAACATTGTTTTGTTATATTGAAGGTAAGCTGTGAGGACTTGAGCGACCGTCTGACTAATATCACACAATATGAGGTTGTGAAGTCAATAGTATATAAAAATATGAGAAATAAGTGCGTAAACAACACTTTTTATTAGCTAGGTACTTAAATATAATATTTGTAGGTGTATGACGAGTACGAATTATTTAACAATATTAATTTGGAGAATAATTATCGATTTATCGTAAGTATGATAAAAAGAAACTGACGGCATCGCCTTAGGGAATGAGCCTTTTCAAATTAATGAAAGGGAATTTATGAATCAGTTGGACATTTCAACATCTTTGTGTTCGACTAAAAACAAAAAATAAAATCATCAAAATGTATGACCTTATGAAATTAGGAATTTATTCAATTTCTAATTGAATCAATTACTAATTTATTTTGCAACAAAGAATATTTTGATTTAGGTTTTGGAACGTAACCAAAGAATTAGATTTAGGTTTTTGAACGTTGTTTATTTGACTGGAGTGTATAAGATGGAGGAACAGTTCAATGCAAGTGTCAGTGTATGAAAAATGTCCATCAAAATGTGTTAAATTAGGGTGGCGCTACTGTGCTACATTCATACCATACCATTTGCATATGCTAGCGTCACTTTGAAGGGTTTTTAAACAATTATTTTACTACATAAAGCTGGACACTTTTTCAACTTGTCTCCCGTAAGAGTTAATACTCCTCAATTTACTCTCCATAACAATGACGTAACAGCAGGCCAGAGACAAGCTTTACTATTCAACTTCGTTCAATAATCGTTCACCTTTAGTACTGTCATGGTACGATTTTTAGCGATTCAGCAGCAGGGTGGCAGCAGGCCTGCTTTAGAACTGACTGGAAATTGAATAGTTTTCTAAAAGCTCATGGTAAGCCTGCAGATTTAGGCTGCGTTTCCACCAGAGATGTGTGCGAGGAATGTGTTTGTTAAGAACCAATAGAATAGCTTCATTTACCTCGCCTCAGGTAAATGAAGCGATTCTATTGGTTCTTATCAAACACATCCCTCGCACACATCTCTGGTGGAAACGCAGCCTTAAGGAGGAACATCTTTGTGCATGAAAAGTGTCTGTCAAAATGCGTTAAATTAGGGTGGCGCTACATACCTACTGTGCGTGTGCTACATTCCCTCTGCCTATTCTAGCACCATTATGGACGGTTTTTGAACTATTAAATATTTAACTATTACATCTGGACATTTTTCGGGTCGTTAATACCCGTTGTTAACACTATTAACGACTAGGAATGTTTTGTCCCACCGTAACGACTAAAGCCGTGTCTCCTGCGCCCTGTTTTCGTGTTCGACGAACATCGAACAGTGAACAGTGAACGATAAAGGGGCGTGGTCTACGTGTTTTGAGTGTTTTTATTCGTCAAAACACGTAGACCACGCCCCTTTATCGTTCACTGTTCGATGTTCGTCGAACACGAAAACAGGTCGCAGGAGACGCGGCTTAACGAGTGCAACAAATCATTCCCGGTCATTAATAGCAAAGACTACTATATATTAAAGCCGCGTCTCTTGCGCCCTGTTTATGTGTTCGACGAACATCGAACAGTGAACAGTGAACGATAAAGGGGCGTGGTCTACGTGTTTTGAGTGTTTTTATTCGTCAAAACACGTAGACCACGCCCCTTTCTCGTTCACTGTTCACTGTTCGATGTTCGTCGAACACAAAAACAGGGCGCAAGAGACACGGCTTAATAGTGATAGTGATAACACAGTGTTAAAGAATGCAACATTTTTCTCCCAATCATTCACCCCTCGTTCCGCGTTTAGTTTAGGAGTCAAGGGTAAAAAAAAGTGAAACAAAAGATATAACGTTAATGTTGCGTTCTTCAACACTGTGTTAACACTTAACGAACGGGAACTAACGAGTGGAACAAAACATTCCCAGTCGATAATAATGATAACGCGACGGAGATTAACGAGAGAGGACTATAGCCATTTTTTCAACTTGTCTCCATAAATATTGAGATAGAACTACTTAGATCTTTACTCCATGATCGGTGATATCACTGTCAGTGTGGTCAGTGTCAAATTCTCAATGTCATAATTACGTTGTGTTGATTTTTAGGGTTCCGTACCAAATTGGTAAAAAATTAAAAATTAAAAAAACCCGACTGCCAAAAAACAACTAAAAAGTTCAAAACAAGAGCACTTTTCAAGCAGTCTGATGCAGTTGGTGGCAATTATTTGTGTTAAATCTTAGATTTTATGCCACCAACTGCATCAGACTGCTTGAAAAGTGCTCTTGTTTTGAACTTTTAGTTGTTTTTTGGCAGTCGGGTTTTTTTAATTTTTAATTTACTATTTTTATTTTTCACTTTTTAGTTTTTAATGTATGTTTTCGTAATCTTCTTTTCGAGCCCTTCATTTTGATACCCCACATGTCAATAAGTAAGAATTAGCGAGAATTATTGCTTTGTTAAACAACTTTAAATCGTTATATATCCTAAACTATTATTTAAAATGAAAAATGATAAAAGGAACCTAAAGATGATTTTAAAATACCTATTCAACGACACCCCACTTGACATAGTTCATCAACTTTTTTTTTTTTCATTTTGACAATATGGCGTCTGGTTGTCGCTGTGGTGAATTTTGATTACTGTTCTGTCTTTAGTGACACTCGCAAGGTTAAGACGAATCGATTGACGTAAGAATTATCAAAATCGGCCTACGCATTTGGTCTCTAGAACGCCACATAGAAACAAACATACATACATACATACATACATAGACCGATAAACACATTACCCTCCTTTGCGTCGCGCAGTCGGGTAAAAAGGAACCCTTATGGTGCGACTTCGTCTGTTTGTCTGTTTGTCACACCTGCTTATTTCAGCAACTACTAATGCTATCGACTTGAAATTTGGAACAATTATAAAGAATGCTTACCCAACTTTATTGCAAATAATAAACGTCAAAAAATATTTTGATTTTCATTGCAAAAGGGGCCGGAGTGGGGGTCCGAAATTTTAAAGTGGGGTTACTAGGTCAAGTGGCATATCTTATGAAAGGGCTTAATCTGAACATTTCAAAATATATTTTTATTTTATTTTATGTCTCACAGTTTTCGACATATTTTTAAATATGTCTGAAAAAATACCATTCCCCCTCCCCCCCTTATCTCCGAAGTTTGCGAAGCAAAAAATCTGAAATAATTAGATCTGATAGGAATTTCAAACGCGAGCCTATAATTTAATAAAAAAAAAATTGACCCAAATATTGCACCAAAAATAAAACGATGTTCCTAACTAGTACAGTTTTTTCAAAATCATCAAAATTCCTTCACAAACAAACTTACTTATGCGGTCCAGTTTTTTTCACTTTATACATCCAAAACTGATACGGAACCCTCGGTGCACGAGTACGACTCGCACTTGGCCGGTTTTTTTTTGGTTGACACTGTTGACAGATGACTTCTAGCAGAGCAGCGCCTACTTTCGCTTCGCTACTTACAACAATATTAATAATTTTAATTTAAATGTGCCGCTTTGATAACCTCTTGGCCTGACTGTGATTACCTACTTGATTATGGATAACTGTTTTGTGGACATCACAATAGAATTCTTAGCGGTTGCCTTCCACAACATTCTTTATTACACGTCAGTTTACCCTAAAAGTATATTTGAGACTCGTAGAAAATACAATATTGTTGTGTATCAGTCAATTCACCCTGAAGTGAATCAGTATGTTGACTTGTGCCTTAAAAGTATAGCAGAATGTTTGAAGATTGGCCAACTAAGCTGTGTGGAGTTTGCAGTCACAGACAATGAATACAAACCTGTATTGAAATTTGTGTTCCACTTTGATAAAAATAGTTACTTCGATGAAACAATTGATGCATATTTAGTACAATGTGAGCAGAACCTGCGAGCCTTTTGCTTAAAAGTATCCTCTGTGAGCAATAACTTCAAAAATTTACCTGAAGATTGTAGTTTCTCAATATACATCCATACCAATGAGTCCAACGCTGTAGCCATGTCAACCAATCCTGAGTTTGAAGAGTTCCCATTGGTTGAAGTGGGGGAAAAGCAAGAAGAGACTGATAAAATAATTCCAATCTGTAGATTTTCAATCAGAAGTTACGCCATAGATACTTATGTGGAGTTGAAGTAGAAACTTTAGTACCTATTAATGAACTTACAAAACTTCTATAATCTCATGAAGCATGTATGTCAGTAAATGGCGTGGTAGTTGGAGCAATGTATAGGGTGGGAATGATGCTTTTGCCAGTGAATTATTATAATAACTAAGTTGATAAGCATGGTGGTAGATGGACTCAATGATTCTGTAACCATGACTGAGGAATACCAAGTGTTGTTCAATATAACTTGTTAGTTCATGAAGTTAGATACCAATCTAAGGGCAGTAATAAACTTCCTGTTGTGCCATTTGTGTAGAACTATCAGTTGAGAAATAATTTAGACACATCAAAGAAGAACCCTACACTATTATCCTGCATATTGGTATGTTAACTGCACTATATGCCCTGAAGATTGTGAAAGAAGTGGAAAACTGCAAAATATTTTTACACTGACAGCAGTGGTGTGCCTACAGGGCAAGCCCTGTAGGCACTAGGTATTTTGCATTATTTTTCATGATTGTAAGTGTTTTTTATTGTATGCTACTTAGGGCTTGCAAATATTCGACAATTTTGCAATTCGAATATTCGATATTTTTTTGGGGTATATTCGAATAATTCGAATATTGTTCGAATATTAAATAAAAAAATTAAGTTTTATAGAAATCATGTTCTTTAATTTCTAAATAGTCTTTATTCTCTAAATCAAATTAATACTATTTAAAGCTAACGCAATGTTACAAAAACAATTAAAATATTAAACAATTAAATATTTTTTACTTTACTTAATTGTACTTAATGATATTAAATATTAAATTATTAATACACCACAATGTAATTCTAATATAATATTCGCAAAAATTAGAAACAAATGCTTAAAATGTTTTAAAATAAACTATAGTTATCAAAATAAACTAATCTTGTTTTGTTTGTTTGTTTTCCACACTGACGACTTATCTCGCGTACCTTTGGTGTACTCTTTAAATTCTAATTTGTTTTGTAGTTGCTCCATGTTTTAATGTTTAATCTAATACCTGAAATGTTGAAAAATTAACCGTGTCAAACTCAACACACACTTCATAGTGTTTTTAAAAATCTTAAAAGAACACAATTGAGAAGTAAACGAGTTCACAAAATAAAAGCATTAGCTAAGTTAACTAGTTAAAAAAGCTCCATTTTTGAAGTTAGAATAATTAGTATTATAATAGAATAATTATCACAAGTCAGAAATGCAATTATAGTAGCTACTTACGTTAGAGCATGTAACTGATTTACTGGATTGTCGTTGGGTAATGGGTATACAACTAACAACTATACATTAAATAAAACAACGGGCACACTAAACAAAATAAAAACGTCTAACACACGCGTGCAAATGGTGGACAAATGCACAATGGCGAACCACCCCCACCCGCCGCCCCGCCCGGACCGCGCGCCGGCCGCATCTTCCGAATGTTCCCGATCGTTGCCGAATCCTGTAGTAAGTTACACTCGTAACACCCGCGCGTCGAACGACGTTGATCGTTGACCTTGTTTGGACGGCGTGCATGAACGTTGAATTTTGTGTGCACATCAGATCGTTGAGTTTTGTTTTCTAGGAATCGGTCGAATTTTCGAATATCGTAAAATTTCTATTCGAATATTTGAAACAGTTGATTATTCGAATAATTCGAATATTCGAATGTTCGAATGCAAGCCCTAATGCTACTCACTTAATTCATGAAAAATTTAGAGATATACCTTCGGGCTTGCCACTGACTGACAGCAACAGAAGTGGAACTCTGCACAATACTTCCTGCAAATTGGAACAAAAAGACTTACCATTTGAAAGAAATGGAATCCTGTATTTCCTCATTCCTGCTGTTTGAAGAGAAGTAGGAACTCTTATGTGATAACTTGGCAAATCTGCCAGGCATATTGAAATGGAAACACTACTAACATTCCTGTTGCCTGCAGTAGAAGTAGAACTCCTGCAGATTGTAAAAAACTCTATACAAGTGTTGATGATGAAACTTTATTTGAGTGTGAGAGTTGTACTTTAACAAATTATAGTAGGTATGGTGCTACATTATCTATAATTTAATTATTAAACTAGATAACATTATAATATTATCTGTATTTTTATTATAACTACATAGCTACCTACTGTTTACTTAATTTCACATCTTATTAATTCACAGATGCACGAACGGCCTTCTACGCCCACAAACAATAGAATTTTAATTGGATCTCATTGTAATGACTGACGAAATATCAGCAGATCCCATCTTCATTCTTCAACTTAACTTTCAGGCATCTCAATCTGGAGTATATCTCATCCCAGTCAACATAAGCTCCTATTAGTTGCCTCACATTACTCTCACTGTCCTCATATGCGTTCCGACCGTGCAGTAATCTTATATTGTTAAAGCACAGTATCTCTCCAGCTTTCGTTTTAAACCTCGCCGCGAACTTTTGGTTCAAAGCTAAGAAGTTTTTATGAGCCTCATACCAAGGCTTCACCAACTCAATCGCCCCAGGGAATTGACTACCTCTTTGCGGAATTGAAAAGTTGATTCTCGTTATTTCACCGTGTCGATCTAAGCAGATAACAGGGTCACGGTGCAGTTTGAAAAATTCGTTGCCATCTTCGGTTCCGACATCCCTCCACTCAATCTCAGTATCAGTAAGAAGTTTATATTGATCTGGGTGATTCTCCTTCATATATTCGGCGATATGGTGACAGTCGGACAGTAAATTTTCGCCTCCTTGACTAGCTGTTTGAACTAAACAATGTAATAGATTAGCTCCCGGACAATACTCGTAGTAGGGTAAATCAGTGTGTAGCTGTAAATTACTCGACAAGTACGCCACATTACTCGTATTCGGTACATTCCGCACAACAAACTTGACGCCGTAGTGTGTCCTTTTAGTAAATCCAATTTTATTTACCACCGCGTCTATAGCTGTTTCCGAGTCTGGTGTGTTCTGAATCAACGCCACTCCGTAAACAGATAACTGGTACAGCCAGTCGTACAACGCCTCATCTGAATTTAATATCTCGTTGTAATCATGTTTGGAAAATATTTTATCGAAGTCTTCATTATGCCACGTTATCTTCTTAGGTTTATAGATAGTTTCCGTGTAATTCTTCTGATTTTCTGGCGTGAAGCCTCTGAATTTTAGCCAGTTGTAATTGTATCGAGATGTGTGTCCATCGTTCCAGGTGACTTGTAGAGAATTTTGGTCCTTAGAGACATCCTTTGGCTTTGCGTTAAGATCGAAAGTGCTCCAATCCAGAATTCTGCTTTTGGCTGTTGTATGATAGCACTGTTCACACTGGCAGTTCTCCCTCAACCACACGTAGGGGAACTGCAAAGATACGCCGCGAATGACTACGTTTATGAAATCGTCCGTTTTATTTTTGTATAACACATTCCGACTGTGAATTTGTTTGATAAAAGACTCGCTTGGCAACGATTTAATAAAGTTTTTTGCCCTTGTGGCGAGCCTCAAGGCGAACATGTTGACGCGCTGCTCCGAGCGAGCGAGCTCCGCACTGAGATAAAACTTAATGAACCGGTGTTACGGTATGACATAACAACAAACGCTTGTGTGAGATAACTTGTGTAGGCAACTAATACAATACGCTCGTGTTGTAGTTAAAAAACTTAGAAGATAAGATAAGTACCATCTCTATAAAATATACAGTTGAGACCGTTAAATTTACAAGCAAATTAATAAACCTGAGCAATTATTTACTCATGTAGGGCTAACATGCGCGCCGCGACAAATTTTGTCGACTGTTTTGTCTCGCTCTTACTCGTGCAAATATGAGACAAATGCACGATAAAAGCGTCGACAACATTTTGTCACGGTGCGCATGTTAGGCGCTATGGTAAGCGATCCGTATGCCAAACTTACAAAGTAAACACATTTCAAGGAATGTCCATTCGAGCCGGTATTTTGGTTCGACAAATGACCATGTATGGGAGTCGGAGCTAACCAGTCTTCGTAGAGCCCCGACCGATCTTGTCGCTGAAATAATCTTAATTGCACAGAAAACCAAATGATTATCTCGGTATTAATTAAATATTAAACTGTGCCTAAGTACGTACGCGCGGCTATATGATTGTATAATATCAAGCTACACATCTCCAGCATAATAGGTCAGGGTCAGTTTCAGTAGGTAGTGGCTGAGCGATTGGCTGCTGCGCGACATGTCGCGGATTCGATTCCCGCACGGAGCAAATATTTGTTCTGGGTCTGGAGTGTTTGTGTGTGTGAAATTAGTGTTTGTAAACGCACCCACGACACAGGAGGAATCCTAGAGTGGGTCGTTTTATTGAAAAAAAAAAAGGTTATAACACATATTATTAATGCGAAAGTTTGTGTGCATGTGTGTTTGTTACTCCTTTACGCTGAAACGGCTGGACGGATTTGGATGAAATTTGATAAAGAGGTAGCCTGGGACCTGGAAAAACACATAGGCTACCTACTTTTACATCCATTAATATACGCAGACGAAGTGGCGGGAAACAGCAAGTACCTACTTTAAATAGGGTTCATGTCCGAATTACGATTCAAAACGCTGCCGCTGGTAGGTAATAACTAGAGACCGAATTATATGCAATTGCATATTTGCATATGCATTTGCATATTTTGGCTATTTTTTCAGGTTATTGCATATTTTACCTAAAATCTACTGATCGTGCATATTTAGGCATGTTTTCTATAATTTTAACTGTATCTATCTGGACAATACAAAAGTTTGAAAAAATTTTAGGCAACAACACTTAGGTACTACTATCTTTGTGCCAAACCAACAATTTGTGGTTTGGGTTTAATCTTGCCAGGGGTGATGCCTGAAAATATAGCACCCATGCATCAAAAATTCAAATACTGGCAGCAATTTTGTAGTGACCTTAGTGAATGTATAATATGTTCAGTAGTAAGCTAGAATACACAATCTTACTACTGAACATACAGTACTTTGATTGTTAAAGTCTTCAAGCACAACAATTATAACATCTCGACAAATAAAGTACTAAGTAATTTAGTTTAACTTTACGTATTTTTTTTTATTGAATGTTGCATATTTTGTCACTTTTGGTGATTTTGCTGCATAGGTATTTCGAGCATTTATGATGCATATTTGCAATTTTGCATGCATATATAGCCCATTTTAAGTTGCATATAATCCGGTCTCTATACTTGGACTTTTGTTTGCAGTGACTTGACAACTGGAGGGATACCACTTTTTAACAAAAAAAAGGTAGTTACCTATGTGAAAAAAAGAATGAACCAAATTGATTGAACTGAATGACGAACTTATGTAATGTACTTCTCATTGATTTGTTAAGATTTAAAACACGATACGCATATTTATGGTAAAGTATATGCATAAGCATGGCTTTGGCATGTTTAAAATTCACAAAAATATAGATTTGTTAATATTTATTTAATTCGACTATTTTTATATCATTCGTTCTTTTCGCAAATTCGTTCAATGCCCCAACACTATTAATGTAAATATGGTATCATTATTTTGCTTGGAACTGTCAAGTCACTGCAAACAATTAAAAGTCTTAGTAATAACTGTGATAATAGTTACCATAAAAATAAAATAAAAACACTTTTTGTAATAACACTATTTTTTGATAACAAGTTTTATTATTGCGTAAAAAATGTACCTATGGGTACATAAATAAAATAAAAATAATAAAAATAAAAATAATTTTCTGACTATGACTATTAACAACAATAAATTGATTCATGGTTACAAAATGATTTTTTTAAATAGAGCCCTATTTATTGCAAAAAAGGTCGCATTACATTTTGAAAGCATAGAGCATAAAACATTGTAAGTACCTAGTCATGGTTGGACTAGGATAGTAACGCAGTAAGTAGGTGTTTATAATATAATCACTGAGTCCTATGTGTATGTGATCGAGAGCTGAATGGCAGTGCATGGTCTATTCCGGATGTCTAACTTCAAAACCAAACATAAGAGCGGGTACAGATTGTTTGGAACCGTCATATCCTAATACCAAAAAAATATGTTTTGATGTCTACCAATCAGCCTTGGGCCCGTGTGGTGGATTACGCCCCACTCCCTCTCATAGAGAGGAGGCCTATGTCCCAGCATTCTAGGCTGATTATGTATAATCGGAAATTTAAGTCAAGACATTTTATGCCTAGAAAATAATAATATTAATGTCCAGTCTTACTGGTGAAAACCTTCGTTTTCGAGTCACATGAATAAAATATATGTAAGCACAACACTAAAGTCTAGGTACGAAAACATCAGTTCATAAAGATGAGTCTTGAGTAATTGAGTAGCTACTTATTTTCGAAGACTGCCTGGGCAGATTTTTAAAAAGTCTTTTGCTTTAATTAAAACTACTACATAGGTACTAATGTTTGATCTGTACTTTGATTTTATGGTAAGCGTTACTGAGTACCCCTCGTATGTTCCAGATATCGTCAAACTTCTCTGGTTGAGTGTTGAAGTTGCTGTCTGTCGCCTTCGCCCATAGTTCCAGCTGCAAACAACAATGACGAGATAAACTCTCGGTTTCTTCGGGGGCGGATCCGGGGGGGAGGGAGTCCATGGGGGTCACGACAGGCAACACTGTGCGTCATGTGGCAACATGCCAGAGTTTGCTGCGTCTTAGGGCGGGTACAGATTACTTGCAACACAACACGCAATGCAACATTTTCTGTACATTTTAATGTGTTTGCGAACACACTAAAAACAACTGCGCGCTTGCGAACACATTAAAATTCCCCGTAGAGCGAAAAGTCATTGTCGAAAAATCGTGTTTTGAGATAATGAGAGTTAAAAGTTTAACTATAACTCTCATTATCTCAAAACACGATTTTTCGAATTAATGACTTTTCGCTCTACGAGGACGTGTTGCATTGCATGTTGTGTTGCGACTTTGAAGCACGAAATGTTGCCGCGGTGTAAAGCTGGCTTTAGTCTGCACTATCCTTGCTAGTCTCTAATTGGTCTCCGAAGAAACCAATGTTCAGAATTTTTAGACCTACCTCCTTTTGTCCTGTTCTTGTCGGGTATCCGTGCCGTCCACAGGGTCCAGGCGTAGCTTTCTTGTCCGTCTGTCCGTCAGTCTGTCTGCGGGGGCGTGCCGTCGGCCTGCAGCCACGAGGCGTCGCCGTCGGAGGACACGTCCACTCGGACCAACTTGCCGTTAGACCGTTGGTTTTCAAAGAGTTCAATGTTCAGAATCTTTAGACCTACCTCCTTCTGTCCTGTTCTTGTCGGGTATCCGTGCCGGCCACAGGGTTCAGGCGTAGCTTTCTTGTCTGTCAGTCTGTGGGTTCGCACAAACTTTCTTTAGAAACCTTTGCACCTACCTCCTTCTGTCCTGTTCTTGACGGGTATCCTGGCGGTTCACAGCGTCCAGGCGTAGTGCCGGTGATTTATATTTTATTACCACGATTAATTCGCTTACTTGTCTGTCTATCTATCTGTCTGTCAGTCTGTCGGTTCGGTACAAACTTTCTCTAGGAATCTTTGGAACTAAATCCTTCTGTCCTGTTCTTGTCGGGTATCCGTACCGTCCACAGGGTCCAGGCGTAGCTTTCTTGTCTGTCCGTCTGTCTATCTATTCCGCACAAACTTTCTCTAGAAACCTTTGCACCTACCTCCTTCTGTCCTTTCTTAACCGGTATCCTAGCAGTCCAGAGAGTCCACCCGTAGTGCGTGTGCGGCGGCGCGCGGTCGGCCTGCAGGCGCTCCGCCTGCAGCCACGACACGCCGCTGTCGGGGGAGATGTCCACTCGGACGATCTTCGCGCCACCGCCAGAGTATGCGTACCCTAGTGGTGGAAAATTTTACATTGATATTGAGAAAAATTACGACCTTTCCAGAATCCATAAATCGATTGTTCATTGAAGATCTCCTATACAGAGTGACAGGTTAGACAGTGGAAATATTTTAAGGGGTCATTGTACCCATCATTATGAACAACTTTTACTATGGGACCAACTCTGAAATCGCAAAAAAAAAATCAGCTGTTCCATACATTTATGTTCACAAAACTCAACAAAATGTATGGAACAGCAGATTTCAGGGTTGGTCCCATAGTAAAAGTTATTCATAATGATGAGTACAATGACCCTTTAAAATACTTCCACTGTTTAACCTGCCACCCTGTACTATTGACATAACCAAGGTATAATAAGAGATCTATTATACCCTCATATCATAGAAACAAAAGAGATATGCCAAGACGCTATTGAGTTTGACGCTTTGATATGGTCACATTAACCATAATTAAAACGTACTCGCTGGCGACGAACCGAATGCAAACGATGATAATAGATAGGATAGAAAAAAAGTCCCCGTCCGCGGGGTCGCAGATGGCGGAGGTGACGGGCAGGCTGTAGATCTTACCTCTAACTTCCACGCACCCATCCTCAACTTGCACGGTGTCCCCGTCCGCGGGGTCGCAGATGGCGGAGGTGACGGGCAGGCTGTAGATCTTACCTCTAACTTCCACGCACCCATCCTCAACTTGCACGGTGTCCCCGTCCGCGGGGTCGCAGATGGCGGAGGTGACGGGCAGGCTGTAGATCTTACCTCTAACTTCCACGCACCCATCCTCAACTTGCACGGTGTCCCCGTCCGCGGGGTCGCAGATGGCGGAGGTGACGGGCAGGCTGTAGATCTTACCTCTAACTTCCACGCACCCATCCTCAACTTGCACGGTGTCCCCGTCCGCGGGGTCGCAGATGGCGGAGGTGACGGGCAGGCTGTAGATGGGCGGCGCGCTGGCGAAGTCCGCCGTCTCCCAGGTCTTGGACGCGTTGAACGAGCGGTAGTCCTTCTGGTGCCAGTGAGACGGACTCTCGTCGGAAGACACTGTTATCGATTCTGTGGAGAGAAGACAGTCATTATAATATTGCAACTACTATTGATAGTAAAATATTGAGTATATTGTTGTCATACGACTTAGATACGGATTCTCTTTTTCTTTTCTCTGTTTGCGAACGTTCGAGGGAGAATCTCACCGTGACTTTCTCCCTCAAACAAATTGGCAGTTCTCGCGGTGATATCACATGGCGTGTCCGTACATAATAAACAGGCTAGTCCGGTCACCTTTACGCCCCTCTAGGGTCTGCCCTTTGTGCCTGGACCGCTGGTGCTGTCCTAGTTACAGCACTAATTAAATATGATGAAAGCTTGAATAATTGTATCGATTGAACTCCCTACCGAAGGTACAGTGAGGATGTTACCGAGCCACTTGACGCTCCTGACGGCGGGGGCTCCAGGCACTACGACGCGCAGTGGGTAGCCGTGGTCGGGCGAATTTGTCATTTTGAGAAGTTGTCATTGAGCTAATTTGTGATTTTGAAAAGTTGTCATTGAGCTAATTTGTGATTTTGAAAAGTTGTCATTGAGCTAATTTGTCATTTTGAGAAGTTGTCATTCTGCGAATTCATCATTTTGAAAAGTTGTCATTCTGCGAATTTGTAATTTTGAGAAGTTGTCATTCTGCGAATTTGTCATTTTGAGAAGTTGTCATTCTGCAAATTTGTCTTTTGTAGAAGTTGTCATTTTGAGCTGATACGATCTTACCGAACCACTTGACGCTCCGGACGGCGGGGGCTCCGGGCACTACGACCCTTAGAGGGAAGCCGTGGTCGAGCGGCAGTGGACGCCCGTTCATGTGCGTGGCCAGCAGGATGCGTCCATTCGGAACAGTATGGAGATCTTACCCACGACTCGTGTACTACCCTCTACAGTTGTCGTTTTATAATTTTTTTATCTGTCTGCATCTTATCTGTTGGTTCTTTTTTATTTTTTACGATTTGTTTAAATTACGAAGAGGTTAGCGTTATTTTTTATAGGAAATTAGGGAGGTAATTGTTTATTTTTCTTATCTACATGTTGCAAAATGCTCCAAATAAATTTTTTTTCTTTCTTTTCTTTCTTACCGAGCCACTTGACGCTACGGACGGCGGGGGCTCCAGGTACTACGACCCTTAGAGGGTAGCCGTGGTCGGGCGGCAGTGGACGCCCGTTCATGTGCGTGGCCAGCAGGATGCGTCCATTCGGATTCAACGCTTGATCCAGCGGGATGGACGTCGAGAAGTTCACGCCCGTCGCGTCCACGTCCGACCCTGTGAACTGAACATACTTTTGTTAACTAGTTAATAGCTTGGAGTCCAACTTAAAATCCATGACTAATGAGAATGACCTCCGTAGTGTAGGATGGCTAGTACTACCAAAAGGTCAAGCTGTATCTGGTTTATCCCACAGGAATTAGATGAAACGTGGCTTAGATTTTAAGTTGGACCCCAAGCTATCGAACTCTGAAAACCTCAGCAAAATCTATTCAGTACTTTTGCGTGATGCACGTACAAACAGACAAACAGCCAAAAAACAAAAATATAATTTTTTCGTTACGTCCCAGTACCCTATCCCGACTGTTTTTTCTGGAATAATAGTATATTTATATACGTTACAATGACGTGTTTCCCAACGGTGTTCTGTGTATCCACGCCGCAGTAGACTAACACGTCGCGCAGGAGCACCCCCCCCCACACCGCGCTGCTGATGGCGCCGCCCTGCCAGCTGATGCCCTTCACCGGCTTCACCTGCTTTGTGACCACAAAAAAATATATCAAAATAAGTAGTTCCATCGTTACAAGAAGTATTTAATGAAGATGATTTTTGCAGTGTACTGTATGTTATTTGGACGAATAGTTTAAGAGATAATACAATATTATCAACGCGCGAATTACCGGTGCGAAGACGCTGACATTCATTAAAGAAATAGTCTACTCTACTCTTTTTCTATTTCACACATTCTTGCACAGAAAACGACGCGCCCTCCCGCTGATTTGTCAACCGGTGCTGGTCGGAGACCGCAAGCACAATTCCGTTTTAGATTTATGGAGCATAACGTTTTCCTTGCCTTACGTGACGGTTCCTACCTAACTCCTACCGCAAGCAGCATTAAGGAACTTCGTTCCAAAAACCACAAACTAGAACTACCTCGTTCATCTCGCTGCGTCTATTCCCGGCACACATGAGCGCGGCCCGAACGGATGCTTTCGGGAACATCTCTAGCTTCTGCAGACTGAACTCTTTGACCCGGGTGTTGCCATTCTTAATGATGACGCGGACGCGGTGGGTGGAGTCCAACTCTGGAACAGGCATGTGTTGACGGACGTAAAATAATTCGCTGCAAAGAAAAGAAGAGGGTGAGGAAGTTAGAAAGAAGTATACAAAGTTAAGGTTAAATAAAGGACGTATTGAAGAACGGTATTCGATACTAGTTCGATTGGAATCGGCTGTGCCTGTTCCATACGTTTTGTCGAGTGACATTATTATAGATATTCATGTATAGAACAGTTCATTATTTTTTCGTGATTTCAAGGTTCGTCCCGTAGTTAAACTTACAGGCAGGCAAAAGTAATCACCCCTTTGCTGTATTTTTTAGGAATGTGAATTTTGGTTGTACCTACTTATGGATTATGTTTATTTAATGAATTCGATTTTTTCCATCAAGTTGAGAAAATGATATCGGTCAAGTGGAGGAAGGGTCAAACATATTGTTGTGTTGCCGTTAGATGGATCTTCGCAACGATATAACTATGCTTTTTGTAACTTTCAAACTTTAGGAGTATGAAGCTTTCAAAAGTACACGTTTTTCGTTACACATTTTTTTTGGAATGCGAAGACGTTCATCGAATTCACGTCAAAACATTTAAAAGCAAAAATAATGCTCCTTTAAAAAAGGAAAAAGTCACCCTAGACTATCTAACAAGTCTCAAAACAAAATACCGACAACCCATGCGCATGGGCGTAGCCAGCCATGGGCTCAGGGTGGGGCAGCAGTCTAAAATAATATTTAACTAGCAAACTATATCCGCGGTTTGATCGCATTTTTTTTGTGTCGACTGTCGTGTGCACTTTCTTACGGATATTAAGTATTGTAGTTAGTACCTAGATCATTTATTTTTTTAGGTTTGGTTAGGTACCTTACAGGTCAGCGCCAGGGTGGGCAAGTGCCCCACCCTGCCCCACCGTGGCTACGCCCTCAGATCATAGAAACAAAGAGATGTGCCAAGGCGCTATCGAGCTTGATGCCTGATCTTGAGCAAATTGCTCATATTAAAAACGTACGCGCTGGCGACGAACCGAACACGATCGATGGTATAAATACAGTGTTTTAGTTTAGTGCTAGTGTTGAGTGACGATTAACAGTGTTAGATTGAGGGTGTGCGGAATGTTCAATGCGTGGGAGATCTTTTTATTTACAAGGAGCGCTTAATTATGCGCGTAATTGTGTCGAAAAACTTACTAAAAGTGGCATCAGTTGTTCCCGTACTAATTTGCTATGATGGCATATCTCCTTGTTTCTATGATCTGAGGCTACGCCCATGCCCATGCGTATGACAACAAATTGACTGATCAAAACCGAACTTACAGAAAAGTTCTAAAGACATTTAACAACACAAATCATGCTCCTTAAAATCTAAAATGAAAAAGTCATCCCAAACTTTTATCTAACAAAAAGAGTTGGAGTCTGTAATTAGTCTCCGTTAGATGTCACCAACGACACCAACGCTCAAGAGGCGTAAAAAGAGGTTTCCAATTTCAACTGATTCAGGCATGACACTGTAGTTCAATTGTTTAGAGCGCTGCCCCGGTGAGGCAGAGGTCGCGGGTTCAAAACCCGCCTGTGTCATATGTTTTTGAAAATCTCTTATACATATATTTAATAATAACAAAAAGTACAGAATCCTGTACCAACAGCCAACATACTTGGGCGTGTCGAAGTGCGCTATCTGCAGTTTGGGCGGTATCTCGGCGTTGAAGGGCCGGGCGGTCTTCACGATCAGCCGCTTGTCCCGGCTCGGCTCCTTGGCCCAGAGCTCCTCGTCTGTATGGTCCGCTATGTCGTCCTCGTGAAGGTTACCTGCGAATGCACTGCGGATATTTTTATTGGGAACTAGCTGTTCCCCGCGACTTCGTCTACGTGAAAATTGATGAAAAGTAGCCTATGTGTTTTTCCAGGTCCAAGGCTACCTCTTTGCAAATTTCATCTAAATCTGTCCAGCCGTTTCAGCGTGAAGAAGTAACAAACATGCACACATACACGCACAAACTTTCGCATTTATAATATTACTAGCTTCCGCCCGCGGCTTCGCCCGCGTTTTTCGGGATAAAAGATAGCCCATGTGTTATTCCAGACTATAATCTATCTGTGTGCAAAATTTCATTCAAGTCCGTCCAGCTGTTTTAGCGTGAAGAAGTAACAAACATACACACACCCACACACACACACACGCAGAAACTTTCGCATTTATAATATTATAGTGTGATTATATATAGTAGGAAGTAGGACTAGGCGTGTATGATGACCAGAGATCGGAATAGGTAGAGTATTTACCTAAACTCCAAAGAAGTAAGTACCAAAGTCTGAACAAATTGGTTGGGATGAAAACGTCATGATATTATTCCGGGGCTTAGAGCATATATTTTTATATGGATCTGCCAAAACCGGGCGAACTCCTCAACCAAAAATTACTATTTATATTAATTGTTCCATATTTGAAGTCCATAAAATTAGTAGTTTCTGAAATGACTAGCTGTGACAGACAGACAGACGAAGTCGCACCATAAGGGTTCCTTTTTAGGGTTCCGTACCAAAATGGTAAAAAAGGAACCCTTATGGTGCGACTTCGTCTGTCTGTCTGTCACACCTGCTTATTTCAGCAACTACTTCTGCTATCGACTTGAAATTTGGAACAGTTATAAAAAATGCTTGTTCAATTAAATTGCAAATGAAAAAAGTCCAAAAATATTTTTGTTTTCATTGCAAAAGGAGCCGGAGTGGGGGTCCGAAATTTTAAAGTGGGGTTGCTAGGTCAAGTGACATATCATATGAAAGGGCTTGATCTGCACATTACAAAATATTTTTTTATTTTATTTTATGTCTCACAGTTTTCGGCATATGATGAAAAATGTCCAAAAAAATACCATTTCCCCCTCCCTTATCTCCGAAGTTTGCGGGGCGAAAAATCTAAAATAATTAGAGTTGATAGGAATTGACCCAAATATGGCACCAAAAATAAAACGATGTTCCTAACTAGTACAGTTTTTTCAAAATCATCTAAATTCCTTCACAAACAAACTTAGTTATGCGGTCCGGATTTTTTCACTTTATACGTCCAAATATGATACGGAACCCTCAGTGCGCGAGTACGACTCGCACTTGGCCGGTTTTTTTACCATTTTGGTGCGGAACCCTAATATGGTTGCCCATATCTGACACGTCATTACAACCACTCACCTATCCTATAAGACTCCAACAACGCGTACACCTCTTGTGTCTTGTGCATCCCGTACACGTTCCA
This sequence comes from Thalpophila matura, assembly GCA_948465475.1. NCBI lineage: Eukaryota > Metazoa > Arthropoda > Insecta > Lepidoptera > Noctuidae > Thalpophila > Thalpophila matura. The sequence continues at coordinate 20,876,608 of OX419177.1, forward strand.
GAAGGGTTCGATACTCAGTCCCGCCGCGTTCATGATCTGATCCCCCCCCGGGTGGGAGGGGAGGAATGACGTCACGTCGTACACTCCATTCTTGTACGTCACCCAGAAGCTTTTCCTGTGGAAGATTGGAGGTCATAAGTTGATTCAAAATTCGCTTATGCCAAGGGGGGATGTATGGAGGGTCATGGGGGTCATGACCCCTGGGCTGGGCCTAAGTCGACCACTGATATTTCTAATCTAAAAAATAAACTTTTTATGGCCATTAGTAGTAATGAGTGACTAGAAGGCTGAATTCACTCTTGGATATCTCATCCATCAAATCTCTTTTGTGTCTTGTATGATAATGTTGAATCTAGAGAATACAATCCCGGGATCCCGAATCTCGGGATCCCGGGATCCCGACCGTTTTCTGGCCCCGAAAATCCCGGGACTGCACTTGGCTAATCTCGGGATTTTCGGGATTGCCACATACAAGTTTAGTTTATATGCCGTAGTCCGTTGCGCCTTGACGATAACCTTGCCTAGGTTATTTAATAGCATTTAATACATAACGACAAAAAACACTTTTAGATACGCCGTCAATGCCGTCATACGATACGTACTATTCACTACACAGGTACAGTCTTAATATGTTTGTTGTAAACTTAGAAGGGACTTCCCCACTCTGAGTACTTCAATACAATACTCTTAAGGTAATTCCCCAATGAATGAACTAACGGGGGAATCACCCGATCATCTCTTATTATCATAATATTTTTGCGGGTATTTCCCGTCGGGGTTTCCCTGTACGAAAGTATTAAATATGCTACTTTTAAGGTGATTCCCCAAGTCCCCAACGAACCAACAGGGAAATCACCCGATCATCTCATATCATAGTATTGTTGCGGGTATTTTCCCGTCGGGGATTCCCTGTATGAAAGTATAAATATGCTAATCAGATTTTATTTTTTTCATTTATTATTCTGTCAGTGACGGGTTACGAAGGTTTCGTCATTTAAATTTAAAGTAAATTACCTGAAATTAAGTATTTCAAATGGCGGCAGACTTTGTTAAACATAAAAAAGACAGTGATGCGACGTCAGTGTGGAGTTATTTTTTAGTCGCGAAGGATGGGAATAGTGCTAAATGTAAGCGGTGCCCAGCCATTCTCAAGACTTTGGGTGGATCGACTAAGGGATTACATACACATTTGTTATCAAAACATAACATCAAGGTTATATCAGCTTCAACAAGTCAAGATTCTGAAAATATGAACACAGCTCCGCCGCCAACCAAGCGAAAGTTAGATGATTATTTTACTAAAAGTGCCGACGATAGCCTGGATGATGTTTTGGCAAGAATGGTTGCATTAGATGGATTTCCATTCAGTGTATTCATAGCTTCAGATGATTTGAGAAAATTGCTCTTAGCAAAATACCCGGATTTACCAAAGTCAGCCGTCACTGTTCGAAAACGTGTTATGAATTACAGTGAAAAAATCAAAAAGCAAGTAATTGCAGAATTGAAACAATTGAAAAGTGCAGGTGAAAGATTTAGTCTTTCTTTCGACGAGTGGACTTCAACTTCCAATAAACGATACATGGCTGTCAACGTTCATTCATATAAAAAATTTTGGAACTTAGGACTTGTTCCTATTTACGGAAGTATGACAGCTGAAAATTGTCTTCGTATATTGAAAGAGCGTCTCAGTGAATTTGATATTTCCCTGGAAACTGACATCGTGGCTATTGTAACCGATGGACCGAATGTTATGATAAAGGTGGGGCGGCTTGTTTGCACCGAACATCAACTGTGTCTCGCACATGGTATCAATTTGGCGGTCTGTGATGTGCTTTATGAAAAACATAATTATTTGCAACATAGCCCTACCTCAGATGATACTCTGAATGAACCAGCTGTTACTGTTGATTATATGGACGACAGCGATGATGAACACGATTTAGAAGACTTAGACTGTCCAGAATCAGGTTTAATCGTAATGTCACAAAATGATCTTGCGCCAGAACACGTACCAGAGTTAACACAATATGAAAATATTAATGAGCTGATAAAGAAAATCCGCAAAGTTGTAGTGTATTTCAAAAGATCACCATTAAAAAATGAAACAGTACTTCAAAAATATGTGAAAATTGAACATGGAAAAGAGCTGTCACTTCTTTTGGACTGTAAAACCAGATGGAATAGTCTTTTAACAATGCTGGAGCGATTTTATCTTTTAAAAGCATGCATTCAAAAAGCTCTTATAGATCTCAATCATCCAATTCGTTTAGAAGATGTTGATTTTGAATTGGTAAATAAAATTGTTGATGTGCTGACCCCAATTAAATTGACAGTAGAAGCAATCTGTAGGCGAGATGCTAATTTATGCACAGCTGATGCCGCTTTGAAATTTCTTATAAAACAACTGTCTAGCAAAAACTCAGCACTTGCCAAAAAAATGAAAACATCCTTAGTGGAACGTATAAAGCAACGACGAAGTGATAATTTAACTGGTGTATTGAATTATTTACAAAATCCACGAATGAATGATGAAAATCAGTTGTTATCGGATTTGGAATGGCATGACTTATTTCCAGTTCCGACACAGGCTATAGTGAGGAAGCAAATAAAGAGTATTGTTAAAAGACTTAATAGTCGAGATGACACAGAAGAAGAAGAAAGGTCAGGATCACAAATAGATGATGAGCTAAGGCCAGAAACCTCCCAACCCCAATTGACATTAAAGGAAAAGTTACAGCTGGAAATTAACAAGAGTATGAAATCCCCAGATCCTGATGTACAAGTACAAAATGAATTGGGGTTGGCAAATAGTATTAGACGTGAAATGAGTCTGTTCGAAAATGGAGGAGTTCGTGGATATCACTTAGAAACAGCATACAAGTATCTATTGTCTATTCCTCCAACCAGCGTTGAACCTGAGCGAGCGTTTTCAGCTGCCGCTTATGTTGGCAATAAACTACGAAGCAGGCTTGGAAGTCAAACATTGGATGCTTTGATATTTCTGCGATTATATTTTCGAAATACTAAATAGTATATTTATGTTGTCTTTTTAATTTCTTGCAAAAGTATAATTTTTTTGTTTTGTCTTTTTTATTTTCTTATTATTATTGTGATTTGTGTTGACTGTTGTGCAAAGACATTATAAAGTTTTTTAATTACTCAAGTTTTTTTTTAATTTGAGCCCAATTAGAAACCACATAGTCTAATCCCGGGATAGGCCCGGGATCCCGGGATTACGCTTCAAAAATCCCGTAATCCCGAGATTGAAAAACATGCTCGGGATTGTATTCTCTAGTTGAATCGTATCAAATCTATACGAATATTACAAAGCTGAAGAGTTTGTTTGTTTGTTTGAACGCGCTAATCTCTGGAACTACCAGTCGGATTCGAAAAATGATTTTTGTATATGACAGCTAGATTCATGAGGAATAGTATAGGCCATTTAACATCACGCTACGACGCTTAGGAGCCGAGTGACGGAGGTGAAACCGCGGGGAACAGCTAGTCATACATATCATAACTGGCAAGATGTGGTTGTACTATCAATAATACACATTTTCCCTAATGTTATGTCCAATATTTTACTACATCCAAGCTTTATTGCGAAACTAGCACTTCGCCCGCGACTTCGTCCGCGTAGCTCACAGGAACTGTGCATTTTTTCGGGATAAAAGTAGCCTATGTTACTCAGTGATAATGTAGCTTTCTATTAGAGAAAGAATTTTTAAAATCGGTCCAGGAGTTTCGGAGCCTATTCGGTACAAACAAACAAAAAAATATTTCCTCTTTATAATATTGGTATAGACATGAAATAGCCCATACATTTACCTCCACGCTTTACTGCTAAACAATAGCCCATACATTAGGTTTTAGTAATACTAGCTAGTGTTAAACGCTACTGGGAGAATATTATCTCTCAGCCGGTCAATATTTAGATATTTATGACCTTTTAACATAAGAATACGTCAATTGTATACGCAATAATTATTGACACTGTTTTGTTATTCAACAGATAACTGTGTAGGTTTAATGTGAGGAGCTCATTGGACTAAATAAATAATAGGTAATAAACTCGGATCATAAAAACAGAGATGTGCCAAGACGCTGTTAAGGCGCTGATAACTGCCAACGGCCTTGAGTGATTTGGGTGGTATAGCTTGAGTGTTCTGCGCTGAGCTCAAGCAACGCGACATACGTCCACCGAGCAATACGACTCGCCTATCAAGGAGCGCGCTGTGTCGAATTAGACGTATTATTACTTTTTAGTATCTAAAATACAAAATAAAAAAAAGTAACAGGCAATATTATAGGTAGTAACATAGTCTTTTCACACAAAACAAATCATGAAAATATCTTAAGCGATTTGAAAGTAATTACGTTTTTATGTTTTGGGTAGACAGTAATTCATGAATTTATTTCATTAAGTATTTTACTACAATAGTTAAATATTCACAGGTGCGATTGATGTACATATTTTCTAGTTTAGCATAAAAAAATTGTGCAACTAACCTGCATTATTTGACGGCGAAATAAGAGATTTAAAACTTGAGATTTACGGCCGTTACCATTTACCGTCGCCTTAAGTTTGACGCTTTGATATGAGCAATGTGATCATGTTGTCGACGGACCGAATGCGATCGATAATTTATAATACATTGTTTTAGTTTAGTGTGAGTGAGTATGAGAATAGATTAGATTGAGGGTGTGCGGCATTTTTGATGCTTTTTAGGGTTCCGTACCAAAATGGTAAAAAAGGAACCCTTATGGTGCGACTTCGTCTGTCTGTCTGTCACATCTGCTTATTTCAGCAACTACTTATGCTATCGACTTGAAATTTGGAACAGTTATAAAGAAGGCTTGTCCAAAAATATTTTTATTTTCATTGCAAAAGGGGCCGGAGTGGGGGTCCAAAATGTTAAAGTGGAGTTACTAGGTCAAGTGAAATATCATATGAAAGGGCTTAATCTGCACATTTCAAAATATATTTTCATTTTATTTTATGTCTAACAGTTTTCGACATATGATGAAAAATGATAAAAAAAAAACCATTCCCCCCCCTTATCTCCGAAGTTTGCGGGGCGAAAAATCTGAAATAATTAGGGTTGATAGGAATTGACCCAAATATGGCACTAAAAATAAAACGATGTTCCTAACTAGTACAGTTTTTTCAAAATCATCAAAATTCCTTAAAAAACAAACTTAGTTATGCGGTTCGGAATTTTTCACTTTATACGTCCAAATATGATACGGAACTCTCGGTGCGCGAGTACGACTCGCACTTGGCCGGTTTTTTTTTGAGGTCTTTATATTTACTACAGAGAAGACATACTATACATACCTACACCAAAATTATTTATATCTAAAAAAAATACTATTATTAAGTCATCATAATCGAATATGTTATCCTATCTTAACAACAGCACTGTACCTACAATAGTAGTTCATATCAGTCTATAATTATGTATTACAGGCGCAGTTATCAGTACCGCAGTATCTATTAAGATATCTGGCAAACAGAAGCAGATAACATTTAGTAAATATGTATGTTCTTATCAACGCGTGTTGATCTAGTCAATCTAATCTAACGTGCAGATTTTATCGACTTTTATGACTTGATTTAAAAGAGTAACCATGGAGTTTCTTGTTCATTCTTTTCCATAGGAATCTACACTTTGGAACAGGCATCTAGCTTCATCTTGCTGACTAACCGACCGACTTTTTGACAATTCAAAAGTATGTAAGTACTTGTATGTGGTCGGACTGAAATGCCTTGACTTTATTAACCGAGAATATTTTCTTCAATCAATTTGTGTTGCAAGTAGTTCCATGGATAATAAGGTGCTATCAACATTGATCTTGATCTAACAAGATCTGGATATAATAGTAGCTGTTCCCCGCGGTTTCACCCCCGTTGCTTGAGTCCTAATGGTTGTAGCATGATGTTGAATAGCCTATACTATTCCTCATGAATCTGGCTATCATATACAAAAATAATTTTTCACATCCGACTGGTAGTAACAGAGATTAGCGCATTCAAACAAACAAACTGTACAGCTTTTATTATTATCTATATCTATACTAATATTATAAAGAGGAAAGATTTTTTTGTTTGTTTGTACTGAATAGGCTCCGAAACTACTGGACCGATTTTAAAAATTCTTTCACTAATAGATAGCTACATTATCACTGAGTAACATAGGCTACTTTTTATCCCGAAAAAATGCACAGTTCCTGTGGGACACGCGGACGAAGTCGCGGGCGAAGTGCTAGTTATATATAAAGCCCTAGAAATAGAAACAGCTGTTTTCGTTAGAGTAACTTACTCATTGTCGTGTTTGCTAACTTCATCAGCTCTGAAGGTAGGGAGGTCGGGTCGCTTCTGTCCTGCCTCAATGATGGCATCCTTACTTTCTTTAGCATTATTTTTTTCAGTTTCAGTGGTTCTTGATTTTTCTGAAATGTAAATGCACAATCTGTAATGAAAATAATGCCTATAATACTTTAGTATTTAATCATCATCTGCCTAGCCTTTTCCTAAATTATATTGGGGTCGGCATCCAGTCTAACTAGTTTTGGCTGAATATCAATATTTTACGTGAAGCGACTGCCATCTGACCTCCACAACCCAATTAATGGGTAATACCGGTATTCGAATGTTAGACCAGCTGTCAGACTTTAGGGCTTCTGACTACCCGTAACGATTGTCAAAGATATTCCTATGACAACCGGGACCGACTGCTTAACGTGCTCTCCGAGACACGGAGGGGTCTTGATGTGTAAAGAACGGTCACCCATCCAAGGACTGACCGCGGCAAGCGCAGCTTAACCTCGCAGATCAATCGATCAGCGCGGCCGTCATTTAGCCACGAGCCCCTCGATACTTTAGTATTTAATATTATTGTCTAATTCTATGGGGTATTAAGTAATTATTATCACTTGGTCATTTTTACCCGACTGCGCGACGCAAAGGAGGGTAATGTGTTTTTAAGAATCTAATAAGGTACCTAATATTGTCTATTTAACATTATCTTTTAAAGTAGTATTTGGTAGCCATTTAGGTCTCATAAGCATTTACCTAAGTAAATTTAGGGTCCATTTCAATTGAATTTGTTAACTTTGTAAACAATGTTAGTATGGCCAACTGTCAAAATTTGATGAATTTGTATAGAAAGTTTGTTTACATAGTTTACAAGTTCTATTGAAATGGACCATAGTATGTATTGAGGAAATTCAAGCTATTTAAATACAAATTATAGTTGGTATATTTAATTGTGTGACAAATAACTGTGTATAATAGTCAATTAGAGTCAGGTGATAACACTTTAATTACTTATTTTCCTGTGAATGTTGTTTTTGTCTGCCACAATCAAGAAATTTGCATAAGTGAAGCTCTATAACTAATTGATGGCATCCACTAGGTAGTATGGAAATATGGCTTAGATCTGGTAAGCATATTGGGTTTTAAGGCTGGACTCTTTGCTGAATATGGGTCTCTATGTGGCTCTAATGCTGAATATGGGTGTAATTGTGAACACTGCATACAATTGGCAGAATAATTTGTAAAGTACAAAACTCTATGTATTTAGCATCTCATGTTCCCACATAGCATTTTAAAGATAACAAACATCCATACATCCCCACAAACTTTCGGTTTTATAATTCAAACCAGTCCATCTTTTCAGCATATCCTTGCATAAGATTATAAAAAATATTGAGAAGAGATCAGTTGGGCAAAATCTTATCGAGTTTTTTTCATTGATCATTCAGGTTTCGAAAAACTATTTTTACACTTATTAATCTCATTTTATTAAGTCGAGGGGCTCGTGGCTAAATGACGGCCGCGCTGATGGATCGATCTGCGAGGTTAAACTGCGCTTGTCGCGGTCAGTCCTTGGATGGGTGACCGTTCTTTACACATCGAGACCCCTCCGTGCCTCGGAGAGCACGTTAAGCAGTCGGTCCCGGTTGTCATAGGAATATCTTTGACAGTCGTTACGGGTAGTCAGGAGCCCAAAAAGTCTGACAACTGGTCTAACATTCGAATACCAGTATTCCCCAATAATTGGGTTGTGGAGGTCAGATGGCAGTTGCTCCACGTAAAATATTGATATTCAGCCAAAACTAGGTAGACTGGATGCCGACCCCAATATAATTTGGGAAAAGGCTAGGCAGATGATGATGATGATGATCGGTATTCTAATTTCTAAAGTAAAATGAAATACCTGCTAATACGGTTCCAACAAGCACTGAACTAAACAGTGCAGTTCCAATGGTTATTCTATGATTACTATAGTATTTCTTTTGTTCTTCATGACCATATTGTTCTTGATTCGTAACTCTCACTGCAGTGGCAGCGAGGTTTATGAATTTGTTCTTTTGGTTAATTGTTCTAGAAATAAATCACACTAATATAAATGCAAAAGGTTTTGTGTGTTTTTATTGCTTCTCTACGCTCAAACGGCTGGACAGATTTAGATGGAATTTAACAATGAGGTAGTCTGGGTTAACTGACTCCATGGTTAAATACTAAATAGCTATGGTTAATAATAAGGAGCAGTAATTATAATGGCTAGTTAATTCTTAAGTAACTTGATTAGACTTAAGTGTAATATTTGGGGTCGAAACATCAGTACCCATAGAATTAGGTTCCACAGCTATTATTTATAGTATTATATGGGTACCATAGTTCAGTTAAGTTGTAATTTAAACTCAAAAATAAACATATATAGGTACCTATTGTTCACTGCCTATTGTTTTAATTAAACGCGTAGTCATACAAGAAGTGTTAATTAGCCACAATTGCACTGACCTACCTTAGCAATATATTTTTTATAGACATTTTCCTCGGAATTCTGCAAAACACTTGAGTTCACTCGACGTTTACATGCTTGCAAAAGTGAAATTGAATGATATCGACTATCACAACAGTCTTCCGACCTTGGATACTGGACAGCTTGTGGCGACCTTTTATCATTTATTCAATTTATCGCTGTTCAAACACAACTCCTACCTATACTTGCGTGCAAAATGACGAATACGAATTCGGATGGAAAAGGAAAACGGAAACTTCAAAGTCAAACTCGACAACAACGCTGACATGACAAATTTTTTTTTTTTTTTTTTTTTTCTCTTCGCCCTTCTTGGGCAGGCTAAGGTCTTGGACCATACCGCCTCGTCTTCAGTAATTATTGTCCTTCTTGATTAAAAGTAAGGCCAAAGCCTCGTCTTCAGTTTTATCCTTCTTGTTCAAAGGTAAGTAAGGCCGAAGCCTCGTCTTCAGTTTCATACTTCTTGTCCAAAAGTAAATAAGGCCACAGCCTCGTCCTTAGTAGTTTATATCTTGATTATGTTTATTTATTTTAGGCCAGAGCCACGTCTTCAGTATTCATTAGTCAAAATCATAATAATAAGGTGTCATATCCGTGTATTCGTCATAATCATGTTGTAAAGTAAGGTCATATCCGGGTCATATCCTTCTAATATTATTATGTCGCCCCGATCGGTCAGATTGCCCAACCAGTGCTGTCAATAAATGTATACAGTGCTGTGTATGTACTGTAATTTTCCAGCAAACTTTGAGTGTCGCGCGGGATGCTTGCTGGCGTTTTATATATTTCCAGTAAATTATCAAATAGAGGAATTCTTTGTAGATCATATGCAGGGCATTCAAAAATTATATGATCTAGGGTCTGATCAATTCCTAAGTTACAATTTATACAAACAGGCGATGTAATAATTTTCATTCTGGCTAAATGTGCATTGAATCTTCCATGTCCAAATCTAAGACGGTTTAAAGTTGTGTAAAATTTTCTGCTCTTAGGAAGAACAGATCTGGTGAACCAGGGCGCAGAACCAGTGATTTGATTTATTTTCGCATACCATTTTCCTTTAGTTCTTAGTGTTTCTTGCCAGTACTCATGCCAATTACAGGTGTTTTGTTCACGTAATTTAGTAAGCAGGTCCGAACTTGGTATGGCAACATTTCTTGTCTCTGGGATGTCAACGGCTGACATGACAAATTAATTGTCATAAATGACAATCAGCTGACTTACTACTTTTTTTTTGTACGTTTAGTTACAACAAGCAATGTGAAAAATAGTAGGTAATTAAAATAGGCACTGATCTAAAGAGGCAGTTGTAAATAGCAGTTTTGGTAAGTTAAAAATTATAAATGGCACGTTTATTAACTAGTTCAGCATTTAAAACTAAGCAGTAAAGTAAACAAAAATGAGTAATAAAAATAATGAAATGGATCAGTGAGCAGGAAAATAATGAAATGGGCGGTAAAAATTATTAAACGAGCGGTTACGTGAGGGCAGTAATAAATCGGAATTTGTCGGTAAGAAATCTGACTTTTAAATTACAGTGTCAATTTTTTTGGACTTACAAGGGGAAGGGAGGTGATCGACGGAGCCCCGCGCGGGGCTCCTATTTTTGTCGGCAAGGTTAAAAGTAACCTAACACGAAAGGGTTGACGGGGGCCTCGTTCGTTCGCTTTGCTCGCTCACTGAAGCCCCCGTCAACCCCTTCGAACCTAACCTGTCCGTGTCGGGGTGTCCAAGTTCCCGAGCTCACTTCGCTCACTCTTGGACCCTAATTAGGTATGTTACTCACGTGATTCGTAATGCGAAACATACATAATTATGTAGGTAATTAAAATGACATAGAATTTGCTTAGTACCTGGCGAACTATTTATCGAACCGCTCATTCCATAATTTTTACCGCTCATTCAGTTATTGGACTGCTCAATTATTTTTAGAATTGAAATTGTATAATGAAATAACCGACTAATTGATTTTTTATTACTGTCCATGTTTTATTGTCGCAATAATTAATCAAACGCCATTAAATTAAATAGGTAACTGCTCAATATGTTTTTCAACTGATCATAATAACATCTCGAATATTTAAATAACAGCTCAAAAAATTAGTTCCCATTAAAATTTGATCTTGATCACAGATTGCGCATGTACATTTTTGGCCCAATAGACAGTGGCGTATTTTAAAATTTGGCGCCCATGGGCCTATTTGATGTAACTACTCCGCAAGTCTGCACTCTAAATTCCGAACTCTTCAACTGAATCCTGTTTTATGTACACACATTTTGCCTGATTTTGCAGACTGAAAATTGAAATTTGGAACACTTTCGCTCCACACTCTGCAATATTTGAAAAGTGAAGAGTAGAGTGCAGAGTGAAGACTTGCAGAGTGGTTACATAAAATAGGCCCCTGGGCCTATAAGGTTTGCCACCCCATAAATTAACGAAAAAACCGGCTAAGTGCGTGTTGGACTACGCACAGTTTAGGGTTCTAAGCCGATTCTAAGGGTAGGTACAAAGCTGAGCGCAAGGAGCGGCGCGAAAGGCGTAACAAAGAGTCGAATACCTACTAACTCTCGTTTTACGGCGTCATAAAAATTAAGAGTGATTGATGCACTGTGTAGCGACAGATGGTCGCTAATAGATTATTTACCGTGATGTCACGGTGAGAATGTCAGGGTGAGATTCTCCCTCAAGCGTTCGCAAACAAATTGGAGTAGCGCGCGCGTTGCGATGACAACCGAAGTGAGTTGGCTGAATGCCGTGATATCACGGTGAGAATGTCACGGTGAGATTCTCCCTCGAGCGTTCTCAAACAAATTGGAGTAGCGTGCGCGTTGCCATGACAACCGAAGTGGGTTGGCTGAATGCCGTGATATCACGGTGAGAATATCACAGTGAGATTCTCCCTAGAGCGTTCGCAAACAAATCGGAGTAGCGTGCGCGTTGTCATGACAACCGACCAAATTTTAATCCTATTTAGGTGTCATGTGAACATCTTAGCGTTCAGCGCCAAAGAAATCGAACGCAAATATTGTTTGAATAAAGAATGGCTGGTACGTTTTCTCATAGAGGGTGATGAAAAGTAGAGTGTATCACTTGGGCGCAAAATATATTTTTGGCTTGGGCGACGTACTTTGAATCCCTCGCTACGTTCAGGATTCTACTTTAGAATCCCTCACTTCGCTCTGGATTCAAAAAAGCGCCCTCGCCGTAAAAATATCATTTTGCTCCCTTAAGATACAATCTACTATATTATCTAAGTACCTCAACAATCAACATCGAAATCACTCACATCGTTACTATTATACCTAAGTCTACGTTAATGTCGACACGCGTCTGGTATGGCCTATTTCAATAGAATTTGTAAACTTTGTAAACAAACTTTCTATACAAATTCATAAAATTTTGACAGTTGGCTGGCCATACTGACATTGTTTACAAAGTTAACAAATTCAATTGAAATGGACCAGTAATGGAGTAAAATGTAGATAGTATAGTAGGTAAGTAGATAACATTTCTACTGACTTATTATTTAGATAATTTTTTCTGTGGTGCTACGCTACATAGGTACAAGTACACTTTTAAAAACATACTTATCGTCCCTTAGCTTACAACACCGCTCAAGTCGAAAATTGCCGGTTTTCACATTTGAATGTCTTTAAATGGAGCTGCTCATTGCGCGTCTAACCATCAGTCACATGATACCTATAGATTTAAGCCAATCAGAAGCCGTAATTCAGGAGCCATAAACAGGAGACGAAAAAAAACTGGCAGTTTTTTTCGTCTTCTGTAAAGTTGGTAAATTGGCGATTTTCACATTTAATTGAATGCCTTTAGATGGAGCTGTTCATTGCGCGTCTAACCATTCACATGAATAGACTTCAGTCAATCAGAAGCCGTAGGTAATTCGAAAAGTAGTGACAGCGCGCAGTTTTTTCGCGTCTCCTGTAAAGTTGATAAAAATGGTGTTGTAAGCTAAGGGACGTTAAGTAGGTACCTACATTAAATAAAAAGGCGATATGCATGTCCACGCTTAGTAGTAAGGAGTACCTAGATATGAAAAGAAAATATGCTACGTTTGTACGTCGTTAACCTCTTTCTCATGTTCTAATGAGATTTTAAAGACTTTAAGCATTAGTTTTACACGTTTTGTGCATGAACTTTATAATTTTTTCTGCACGTTGAATATCAGATGGCAAGCTTTAATACAAATGCAGCACATTTTTACCCGACTACGGCGAAACCGAAAGATTTATTTATTTTGTATTAAAAAGAATGAAACAATTCACCAAATATACATAAATATTTAAGTATACTTACTAAACCATTTCTTCATGTTTATTTAAGTATAATTTTTTAACCGACTTCAAAAAAGGAGGTTCTGTATTCGTCCCGTATGTATGTATGTATATATGTATGTATGTATGTTTGTATGTATGTATGTTTGTATGTGCGCGATTTTCTCAAAAACTGCTGATTCGATTTGGATGGGGTTTTCACTAACGTAATCTACATACTTTGAGGAAGGTTTTAGTGTATAATACATTAGGTAATCATTCCTATGTACAAAGTTATATGCATAAATGTACACACTACGTAGAAGATTTACTGTTAAACGAAGTCGTCAAAGTAATCTAACGCGAGATAAAGAACTAAAAAGGGAAAAATAAAAAACTTTTTTAACAAAAAATAACCGACTTCAAAAAGCCACTACAAAGAAAATAATAATTTTGGTTTCGGAAGTCGGTGGCTGGTGGCTTTGGTTTTTCAAGAAAGTTTTTTGTTTCTCCTGCAAAATTATCTAATGAAGATAAGTAGGTAGGTAGGGAGATGTGCCAAGGCGCTATCGAGCTTGATGCCTGATCTTGAGCAAATTGCTCATATTAAAAACGTACGCGCTGGCGACGAACCGAACACGATCGATGGTATAAATACAGTGTTTTAGTTTAGTGCTAGTGTTGAGTGACGATTAACAGTGTTAGATTGAGGGTGTGTGGAATGTTCAATGCGTGGGAGATCGTTTTATTCACAAGGAGCGCTTAATAAGCGCGTAATTGTGTCGAAAAATGTACTAAAAGAGTATGTAGAGAGAGACCGTTTCACGTAAGAATTCACCTAGAAGTTATGTTGACTCCCCTGCTTGTCATTCCTATTTAGGTCATATCGTTTTGTGTTTTTTGTAGATTTATGTTTTATAATTTAGGACGTTTATTATTTATTTTATTTAGGACGTTATAAAGTGATGAAAGTGAATTGGTGCTAAAAGAAAACTTCCAACACCTTTAAAAACGTTGTAATAAACTGAGATTCAGGGCAGCCAACATAACTTCTAGGGGAATTCTGACGTGGAACGGTCTCTAGGTATTTTTCTCAGCTCTTCAATACTAAACGTCTAAAAATACGTGTAGGTAGTCTGTCAATATAATGCTTTCATTATGACATTCCGTCGCGCACAGCAGTATTTTATTGCGCTCCTTACGAGTAGGTACCTACCTAATAGCCTCTCGAACACGTGGAATAAAGTTTACCTATGTTTCTGTCGGGAACGTGTAGGGGCAGGCGGATGGAAACGCCTCTAGACAAATGTTATCAGGTTTGCAGTAGGTTTTTAGGGTACCATACCCCAAAAGAAAAAAAAAATACCGGCCTAGTGCGAGTCGTACTCGCGCACCGAGGGTTTCGTATCATATTTGGACGTATAAAGTGAAAAATACGGACCGCATAACTTTGTTTGTGAAGGAATTTTCATGATTTTGAAATTGAGCATTTTAAATATGCGGGGGTTCATTTGCCGCGAGTACTGTCCATGTTTTTCAGTCTGTGCATCGGTCACTCGTATCGTATCACTCGCCGGAACCGCTAATGCGGACAATAGTTGTTCCTATTGTTAAAAATAAGACGGGTGACACGTCTGACATAAGTAACTATCGGCATCTCACTCGCTACCACAACAGCTAAGGTGCTTGACAGTCTGCTGAATAGTCGCCTCACTGCACAGGTTGAGTTGCACGACGCCCAGTTCGGGTTCAAAGCAGGAGTCTCAACAGAGAGCGCTATTCTGAGTCTGAAGCGAACTGTCATGTACTACACAGCGAGGAGGACGTCGATATACGCGTGTTTCCTCGACTTGTCAAAAGCTTTTGATCTAGTTGCATAATGTTATACTGTGGGACAAGTTGAGAGACGCGGGTATATCGGCGGAGTACACTTCCGTCCTCAAATACTGGTACTCTAATCAAAAGAACCGGGTGAGGTGGGTGGGTACTCTGTCGGACGAGTACAGACTGGAATGCGGAGTTAGACAGGGGGGGTTAAGCTCGCCTCTGCTATTTAATTTATATATCAACCGGCTTATCGAGCGACTGAGCAGTACACATGTCGGCTGCCATATTGATGGAACATGTGTCAATAATATAAGCTATGCAGACGATATGGTGCTGCTCAGTCCCTCGGTAGGTGGGTTGAAGAAGTTACTGTCGATCTGCGAGGCCTATGCGGAGGAACATCGCTTGATATACAACTCGAAGAAGAGTGAGCTCCTTGTATTTAAAGCGCCAAAGCAGCAGCCGCGCAGTGTTCCGCCCATAAGTCTCAACGGGGTAGCACTAAACACTGTCAATAGTTTTAGGTACCTCGGCCACATTGTCACAAGTGACTTAAGGGATGACGGAGATATAGAGAGGGAGCGCAGGGCGTTGTCTGTGAGGAGCAATATGCTCGCCCGCAGGTTCGCTCGTTGTACTACTAACGTCAAAGTAACCCTTTTTAAGGCGTTCTGCCAATCGTTTTACACGAGCGGCCTGTGGGTGTCATACACGCAACGAGCCTACAACATCCTGCGTGTTCAATTTAATAATGCCTTCAGGATGCTGTTGGGACTGCCATAGCGCTGTAGCTCGTCGGGAATGTTCGCGGAGGCTCGCACAGATGGTTTCCACGCCATCATGCGAAAGAAAGCGGCCTCCTTACTACAGCGCTTGCATGGTAGTGACAACAGCATCTTGAAAATGATTGCCGCCAGACTGACTAGACTGCCCCTTCCAGAGACACTGGGTGGGGACAGTCATAAATCTGAAAAATTAAATTTAACAAATAAATTGTAAAAACTAACAATACTAACCTAGTCACGTAAGCACTATTGTTACTAAAAGTACTAACAAAACTATGGACTGAAGTCTGAAATAAAGAATTATTTATTTATTTATTTTATTAATATAGTTGAACAAGCATTCTTTATAACTGTTCCAAATTTCAAGTCTATAGCATAAGTAGTTACTGAAATAAGCAGGTGTGACAGACAGACAGACAGACGAAGTCGCACCATAAGGGTTCCTTTTTTACCATTTTGGTACGGAACCCTAAAAACGGAACCCATAAAGGATCACTTTTGTGTCCGTCTGTCAGGTCAATGTTTATGTTCTGTAATACGAGCCGTAGGTACCTAGACCTACGGCTCGTATTACAGAACCTAACTCAACACCACAAACTCAAGACTTAAGCATTACCTACCTACTTGAGACTTTCAACCAATCAACTAGCCTGAAACTAGTCTCAAATAATGATTGAGTTAGGCTTGAGTTAGGTTCTGTAATATGACCGTAACATTCGTAAATCGTAGAGGCTGTTTTAACGCACCATAAAGTGAGTGGGACCCATGAAATATGTCAAAAATATTTCATACAAATTTTTTTATTTTTACGACCGCTGATTCTTATTTTATGACCGACATTGCGGCCCTAATGGTTTTACCTTATGATTTTTTGTACGAAATAATCGTTCAGTTTTATGTGTGTCTCACATCGCGTTGAATAGAAAACTATTATTGTGTTTTTAATAAAATACCTTTATGAGTTTTTTGTGTCGCAGTTATGGGTAAAAGCATATCACGACGTTCACGAATAATCACAAGGCGATTTATTTATTTCTGTCTCTTCATGATAAATAATAAAATAATTCTATGGTTATTAAATATAACTACTTAAGGCGAAGGTAAATGGTAACGGCCAGTTTTAAATCTCTTATTTCGCCGTCAAATAATGCAGGTTAGTTGTGCAATTTTTTTATATTAAACTAGAACATATATACATCAATCTTACCTGTGAATATTTAACTATTGTTGTAAAATACTTAATGAAATAAATTCATGAATTCGTGTCTACCCAAAACATAAAAACGTAATTACTTTCAAACCGCTTAAGATATTTTCATGATTTGTTTTGTGTGAAAAGACTATGTTACCTATAATAATACCTGTTACTTTTTTTTTATTTTATGTTTTAGATACTAAAAAGTAATAATACGTCTAATTCTGCACAGCGCGCTCCTTGATAGGCGAGTCGTATTGCTCGGTGGATGTATGTCGCGTTGCTTGAGCTCAGCGCAGAACACTCAAGCTATACCGCCCAAATCACTCAAGGCCGTTGGCGTATACCGGGGCCTTAAGTAGAAGAGATTTGAAAATCTACCAACAGGGGCGGGACTTGACTCCGTAACCTTTGCTGTACCGTGGCATCGCCCTCGCCACTGAGCTATCGTGTCGCTCCTTCATCATTTGCACTAACACTAGGAGACACCTGTGAAATGTTTAAATATTTAAAAAAAACCGGCCAAGTGCGAGTCGTATTCGCGCACCGAGGGTTCCGTATCATTTTTGGACGTATATAAAGTGAAAAAAACCGGACCGCATAAGTAAGTTTGTTAGTGAAGGAAATTTGATGATTTTGAAAAAACTGTACTAGTTAGGAACATTATTTTATTTTTGGTGCAATATTTGGGTTAATTCCTATCAACTCTAATTATTTCAGATTTTTCGCTCCGCAAACTTCGGAGATAAGGGGGGGGGGAGGAATGGTATTTTTTCAGACATTTTTCATCATATATCGAAAATTTTTAAACATAAAATAAAAAAATATTTTAAAATGTGCAGATCAAGTCCTTTCATATAATATGCCACTTGACCTAACTTTAAAATTTCGGACCCCCACTGCGACTCCTTCTGCAATGAAAATAATTTTTTTTTTTGACTTTTTTCATTTGCAATAAAGTCGGGCAAGCATTCTTTATAAACAAGTCGATAGCATTATTAGTTACTGAAATAAGCAGCTGTGACAGACAGACAGACAGACGAAGTCGCACCTTAAGGGTTCCTTTTTTATCATTTTGGTACAGAACCCTAAAAATAAGGTACTTACTTACCTAGCGCAAAAAAACATGTCACCAACCACTAAACTACTAGGCGACAATAGACTATCCATGGTTGTCGCCTAGTAGTGGTTGGTGACATGCTTTTTGCGCTTTGAAATTTAAAATTTCAACTGATACAGGTTTGACATGTAGTTCAGTGGTTAGAGTAATGCCACGGTACGGCAAAGATCGTGGGTTGAAGTCGTGTCCGTGTCGGTTGTTTTTAACCGACTTCAAAAAAGGAGGTTCTGTATTCGTCCCGTATGTATGTATGTATGTATGTATGTATGTATGTATGTAAGTATGTATGTAAGTATGTATGTATGTATGTTTGTATGTATGTATGTATGTATGTTTGTATGTGCGCGATTTTCTCAAAAACTACTGATTCGATTTGGATGGGGTTTTCACTAACGTAATCTACAATACTTTCAGAAAGGTTTTAGTATATAATACATTATGTAATCATTCCTATGTACAAAGTTATAGGCATAAATGTACACCCTCCGTAGAAGATTTACTGTTGAACGAATTCGTGAAAGTAATGTAACACGGGATAAAGAACTAAAAAGGGAAAAATAAAAAACTTTTTTAACAAAAAATAACCGACTTCAAAAATCCACTACAAAGAAAATAATAATTTTGGTTTCGGAAGTCGGTGGCAAAAAAAGCAAACAAAAACCAAAGCCACCGACTTCCGAAACCAAAATTATTATTTTCTTTGTAGTGGATTTTTGAAGTCGGTTATTTTTTGTTAAAAAAGTTTTTTTTAAAGACTCTTAAATGTTATTTTAATAACAAATTTTTAAAAATCATAAAAATACGCATATTCTAATCCTATGCCTGTACTTTTGTAGACAGCTCGGAAGATTCTGTAGGTCCTTCTATAGTAATGTTTCTATAATAGAAAGTCTTCATATTTGCTAGGAAAACTTGTAGAGCGCTCGAAGTGTTCGTAAGTTATGATCAGATATATTTGAAAGTAACTTTCTTTTGGCAACTATGATTTAGATTCACTTGTGAAAAAAGTACCTAAAATAGTTTGAAGTCTCACTTTAAATACAGTTTTTGGCAATATTGACATGAAGTAGTAGTAATGATAATACTAGTCGCCCAGTGGTCAAAATTCGACTATAATAGGTACAAACTTTAACCATGTCAAATCTCATTACTCCTCCGTGCGCGCAATATACGGGACCCTAAAAAGGGGTAGGTACAACGTTTTTTCTTCATTATTATTCTGATAAAGGACTGAATGCAAGGTGTCAAAGAGTTGCAGCACATATCCGTATTCCCATTTGTTTTTAAACAAAAGCCAAAAAAATTAGAGTAGGTACTAATATAATAAGCTGAAGAGTTTGTTTAAACGCGCTAATTTCTGAAACTACCAGTCAGATTCATGAAGAATAGTATAAGCTATTTAACATCATGCTATGACTCTTAGGAGCCGATCAAAAACGAAAAAAGTCAGGTAGAACGCTAAGTGAAAACGAAGTGGGTGGGTAAAAGTAATCCGATTTCTTTTGAACTAAACGGCACGAAGCAACTTATTAAAAAATTAAAGATCACTGGTATTTCTTGAAGAATTTTCTCAGTAAAAAGTTGTATAAAGTATATCTGTATGGGTACATTCAAGACAGTGTAACGAGCTCCAATTTATAAAGCTCACTTGGGAAAGGTCTCAGTTTCAGCGGACAGTAGATATACGCGAAATATAGAGGGCTAAGGGTGTAAGGTTCGTATTTGAAGGGGGTATTCACTAAAAATGAAGTGGTCCCCGACAGTTACAACCTGTGTGTCTTCAAGCCGCGAGTGAATCGATTTCTTCTAGGTATGCGTGCTCCATCGTAGACCGCATCATCTAGGATCATCGCTGAACAACAGGCACCCTCTATATTACTACTCTTTGATTGCCTCTATTATTACTATACTCTTTGGCATCAGGCGAGATGGCGGTCAAACGCAAGCGTATTAATTGATAAAAAAAAAGTTTATGTAAAAATTTGCAAGACAAATATCACGTTCAAACAGTGATATCATGAAGCTAAGTACAGTAGATATCGCGATGTTTTTGTACATTGGTAGAATTTTTTTTGCAAAATGATTTTTCCGTATTCAGTGGAACCCCGCTCCAATCGCGAGGTCCGATTTGCCCGGGACTCAGACCCGGGGGTCGGTTATTGAAAAAGTTAGCGGCGCGACCGAGGCTGGTGCCGCGCAAATACGGGAACTCCCCATACTTTACCTTATCGAGGACCCGGCAAAAGAAATGTAAGGGATTTCTCAACGAAACCGCGTTTTCCGTACTGATTAAATATTAGATGGCGAATTAAAAAGTGATGGTTATTGATTTCTGATTTGGGTTCGTTCGTTACCTGGCAAACAGTTTATTTGTTCACTAC
This sequence comes from Thalpophila matura, assembly GCA_948465475.1. Classification (NCBI taxonomy): domain Eukaryota; kingdom Metazoa; phylum Arthropoda; class Insecta; order Lepidoptera; family Noctuidae; genus Thalpophila; species Thalpophila matura. The sequence continues at coordinate 20,897,016 of OX419177.1, forward strand.
TGGATAAGTTTCGCTTAACTTACCTATTTAGTAGATTATTTCATAGGAATTATTCTGAGGTAATTAAGAAATCTAACTACCTATTTAAAAATCTAAATCAAAACATGATACTCTGTATCTTCCTTCTATTTTTTTTCCATTAGGAAGAAAATTAAGCTATCAGGCGGATAATAAGCAGGATTGAAGGATGACTCTTCGATTTTTCATAACGTTCCCTCAAATGATGGATAAGGTGGGATGTCAGGCAATATTGATTATGTACACATTGGTTTTAATGAAGTTGATATTCACCTGTAGAATGGGCCAATAAAGTGGGTTTAATCTGTTCAAGACATTTTTTGGTTGAGTTCGAAACTTGGCGCTCTGAAACATGTAGAATTGTAGATACCTACGCGAGTGTAGTTCGCGCGTCTCACGAATGAAACGTGACATTTTACACATTTTACAAAAAAACGTTGCCCCGCACTAGGATTTCTCCTGTGTCGTGGGTGCGTTTACAAACACAAATTTCACATACACAAACAGCCAGACTAGTGTGCAATGCGGGAATCGAACCCATGACACGTCGTCGCGCAGCAGCCAATCTCTTAGCGCGACACAGCCACTGCGACAACCGTGCAGTCAAATTTTACAAAAAAATTACACATTACCGGTAAACCAGCAGGTATTGTATACAATCCCTAGGGATTGTATACAACAGTATACAATACCTAGGTAAAGTATGTAATGGACAATAATATTCATAATATTTCATACATTGCCTGGACGCCCCAGGCATTCTATACATTGCCTAGGTATTGTATAGAATACCTGAATTCTACAAATTGCCGGTAAGACATACAACTGGGGCCTGCGTGGTGGACTCCCTCAGCCCTCTCCCTCTCACAGACAGGAGGCCTGTGTCCCAGCAGTAGAAATATTACAGGCTGATTATGCTATGCTAAGCATTAAATGGATGCATGAATGCATTAAATGGTGAAGGGTGAGTATTTTTGGGGGCTGTTTGTTGACTTTCAAAAAATGCTAATTGGCTTTAGCCTATTTTGAATAAATGTTTTTTGAATTTCAATTTAAATAAACAAAAGCACAGTTGTTGTTATTCCTTCTAAGTGCATGCCTCGCTTCACTTTCTGAACTTTCCGTCCAAGCTTTTAATGGAACTGTTCTAGTTTTGCATCTTACGTTTATTAAAAAACTTTTAAGCACGGAAGTGATTCTGCAGTATACACGTGCCGAACCTGTTTAAATATTTAACTTTGATTTGTTTATTATACTTGTGGCAGATTCATTTTAATTAAAACAGCTCTTAGCATTCCGATGTTGCTGTTTTAATAAAAAATTGCACGCAATTGTAGTTGTAGTTTTTTAAACATATTTAGGTACCTACTGAGTACTGCGTTTATATTTCTAATCCAATTTTCCTGTCGCAGATCTGGAAGATTTTTTTTTTTAAATAGCAGTAGATACATTTGTGCTCAATTACTTATCTGTCTTTTCTCTTATATGTGTGTACAGTACATAAATTAAATAAATAAATTAATGTCTCATAAATAGGATCAAGAAAGGTGTGTCGAATAGAGTTTTTTGATTCTTTTAGAACTTCAGGTGTTAATGACGAAAAGTGTTTAGATGACTAGGAATCAGGATTGAAGCAGGACGTCTTCAGAACTGAGTGATCCATTGACTCAATAATTATGTATTTAGTACGCTGAAAGAGAAATGCCACTTCAGACACGGTACTGCGTCATAAAATGGTAAAATGTCAATAATTTCAAGCTAACACCATTATTCTTCTGACTCTGAAAGCCACAGGAGCGTAAGTAAAGGACGTCGGCAGTTTTAGGCTTGATATGGTACAGTAATAAAAGCTTAACCAAAAATAAAAATATATTTTAATTGTTCTTTGCCTAATTTATCTTAGAGATTAAGAATTGGAATCAAAAATCGAAATAAATAAGAAATAAAATGATTATGCCATTGACATTTTGAAAAAACCACTAAAACAAAAACGGGTGCATGCTGGCTGGCGCGTGCTTCCACAGAATATCATGGTGACAGCAACTAAAACCTTTGAATTGAGAACTCAATAGTCGGGCTGTACTTCACTGGATCATTCACACCATACTTAACCTCACTGTCAGAAATAAGAATATTTCTCTTTAACCCAATTACGTACAAAAACAAATAAAAAATTAATTTAAATACTCTTGAAATACTCGATCACACCAAACTAATTTCATATCTGTACCGACTTACACAATCTGAGGCCCAGCGTTCTATGGGCGTCTGCCAGTGCCCTTTAATAAATGATTCCAGTATGTATTATAGTGCAATATTTCATTTGAAACAGTTTGTCAACGGTCAGATGGTTGGGTTCATCTCGTTAAACTTACGCAGATCTAATAAGTATGGCGATGGCAATAGGAATTGGTAATAAAACTATGATGAACATGCATTCTTGTTAACACCGATTTTTATTTACGGGCAAGTGTAACCCCCAGTTTCTAAATATGACAAAACAACTGGAGTTATATAATTAGGTATGTCCTTACCATAAATAAAATCTAGATGGCCAAAAGTTTTATCAGAAAGTACACAAAGTGATGCGTTCGGTAATTTAGATACAAGCGTGTTTACATCTGTAACATTTCCAACATAATCGTTGTCACTGCCAAGAAACACCCACGGCATCGTGACAACTGACAAATCGTACGGCGGAGGGCTTGTCCTGCCATATGTCATCAGATTTTTAAATAACCCATGATCGTATTCAGAAAAGCCGTTGTTCTTCATTTGACCCCATCTGTTAAAGTTTTTAAGAGAAGTCCCAGCGGGAGTGTGCCCAACTACGACAGGCAACGTATCATCGGTAATCTGGAACTTATCGTAACCTAAAACCGCAAAGATAAGTGCAGAACAAGCAGAATACGCTAGTTCAGTGCTTCCGCACAACAATTCTCCAGCATTTTGCAGTATTCCATCACGTTTTAATATTTCTACATTAAGTAATGAGCCAGCTAGTGTCAACATTGGGGCGAGAAAACTTTGGAGTTTTATCACGATAAATTTTGCGTTACCCAACCATGCTGTTGCTGATAAACCGAAACCAACTTTAATCTTGGCATTGTATTCAGGCTTCTTTGAGCAAAGAATTAACAGCATGCTTACTCCTTGTGAATGCGCTACATATGATATTTGAGTTTCTTTGGTCTTGAGTAAGACATAATCTGTGGCTGCTGGTAGATCATAAATGGCCATTTCATCGACGGAAAAATCCCAGAATTTTGGATCTTTGTCGGGGTTATAAGTAGTGTGGTTTCTGCTGTAAACATTTCCTCTGACGTTGGGAACCCAGATGTCGTAACAGTCATCAGAGTAAATGTAGCAGTGAGCTTTGCCAGGCCCTGGTATAATACAATCATCCCCGCTTAGGTAGAGGCCGTGCATGAACATTATTACGCCCTTGGACGATTCGCAGTTTTCCTTGATGGGTATTCGGAAAAGGCGTAAGATGTATCCATCTTTGGTGGTCACAAAATGTTCTTCAGCTGTGTAATTATCGTATTTAGCTAGATCCAAAAATGTTAAATCTTGTCTTGGTGACTTTCCAAATAGAGAGGAGATATCATCATCATTGCAGAAAACTGTGTGTATGTGTATTGTGCAGAACAGGGTCAGAGCGTAGAGAAAATTCATGTCTTATGTGGAGTTTCTGCAAAATTGTAAATCAAATATAAGCAATGCGTTGTGGTCTGAGCTGAAAATAGTATAATACTATAAAATGATAATGTAAGGATAATTATTATTTCTTCTTATATTGGTATCATAATCATCAGTCATCACCACTTTAATAAAATGTTAAATCATAATTATGCAAGATATTTGTTATTATTCACACAAACAGCTATAAAAATATTTTTCTTACTTGACCAGTTAGCAACAGTTACGTTAAATAAACTGCTTCTTCGGTCTCGTGAACGCAAGCACGCCTGACATCAATTAGTTTGGTTTATGTTTGAAAATTATTAGTTTACACCCAAGGTATTTGCTGTCAAAACGATTCGTTACATAATAAAAACCGGAAATAGTAATAAAAGCTGAATGTTCTGTACTGATGAAGTGATGGTACCTACATATATAAAGTTGAAAATATAAAAATATAGGTACTAACCTCTTTCCATTAAGTACATGTATTTTAAAATACCCAGTTGATTGCTCAAGTGATGGAATTGTGCTATTAATATTTTTAAAGATATCCGCCTTATATATTATAACACCCGAAATATTACTTAGGCCCTGTTAGTTTTGATGTTTAAAGGCGTCTTCACACGAGCTGTGGTGGCGCAAGAATTAAATATATAAAAGAGGCCCCATGACCATGGCGTTGTCGGGCATTTACAAAAACAAAAAAACTTTGGATAGGAACAATTGATATATTATTGTTATGTAACAGATTTGAAAACTGTTGACACGGTCAGAAATATTATATAATTATGCAAATTTTATTACATTTTTTGTAATAGGTAGGTTAAAAAATCAAAGTATAAATGCAAACCACCTATAAGGTCAATGACGATTTAAATGATGTAAGTATTTGATATTTTTGTGAATATTGCTAATTTTAAATTGATATACCTACCTAAGTACTTTTATTTATTTTGATAATTTTATATTCTTACTTACCTTGATTATTATTTTAACTATTCATTTGCAATTTTTACTAATTTTATGATTTGTACATTTTGTAGTAACTTCATCAATAGATGATTTAAATGATTTAACTTATGATTTGTGTAATTTTTGTTACCTCTTTTAGGCAAAACATGTTAAACAATTATTTATTTGTATAAAACCTGTTGTATAAATATTATGTAACATAGTTACCTACCTACTTATTATTATATTTTTATCAAAATTTTTATCTTCACCTAAAATAGTCGCACGGCCAGCTAATTAACACCATCATCAGCTTCGGACTCAATGTGTTGCTCAAACAAATAACTGTATAATTTAAATAAATCACAGCCCTGGAGTTGCTGCGTGCGAGCCTTCAGGAGAACAGCAGTCAGAGTCTACCTGCACATCATATGACAGGCATCAATGGATGCTGAAGGATTTTCAAATAACAGGGAAATATAATGAATTTAATAAACACTATTCTTGGCCTTTTATGCCTGACCTGGTCGTAGACTCTGACTGCTGTTCTCCTGAAGGTGTCCGTGGTCGTGCTTGCAACCAGTAGACCTACAAGGCAGACTTACATTTATAAAATTGCCTCAAAGACCATTTAGATATTTTTGATGGCTAATTGGTAAGATATCCGTCTTAGACTTTGGAATTGGACATTAAGCTTACTTTCTTATTTAATATTATACTACTTAATCTCATTCGAATTAGGATACACGCAATTTGTATAAGTATTTAAAAGATGAAGTATGTATAACAATACAGCAGTGCCCAGCAATTACCTGTATCCAATCATAAAAACAGTCGTAGGGCCAAGTTCACCGACAAGATAACAGTCCGTTATATTAAAACGGTCGTTTAACAAGACTTATGTAACGGCCAAAGTCATGTTAAATGGCCGTTTTCAATTTATCGGAATGTTAACTTGTCGGTGAACTTGGCCCTTAAGGTTTTGGGCTGCCTTGCCCCTGCTGGAGCCACGGATAGATTTCATTTCCACTGGATAGAGTATTCAACAGATAGCCGTACGATAAAAAAATAAAACCGTTTACCTAGTTTGTAGCTCGCCTAACTAAAATATATTAAGATACATCTCTAATTAATTATACAATATTGTTTGAACAAATGGTATGATGTTTGAGTGGTATATGGGTGAAGACCATAATAGCACATAATTTTTGGTATTATTCGCGAAAGTTCGGAATTTTATTACTTAGCTACAAAAATGTGAGATATTTTTATGAATCATAAATAATTGTATGTGTAAACCATAATATATGTATTAAGATTATTATTTTTTATAAAATCTCTATTCAAATCATCAATTCAATCTATATTTAGATATTGGTATTTTAAAAATAACATTTATTAGCAATTTTATGTTTATACCGAAAGCAAGCGCAAACATCGTATTGTTTGTTGTGTAATTGTGTTGTTCTATTAAAAATATTCTAAAATTAGTCATCCGTGTATTTAAAAAAAAAAAAAAAACTATTTAATATCGTAACATTCGTAACAGGAGTTTTCAATAATATTGATTTTAAATTATATAATAAGAAATATTCTTATAGTCATGTGATAGCAAATAGAATTTCCAGCGATAACTGTACACGTAATGCAAGTCAAACTGATCGCAACAAGCGAGCATGAAACATTACGGGAACGCAATGGCGCGACTGATCCGCTATAATATGGACTTTGCTCTACAACAGTGGCTCTCAACCTTTTTTTGACCAGGACCACTACAATAGGGCTTTTTCGTTTGGTGCGGGGACCCCAAGGTCCACAACAAAAAACTAATCCGTGAGCGCTGCCCGCACCGGCATCGGCAGCGTAAATATAAATTTATTATGGGATAGGTACCTACTATAACTTTGATCCGCGAACCTTAATTTAGTTGGTTGGAAACCGGTTGGGAAGCTCTGCAGGAACATGTACAATTTGAACATAAACTAAAAGTTATAGTTTGATAGGTTTGAATTGTTATTTGAACAAATGTTCACTGTTGACAAATTGGCAATGTCATTTCCAAAGTCTTTTATTGTTCTGGTCCACCTGATACCTTGTTGGGGAAGGCTACTTAGGACCTACATCACACGTCTCTCATTCAATTATTCATCTCTTTATTTGCATGAACTTATAATATGTGTTACTAATAAATTAATAATTAAGCTTATCAAAGATAAGCATGATAGCATAAGCATAATCGGCCTATAATGTTCCTACTGCTGGGACACAGGCCTCCTCTGTGAGAGGGAGTGGGCCGTAGTCCACCACGCGTGCCCAGTGCGGGTTGGTGGACGTCACATGTCTTCGAATTTCGGTTCTAGGACATGCCGGTTTCCTCACGATGTTTTCCTTCACCGTTAAAGCAAGTGATAATTAATTTCTAATACGCACATGACTTCGAAAAGTCAGCGGTGCGTGCCTCGGGATCGAACTCGAACCATTCGCCGTGGGAACTGCTGTAAGCATGATTAGATAAGCCGTAAAGACTGATTCTCTATTGGCCACTTTACTTAAATTGTTTAGTGCGTACCGGTCTTTAAATACTTTTTTTTTTATTATGTTTTCCATATGTATGCGTTGGTATGCACCATGTCTTTGGTATAACAAGGTTAGGTACTGAAAAAAATTATTTTAAATATGATTCTACAGCAGTTCATTGTGAATGTCGTAACCATAACTAGAACAAGCAAATGACGATCAGTCACTATAAAACCGGATGATATTCTAGAAAACTTGCAAAATTTCCTCTGACTCCAGCTCCAATCTAAGTTACGTAGCAATATCTTCCGGATATAAAGACCACGATTCTGCATTGCTTGGCAAATGCACGGATGCTAGCATGCTATGATGCTAACCTAGATTACTGGCACGTAATTTATAGGTAACGTGCTATGTGTGGCAGTGTGCGACGCAATGGCGTGGAAGATGCTACGCTGACTATAGTAGCCATGCTCAAATAGATAGTAATACCAACAGAACTATTCATAACTGAATAGAGTACATGCATGTAATTCAAATATACGTCAAGTATTTTTATTTGTTATCTTCATTATTATAGAATTGACCGCATGGTTGTCGCAGTGGCTGAGAGATTGGCTGCTGCGCAACGTGTCGCGGGTTCGATTCCCGCATTGCACATAGGTCTGGCTGTTTGTGTATGTGAAATTTGTGTTTGTAAACGCACCCACGATACAGGAGAAATCCTAGTGTGGGGCAACGTTTACTCAAAAAAAAAAAAAATTTTTTTTCGGTAATACACGAACCTAGACAATCGAATAAAAATATTTTAAAAATGCATGAATATACTCTATTGTATGTTAATCATTTGCAGTAGTTACTTTTAGGAAGTAAAGAAAATTTTGAAGATTACGACGAATAGTTTTGTAAATTTTTCTGTATCGTGATGAGGTACACATTAGAGTTGAAATAGTAGTAGTAATAACCTTTAGCTAGTCAGTAGGTTGCTAGCAGAGCTAACTAAAGTGATTAAAATATCCAAGCATTTGCGCCAACACGGTTCTGCATCTTCAGCAGTCTGTCCCCGCCACCATTTTATCATCTGTCGATCTTGATAGCCTACGGCCAATTTAGAAGGAAAATACCACTATCCCGTGCATGATTCCCATCATATATCGCTTGCATGAAGTTCACACACATTGTTATTAAATAGGTAGATATATATTATTATAAGAGACGAGCACTTTGCCCACGACTTCATCCGCGTGACCGACAGGAACTGTGCATTTTCCGGGATAAAAGGTAGCCTATGTTACTCAGTGATATGGTAGCTTTCTACTGGTGAAAGAATTTTTAAAATTGGTCCAGTAGTTTCGGAGCCTATTGGGTACAAACTAAAAAAAACATTCCTCTTTATAATTAGTTGGTATATGTATAAATTTAAAAACAACTGACACGGGCGGATTTGAACCCACGACCACTGCCATACCATGGCGTCGCTTTAACCACTGAACTAACGTTCCTGCACAGATAGGCTGAAATTATAAATCTCCTTGAATAAGCCTCTTATACATACACATTATTATCAAGTTTTTTTCCAGTATCATTGCAAATAATCATACTCCAAGCTTTCTTGAAACAAATATTCATGAACGATTTCGAAACAAAGTCGGGGTACATAGTTGTAGTGTATATTAGAGCCGGGTTGTGTAGTGTTAGGCAAACAGGAATGTTTGGAAGCAGTCGCCGCGATATTGGTGAGCCTCGAGTGCGAAAGTGCGATGCGGTATGCACTTTAGCAGTGGACGCGGAAATCGAGGAGCAAATACTACAACGTTTTGAGAAATGTGTGTAGTACTCTCAGATCATAGAAACAAGGAGATGTGCCAAGGCGCTATCGAACTTGATGCCTGATCTTGAGCAAATTGCTCATATTAAAAACGTAGGCGCTGGCGACGAACCGAACACGATCGATGGTATAAATACAGTGTTTTAGTTTAGTGCTAGTGTTGAGTGACGATTAACAGTGTTAGATTGAGGGTGTGCGGAATGTTCAATGCGTGGGAGATCTTTTTATTCACAAGGAGCGCTTAATTATGCGCGTAATTGTGTCGAAAAATGTACTAAAATTGGCATCAGTTGTTCCGGTACTAATTTGCTATGATGGCATATCTCCTTGTTTCTATGATCTGAGGTAGTACTACTATCATTATCAATCTCCTTTCCCAGGACTACTCAAAACCATGAAAATATTGTCGGTATGTATACTGTCATGAAAAGAGACAACGAAATTATTCTAAAACATTTCATAGTTCCCACCGTACCAGTTCACCCAGGTGGTCTACGGGCAAGAAAAATTTCTCGTGGACCACCTAGGTGGACGAAGGTGGTCTACGGGCAAGAAAAATTGCCCGTGGACCACCTAGGTGGTCGAAACAGGTGGTCCACTGGCAATACCCGTGTTAAGCGTGTTTAGCACTTTAGCAGTGGATGCGGAAATCGAGGAGCAAATACTACGACGTTTTGAGAAAAGATGGGCAAGACTAGTTTGGTTTTGAGGACATGCCGCGTGATATAATCGCGAGAATAAATTTGTTTGCGAACGCATGCAATGGCATCGCACCATCTATGCCGCTAATACATCATAGTAGATATATCATATTATTATCTTGATCATAGGTAGCGCTACTGCCTACATAGTGGCGCCATTTATAAGCAGATGGCTCCACTTATGGTTCGGTGACAGACGGACAACAAAGTGATCCTATAAGGGCTCCCACACAAAACCGCGAATTCGCATCGCATCGCAAATATCTGCGAATTCTTAGAGGAGTGCTAGGGAAATCATTGGAGCAAAGACGTAAATAAAAATTCGCATCGCATCGCATCGCAGTTTTGTGTGGGAGCCCTAAGGGTCCGTTTTTCCTTTTGAGGTACGAAACCCTAACAAGTTCTTCAGCGCCGTCTCCAAACGTAATAGGTACCTACTACATTCACGTTTGAACTTGGAATCGATAGTATGCGCAGAATGTTGGAAATGAAAGCGTTCAGTATTATTGGGCAAATTAACCGGCCGCTTCGAGCATCCGACAAGTTTGGGCCGAGTTTGTGTGTGTTTGTCTTTGAATTTATGATATTTCGGTTATGTAGGATTCTTGTAGATCTGTAGGTCGTATTCCTGTTGCAAAATCAAAGTTTTTGCAAGGAGTTGAATAAGATTGAGGCTTTGTATTATGTGGAATTTTGGCTAAAAACAAAAATTGATAAGTTTTCTACAACTCGGTTAGTATCTAGAATTTTTCAATAGGTTTTTCATTTGATTTCCTACATACTTTTGCTGTCTGGAGCGCCAATCGAGGTGCCACGTGCCAAGCCCACTAATAAAATAATATCACTCTATACCTATTAGGAGCACAACCACGATATTTAAAAAAAATATATATTTAAAGTAGTAGGTAGGCAAAACTACTATATTTTAGTTGGATAATAAATTAAACAACATCATTCGTTTTAAAGTATTGAAGCGTAAAACAGTACTATAAAATAAAGGCTCAAACCAGTAAAAATATTCCTAAAACCTTAAACATAGGTACCTACATACCTACTTTTTTTTTTTGCCCTCTACTAGATAATAATTTTTAATTTTTTATCCTTGAAAATACTAAATATTTGTTAAAAAAATGTTACTACCACGTAGTGTAGGTAGTAATTGATAAATAGTGTAGGTACTCGTTCAACTATAATTTGCTTAGTTTCCTAATACGTTGCAGCTTGCGTGTCTCTCATCTCATCTCATCTCACGGGAGTATGACTACACTCAATTTATAAAACCAAATTTGATATCCATTCCAGGCCCACAATATGAGGTTCATATAGGCAAGCTATTAGCTCCGTGGCATGATGGATGATGTCCCGTGGCGTGCTCCACATATTGGCGGAGGAAATTGTGTTGCACTGCAGCCGCGCTACTGAATTAGGTATATTAGTATAGCCCGTGTAATGAGGTCTCAATTTGCAGACCTTATTATGTTTCAGCGTGATCAAGTGAACATGTTATTGGTTCGCGAAGGAAACTTCCTAACTTCCTCGTCCTTCCTCATCATTTCATTATTTAGTACTGGCACATGAATAAATAACCGAGTATTTATTCATGTGGTACTGGCAAGCTTTCATTACTGGCCACTCCATTCCTTCCAAATTCAGTTTGAATTTAGAACGTTGATCTTATTTACGCAATTTTCGCATGTCTATTCAGAGGGCCTAGCACGAACAATGTTGACGTATCGTATCGTAAACGTAAGCGGATTTCGAATGTAAAATACAACAGTCATAGACCATTTAGATAAAATTTTATACAATTTGCGCATTTTAATAAATACAGAGATTTAAATAAGGGGTATTTAATTTATACAAATATTGTGTAGCAAACGTGTATTTTCAATTCAAAATATGCTTACGTTTACGATACGCAACGTCAAAATCGTTCGTGCTAGGCCCTCAGTACCCCGATCATGAGTTTTTTTGACGTATAGTTACGTTAATGTAAGCATATTTTAAATTGAAAATATAAACACAACATTTATATAAATTAAATACTTAATTAATTCCTCTGTATTTTTTAAAATGTGCAAATTGTATAAAATTTTATCAAAATGTTCTAGGGCTGTTGTATTTTAAATTCAAAATATGCTCACGTTAACGATACTATACGTCAAAAAAACTCATGATAGGGATACCGATCTTCCAAAGACAAGCATGACCACGATAGAAACGGGTTTTGTCTACATAGAAATAGACAAAGTGACAGATTGTAGAAACATTTCTACGTTTTATGAATGAAACGGTAGAAATGTTTCTACAATCTGTCACTTTGTCTATTTCTATGTAGACAAAACCCGTTTCTATCGTGGTCATGCTAGGCCGGCTGCTCGAAGCTGTCTACATAGCGAATCCGCATTTTAAAGGGTCGGTTTTATAATCTCGGTTATCTTAATTGCAAAGATCAGACCGCACTCGCTTCATATAAAACTTTGATCAGCCAGCCAAAACATGTTGGAAAAAGCAATGTGTTTCTTTATATAAGTTAGATTGAACCTGAATGAATAATTAAGTATTAAACTTAAATCGAATTATTCAATCACCACAAAAATATTAACTTGTTTAGCCTGTTCTCTTCTAAATGTAACAAACAGTTCAGTTTTAACTGATTTTATCAGTTTCGCAAACAAATTAATAAAGTTATGGTTATTGGCTGGTAGTATTAAACTCATACTCAAGTTAATTAAGGATTGTGTTTACTCTCTACATTTCAATTAACTTTTTCTCGCGGCGCCACTTACTGTTAAATTAATTTTAAAACACCCTATTCCTGTCTTGGGCCAAAAAAAATCACGTTTGTTGTATGGGACCCCCCTTAAATATTTATTTTATTCTGTTTTTAGTATTTGTTGTTATAGCGGCAGCAGAAATACATCATCTATGAAAATTTCAACTGTCTAGCTATCACGGTTCATGAGATACAGCCTGGAGACACACAGACAGACAGACAGACAGACGGACGGACAGCGAAGATTCAGTAATAGGGTTCCGTTTTTACCCTTTGGGTACGAAACCCTAAAAATGAGCGCTATCAAGGCAAAACACTGTAACTCGAGTTACAGTGTATTGGTATAGTATAGTATTGGTATAGATATACACGTCAGAGCAGCTATAAAATCAACTTATTTTAAAATACTTTTACGTTTATACCTTCAGCCGAGTTTGTTTCCCGTTGGCAAGGTCTTACGTAATCGAGTGTGCTATTGAGAACATGAAGTGTGGCATAAAATCATTGGGTTCTGATGAGGGGCGACCCGGGAAGCTTTTTGTGACCGTCCGTTGCGAGGACCATTAAAAGGGACATCTTGGAGGGACGGTATACTAGGTGGGAAACTATGGTATAGGTAGCGTGAATTATGAGCAGGAGCACAGATCGCGCGTGTACATTTTCGGCCCAATAGACAATAAACATTTGACAATACGTAATAGAGAATGATCCAATTAGACGATGAGCATCGACTGACGGACCAATCAATAATAATGTGTTAGGTTTTCGCGATTACTACACATTATAATATTAAAAAGTTTAAACGGATTAAATCGCGTACCTATATTACAGATTTTTACAGATTTTTCCTGACGTTTCGAACACTCGCACAGTCGCAGGACGACTAAATCTACGCAAAAAAATCTGTAATATACGCAATTAAACTTATTTTATTATAATGGACCAATCAATATTAGCGTGATGTTGGATGAATTGCTGTTGTAGGTACTCAAAAATATCAGCAAATATTTTTTCCAGTGTAGTGGATATTCATAATATGTATTTTATCATAATTAATTGAAATGATCTTGTATGTTGTGCATTTAAATACAGGGTAAAATTAAAACCAGTGCGGATATTTTAGGAGGTGAAAGTACTCATGAATATGATCAACTTATATTATGGGACCGACACTGAAATATGAAAAAAAAAATCTGCTGTTCCCTACAAAAATGCACTACAACATGATCAAAATGTATGGAACAGCTGATTTTATTTTTCATATTTCAGTGTCGGTCCCGTAATAAAAGTTGGTCATATTCATGAGTACTTTCACCCCCTAAAATATCCGCACTGGTTTTAATTTCCATGAAGCACACCCAAACGAAGCACACCATACTTTAGGTGTGCTTCGTCTGGGTGTGCTTCGTTTGGGTGTGCTTCATGGAATACCTCGTTTTAATTTTACCCTGTATATGTATCTACTTATAGAAATTCAGTATTTTAACTGTAAAATAACGTAAATTAGGGATATCGGCCTATGGCATCATAAGTGATCTAAGAGCTTTTATGAATGTATGCAAACTAATGTGTCATACCCCTTACTTTCTTCCTCATGAATGTGTTATTTCACACCGAGCGCTCGCCGTATGAAGGACATTCTCTATTTTTTCTGAACGACTATGAGGACAATGTGACCTGCGCCATTATAAGAGCCCGTGACATTGTGATGACGTCATGACGGTTAGCTATTATAATGTGGACAAATAGGTTAGGTAACGTTCTATTAAATGATGAATAAGGGCTCTTTCAATTTAGACTGCGCACAGACGGTTGTTTTATTCCATACAGCCTGTATGGAAAAAAACTGCTTCTACCCGGGACTCTGTTATGAATTTTAAAGTCTATTGCGAGAACTTTTTTGCGTCGAAACAGCCTTTCTATTCTGAGGCCCTAGACAAGTTACTTTTCTGTTAGCGTTAGCTTCAAACGCTACGGATAAAATGTATGGAAATGACATTTGTGAGTCACGTGATTTTTCCGCAGGTAATGTCATTGCCAGTAATCCGGCGACAAACATCTAAAATTGAAGTATGTAGGTGTAATACTACTTTAATGAACCTTGAACAATATTCATTGCGTTAGTCGTCTGGAGGATGAATCATAAAAACTTACGGGGAAATAAAAATTGTTTCATTGTAAACATCGAAAAAGTGTTTTTTATTAACATTACTTCTCACAGAGAGTTCCCTTCCACGGTGACGCCTAGGTCGCCGTCTAGGTCTTAACGTCCTGTTTTTGTTAAGCGTTAAAGTAATGTCCAGGGCACTAAAAAAAAGTCGTGTTGGAAGTTTTCATTTAAAAACATTGTAACATATTGACATTCAGCTATTTTCTAATAGACAATTTTTTGGCCGTTTAACGACCAGTACCCCTATCATGAGTTTTTTTGACGTATAGTTTCGTTAACGTAAGCATATTTTGAATTTAAAATACAGCAGTCCTGGAACATTTTGATAAAATTTTATACAATTTGCACATTTTAAAAAATACAGAGAAATTAATTAAGTATTTAATTTATATAAATATTGTGTAACAAACGTGTATTTTTAATTCAAAATATGCTTACGTTAACGATACTACACGTCAAAAAAACTCATGGTCGGGGTACAGCTTGTCGTCGCGATCGACCGAGCGTGTAGCCAATCATCGTCCTCAATTTCCCGGCCATTGACGGACATTAGGACGACGGACGCCATAAATATCCTGTGATCACCATACATCTTTCAAGCATATAGGAAAATTGCTAATCCTATAGCAATTTTCCTATGACCATTAATTTCAATGGTCATTGCGAATTTGTCTTCTTCAGCCGTTAGAGTCAGATTGTCAAAATTTATCATAAAAGACAAACATGAAAAATTCAGTGGATAATCTACTCTTAAATTACAATTTCAGTTGGCAACTTAGTAATTCTAAAAACATGAATTGGTATAAAATGAAATATTACGTCGTGGCGAATCCCCGTGCCTAATGGACAGACCTTTTTGTGGCCATTAAAACCGTAATCTGTAAAGGCATTTCTTTTTGTTTTATCTCTCTACTTATTGTGGATTTAATAGTGCTTTTGTAGCCAGATGATCGGAATTCGGAATTGGAAGAGGCTATTTGCATAATTATAATTACCTACTATTATCGCCTGTGCTCAAAATTCCACCAATTGGGTTTGTTAATGAAAAAATATAAATTTTAGCTGTCTGCACTCCTCCATATCAACTTTTACTGTGTCACAATGAATCTCACACTCCTCCGTTCAGTAAATCCTATACAGGGTGGCAGGTTAGACAGTGGAAATATTTTAAGGGGTCATTGTACTCATCATTATGAACAACTTTTACTATGGGACCAAATCTGTAAAAAAAAAATCAGCTGTTCCATACATTTATGTTCACATAACTCAACAAAAGCTTTATAGAGCGTCATCTCTGTCGCACGAAGCACTACTAAACAGTCAGTGGCAACATGTCACACAGGTATGAGTAACGGATACGACGCTGTATTAAGTCAAAGCTGGCCGACGACTATCTCTTTCTAAAGCTCGATGAGCAGTATTTACTGCCGCGTATACAGGGTGGCAGGTTAAACAGTGGAAATATTTTAAGGGGTCATTGTACTCATCATTATGAACAACTTTTACTATGGGACCAAACCTGTAATCGCGAAAAGAAAATCAACTGTTCCATACATTTATGTTCACAAAACTCAACAAAATGTATGGAACAGCTGATTTTTTTTTCGCGATTTCAGAGGTGGTCCCATAGTAAAAGTGATGAGTACAATGACCCCTTAAAATATTTCCACTGTTTAACCTGCCACCCTGTATAATCTGTGTGCAAAATTTTCAATCATTCAAATCCGTACACACACACCCACACACACACACACGCACACACACACACGCACAAATTTTCGCATTTATAATATTAGTGTGATGTGATTACTCGCTTGTTCTGTAGCCTCACCCCAAACATTTTATTCGTGTCACGTACCGTCCCTCTCATATTTTTATTGTCCGCAACAGCTTAAGAAAATGCCCCTCACTAAAAAACAAGGGCTTTTAATGGTTTTCTGTGAAAACAATATGAATTATTGAATAACTCGTGTTTTTTACATCGGACCGCCATTGTTGGAAAACTTTGAATTTTGTGTTTTTAAAATCGTATACTTTACTAGCTGTTCCCCGCAGTTTCACCTCCGTTGCTCGGCTCCTAAGGGTCGTAGTGTGATGTTAAATAGCCTATACTACTTCTCATGGACTTGGCTATCATATACAAGAAGATTTTTTCGAATCCAACTAGTAGTTCCAGAGATGAGTGCGTTCAAACAAACAAACTCTTCAGCTTTATAATATTAGTATAGATTCCAGACTGTGATAGTTCCACTTGAGGGAAAATTCTTCTCATGCAGGAAGTAGAGAGGTAAGGCATAGCCGGATACATCGCTCAAATCTGGACCACCCGACTGTGGAAGTAGGTACCTTACAGAATACAACAGCCAAATAACGCTACTCTCAAAAATAACAAGACGTGTCTTATTCAAATCAATTTTCGTTGAAAGTGTTTTTCAAATTCTACCCATTACATTTTTTCAGAATTTTTCACCTCATAGTTAATAAGTTAAAGGGGGACGTACACTTTTTACGACTTTAGAAGCGCATAGCGCATATAGCTCACCAAAAAAGTCACTTAGAAACTATTTTGTTATGAAAAAGACCTATCCAAAGATGTTCCCCATAAAGACCCTGTACGCAATTTTTTTTTTCATCTATTTATGTTCCGTTTTTGCCATTTGGCTACGGAACCCTAAAAATATGTTTAAAAATGTAAATTACTTCATTTTCCCTACTATAATTATTTTTTTATTAACACTGTCCAGTGTCCATGCATGTACTTACATACAGGCAGTAAGCTGTATAAAAAAAATAATAATTTAAAGAAAAACAAAAAACCCGACTGCGTAAAAACTAATTTTAAAAAATACGTGAAAGAATTAACTTAAATAAAAACTAAAAAGAAAGAAACAAGCCCAGTAGTTTAGAATTCTGTTAAGTAATACTAAATAACTACACAATTGAAATAGTTTTATAATCGATACACACATAAAACAAATCATAAATTCTAATGCAGAACAGAACGACTCACAGTCGGGGCCCCTTGGGAAGATTTGATTGGTAAAATTTAAATGGGCCCCGACTGTGAGTTGTTGATGATTTTAAAATACCTATTCAACGACACCCCACTTGACATAGTTCATCAACTTTTTTTTTTTTCATTTTGACAATATGGCGTCTGGTTGTCGCTGTGGTGAATTTTGATTACTGTTATGTCTTTAGTGACACTCGCAAGGTTAAGACGAATCGATTGACGTAAGAATTATCAAAATCGGCCTACGCATTTGGTCTCTAGAACGCCACATAGAAACAAACATACATACATACATACATACATACATACATACATAGACTGATAAACACATTCTCCTTTGCGTCGCGCAGTCGGGTAAAAATAATGTTTTATTAGACATGTTGTGTTAGTCGCATATTGCGCTGTAGCCTCGTGGCAACATGTTTAATTTGAAAGTGTAATAACATGAACACCCCAGCGGTCAGCGCTACAATCTGGAAAGCGCTGGACTGCTATTAAACGTGTTTGTGGCGGCGTGCACAGACGTGAGTGATGAAGGGTTAACGACTGTGTATAAGGATGGAAGTACCATGAATTTAGGGTTAAAAATAATGCTGTTGGCTTCATAAGTAAACTGAAGCCAGCAGTGGAGACTTGCAACCTTGAAGTCTAATAAATAATCAGTTTCCTGCCGACCTAGCATGACCACGATTGAAATGGGTTTTGTCTACAGAAGAATAGACAAATGACAGATTGTAGAGATTTCTACCGCCGCCTGCACGGGCACAAGAGATAACGATTTGGATAGAGAGAACTTTGACTATTCTTTGGTAGAATAGAGATAGAGTTGGTCATGCCACGGGGTCTCATCAGGAACAAAGGAACATTTGTTGAAATAACTTATAAAAGATGGCGTTATATGTATCGATTTGTTATTGAAGTTTGTGTAAAATTGAGAACATGAAAAAATACATCATGAAAAATATTTGTTCAAATTTTGAAAAATCCTTTAAGCACGGAAAAGTGTATAGCCCGAAGATAGCCCGCGCTAAATCGGTCACATTTTTTTGTATGAGATGAGGCATCTGTACGTATAGTATTAGGTATATTATCTGTGGTCATGCTAAGCGGGCAGGTGGGCCGTTGCTTCACGCAGAACAAAAGACGTAGACGTATAAATATTATAACCTGCGCCCTAATTGCGTAACTCAATTGCTATCACCATGGCATTGTTTTTGACATTCATTACGCCGTATTATTGTTAATCCGTGCTCCTGTAACTAGCTCAACGCCGCAATGGATGTTGTTGAACTGTCAAAATGAAAGCCATGGCGAAAGAAATTGAGTTACGCATTAGTCATAGAGCCAGTCAGCAGCTAAACGAGCGGCAACGAACCGGAAAATAATGTGACTGTAGTCCACGTAATGAAAGTAGAACGCCCAAATAAATTCTACCATTTCCAAGCCATAAATATTAAAAGCCGTATATTTAAAATAAAAACCTGGAACAACGAACTTTCCCAGGACTAAGCTCTAAAATATTATAGCGTGCAATCCTAGAATGCATCTGCGATTTCCAACTAAGCCCATTAAACAGGAAACTAACTTATACTGTGCAGATGGTACATACCTTACTCCATTGTAATAAGGTTGCTTTTTGCGTATGCGCCAGATATATTGTTACAAAAATACTTTTACATAACACATGGACTTTATGTCATTGTATTAAAGTTGGTTTTTGCAGTTGTATAGTATGAGTAAGTTTGTCTAAACTTGTTGCATACGACTCCGGAGTTTGTTTTCCCAGTTTAAGGCCCCGGTATACGCCAACAGACTTGAGTGATTTGGGCGGTATAGCTTGAGTGTTCTACGCTGAGCTCAAGCAACGCGACATACATCCACCGAGCAATACGACTCGCCTATCAAGGAGCGCGCTGTGCAGAATTAGACGTATTATTACTTTTTAGTATCTAAAATATAAAATAAAAAAAAAGTAACAGGCAATATTATAGGTAGTAACATAGTCTTTTCACACAAAACAAATCATGAAAATATCTTAAGCGATTTGAAAGTAATTACGTTTTTATGTTTTGGGTAGACACGAATTCATGAATTTATTTCATTAAGTATTTTACTACAATAGTTAAATATTCACAGGTACGATTGATGTATATATGTTCTAGTTTAACATAAAAAAATTGCACAACTAACCTGCATTATTTGACGGCGAAATAAGAGATTTAAAACTGGCCGTTACCATTTACCTTCGCCTATTTAGTAGTGGATGCACGGCGGGTTGTATTGTAGGTATGTGGTGTCGTTTAGATTACTTATTTAGAGCTTTTTTATCGTCAGATCTGAGAAGCAATTTTGACGAACATTTAAAAATAATAATATGAATTAAGGGAACATACTCAAACTACATACGTCACTCGTTCAGGGGGGGGAGGAAGGTCTTCAAAATACTACGCTTAGTCTAAACTTCTAAAGGATTTAGAAGGAGCTATTTGTCTAAATAACATAAAATTCAAACCCCAAGAGAGGTGAACTAAATAGTGTTGCCCAAAATCGGTCTTGCAACAATAATTTTCGCAAGATCAAGACCACCTAATTACAGCAAGACTAAGACCAAGACCAAGAATGAATGTACAATACTAAAACTAAGACCACGACTATGGGTATTGACGCAGAACCGAGACCAAAGATGGGGTTAGACTCGTCTCGGTCTTGCATTTGGGCAACACTAGAACTAAATAGGTATTTGGATTTTCCTATTATTTTCTTAGTTTACAGATCGGGGGTACCTACCTACTGTAGACTAGGGATGTTACGGAGCTTCGCCTCTGACTCCGATAAGTCGGAACTTCCGATTGATAAAGCGAATCACACATTCACACACCGCCCCGCGCTACGCTGCGGGGTGCGTGGCGACGGAACAAAAGCTTCGCGCGTGAATGCTTTTCAGTGTGTTGCACTAAGCGTGATTTCTATACAAATACAGGTACTTGCAAATAACGTAAGATCACGCACTCCCGCGCTACGCTGCGTGATGTGGTGCGGTGTGTGAATCGCCTTACACCTCCGGTTCCGACTTCTACTCCAACAAGCATAGCGAATAGCGGCGGCGGCGGCGGCGGCGCGCGGTGGCAATCATCTGCCTAGCCTTTTCCCAAATTATATTGGGGTCGGCATCCAGTCTAACTAGTTTAAGCTGAATATCAATATTTTTTTGGTGGCAATTATTTCTATTATACTTTAATTTAAAGACTAAATAATGTTTGTAGGTGCTATTTTATTTCATTAGGCCTGCCCTTAGCCCATTTCTCTTCTGCCACCACCTTTGACTCCGCTTCCGCCTGCGCCTGTCGTTCCGACTACGATTCCGGTACCGACTTCGACGAACCACATTTAAAAACTCCGACTCAGACTTTGGTTTCGATAAAACCACCTCTGTATAACATCCCTGGCTGTAGACATTATTACAGTCTCCTCCTCAGACCATAGAAACAAGGGAGATGTGCCAAGGCGCTATTGACTTTGAGGATTTAGTTTGACCACATTGGTCGTAATAAAAATGTACACGCTGGCGACGAACCGAACACGATTGATGATATAAATACAGTGTTTAAGTTTAGTGCTAGTGTTGAGTGACGATTAACGTGTTTGATTGAAGTTGTGCGGAATTTTTAATATGTGGAAAATCTTTATATTCACAAGGAGCGCTTGTAATTGTGTCGAAAAAAGTGGCGACAGTTTCTCCCGTACTAATTTGATATGATACCTATGATTTGATATTGCATGTCTCCTTGTTTCTATGATCTGAGGTCTCCTCTATTACATATGGGCCCGAGTATCTGTTGAACAACAATTGAACACTGCTACCTAAGCCTTCAAGAATCCTTCAAAAGATGTGCTCGGGGTACAATAAATGGAAAATACAATCTCTTTTAAATTAATGTTTCTGTAAAAATCAGTCTAGTAGGTTTTAATAATGTAGAGTACATTTTATTAGTGCTTTTTATTTTTGAAGCTACCTTTCTTGTATTACTTCGCTGAATACTGTAAATAAATCGCCTATGGACGTCTACCATAAACAGATCAGAATAGTTTGATTAAACATAAAATATGGCACAAAAACACTGACACCTAGTTGCAGAAAAGGTCATTAAGTTTTAAAGAAGACTTTAACGATAAAAATTGTATGGTTAACCATAATTTTTTTTTTCTCTGAATTGTCTCCTTTAAAATTTAATTATCTTTTTGCAATCGATCCTCATAAACTAACAGTGACGCGGTTTATTAGATCTGATGATTAGTGACATTTTATTTGATAACTAGCTTTCGCCCGCGGCTTCGCCCGCGTAGACGTCGGAAATGATCCCATGGGAACGTACCTCAGGAGTAAACTTTAACTACCATTATATCACTCTCCGGTTCATAACAGTACCTACAACAACATGACAGTACAAACAGACAGTTCAATTTTATTTATTTGTATAGAAGATTATCAATCTTATTACCCCCGCAGAAGAGCTGTTTTACCCCCGAGGGGGTGAATAGTTTTTTATTTTTCTATTTTGAGTGACATAAACACACGCGATTACAGCAATAACAAATTCATCACTACTAACCGATCCCGCGTCGAGCGCAGCAACCGTTACACAAAAATAATCCTCATAGCATGATGCACGTCGCGCGTGAATACTGATATTCACGCGCGACGGCTTATTAGCGTATTTCATGTATAAGTTTGGTGTTTCTATACCGATTTCTATGATTCTTTTTTTATTGAATAGGTAATAATGTTAACTTTTTTTAATTAGGGATGAGTGAGAGTATTATATACGTAAGAGTAAACAAATACAATCAGAAAGCTCCGAACTGCTAAGCTATCGGGAGTTACACGTGTTATTGTGAGTCAACCATAAAATATAGACATATGCTGTTGTGGGATATTTTTTAGATAATTTTATGTAGAACATTTCCGTCATACATGATTTCTATGTAGCTTTAACCATTAAGGCTGCACACGCGACGGAAGCTTAAAAAATGGAGTAACTTCTCCCGTTTTCCCAACATTTCCTTTCACTGCTCTGCTCCTATTGATTGTAGCGTGATAAAAAGTATACTATAACCTGCCCAGGAGTATGAAAAATAATTGTACCAAGTTTCGTTCAAATCCGTCGAGGAGTTTTTGTTTCTATAAGGAACATACAGACAGACAGACAGACAGACAGACAAAAATTTTACTGATTGCATTTTTGGCATCAGTATCGATCACTAATCACCCCCTGATAGTTATTTTGAAAATATATTTAATGTACAGAATTGACCTCTCTACAGATTTATTATAAGTATAGATTAAGAGATGACAGATATGGTGATCTCTGGTTTCCATTTACCAACCATGGAAGTTATGATGAAAATCATCACCGTTCATACCTATATAGCAGAGCAGCGGTTCCTAAACGAAAATTGGTATTGTTTTGCATTCGCAAGTTTTTAAATGTTAAGTATAGTTTTTAATTAATGATTACAAAATGTATTATCTACTATCTACCAGACTTATTACCCCCGCAGTATAACTGTTTTACCCCCGAGGAGGTAATTAGAAATTACCCTCAGATTAGGATTAGGAACCCAGGTAGTATAGACAACGAGGCCCATGTTTAGGATAGAGTATTTTTAGGGTGCCGTACCTCAAAAGGAAAAACGGAACCCTTAAAAGATCACTTTGTTGTCCGTCTGTTGTGTTAAGCGCCATCTATGAGAATATAGCTTGCTACTGCTGGTTGATGCTGTTCAACTATATTCTCATAGATGGCGCTACTATGCCATCATGTTTTTATACGTCTGAGGAAGGTACGGAAGCTGCAGTGCGCGAGCCGGACTCGCACTTGGCCAGATTTTCTTTAAGGTTTCGTTTCGGGTTATATAATTAAGTCCAGTAATACGTAGAAATAAGATAAATATAGGTACAGAAAATTAGGATAATTTTCTCGTTAGTAGGTAGGTCTTTAAAGCCTGAATCATAATTAGCGCCACAGTATTGTTTCCGTTCAGTCATTAACGGGAACCGATTCCTTGAAATAGAGATACGGAAAAATCAAATGAATACCTACTCAGTACTACTAGTTGCCAGAGGTGCCCAGGCACAGGGCGCAGAAATGACCAGACCAGGACCTAAGTTTTGGGTCATGCATGGTAGTTAGTAGCATACATATTCAGATCATAGAAACAAGGGAGATGTGCCAAGGCGCTATTGAGCTTGATGCTTTAATTTGCCCACATTGGGCGTAGTACAAAAGTACACGCTGGTGACGAACCGAACACGATCGATGATATAAATACAGTGTTTTAGTTTAGTGCTAGTGTTGAGTGACGATTAACAGTGTTAGATTGAGGGTGTGCGGAATTTTTAATGTGTGGGAGATCTTTATATTCACGAGGGGCGCTTGTAATTGTGTTGAAAAATGTACTAAAAGTGGTGACAGTTGTTCGCGTACTAGTTTGCTATAATGGCTCCTTGTTTCTATGATCTGAGCATGCATACAATACCGTACCTACCTATTATTTATTGCGTAGGTACTACGGGTGTAGACGCGCCCTACTATCATATTAGAACATTTTTCAAGGGCACGGTTATAGAAGCTCGCACTGGGCGCATAAAAGGCTAGTTACGGCTCAAGATTGATAAACGTTATTAGGACGTGCTTTGGCTTAGATACGTTCCCGTCTCTGTCTTGCACTTATAGTTTGACAGTTGTGCGACAGAGACGGAAACATAATCTAAGCCAAAGCACGTGCCAAGTAACGTTTATCAATCTCGCCCTAAAAGCCAAGTTCACCGACAAGATAACAGCAGTCCGATAAATTGAAAACGGCGGTTTATTTGTCTATACAAAAACTCATGTTAAACGGCCGTTTTCATTTTATCGGACTGTTATCTTGTCGGTGAACTTGGCCCTAAGTATAACTAAGTCAAAGTCAAAACATTTATTTAAATTTTTTAAGTAGACTATTTACAGGCACTTTTGAATAGTCAAACAAGTTGTCAGTCAGTTTGCCCGTTAGTTGAAGCTAGTTGACCGTTCCAAAACGTAGATTCCTATGGAGAAGAACGGTCAAGAAACTCCATGGTTACTCTTTTTCAATAGATTATATTATAATTTCTCTGATAACAGTGTTGTCCTAATATGTGAGAGCAATGTTTAGGTACTACATAATAAGTACCTATTCATATTTTTAGATTTAAAGAAAAAGATCCTCACTCCAAAAACTCGGAGCTAGTGAGGAGCACTGGGAAATCTTCGCGAACTATTTCCGATATCAGTTGGAAATCCTACCCGCGGGGTGTAAATAATGAAGTATGGGCGGCGCCGCGGGGCTCAATTAATATTGACTGGTGGGCCCCGCGGGATTGCGCTGCCTATCGCCTTTCTATATGTGATGTAATGCCGGATAAAAATATATGGATATTTCTCGGAGCTTGTGAAAAACGAATCGTTAATAGTAAAAATGATTTTAGTCGAATTAACCATTCCTATAACGCTTCACGAAAAAATACAACAGCTGAAATATTGTAATGTATCGAGATAATGAATTTGATATTAATGCGTTTATAGCTACCATTCAAGTACCTAAAGAAGTAAGTATGGTGAAAAAAATAACTTTCTGCACTCTTCCATGCCAAATCTCAAACTCCTCCGTGCGCGCTATATGCTCAAAAACGCCAGCTGTCGGGTAAAAAGGGGTAGGTACTGAGTTTTCTCTTCACGTATCTCGTCGATTGTCATTAAAAAATCTTATTCGTTTATCATTTTACAGATATTTTTTTTTTTTTTTGTTTTCTTTAAAAAACGTTGCCCCACACTAGGATTTCTCCTGTATCGTGGGTGCGTTTACAAACACATATTTCACATACACAAACAGCCAGACCTATGTGCAATGCGGGAATCGAACCCGCGACACGTTGCGCAGCAGCCAATCTCTCAGCCACTGCGACAACCGTGCGGTCAAATATGTATAAAGCCAGACCTATTGAATACAGATTTCTTGCAACTTTATCATTTGCAGCTGTAAAAGGGCATCTGGGGTATCTAATTAGTAATTTGTCGCTTTGAGGCTTTGTGGGCAATCGCGCTTGCCACAGCCGTTGGCTAATCTATCTTGGGACTTGGTATTATAAAATGATTTGTACACCTCACGACTTAAAGCCCTCATTTGAATGTCAAGTTATAATTGCTGTGCTGGTGTCATGACCACAATATTTCCCGCACTCGCAATTCCTATCCAATATTTTTATTTAACTATCTTTATTTAAATAATAATAATATCAGCCCTGTTTATAAGCTGTCCTATTGCTGGGTATGGGCCTCCTCTGACAATAAGGAGGTTCACCGAACTGTTCAAGGTTTGGCAGACTTCACACACATTCAAGAATTTTATGGCGAACTCTCAGGCATGCAGTAGTAGTAGTAGCAAGTGATAGTTTCTAATACTCACACTACGAAAAGTCAGCGGTGCGTGCCTCGGGATCGAACTCGAACCTTCGCTGTGGGAGGCACATGGTTTAACCACTATAGGCTATATCTATCACTCCTTGATCTTTACTGAGGGAACTATACCAACCTTTATTTATCTATTATTTATTTTTCAATAACCTTTCGGTCGGTTGCAGAAAGATAATTAAATTTTAATGGAGGCATCACCCATACAATTTCTATCGTTAAAGTCTCCTTTAAAACTTAATTACCTTTTCTGCAACTTAGCGTTTATCAGTTTAAATTGTTGTAACAACCTCAATATGACATGAGAAACGTGTGCAACATAAATTGGCGTCTTGTTACACTCAATTTACAGTGAGCTGCAACAGAACCGGCTTCTAATATGATTCGGTTAGGTTGGCTCGTATACATTCTTGTTAGCATGCTCTTGATTGTAGCTGATATACATATTAAGGCCATGTTGTTTCAACTTACAGTTACGTATCTGTAACCGTCAAATATGGCGGCTTGTACGACATTTTCATACTGACTTAACGATTACGTAGTGACTTACGAATACAGATGGTTTGAAGCAACCCGCCCTAAGAGATAGAATTATATACACTTATACATATACGGCTATCACTCTGCTCCGTGCATGGGTCACAGGCCAGCATCATGCTGAGCGATGGCCGTTTGGTGCGGATGTGACGCATATCTACTTTCCCTGCAGTTTTTTTCGTCATTTTTGTGCGTCATATCGACGCAAATAAATGTTTTTTTCTTACTTTCTATACCTACCTACTAGACTTTTGCCCGAAACTGTCTAATTGACTATATTAATGATCGCGTCCGTGTAGGGTACGAACGCTAGTACTACGAAGAGGTTAAGCTGTTTTCCTGTTATTATCATAGATACCTATATATATACTATACCTATACCTACAAGGTATTTCGCTTGAGTGGTCCCGTGAGTCCCGTCCAAGAGAAAACCCCGTAAAGGGACATGTCTAGCTGTCAGTCTGCAGCATTAGTTTGGAGAATTTCGATATCAATTAGAAAAAAACACTTTTAGGCTTCGCCGCAGTCGGGTAATAATGTAATAACCCATTAGCACATTTTTTTAGGTCCTTGAACATTTTATCATTCAAACATTTCAAATAGGGAATAATTTGTCAACGAAATGCATTTTTAGGGGTCCGAAACTCAAAAAGAAAAACGGAACCCATGATCCATGAACCTATGATGTACCTAATCATGACCATGAGTGGGGCCATATGCTCATAGATATCTACTATAATTTAATAGCGGCATAGATGGCGCTATTGCATATTTCGGAAACCTTAAAGCGCGAGTCGTACTCGCACTTGTCCGGTTATGTGTCTAAAAATAGATTACATAATATTATGCAATTTGCGATCAATTATTTCTAATCGATATTCAAATTCCCCAAACGAATGACATGTCCCTTTGTCGGGGTTTTCCCTTCCTGGGGCACCCTGTATAATGTATATAGCTAGTCGCTAGACTTTTAACATCGTCTAGTCCTCGACACTATATTATCTGTGCTAGCGGTGTCTGCCTAATTAGACGCACTTGGCGCGCCTCATCAGCCGCTTTACACCGCGCTTTATAATGCACGACTCACGTATACTCCTATTCACCGTGCACGAACAAATTGCCACTTGAATTCTACTTAATATACCTACATAATTATGAGGGGAAAATGTGTTGATTGCGATATCGGGTATGTAAAATGATAAAATGATTTTGATTTTTACGCACTTTCGTATAACTCGAAAGGGCTTATCACTGTAGCGATTTACGAGCGAGTTTACGCCCGCATGGCTGCCGCGCGACAGTCGCACGACGCTCTAGATGTGTCAAATGTATGTTAAAAAACCAGCCAAGTGCGAGTCGGACTCGCGCACGAAGGGTTCCGTACCATTATCTATAAAAACGGCAAAAAAATCATGTCTGTTGTATGGAACCCTCCCTTAAATATTTTTTTTATTTTCATTTAATTATTTATTTTTAAAGTGAATATATAATTTAATATTCTGTGAGTATTTCAAGCGTCTACCTGGTGCCGTTATCAATATCGAGCAAAAACGAAAAGAAAAATCACGTTTGTTGTATGGGAGCCCCCCTTAAATATTTATTTTATTCTGTTTTTGTTGTTATAGCGGCAACAGAAATACATCATCTGTGAAAATTTCAACTGTCTAGCTATCACGGTTCATGAGATACAGCCTGGAGACACACAGACAGACAGATGGACAGCGAAGTCTCAGTAATAGGGTTCCGTTTTTACCCTTTGGGTACGAAACCCTAAAAAGAACCGGCGGCGGTGGTGCGCAGTACAACACCCGCACGGTTGCCGCACGATTACCGCACGATAGCAGTCCGACACCAGACATCTAATTGAAAGAGCCCTTAGGAAAATTTAAACATGATCTGCTTAACTGTTTACACTTCAGATTATATCAGTAAATATCAAATTTCATGTTGTAACAATGGTTGTCTGAGCCCACTTGAGCTCAAAGGGTACACGTGTTGAGGCTTACCTTGTTTACTGCCTCGGGCGCGCAGTGAACTACCCAATATCAATCAGTGTTGTCTCCTTTGAAGGTTGACGACAGAGCTCGATTGTAATGTTCTTTTAAAGGTATTTTTTTCTGTATCGTGGGTGCGTTCACAAACACTTTCACCTACACAGAGACTGAGACCCGGATCCTCAGAAATCGAAATAATAAAAAAATAAAATATTTTCTTTATTCTTTATTGTCTTTTTACAAAAAGTGTAATCAATAAATCAATAGAAGTCGCAAAAGCGCGTGACCTTGTCGAGCAAATGATGTAAGGCAGGTGGTGTCTAAGTGTCTTACACGACACCACTACATCAAGAGCGCGCGTTTAAAAATGTGACGTATGAAAACGGAATTAAGTTTAATTTTGTATTGCATTGTATGCTTTGACATTGACTGCGAACCGGCGACACGCGTCTGGGAATAAAATTTAGTAGATGACATTTCTATTGACTTAATTATCTATACCTACTATAAAGAGGAAAGATTTGATTGTTTGTTTGCATTGAATAGGCTCCGAAACTTCATTCGATTTAAAAAATTCTTTCACCAGTAGAAAGCTACATAATCACTGAGTAACATAGGCTACTTTTTATTCCGAAAAAATGCGCAGTTCCTGTGGGACACGCGGACGAAGTCGCGGGCAAAGTGCTAGTCAATTATATTTATGTGCCCAGAACGCATGATTTGTTCCATGCGCGACATTTCGCGCATCAGCTAATCGCTCATGTAATGTAATATTATGGATTTTCTATGGACCTGAATCAAACCAATAAATAAAATAAAAAGTTACAGTAGAAGGTTACCGGGAGACATTCGGACACCGACATTATTCGACCTACATATTTATTAAAGCTGAAGAGTTTGCTGTTTTGCTAAACGCGCTAATATCTGGAACTACAAGTTCGAAAAATTCTTTGTGTAGGTATATGATTGCCAGATTCACGAGGAATAGGAGCCGAGTAGAAAGACAAAAGCCAGAAAAAACGCTAAGCGCAAAGTATTAGCATGGGCACGGGCACCCTGTATATGTATAGTAGGTACTAGCTGTTTCACCCGAAACAGCTAGTACCTACTTTATACAGGGTGGCAGGTTAGACAGTGGAAATATTTAAAGGGGTCATTGTACTCACCCCTTTAAATATTTCCACTGTCTAACCTCGGTTCATACAAGACACTGTGCAGAAGATATTACTGTTCCTATTAGACACGAGTGCGGTAATTCCGAGCATGTTCAGTATCAAGTAACTTCAATGGCTTCAGTATTAGAAGCTCTGTCTCAGTATTGTCATATCAGTTCCTCAGGACAAAGGGGTAGAAAGGAGAACATTATAATACTAGCTTTACAAGGCCCGGCTCCGTATGGGTAGCACCACGGGGTCTCATCAGGAACAAAGGAACATTTGTTGAAATAACTCATAATAGATGGCGTTATGTGTATTGATTTGTTATTGAAGTTTGTGTAAATTTGAGAACATGAAGAATAAGCTAGCCCGAAGATAGCCCGCGCTAAATCGGTCACATTTCTTTTTATGAGATGAGGCATCTGTACGTATAGTATTATCTGTGGTAGCACTAAGCATCTGCGTCGTACCTACTTATGTACCTACCTTAAACTATCAAGTGACAAAAAATGAATTATGCACATCCTTCGTAGTTCGAATCGTGAAAGCCCATAGAATCCCATAGAAACACTTTCAGTTTTTCCCGTATTTTAAAATTTTCCAAGCAACTTTTCATATTTTTCTTTTACTGAAAACCCTATATATGTATATCGATTATAGTCTTAAATAATTATATTTCGTTTATTGGTTGTACTTATACGTAAACGTATTAAAATATTTTTTTGTACGTTTTTCTTTAAAAAATATAAAAAAAACGAAAAAATGCGAGTAGGAGTCGGGCTCTGAGGGTTCCGTACAAAGTTAACTAAGTATGTTGTAAAATCGCGTACTGAGGAATTGATAACTTCAGCAGCCTAATTGCGTAACTCAATATCTTTCGCCATGGCTTTCATTTTGACAGTTCAACAACATCCATTGCGGCGTTGAGCTAGTCAAAGGAGCACGGATTAACAATCATACGGCGCAATGAATGTCAAAAACAATGCCATGGTGATAGCAATTGAGTTACGCAATTCGGGTGCTGGTTAGCCTCCTGTAACGTTGGACCCTAGTACTAATTGGTTAAGCAGCTTGTCAAACTTATAGCCTTAGTAGCTTCCTATTCTATTCTATTAGATTTGCCTGACTATTCTGTATCAACGCGCCACGTGATATCTCTCCGTGACATTCTCCCTCGAACGTTCGCAAACAAATTGGCAGTTCTCGCGGGGATATGACGCAGCCTGTCGGTAGAATAGACAGCCAGTAGTCCCGCAGATTACCTCATACATACAAACTTACAAACTACCTCTTTCAAGTATTGTTATAGATGCCGGGAAAGTGGGACTGTCCGAAAGGGATACCGCTGACCCGGAACATAAAGGGCAAAGGAAGGAACACGGGTGGGTTTTAGTCAGTAAGAGTCTGACACTCCCTTCCTCTCCACCCTAGAGCGGGAGGGGTTATTTGATGATATCCCATCGTCAAAAAAAAAAAAAAGTATTGTTATAGATGTTACGAGTCTTCTAAAATCCTAAATCATCATAAATCAGTCCAAAAATCGAACCAGAATCCCATACAAATTCATTCCCCCAATACCCGGCGCCCACAAAATCCTGGCAAAAATTTCAAAGGTCAGTGGGGTACGCCCATTGCCCATAAAAACGGTCTCAAACGCCTGTCAAATAAGCCGCTGTATCTTTGCAACGCATTTCGTAAGCAGAAACAATATTAACCGGGCTCCAGTTTAATTTCCATAAGAAAATAAAAATGCCCGTTATTTGTCTTTGGCGGGGGAATCTCGGTTTTGTGGGGTAAATACTATCAATTCTAGACTGGTGATAATCGTGCGAGAATTTAGGTTATTGTTTGTTTGTTTAAATATGACTTTTTTGTTTGTACTACGGTGATGGCAAACAAGGCCCCAAGTCTGCTAATGCAATTGTCATAATCGTGTCACAATGGTCTCTCAATGACATCGTTTTGACCAATGACGAAAGAGATAGTCGTACTCTAAGACAATGACCACTTAAGTTTTGACCGTTATGGTGTCATTATGACACCATTCTTACACAATATTGCAATAGCAGAATTAGGACCTAGGTGTACGGCCAGCAATCATCATGCCATTGTGGCGGGTATGGCAATTTTGCCTTGTCAGTGTGTGCTCACCTACATGGACGTTTAGCTGATTCTATGAATACTAAATGACTTTTTCCTATAGAAAACTGACTTTGATCTCAAATGACTTTTTTTATTTAAAAAAAATCATGAGAGGATTCAGTGGGATATCTCGCTCAAATATAGAGCATCCCGACTGGGGAAGTACTTCCATCATACATAATACCATAGCCAAATAATGCTACTCTTTGGTAGTGTTGTGTTCCTGTGGTGAGTAAGGAGTGTTGACAACGGTGAACCTGCTTGTCCCATAAGGCGCGTGGTAACGGTAAAGACCTTGGCTATAGTGGCTGATCTGCGCGGAGACGCAAAGACGCACGCGACAATTAGCAAAATTATTTCTTGCTTATACTACAAAACGTATTATTTATTTATATATATTATACTACTAAACCCGAAAAATTATCACCTTTAGTTTCGGAGCAGTAGCGAACTTAGTTCTAAAAACGACCTTATTTCAATAATTATTTTCATACAGTAATATTTATGCTACAATATATTTATTAGTTCGAAATAAAGGTAACATATCAATGTTTAGGTATTATATATTAACTAATATTATTATTAAGTATATATATTTTTTCTAGATTTTTATGTTAGTTTAAGAGTAGTAGGACTACAACGGCGACGGAATTTATCTTTTTGAGGGTACCATACGCCTTAAGCTGTCAGTACAGCGAATCCTCATTTTAATGAGTCGGTAACTTGCATGTGATACTCAGTGTTGCAAGTTTTTTATAGGCTACGCTAACCGCTTAAGGCGACGGTAAATGGTAACGGCCGTAAATCTCAAGTTTTAAATCTCTTATTTCGCCGTCAAATAATGCAGGTTAGTTGTGCAATTTTTTTATGTTAAACTAGAACATATATACGTCAATCGTACCTGTGAATATTATAAACTATTGTAGTAAAATACTTAATGAAATAAATTCATGAATTCGTGTCTACCGAAAACATAAAAACGTAATTACTTTCAAATCGCTTAAGATATTTTCATGATTTGTTTTGTGTGAAAAGACTATGTTACTACCTATAATATTGCCTGTTAAGTACTTTTTTTTATTTTATATTTTAGATACTAAAAAGTAATAATAAGTCTAATTCTGCACAGCGCGCTCCTTGATAGGCGAGTCGTATTGCTCGGTGGATCTATGTCGCGTTGCTTGAGCTCAGCGCAGAACACTCAAGCTATACCGCCCAAATCACTCAAGGCCGTTGGCGTATACCGGGGCCTTAATACCATCAGGTAGACCGTAGGTACACCTGATTGCCATCATTGACGTAGAAAATTATAATAATCATATCAATAGTTTAACACAAAAGATATTGCATAAAATTATTTCAATTTCAAAAAAGGTCACACATAAAATTGTTCTCGACAACATCTCGCCTCAGACTCACAACGTTGGTAGTGGTATCGGAGACCATAATCCTTAACTTATTATTTCTCATTTGCATTCGCAGACTTGATTTCAGCAAGAATTTCAGCTAAAGGTGTTATTGTTTGTCAGCTATAAATCTTGTCTACTTTTTAATTCTTCTACTATCTCTTCTCCAGACCCCTCCCGCTCTGCCCGCTCTGAGGGTGTCGTTAAAGACAAGGTAAGAGATTAGGCAGCACCGTCCTCCTATCTATTGTTAACAGCATACCACGTTCAAAAATCATCCTGCATAATTCGTTGTTCAGACAGACGCGATCTGCGGTGGCGGTCAGTACTAATAAACAGTGTTGTTACTGCTGACCGCCACCGCAGACCGCGCCCGACGCGCTACCTGAAATTTCCGCGCTCTTGTTCATTCATGATAGAGTAGACTGCGCATCGGATATGGGTCTCAAGGAAAGTTGTTCAGTATGTCGAGTAGAATCATCCCCATAAGGGGTACAGTGTCTAAATCAGCGTTTCTTAACCGGGGTCTATGGACCCCTGAGGGGTCTATATCATGAGTACATAGCTAGCCTGCCTAACATCATTTAATATTATAATTACAGTCCTACCTAATATATAAACAAGAATTTAAATAATAAAATAAAAAAACAGGTTTAAAAAAAACCGACTTCCAAAAACTACACTAAAAACTATGAAATAAAAATGTTAAACTTCCATAAATAAAAATCTAAATGTATATTGAAGTCGGCGGGGCCTCTTCTTCAGGTTTTTACCTCTCAGCCTTTGAACAGGAAGAACGTGCGCAGTGTGTGCAGCGAACGTGCAGCTTGCTTTGCGCCTCGACAAATTAAAATTTCCTTTCATTCCTATATTTATGCTTAGGCCCCGCCGACTTCAATATACATTTAGATTTTTATTTATGGAAGTTTAACATTTTTATTTCATAGTTTTTAGTGTAGTTTTTGGAAGTCGGTTTTTTTTAAACCTGTTTTTATTTTTATCTTTTTAGTGTAGTGTAACCATTTTTGTTGTTGTTAATTTATTACAATAAAGTACCATAAAATCATGGACAGAGCGACTTTGATCATTTATGTACTTTTACCGAGATCGATTACTTCCACGAATTTAAATAGGTACTTATATTCATAGATGTTGGTGGATGAGAGCATTTCAGTAAACAAAAACCGGGCAAGAGCGTGTCGGACCACGCACAGTGTAGGGTTCCGTAGCAAGAAGTATTTCAGTGTTCCGACCGCAAATACAAGTTTGTATTTCATAATATTATTATGAAATATTATTATTTTTACGGTTGTCAAACTCAAATATTACAAAAATTTACTGACGTATCTTGTTCAAACTAATTTCAATCGAAAGTATTTATTAAGTGCTATAAGCTTGATTTTTTTCAGATTTTTCGATAGCGCGGTTGGAAAATTACAGGGGGGGACGGACACATTGTTAACGACTTTGGGAGATCCTAGTTCACTCAATATGCACTTAAATAAAAAAGGTATTTAGAAACCTTCATGTTATTTTCAATGACCTATCCAAAGATACCCCACATGGTGGGGTGCGCGAAAATATTTTTTTTCATCCCTCAGTTTCATGTATGGGAGCCCCCCCGAATAATTTTATTTTTCGTAATTTCACTATAGGCCTTAATGGCGGCTTGTAAAGGACTTCTATCTACGAAGTTTCATACAAATTGGTTATGAACTGTAGATTTGACGAGGATGTGACAGACGGACAGACGGACAGACAGACGGAGAGACAGACGGACATGACGAAACTATAAGGGTTCCTAGTTTTACTACGGAACCCTAAAAACAGTATTTTTTCAGTTTGTAATAGAAATAGGCTCGCTCCCTAGCCTTCTAGCCTTCTATCAAATGCGACTTAAGCATGAAAAAATTGTGTGTACTATACGCCTCTGTCTAACCTTGCGGGAAATATCGGCGTGATGTTATGTATGCATAATATCGAGATCGATTGCGTTCAGGAATTCATGTACCTACACAATATCACTTTTTCATCATCGTCATGATGTCATCGAGATACACCAAAAATACCGTTTATTACACCTGGTTAAAAATCGACTCAACCAAAGTTAATAAAATTTATATGGGACCACCGCGCGAGGTTTATCTACCATATGAAAAAAGACTCACGTAAATCGGCTCAGAAATCACGGAGTAATCGGTGTACATACATTAAAAAAAAAAAAAAAAAAAAAAAAAAAAAAAACCAACCGAATGCAGAACCTCCTCCTTTTTGGAAGTCGGTTAAAAAGCGAATTTATTTTGTTAGTGAACGGTTGCACTTATTTATGTTGTTTAAGACTAGTATGATTAATATATGTGCTAATTGGCTAGTACTTGATTGTGTTTGGTTTATTGCAGTTTTAGGTTTTCTGTATGATGCGAGTATTTATTTTATTACTTAATTAATATTGTAAGTGCATTGTGAAGTTAGGTTGCGTAGTTTGGAGATGCAGGCAATGTCCATGGACCCCTAATGATGGAAATCAAACTTGTATCAGGTCTATTGCACTGGTACTTACCGGTGGCGATAAATAGGTACTATATCGTAGGTATAACATAAAAATTCAACAATTTTTCATGTTTGTTTCTGAAGCTTAAAGTGCAATATTCCATAATTTCAGTTAAGAAGGAAACCGCTTTTGTTTTCCTCTGCATATTTCTATGTATTATATTATTACACCGTTATGCATTCGAATCAATCATCTTCAATCAAACTACATACTTTATAATTCACACTTAATAAAATGAGATTCTTCTCCTATGTGATGACCTATGTAATTTGGATGACAATGCAATAATATGGACTAAGAAGTAAAAAAATAATAATTGTAATTTTTTTTTTAAAACCTCCTTTTTAAAACGCACTAAAAAGTATAAAATAATTTCTGATGAAATGAAAAACGTGGAGCGCATGCTATAGATAATAGTAAGATGCGCTCTACGAATTTCATTTCATCAGAAATTATTTCATACTTTTTAGTGCGTTTTAGAAACGAGATTTAAAAAAAAAAAAATTAACAATTATTTTTTTATGCCTAATCAAGTTTTGCGGTTTGGCTTGGTTGGCTGAAATAACGACCGCCAAACAAGTCACCTGCCATAAGATTTGAGAACATACGAGATGACATAAAGATTGAAAGCTGAAGAGTTTGTATGTTTTTTTGTTTGAACACACTAATCTCTGGAACTGCTAGTCAGATTTAAAACATTCTTTTTGCATTTGATACTTGAGAAAGGTTATGGCCACAAATTTTCGTAGCCGAAAAAAAAAAAAATTAACGCCGCCGCCGGGACAAACCGCACAGCTAGTGCATGAATAAAACAAAAGTATCGCATAACAATATTATTAGGGAGTGCCTCCGCAGCCGGCGGCGGCTCCAAAAAATAACGCCGTTGGAAACCGGTGTAGCCTTGGAGTAGCAGTGATACCAGACGAAAATAATTGCAAACTACCGTAGCAGCAGATTAATGTTGCCATGTTTTAAGTTGAATTATCTACCTTAGACAGATTTTTAAATTACAGTGTCAATGTAAAACAAAATACAACTTTTTTGGACTGACAAGGGGGAGGGAGGTGGTCGACGGAGCCCCGCTATGCGGGGCTCCTATTTCTGTCTGCAAGGTTAAAAGTAACCTAACACGAAGGGGTTGAAGGGGGCTTCGTTCGCTCGCTTTGCTCGCTCACTGAAGCCCCCGCCAACCCCTTCGGACCTAAATTGTCCGTGTCGGGGTGTCCCAGTTCCCGAGCTCGCTTCGCTCGCTCTTGGACCCTAGTTAGGTATGTTACTCAAATGAAACATGAAATGTTTTTTTAATTATGCCAAATTGCCAACCCCATGTCCCGCTTTTTTCCAATGTCAGAGCCGGCTGCAAATTTAGCAACCGGAGGCGGCTGCAAATTCAGGTCACGGCGGCGGTCGCGGAGTCACTTCCATATTATTATATGCAAATAAATATTGAGACAATTTTAATCAGCAGGAACACAAGTATTACCCAATCTAACAGTATTATTTCCTGGACAGGGCTTCAAATCAAACGCCATATCAGAAATATTATAATATCCTGTTGGCTCCTCTATAACCTGTTTGAAGTCAGCGTGGATCACGTACTAGCACTCGGTTACGTTAAAAATTAAAATACATAATAATGTCTTAGGTTTTCGCGATTATTACACATTATAATAAAACAAGTTTAAACGGATTAATCGCGTCTATTACAGAGTTTTCCTGACGTTTCGAACACTTTGCAGCGTTCGTGGTCGCAGGACGACTGAGGTGGTAGGCGTCATGACAGCTAATTTATAGAAAAATTATTCTCGATCTACCCGCACAATCGATTCAATCGATATTATTCGAATCGTACTCGTTTCGATGCACACATGTGGCTAAATCTTTGTTACAGAGAGCACATGGCATCTGCGACGCCAACCATCTGGCAGGGGAACTTCATCATGTGAAGCAAGTTCTGAAACAGAACAATTTACGTGCTCCACATCCCCGTCGCAAAAGCCGCCCGAAGCCCATCTCAGTTGATCGTCGACCTGCTGTTCTACCCTTTATAAGAGGGGTCACTGACAAAATTAGTCATATCTTGAAGCGTGCTTCTATAAAAACCTACTTCAAGCCACATAGAAAGATTAGCCAATTTCTTAGACCTGTGAAGTGTCATATTCCTTTACAAGATGCAGGGGTCTATAAGATTGACTGTGATTGTGGGCTATCATACATAGGGCAAACAAAGCGCAGTATAGCCACTAGAGTTAAAGAACACATAGCTGACGTCAAAAACGTGCGCTCTACAAAGTCTGCAGTGTGTGAGCATGCCCTAGGCAAACCCAACCATTTCCTACGTTTTGATCAACCTCAAATCCTCGCAAAGGAGAACCGATATGTACCTAGAATGCTTTGCGAGGCTATTGAAATTAAAAAACATCCTAATTTCAATAGAGAGGATGGTTGGCAATTACCACCTGTTTGGAATCCAGTTCTTAAAATAATCAAGTCCCAAACTTCACACCGGACTACAAAACATCGAGACACCGTGAGCGATTATTGTGTGCATCGAAACGAGTACGATTCGAATAATATCGATTGAATCGATTGTGCGGGTAGATCGAGAATAATTTTTCTATAAATTAGCTGTCATGACGCCTACCACCTCAGTCGTCCTGCGACCACGAACGCTGCAAAGTGTTCGAAACGTCAGGAAAACTCTGTAATAGACGCGATTAATCCGTTTAAACTTGTTTTATTATAATTAAAATACAAACTAGTAACGTACCTAAGAACCTCATATTGACTGTTTCCTGTGCAAGAATGGTTTGTTGTTGACGGTTTATGCGTTTTATATTAATAATTATCTGTCTAGACTAGTGATTCTTAAACTTTTTTAGCGACGGATCACTTCCAGTATTCCAAAATTCTACGGACCTCGGACAAAGAAAATTTGGGGAGAAGAAAAGCAAACGATGCGTGAATAACTGCATACTTTTCCTCAAATTAGAGAGTGAATTAAGTGGTTGTGGACAGCTGGCACTCATGTCACGGAACCCTAAACGGTCCGTAGAAACCACTTTAAGAAACCCTGGCTTAGGCGGTAGACCAATTCTTGCAAAGTCTGCGTGGGAAAGTCCTGCAGGGACAAACAGGCAGACAATTAAAAAAGGTACCTATGTTTAAGTTTTGATAATGTTGTTTCATTTCTGTTGTGCAAAGTAAAAGAAAACCGCAAAATATTATAGTTCAATTAATTTAATCTTCAATTACACAAATATTACCTATTCTTTCTCTACCACGTGGACAATCAACGCCAACAAATGCAGAACCAAGGGCGGGACCAGGAGTATACATGGTCTGTGTTGGCTCATCTGTCACTTCTATCACATCTACCTTTTGTACCCACACCTGCACACTTGTGTGATAATCTCTTGGCAATA
Source organism: Thalpophila matura (assembly GCA_948465475.1). Classification (NCBI taxonomy): domain Eukaryota; kingdom Metazoa; phylum Arthropoda; class Insecta; order Lepidoptera; family Noctuidae; genus Thalpophila; species Thalpophila matura. Next base: position 20,936,378 of record OX419177.1, read on the forward strand.
TGTATGGTATTCTAATATCTATAGCTGGTAGGTTTTCAGAATTCCTATAAATAGCAGCTAGAGGTAGAACTTCTTCACCGTTTTCTGTCACTTCTGTTACCTTCACCTTCTGTACCCACACTTTGACACCACTGGGGTACGTCGCATATTGACAGTACGTCAGATCTAACACTATAACACAAACTAACACTACAGGTAAGTAAATCATGTTGACTATGAGATATTTAAAGCAGAGTGCAGCCTTTATAGATTAATATTACTAAAGCACACACATAAAAGGCCTTTATATGAGTAGAAATAAGGAAATCAGGTAATGAATAAATTATCTTCCTACACCGTACACCTTAATATGTTTAAAAAAGTAGACGACTGCACTTTCAAATGTAGATTTCCAAGTAGGTTAAAAATTCCTAATATGAAAACTGTGTGTGTACTGACGATGAAGAAACTGTTACCCAATATTGTAAGTTTGTAAACAATGTTGAAACTTAAATAAATAAATAAATAAATAAAAAAATAAAAAAATTGGAACAGTTAGGCCTGCATAGGTAAAGGTTTCGTAATTTGCTACAATTAGGTAGGTGTGTATAGAGACGGTTAAAACCAGTGGAGAGCTTTGATACATGTATTGGGTTCCTGGCCAAGTCGCGGGTCAGGCCGCTGTCTAGTTTTTACATGAAAGAGATTAACATCCATCCATCTATCCTCACAAACTTTCGCGTTTATAATATTAGTAGGAAGTAGGATAGGATCAGTAGGATATATTATTATAATATTATTGTTTACCTATTTGGATGAATGTCTTAAAAAATATTGAGACTGACCTTCAATATCTTTATAACCAGTCGGTTCCCTCGTATGGTTTAGTAATATGTGGCTTTCGTTTTCGTTAAATCTTTTTACGCCAGATATAATAAAGGCCCAACGCAGATCAAAGATTTACCAATAACTCCCAATAGGAGACGACTACATAAATGGCTGTCTGAACAATGATTATATTCGCTTATCGAGTACCTTCTTCCATGTTTGTTGACTAATAGAAATCATAAACACAATGAATAAAAAGTTTCTGGGCATGCTTAATTTAATTTATTTAATCTTGTTTTTGACAAGCTCCACCTATCCTTTTTTTACCATCTGGACAATACTCCCCTTGTATTCCATAGCTTCCACCAGAAGGTGGTCCCTCTCTTAACTTTTCTGATACTTCTATCCCATCTACTTTCTGTACCCACACTTGTACTTTTCCGCGGCGATCCTTTGGTGAGGTTGTGATTGTTCCAAAGTCTACAACTGGTTGGCTGGAATTTCTCTCAGTAGCGTTTACAGGTTGTAATCCTTCAGTAGTTCCCCCTAATTCTGCCACTTTCACATTGTCTACCTGGACTTTTGCTCCTCCGGGATAAATGACATAGTAACAGTGGGTTAGATCGAATACTAGAACACAGACTAATAATACTGGTAAGTATTTCATGATGACTGTTTCCATCACTATGAGATATTTATGATGAACGCTGCATTTTATACTTTTTTATCAATAGAACGCACATATTACAAGGCTTCACGGTCTTTTATAATCAACAAACTAGATTTTAAATGTTGCTGATCCTTGTATTTTTAAATATTATGTTGAATAAAAATTGGTTGTGCCTTATTTGAGGAGTTATATGTTTGCAGCTTTTTAATGTTCATAAGTTTGATGTCATTGCAGATACACTAGCGGCTTCCTGTGGTCGCAAACAATAGAATTTTAAGTGAGCCTGTTTTTACTGCATTGATGGGTTAAAAGCCTATTTTTTCAATATAATTTTAGGACGGTTTAATCAGACATGATCTTGCCACCTTGATAGGCCTAACATTATTTTCACTATCTACGCTTAATGTTTTTTTTAATCTTGGATCCCCACACTAGGATTTCTCCTGTGTCGTGGATGCGTTTACAAACCCGTTCACATACACAAACATTCAGACCGGGAACAAATATTTGTCTCGCGTGGGAGACGAACTCACGATACGTCACGTAGCAGCCAATCGCTCAGCCAATACGATAATCATGCCATCCTTACTTAATTGCTAGCTTAACTAGTTTATAAGTATCATGCCGCAGCCTATTTGAGATATTATTTCATTACATGGTAAGCAACGTTTAGTTTTTAGATCCTGAACGTTGTTTCCTTGTAATGCCAACGCAAAGTACAAGTAAGATAGATACAAAAACAACTAGGTATATTTAGTGGACGCCGGCAGCCGGATATAGCTCAAACAAATGTAATTTTTCTTATTTTCAATATGGAGTTTGAAAAATAACAACATTACTTTATAATTCAATCGATTTAATCTTCAGTTTCACAATTGTTACCTATTCTTTCTCTACCATCTGGACAATATTTGCCAGACACTGCTGAAGCGTAGACAGGAGGCATAGTTTGTCCTAGCTTATCTGTCACTTCTATTACATCTACTTTCTGTACCCACACCTGTACACTTGTGCGAGGGTCCCTTGGCAATGTGTATGGTATTCCAACATCTATAGCTGGTAGGTTTTCAAAATTGCTATAAGTAGCAGCTAGAGGTGGAACTTCTTCACCGGTTTCTGTCACTTCTGTTACTTTCACCTTCTGTACCCATATTTTGACTCCGCTGGGGTATGTGAAATATTGACAGTACGTCAAATCTAACACTAGAACACAAACTAACACAACAGGTAAGTACTTCATGTTGAGTATTTCGTGTGCCACTATGAGTTATTTGATGGTGAATGCGGCCTTTATACATTAACAACAATGTAACACACACATACAAGGCCTTTTTATTTATAAGGAAACTAGAATTTAATAGTCATTGTAAGATATTGAACTGACTGCGGGTTTGTTCAGATCCTAGAGGTACTTTATGTATGCAGATAAAAATAATTCTATGTTTTGCAGCGGGTTATGTTTCTGGAAAATTTCATTGAAATCGGTTCAGCAGTAGAAGCGCCAAGAAGTTATACAAACAGATACACCCCGGATTCATAATTAGTATGGGTTAATTAGTTATTATTATTAAAAATCAAACATTATATTTCATTCAATAACGAAAATTACAAGACATGATGTAAATCTACAATCGAATAAAGTTTTATCCTATTCAGTAAGTAGTCAATGATGTTATATTATCATTAATATTTTGTTGACTCATGGAAAAAGGTTAAGCCAATAAATAAAAAAAAATATACAAAAAAACTTTGCCTACCAAAAGAAACTATCCTTATTTCAATTTAATTTATAATAGTCTTCTTTTTTACAGACGGCATCAATTATTTTTTTACCATCTGTACGATACTTCCCCTGTACTGCATAGGTAGCGCCAAGAGGTGGTTCTTTTCCTAGCTGTTCTACTATCCCATCTACTTTTTGTACCCACACTTGTACTTTTCCGCGGCGATCGATCCTTTGGTAAGGTCGTAATTGTTCCAAAGTCTACAAGTGGTTGGCTAGAATTTCTCTCAGTAGCGTTTAGAGGTTGCAATCTTTCATCTTGTCGCCCCAATTCTGCCACCTGCACATTGTCTATCTGGACTTTTGTTTCTCTGGGATAAATCACATAGTAACAGTGCGCTAGATCGAATACTAGAACACAAACTGGTAATACAGGTAAGTATTATAGACTGACTACTGTTTCCTTCGTCACCATGAAATATTTGTGATGAATGCTGCATTTTATACCTGTTTATTAATAGAACGCACACATACAAGGTCTTTTATGATTAGGAACTTGATTTGAAGGTATGTCTTTGTTGTATTTTTAAGTTCACGATATTGTCAACGATTATCAAGGTCACAACGAGAATTATAAAGAATCTAATATGTATCATGAATACATTATTTAAATGTTCTTTCTATTTTTCTATTAGGCTATCAATATTTGAAACCGTGCAGCTTATTGCTTGCCATTTCTTAAGTGTTAATAAAAGTCTGCTCGTAAAAAATCTTTAAATTTGACAGTTAGATACGATTATTTGTTAGGAGGAAATAAAACAACAATAATGTTATTATTACTAATATTATTTTAATCATCAGGAGTGGTACATATTCCACCTATTCTTAATGCATCAGGACAATCAGTCCCCCCAATTACTCCCATACCTATCATTTGCTCCAAACCTTTGGAAGGACCTCCTGGTCCTTCAGGCACTTCTATCACATCTACCTTCTGTACCCACACCTGTACTCTTGTGTGACGATCTCTTGGCGATGTGGATGGTATTCTAACATCTATACCTTCCGTAGGTTTTCAGAATTCCTATAAGTAGCAGCTAGAGGTGGAACTTCTTCACCGGTTTCTGTCACTTCTGACACTTTCACCTTCTGTACCCACACTTTGACACCACTGGGGTACGTCACATATTGACAGTACGTCAAATCTAACACTAGAACACAAACTAACACAACATGTAAGTACTTCATGTTGAGTATTTCGTGTGACACTATGAGATATTTGATAGTGAATGCAGCTTTTATACATCAAAATTAATGCAACACACACATACAAAACATTAATATTTAGGTATAAGGAAACTAGAATTTGAATAGATTATCTTTCTAGTCGCTGTAACATATTGAATTGTCTACGGGTTTGTTCAGATCCTAGAGGAACTTTTATGTATGCGGTTAAAAAATATTTATAAATCAAATATTTGTTTCATTCAATAACGAGGATTAAAAGACATGATTAAAACTATATTATTAGATAAAGTTTTGTTCTATTCTGTAGGTAGTTAATGTACCTATGTAAATAGGTACATATCTACACACATTGACCTAAGACAAGCAGTTCCGAACATTAAACATGTCACACTCAAGTGTTGTGCGGGCACAACACAAGCCTCACATTCACTTTGACGTTTGATGCGGTGAGCAACAGACAAGTACCCGCGCGTGTGGGGCATGATTTTTGTTCGGAACTGCTTGTCTATCAATAGGAGGTGATGGAGGTTGTCTCCTAACTGTTCTACTACTTCTATCCCATCTACTTTCTGTACCCACACTTGTACTTTTCCGCGGCGATTTTTTGGTAATGTCGTTATTGTTCCAAAGTCTATACGTGGTTGCTCGTCAGAATTTCTCTCAGTAGCGTTTAGAGGTTGCAATGCCTCCAGCATGTCCCCCCAATTCCGCCACCTGTACATTGTCTACCCACACTTTTGCTCCTCCGGGATAAATCACATAGTTTTTCAACTAGATCAGAACTTACAACTAACATTTTGACTAACCTCGACGTTTCGATCAAGTTGCATTGACCGTGGTCATGAGAAGACTGTGTTTTCGTACCACGGTCAATGCTACTTGATCGAAACGTCGAGGTTAGTCAAAATACAAAATACTGTTATTTTGATTAAGTATGTTCTGTGCGCGTAAAGTCCCGATGTAGTTGAAAAACATGTGTGTAGGTACAATTCGCGAAAGTTTAAAAAAAACACAAATAGTAACAGATCGAATATCTACTGGAACACAAAGTAATAATGCAGTTATTAAGTATTTATTAATGAATTAATGTTTCCTTTTTGTGACTTTGAGATATTGATGAATGCTGCATTTTATACTTTTTTGTTAATAAAACGCACAAATACAAGGTCTAGATTTAAAGGCAGCATCATCATTGTATTTTTAAACACGTCATGTTTAAGTCATACACCACTCCCAGAACCGGTATACACCAGCTTAATTTACGATATTGTCTACGATTATCAAGGTCACAACTAGAATTATATAATTATTATCTAATATTAAGAATGCTACATTTTTTTTAATGTTCTATCCAGTTTTTTCTAATTCGTTTTTTTTTGTCATTTCTTAGGTATTAAGTCTGTTTGTAATAAAAACTAAAGGAGCAGTGAAAGTTTCAGGCGTATAAATCACCCTCGTCTTCACGAACATTACTATGAGGACTCATATCAAACTGTACAAAATACTCATTCAAGAACATTGTATGTATTATGTTTGTCTACGCTTGAGACACTGGAGCTTGGTGCTCAATGAAACGAAGCGACTGACTTTAAATAATGAATTTAATAACTGTATGGATAACACTTCGTTCTATTATTGTAACAAATTTTAATGTATAAAGACAAAGGATTGCGAACTGGTGTTCGTCCGTTTTAGAATGTAAGTCTGTATATAATATAAAAAAGTAAGGTAGAAATTTTTCCTTATATTAATAGTCCGGTCAATTTAGACATTCGACGTTACCTAAATTCCCACCAAGCTGAAAATCGGTAAGATTGTTTAAAATATCATTAAAAATAAAATTTGAAAGTTCCCCATCTTTCCCCTGTAAGGAAAAAAAAATATTCAAGGTCAAAGGTCAAAAAAATGAGATTTTCTCGATTTTCAGCAAAACGGTAAGTTTTCTCATAAAATACGTCAGACAAAAATTGTAGATCATAAAATTATCTACACAAAATGCATTAATACTTTTTTTCTACGAGCCACCGTTTTTGAGATATAACGATTCAAAAAGTTATAAAAGTTGTAATCGTCATAATTTATGCACACGTTTCCTCGCCACCTATGAGGTAGTGTACTTAGCGCGTTTTTTTAACGTGGTTTCCCCAGTAGGCCTATTTCACGGGTCAGTTTTGATCCTGTTTAATTTGAAACTATTGAAAAATAATGGATATTAGCAGAGATTGAAAAGATAAAAGCAATTTAAGTTAAAAAAAAGTAGTGAAATTTAATCGTCCGAGTCGTTCAACTTTCAAATTCTTCTTCTTGTTCTTCTTCTTGATCTTCTTGTTCTTATTCGTCTTGTTCTTGTTCTTCTTGTTCTTCTTGTTCTTGTTCTTCTTCATCTTCATCCTGAGTGTATGTAAACTGCGTTAATAGCGATGTATCGCATGTTGCCTCGTTGGAATCAAACGGATCCTCTACTGTTGGTGATTCAATATTAGAGCACAACCGGCCTTGACAATGTGTACATGCCGGAGAACAGAACAGTCCGACTTTTTTGCAACCACATTTAGCACTGCATCCCTTTTTGCAGTTGCAAAAAATCGAGTTCAGCAGTTTTTCCGGCGCAGGTGGAAGTAAAGTGTGCACTGGTTCTAATGAATTGTTGACCAACTTCCAACCCCAGTCTGTAGGGTCTAGCTGATAACCAAGCCACACTTGAACTTGGTAATATACCCTAAAAAGATGTTGATGGGCAGCAACTGAGGTTGGAGGAAGACAAGCTAATTGTACTTGTTTTTTACTTTTGGTGTTTTAACGAAACATGCATATGTATACTTATCTAAGCAGGTAGTTTTTTAGGAGCTCCGTACATAGAAAGAAGAAAGCGAATGCCGTTAGTAATAATTTCTTGTCAAGTAGAATTACTATTTTTAAAAACTTCAGCACATTCAATTAAATGTTGTTTCTCAAATAGTTTGAAAACTGTTATTTTACCCCTCCTGTAAAATGCAGATGTCGTATCACAGCTAGTTATTGCGTGTAAAAATAGTACATGATTAAAATTTTGACACTTTGCAAAAGTAGATAAACTTTTTGATGAATACATTTCCGATTGATGTTGAGCTTTTCCTGGTTTTAAGAAGAAAATAGTTTTTTCAGTTGGAGTTCGAGCAGTCAGTAATACGAGTAAGTCTATATCTTCACCAACCACAATAGTTGTATTTGTCAAATTGAATTGCTCAATTGCTGTTTCAATTATCAATACATCAGTGTGCATATTACGTGTGCATATTATGACGATTACAACTTTTACAACTTTTTGAATCGTTATATCTCAAAAATGGTGGCTCGTAGAAAAAAAGTATTAATCCATTTTGTGTAGATAATTTTATGATCTACAATTTATGTCTGAAGTATTTTATGATAAAACTTACCATTTTGCTGAAAATCGCGAAAAACTCATTTTTTTTACCTTTGACCTTGAATATTTTTTTTTCCTTACAGTGGAAAGATGGGGAACTTTCAAATTTTGTTTTTAATGATATTTTAAACAATCTTACCGATTTTCAGCTTGGTGGGAATTTAGGTAACTTTACTCTTATTTTTTGGTCTAATTTGACCGGACTATAATAATTTTGTGACACGAGTACCGTCACTACAATGCGCCTGAGTAAATGGTGTCCGTGAGAATCACGCGCGATGCGGACGCAAAACTTGCAGGCGCTTACATCTTCCCCGCCGTTAAAAGTCTCCGACTTTTAACTCTCAATAAGATGCTCCGTCGCTGGCAGAGGGCAGAGTCGCTTGAATGGCCTCCGGTAACATCCTTGTGTGGTTTGAACGTCTGCTACGCGACATACTCCATCGGGACCAGGAAAGAGTCTGCTGATCCGGCCTAAACGCCAGCACAATGGTGGTAAGTTATCTTCTTGAAGTAGCACCAGATCGCCAACGTTTAATGAAGTATCATTGGTGCGCCATTTTGACCTCTGCTGCAGCTCTGCCAAGTACTCCCTTTGCCACCTCCTCCAAAAGTGCTGCCGTATTTGTTCCAGACGTTGGTAGCGCTTCAGTTGGGTAGACTTGCAGTCTTCTAGGCTTGGTGAAGGCAGCGCAGTTAGCGGCCGTCCAAGCAGGAAGTGCCCTGGAGTGAGGAAAAGGAGGTCATTTGGAGACGAGGACATGGGGTAAAGTGGGCGACTATTCAATATGGCTTCTACTTGTGCGAACAATGTAGATATCTCTTCAAAATTTAAATGCGTATTGCCCATTACACGTCTAATATGAAATTTGGCGGATTTTACCCCGGCCTCCCAGATACCACCAAAGTGGGGAGCGTAAGCAGGTGAAAACAAAAATTTAATTTCTTCTTCATTTGAGAATTGTATAATCGCTTGACGGTTACATTTTAAAAAATTACCAATTTCCTTAGCAGCGGCCACAAAATTGCGGCCGTTGTCACTGAATATTTCGGTAGGCTTACCCCGACGGGATATGAACCTACGCAAGGTAAGGATGAATGCGTCCCTTGAAAGATCACTTACCGCTTCCAAGTGTACGCACTTGTACCTTAGGCAAACAAAAATGCATAAATAGCATTTTGTGACCCTAGATCCACGGCCCTTTTTATTCGAGACAAAAAAGGGTCCGGCAAAATCTATGCCAACACTACGGAACGGGAAATCCACCGTAACGCGCTGAGAGGGCAAGTTTCCCATTAAGGGGGATAATGTCTTGCCTTGTACTCTTCTACAGGTGATGCAGTTGTGCACAGTTCTTCTAGCGAGGTGACGTCCATTGATAGGCCACACGTATTGTCTGACGCTCGCGAGAAGAAGCTGTGGGCCAGCGTGTAATTTGTGTAGGTGTTCCCGCTCAAATATTAATTTTGTGAGATGGTGAGAGGCATGTAAAAGAATAGGGTGTTTGCTACCAAATGAAATGGCCGAAGCATCTAACCGGCCGCCGACTCGTATCAACCTATCTGTGTCTATGAATGGTGTAAGTGCTATGATGGGCGACTTAGTACTAATTGATTTATTTTTAGATAATAAATCGTACTCAACAGGAAAAGATTCTTGTTGAGCCTTACGACACAATAGGTGAAATGAATTATTTAATTCTTCTAAACTTAGGGCATCAAAATGCCTATAATTAGGATTGCGCAAATTATAAAAATATCTTAATGCATATGCGTAATCTTGTTTGATCTTATGTAATTTATTATATTTATGAAATGGAATTATGGAATGATTATCTAGCTTAGCAACAATATTCGACTTTATTTCAGGAATGTCACACTCTTGTTGAAGTTTATTTGTTAAAGTAGGCCAAGAAGATTCCCCTTGCAGTAAAAATTCAGGGCCTGACCACCATAGGCTACGATCTTTAAGCTCTTCGGGATAAACGCCGCGCGAGACAAGATCAGCAGGATTCTTAGAGGTAGGTACATAACGCCAACAAGAAATATCTGACAGTTCCAGTATTTCTGCTATTCTATTCGCCACGAAGGTCTTCAATCTTCTAGAACTTGTATGCAGCCAAGCAAGGACGACGCTGGAGTCACACCAATACACCTTACGTGCTATGGGGAACCTCAAAGAATCGACGACGGCCTTGCAGAATCGAACGGCTAATAAGGCAGCACACAGTTCCAAGCGAGGTATAGTACAGGGTTTGATTGGTGCCACCTTTGACTTGGAACACAAAAGGTTAACATGCACCGTACCTGCTTCATCAATTGACCTTAAATATATGCAAGCGCCATAGGCTCTTTGGGAGGCGTCGCTGAACATATGTAGCTCTGTAACAACAGGTGAATCACATAGAACCTGCCTCGGTAATGTAAATAAAGCTAGACTAGATAGATTATTTGAAAACTTACGCCATGCTATTTCTATCTCTTCTGGAACAAGTTCGTCCCAACCAACCTTGTCTATCCAAAGTTGTTGCATTATTAATTTAGGTATAATAATACAGGGGCTTACAAAGCCAAGTGGGTCAAAAATTTTAAACGATGTTGATAATATGTAGCGCTTGGTAATCTTATCATTCGTAGGGGGAATTTCGAAAGCATAATGTAGGCGATCCGTTTTAGAATTCCACCCTAGACCGAGAGCATTTGAGGACTCACTAATGATAAGCGTGTCTGTAGAATTTTCAGAGCAGGCTTTAAGAACGCTAGAAGAATTAGATTTATATTTTCGAAGATTAAAACATCCAGCCTTAAGGGCTGCAGATACAGCCTTTTGAATACATTTTAAATCCTGCTCAGAGTTACAACCCGTAATTAAATCGTCCACGTATAAATCATGTTGTATGATAGTCCTAATGAGTGGATCCTCGCATTCTTCACCTAACTGCCAAAGACATCTTGTACTCAAATAGCTTGCGCTTGTGAAACCATAAGTCACAGTATTTAAACGTAAAGTCTTTAGGGGCTGACGCTCGTCCTCTCTCCACAAGATAAGTTGTAGATTTCGATCTGACTCGTCTACTAATATTTGACGAAATAATTTTTCTACGTCCGCTGCTAAAATATATTTATAGAAACGAGCTCGAATTAATATGGGGAACAGAGAGTCTTGAATTTGAGGTCCAACCATTTGTATGTCATTGACAGAGAGGCCAGAAGACGTGCGAGCCGATGCGTCGAAGACGACGCGAATTTTTGTTGATTCGCTGTTTTCTCTGAATACAGGATGATGAGGTAAGAAATAGCATAGGTTAGAATTTAATTTATTTAAATTAATTTCAGAGAGATGACCTAGTTCTGCATATTCTCTGAGAAATTGAATATATTGCGACTTAACTTCAGGTTGTTTTCTAAATCGTCGTTCTAAATTATAAAATCTCTTCTTTGCCATATTGTAGGAGTCACCGAGACAATCCGGTGAGTCTATAAGAGGCAACTTGACAGAGAATCTGCCATTTTCTAGGCGACAGGTGTGCTGCAAAAAATGCGTTTCACATGCCTGTTCGCTCTCACTTATAAAGGATTTGGATGGGATTTCTTCAAGCTCCCAAAATCTATTTAGATTTAATTCTAAGTTTTCACTATGAGAAAAAATTGTAAGTACATGATTGCATTTAATATTATCTTTGCGTTGTTTATGTTGCAGGGGGCCTCCAATTAGCCAGCCCAACTTTGAGCTGTGTAACTTAGGATAATTGGGGCCTAATGACCGCTGCTCACAACCTATAATGTCCCAAAATAAATCTGAGCCTATGAGAATATCTATGAAAGAAGGCTGATGGAATTTGGGATCTGCTAAGATAATGTTTTTAGGAATATTAAAGGATCTAACATCAATTGCCGAATTAGGGATCGAAGCTGTTAGTTCCTCCATAACATAAAAATTAGAAATAACGTTGAATGATGTATTTATTGATTTTAATTGGGCAATGCAATATTCAGTAATGGTACCTGCATCATTGTTGCCAAAACCAATTACCTTTGCGGCATCAATAGGACAACCCTCCAATGATAACCTTTGTTTCAGGCCTTGACTAATGAAAGAGGATTGGCTGCCACAATCAAGTAGGGCGCGCACTGTTTCTGATTTACTAGTCTTGGGATTGACTATTTCAATCAAGGCGGTACAAAGAAGAGCATGTTTGCTACCTTGATTGTTGCAGTTGGTCAGCGTTTCAGAAGGACAGTCGGTACTAGTACTAGGTGAACTGTCAGCTGTACTAGTAGGAAGATGCAACATAGAATTATGTCTCTTGTTACAATCACGGCAACGGCCGCCTAAACGACATCTGAAAGTAGGGTGACCCGACCTTAAACAATTAAGACACAATTTTAATTTAGTTGCCTCGGCTATACGCTCGCTTATGCTCTTTGCCTTGAAAGATGGACAATCAAATATTTTATGATCAGCATTACAGCAGGGACAGACGTATGACGAGGATGATGGTGCCTGTGATAGGTTGCTACTAGTATATGCATGTGCTTTAGTATGACTTATGTGGTCGGGTTTATTAAAATGGCCTTCTGGACGCTGTTTATTATGACTAGGTTTAAAAGTGTTGTCTGACTTACTGCGGTGTAAGGACTCAAGCACGGTTGCACGATCGTTTAAAAATTTATGAAATTCCTTAAGTGTATCTGATGACAACGCGTTACGGTGTTCTTCCCATTTTACGAAAGTGTGGTTATCCAATTTAGAGGCGACTAAGTGTATTATAAAGACGTCCCAATGCTCAGTAGCTTGTCCTAAATTGGACAGGGCACGCAAATTTTTAGTCACGTGGTCAACCAAGAAACGCAGTGATCTCTCAGACTCCTTAGTAATAGAATTAATGTTTAATAACGCATTGAGATGATGACTTGTCAATAAACGCTTATTGTCATAACGTTCAAGCAATAGGTTCCAAGCTTCCCGATAATTATCAGCCGATACTTCTAAATTCGAAACGGTTCGTGCTGCTTCTCCTTCTAAATAGGAATTTAAATAGTGAAACTTATTCACTGAACTGATTCTAGAATTTTCATGAATTAAAGATCGGAACGTGTCACGAAATTCCATCCATCGATTGTATGACCCGTCGAATTTAGATACCTGTATCAAAGGTAGCTTGAAACCCATCTCATTGTGATCGACAGCGCAATGAGTTATGTTGTGAGAATTGCTTGAGTCGTGGACGCCCTCATCCCTATCGTGCAGTTTTAATAACTCTTGAGCCATTACAATATTGCTGATGAATTCTCTTTCAATATTTTCTCGTTCCTCAAGTTCATCCTTTAAACCACTAGAATTAAAAATTTCAATTTGACTTTGTAAGTCATCGTACTTTGAAGATAGTGATTCAAATTTGCTAAGTTTGAGTGTAAGTTCCGCCCTATGTGTTGTGGTAAAAGTGTCTAACTTTGATATTTTATCTAAGTAATTTTTAAACCTTGTTACTTGGCCCTTAACGGAACTACGTCTAATATTTAATTCCGCCAAGCTCTTGGGATCATCACCTAAACCCATTATGATTAAACAATATTCTCACGAAAAAGAAATTAAATTACGTGAGTATTTAGTGTAGTAGTAGTGTTGAACTAAACGCAAGTAACAATAACGTTAAAATTAGCCAAATTATAAAAAAGGATACGCTCGCGCCCCTGGTTGGTGGTTTCTGCCGTACGGGAGGCCAAGAACGCAAGCTCCAATCTGGTGACGATGACGGGGTGACGGCCTTAGGCTGTACGTACGATGCTGCGCTGCGGTAACGGCGCCGGCGCTCAGCGATTCGACGTACGGGGCGTAAATCTGAAATGTTCGGCGAAATAATCACTAAACGGAACTAAATAGGCACGATGACCTTTGGAATGACCTTGATAAAACAGTATTTTAAATAATATGAAAGTTGTAATTTTTTATTTTAGGAACGTCGGTACTTTAAAATATGAAAACTAAAAGATCCGCTTATGCAACGTAGATTATAATATTATGAATTGTCAATAGCACTAAAATAATAGCGGACTTATGAAAATATAATGAAAAGAGATACCGTATATGAATGTATGATGCAACACTTTGACCTTGACAAAGGTGAACCTATCAAAACTTTGACCTTGCACAAGTAGAAACCATAAAAAAATGGATAAAGAAGTAGGTTACGTGGTTAAGACGGAAGTTTAGGAATTAAGGAAGGGCACTTAGCTGCAAGAAAGCTGCTGCGCTGCGGTGACGTCGCATGTAACGTCTAAAGACCGGCGGTGCTAAGTACTGCTTGTATCCTTTCAATGTATGTAGCTTCTTCCAAGGGCTGATTGTGACGCGGTGCTGACCGACTGATGGCTGCGGCGCTGTGCTGGTCAACTTCAGCTAGACCTTGGTACTCCGAAAATCTCCTTCAGAGTTCGTGTCCTGTCACGGTCGCCAATTATGTCTACGCTTGAGACACTGGAGCTTGGTGCTCAATGAAACGAAGCGACTGACTTTAAATAATGAATTTAATAACTGTATGGATAACACTTCGTTCTATTATTGTAACAAATTTTAATGTATAAAGACAAAGGATTGCGAACTGGTGTTCGTCCGTTTTAGAATGTAAGTCTGTATATAATATAAAAAAGTAAGGTAGAAATTTTTCCTTATATTAATAATTTTGTGACACGAGTACCGTCACTACAATGCGCCTGAGTAAATGGTGTCCGTGAGAATCACGCGCGATGCGGACGCAAAACTTGCAGGCGCTTACAATGTTAATTATCATATTCCTATGAAGCGCTTGTTTATATTCGCTTATATGAATATGAACCTTATTTTTAACCGACTTCAAAAAAGGAGGTTCTGTATTCGTCCCGTATGTATGTATGTATGTATGTATGTATGTATGTATGTATGTATGTAAGTATGTATGTAAGTATGTATGTATGTATGTAGGTTTGTATGTGCGCGATTTTCTCAAAAACTACTGATTCGATTTGGATGGGGTTTTCACTAACGTAATCTACATACTTTGAGGAAGGTTTTAGTATATAATACATTAGGTAATCATTCCTATGTACAAAGTTATATGCATAAATGTACTCACTACGTAGAAGATTTACTGTTGAACGAAGTCGTCAAAGTAATCTAACGCAAGATAAAGAACTAAAAAGGGAAAAATAAAAACTTTTTTAACAAAAAATAACCGACTTCAAAAAGCCACTACAAAGAAAATAATAATTTTGGTTTCGGAAGTCGGTGGCAAAAAAAGCAAACAAAAACCAAAGCCACCGACTTCCGAAACCAAAATTATTATTTTCTTTGTAGTGGCTTTTTGAAGTCGGTTATTTTTTGTTAAAAAAGTTTTTTTTACATGTCATGTTCATATTCGTATGAGTTTTCTGTACACTGTGTGTTTGAGACCGCATGTGAATACGGGGGTTAGTGTCATATGAAAGTACCTACTGTTTACTTAGGAATAACTTTTACTACTGACGTTACATTGTATTCTATTTAGAATAAAATATACAGCTTGACCTCCCAATTATTTTCAACAAACAATTCTTCACCGTGGGAGAGCCATGCTTCGGCACGAATGGGCCGGCTCGACCGGAGTAATACCACGGCCTCACAGAAAGCCGGCGTGAAACGTCGCTTGCGTCGTGTTTCGCCGAGTGAGTGAGGGTACCGGAGCCCCCCCCCCCATGATGTAGCAGTTGATAAATCCATTGTTGTGGTGGGGGCAAAACTGCGCTCAACAATGGCCAAAGCAAGACCAGTTTTTTAAAGGCCGGCAACGCACTTGTGACTCATCTGGTGTTGCGAGTGTCCATGGGCGGCGGTAATCACTTACCATCACGTGATCCGTCTGCTCGTTTGCCTCCTATAATATTAAAAAATAAAATAAAAAAATGAATGTAATCCCGTACAAAACGGGAGTCAAATTATAATACTTTATTCCGAATTCTAGTCAGTAATAGATGATTATTGAATGTTAGTCAATTAGTTGGTAACAGGTAACTGATGATAGGGGTTGTATGGTGTTCATTGATGATAGATGATTTCATATAGATAACGTGTCATGATGATGGGTGAAACATTACGTTATGATTGGTAGGTAGGTACTTACTGTATGGTGGTGTTTGCATATATCGACATTCATGCTGAGGACGTAGCCGGCGCTGGCATATGTACATAATTATACTCTCTTATTTTTGCACAAGACAAGACAGAATACACTTAGTAAAAGACAAAATGCTGAAATACAAAAATGTACTTTATCTGTTCTAGAAGTAAGTACGTGACTGTGACAAAACTTCTCCGCAGTAATTGTAGGACTCAAACACGTCCATAAATAACAAAATAATTCTTGGTCGCGAATAGCCCAGGCTCCATACAAAGTTGCTCATTCTCCTTTGAACAGTTACGATTATTATTTGTTATGGTGCTGTTAAACGGGCTAGTTTTTGACAATTTCTATATAGTACAACAGTTATTGTGATGTACCATCATTTAATTTCATTGCAATATCGCCGGGCTATGCTGCAATATTGCGGCAACGGTTCTACTCAGTTGCACGATATATGTAGATCTCAATTCTCAACTCAGGGCTATACAATTGCAGCAAAAAAATTTCAAAAAACTAGCCCGTATAACTGCACCTTTAGTAGGAAATAAAACAACAAAAATGTTATTATTATATTATTATAATCAGTAAAGGCACACGTTAAATCTACTGTATGAAATCCATTAGGACATATCTTCCGGTGTTTCTCCCATATTTACCATTGGCTCCAAATCTTTAGAAGGACCTCCTGGCGCTTCAGACATTTCCGTTACATCTACCTTTTGTGTCGTCATCTGTACCTTTTCGGTAAGATTCTTTGGCATTGGCACTTCTATTCTAACATTTACAGCTGGTGGGTCTTCAAAACTCCTGGAAGACGCAGCAGTTAGAGGTATAATTTCTTCACGGTCTACCTTTTGTGCCTTCACCTGTACGATTTCGCTTTGATCTCTTGGCATTGGCACTTCTATTTTAACATTAATAGCTGGTGGGACTTCAAAACTCCTGTAAGACGTAGCAGTTAGAGGTATAATTTCGTCACGCTCTGCCTTTTGTGCGTTCACCTGTACCTTTTCGCTTTGATCTCTTGGCATTGGTGCGTCTATTCTAACATTTATAGCTGGTTGGTCTTCAAAACTCCTGTAAGACGTAGCACTTAAAGGTCTACTTTCTTCACCGGTTCCTGTCGCTTCTGCCACTTCTGTCACCGTCACCTTCTGTACCCACACTTTGACACCACTGGGGTACATGAAATATTGACAGTACGCCAGATCTAACACGAGAACACAAACTAATACTACAAGTAAGTATTTCATGGTGAGTGTTTGTCTATAAAGCTCTCAACGAAATGATTTTGGATAATGTCATGCTGCTATTTATATTCCTTCTAAATAAAAAATACAATTTTGAAAATGCTAAACAATATACAGGGTGTCCAATCAAGACCAAACATTTGGAAATTTTAAGAACACGTAGTGTTTATTTGAAAAGGTTTGATGTTTTTATTTTAATAAAGAGTGTAGATATGGAGGTTATGTATTGAACACAATATTCAAAAATTACTGCCTCGTGACTTGCTGACACTCGTTGCTCCTTTTAATGAAATTTTAGACATTTTGGCATAGATACACATATCTCACTTTCATCATTGGCGCGTCGAATCTCGTCTTTCTGTTCAGAAATTGTTCTTGAGTTATTGGCATACACCTTGTCTTTCAAAAAACCTTCAACAAAGAAATCCAATGGTGTCAAATCGCATGATCTTGGTAGCCAATTCACATCGCCGCGGCGCGAGATAACTCTCCCTCCAGTTTCGTAAAAAGACCAACGAGTACCTACCATCTATCACGAGGTGGCTATTTATCTAATATTATGTTCCTAATATAACCTCCATGTCTAAACTCATTATTGAAATAAAATCATCAACAATTGTCAAATAAATACTGCTAGTTTGTAAAATTTAAAAAATGTGCGGTCTTAATGGAACACCCGCTAGATTAGACTAGTATTTTAAAGTTTCGCTGTGTTTGTTTTTTTTGGATTTTAATCAAGTTCATGCGACGGGGAACCGGTAGTCGAAGTCACAATATTATAGATGGGCATACGAGCTAGGCAGGTGAAGGTTGCAGGCTTATGTAAGCGTTTCTATTAATTATATATTTATTGATGCGTGTCAGTGCATGTCTTTCGATTCGACAATCGTAATAAACGTAATTCTGTGTTATTATCTATACTTCTATACTATATACTATACTATAGCGGGTGTAAAAAGACCCTTAACGAAAACTGAAACCACATATTCTACCCATCAATACGATGATTTTTTTGTACTGGACCATACCTGGGAACCGATTGGTTATGGAGATATTGAAGGTTAAAGTTTCAATATTTTTTTTCGTTTTTCACGAAAACGGCACCGAGCGGCAGCGCAGCGGGGTTCCGGGGCCGGGGTACGCCTATACACCACCTCCCCCATCCCGTACAAATCATCACACCCATAGGCATAGTCGGTAGCGCGTAATTACAAAAAACAGCTGTTTTTAATACCTAAAAATAAAGGCGTTTCCCAGCAATTTTTTTTGCTAAATGTTACTTAGTTACACGTACAGAATGCGTAGGTGTCGGCTTGGTGATGTGTCTTTTTACACCCTGTATACTATAATATTATAAATAGGAAACATTTTTTTGTTTGTACCGAATAGGCTCCGAAACTACTAGACCGATTTTAACAATTTTTTCACCAATAGAAATGCTTTCTATCACTGAGTAACATAGGGTACTTTTTATTCCCAAAAAATGTACAGTTCCTGTGGGCCACGCGGACGAAGTCGCGAGAAATGTGCTAGGTTCACAATAGTTATTCTGGTAAATTCTTAACTATTTTTACCCGACTGCGAGACGCAAAGGAGGGTAATGTGTTTATCAGTTTATGTATGTATGTATGTATGTATGTATGTATGTATGTATGTATGTATGTATGTATGTATGTATGTATGTATGTATGTATGTATGTATGTATGTATGTTTGTTTCTATGTGACGTTCTAGAGACCAAATGCGTAGGCCGATTTTGATAATTCTTACGTCAATCGATTCGTCTTAACCTTGCGAGTGTCACTAAAGACATAACAGTAATCAAAATTCACCACAGCGACAACCAGACGCCATATTGTCAAAATGAAAAAAAAAAAGTTGATGAACTATGTCAAGTGGGGTATCGTTGAATAGGTATTTTAAAATCATCTTTAGGTTCCTTTTATTATTTTTCATTTTAAATAATAGTTTGGGATATATAACGATTTAAAGTTGTTTAACAAAGCAATAATTCTCGCTAATTCTTACTTATTGATTTAAGTTTTTATTTCAAGTATTAACGATATACAAACAAAAAAGAAGATTACGAAAACATACATTAAAAACTAAAAAGTGAAAAATAAAAATAGTAAATAAAAAATAAAAAATACCCGACTGCCAAAAAACAGCTAAAAAGTTCAAAACAAGAGCACTTTTCAAGCAGTCTGATGCAGTTGGTGGCATAAAATCTAAGATTTAACACAAATAATTGCCACCAACTGCATCAGACTGCTTGAAAAGTGCTCTTGTTTTGAACTTTTTAGCTGTTTTTTGGCAGTCGGGTATTTTTTATTTTTTATTTATTATCATAAGTGCTGTATTCTATAGAACCTTCAAATCTGACAAATGAATGAGCTTTAGAGATGTGACTGCAGACTTGCAGCACATTTATTTATTCATGTGTTTGCAGAGTTAAATTGGCAGTTTGATTATAAGGCTAAACAAAAGCTCGACTTTCAAAGAACAACCAACCATCCAACCTAACGAGTAAGGAAAGCCTTTTTAGGAATGAAACGGTTAATCCAAAGACTACTTTTATATGATAAACCTGTGTTTGATAAGTTTTAAACATCATAAAGTTTTAGAGAATCAGCTCGGATGACATAGGAACTATAAATGATTATTGGGTATTATGATCAATGTCAATCGGTCGATCACCTTCATATAACCTAGTCTCGTAGAAAACTTCAGGGTCACATTTTGAAATTTATATAAGGTCCTATAACCTAATGTTATATAATTATTATATACGTTTCAAAAACATATCCTGTAACCTTCATACTACAAATATTTTAAGAGGATAAAGATGCCAAACAAACGAAAAAAAATAATCGGGTAAGAGCGTGTCGGACCACGCACAGTCTAGGGTTCCGTAGAAAGTAGTATTTCAGCATTCCAACCCCAAATATAACTTTGTATTTCAAAATATGAAATACGAAGTCATTTTTGCGGTTGGCGAACTCATATTTCGAAAACTGATTATCTTGTTCAAAACAATTATAATCGTAAATATTTATCTACAAGCTTTTGTCTAAAAATATGAGCACTCATATCATATTTTTTTCGTTTGCACCTTGACTATCTCTAGATGTACCTCTTAAAATAATTTTGAGTATGAATATTAGGACCTTAAATACATATTTAAATGTAACCATGAAGTTTAAGATGAAATGTATTATTAACTTGTTCTAAAATTAATGCATTAGATAAGTATTAATATTTGTTATGGTCGCACGAGATACGCACTAAATCTTGCTGCCTTAACCATTGTGCCTCAATGCAGCGAAGGCATCGTTCATTTAGCATTTATGCTTAAAAATATCTTTGAAAAAAAAAAACCGGCCAAGTGCGAGTCGTACTCGCGCACCGAGGGTTCCGTATCATTTTTGGACGTATAAAGTGAAAACTTAAAAGTTAAAATATTAAAATTGAAGTATTTATATGATTACAGATTACCTTGGAGTTTTAGATCAAAGTAATTATGATTCTAGCATTAATTATAAGGTTAGTATAATTGGGTTCACACTGACACTAATGTTTTCAATTACTTCATAATATTACGAAGCCGGCTGACCTTCTTAATATTGTGAAGTAGCCTACAACATTGTACCTAGGTAAAAATTTTAAATCATTATACCTATTTATAACAAGACTTTTGCCCGCGACTTTGCCCGTGTGGACTACAATAAATTCTCAATTTTTAATGCCCTCCTCAGTGTAGGGTAGCTCTGGCTAGTACTACGAAGATCAGTATCTCTGAATGTCTCTGATTCATCCTATCGGAATTAAATGGAATTGAATTTATATTTTAAGTTGGACCTCAAGCTACTAAATTATGAAAACCATCAAAAACCGTACTTATGTTTCCACACGCTATGCTATTTATTGTTTGAAACATGTATTATACCTCGTGTAACTGCTTTTACAAACATTTCACCGATTTGTGCTAGGGCTCTTGTGACAGGGAGAAAATATATGGTGATCAGTTTCATAGAACATAAATTCAAGGTTAGAAGGAAAGAAAGAAAAGAAAGAAAAAACATTTATTTGCGTCGATATGACGCATAAAAAATTAAAATGATACAGAAAAAAAAAACTCTAGGGAAAGTATGTATGGTTGATATCATTAGCTACTGCTACTACCAAGTGCTTGTTTGCATGGCCTGTTGTCCTACCGCGAACATACTCATACAGATCAGACAGGTACGTAAAGTTCAACTAGTCGTTTGAACTAGTTTTGTTGCAGCTAAAACTAGTTTTGACCGGTTAAGAGTTTTGACTGTATCAAATACATTACATACAATCTTATAAACTTTACCTCTTTATAATAATTTTTAATTGCACATCAAATAAATAACGCACATCTAATGTTTCTATCATTACAACTACTGTAGCACCAGTGTTATGAGATGACTATCCCACAAATAAACGTTATTTGACGTTTCCGTTCAGTACTTTTTGCTTGTGCATCAAGCAAAAAGTACTGAACGGAAACGTACGCACAAACAGACAAACTGATAAAAATTATCCCCAGTCCCATGTCCCAGTATGTCCCAGTGGACATAACCATACCCAAAAAGATTCTTATGGAATATGGAAGCCGTGTCTGTGCATTGAAGATATTCCAGAAAAAACAGTCGGGATAGAGTACTGACTCTATCCCGACTGTTTTTTCTGGAATATCTTCAATGCACAGACACGGCTTTTTTACAATTTTATAATAGTATAGATTTCACATGCGATCCAGCAGGCTCTACACGATATGCCATTTGTTGTTTGAAACATGTATTTAACCTAGTGTATATTTGTACACACACATTTCGCCGATTTGTGCTAGAACCAAGACAGGGAGAAAATATAATATCGTGATCAGTTTTTGTCATTGTTATTATAAAAATCCAAAATTGAAGTCCTTGGCTACTGCTTGTACGGCGAGCTTGTTTGCATGACCTGCCCGCCTAGCATGACCACGATAGAAATGGGTTTTGTCTACATAGAAATAGACAAAGTGACAGATTGTAGAAACATTTCTACGTTTTATGAATGAAACGGTAGGAATGTTTTTACAATCTGTCACTTTGTCTATTTCTATGTAGAGAAAACCCGTTTCTATCGTGGTCATGCTAGGCCGGCTGTTGCCATAGCACGAACATACTCATGGAGAGATACGTGAAGCAGTGGCGAAGGGTGAGGGGAAGCCGGTACAATGAAATAGTAACAAAATTATAAATAATTCCGCTTTACTTATGTCGTACCTATTGTTTATTAACTGTATTTACATATTTTGAATAAACGAATAGGTATGACATAATTAAAACGGAGTTATTCATAATTTTGTTATTATTTTATTGTACCGGCTTCCCCTCACGCTTCGCCACTAACATGAAGTTCATGTAGTAAGCTTATCATTGTTATCAAAGATATGTTTATAACAGACTAGCACTTTGCCCGCGACTTCGTCCGCGTGACCCACAGGACCTGTGTATTTTTTCAGGATAAAAAGGAGCCTATATTATTTAGTGCCTATAGTATTCCTATTAGTGGAAGAATTGGATCAGTATAGTTACCTATATATGTCAAAGTCAAAGTCAAAGTCAAAAACATTTATTTCAATTAGACCATTTACAGGCACTTTTGAAATGTCAAACAATATTACAATAGTTGTCAGTCGGTTTGTCAGTTGAAGCTAGTTGTCCGTTCCAAAACGTAGATCCCTATGGAGAAGAACGGACAAGAAACTCCAGGGTTACTCTTTTTCAATAAATTCTGTTACAATTTCTTTGATTACAGTGATGCCCTAATATGTGAGAACTATGTTTAGTAAGGTACAAAATAATAATAATATCAACCAGACAAGTGAAAAAACATTGTTTAGGCAGTCAAGAGATGACCAGCACCAACTGACAGCGCCCGTTCACGGACATGACGTGCGCATCAGCACCGTTCAACTCAACCATTTTGGAGGGAATCGAATGTTACAGGCAAAACTATTAACCGGTCAAAACTGTTTCCTGCTGAATTTATAAGGACTTAAGGGGAAGCGAGGCAAATAAAATAAAAACAGTTTTGAATCCAATGATATTATTAATTAATAACGAAAAAATATCACTTTTTCTGGTCTTTAGAGCACCAGCGGTCCTCCCACTTATTAAGGTTTATTCCAGGAATCTCGTCACAGGATACGGGGTAGTTCCTGCAAGCGAAGAAATGAATCTTATTCAAACTTTACAAAGGAATATTTAAGGGATCAGTGATAGCCTGGTGGTTTAACCATGTGCCTCCCACGGCGAATGGTTCGAGTTCGATCCCGAGGCACGCACCGCTGACTTTTCGAAGTTATGTACGTATTAGGAATTAATTAGCACTTGCTTTAACGGTGAAGGAAAACATCGTGAGGAAACCGGCATGTCCTAGAACCAAAATTCGAAGACATGTGACGTCCACCAACCCGCATTGGGCCCGCGTGGTGGACTACGGCCCACTCCCTCTCACAGAGAGGAGGCCTGTGTCCCAGCAGTGGGAACATTATAGGCCGATTATGCTATGCTTATGCTATTTAATGGATCAGCTTATACATGTACATGTACAAGTACCAGTACATAAATGAGGTAAGTAAAGGCAATATGTTAAGGTCGGTCTCGGTATCTACCGCACGTAGGGTATAGTGTTGAAGCGCAGCGGAGACCAATCATTAATCTATGAGTATAGTAAACATTTTACCTCCGATGGACTGTATATTAATTTTCTACGAAATGTTTCGAGACGGTTTAGTTTTACTATTTATTCTACTTTCCTTCTTGGTTATATGATTTTCGTTCGATTTGTTTGATTTTTTTCTTTAACAATACGGTATAATAACAAAAACTAACAAACGGTGACTTAGGTATTTTTAAAATGTACTATATCTTTGTAGGATTTGTAATTTTTACTGCTTATCAGGTTTTGTAGTTTTTAAACTTTCGCGAATTGTACACATATTTTCAATTATATCGGGACTTTTCGCGCACAAACATAATCAAAATATAAGCATTTTGTCTAACCTCGACGTTTCGATCAAGTTGCATTGACCGCGGTCACGAGAAGACTGTTTTCAGGTTTTATTTTGACAACATAAAGCACCAAATCATTTTGTATCTACTGGTTCCCAGTTCAACAAAAAAACTTATTTAAGGAAAGTTCAAGCAACTACTAGCAAATAATATAGGGGAATCCAAAGGCCATCAAAGATCTAGAGTTCGAGACGGATCTCTTACCAAGGTCCTCTCCTGAAGAAAGCTGCTGGTTGTATCTGTTTGACGTCATCCCCGCTGTCACACAACACGCGGGCGATACTCGTCTTCCGTACCTCGTTCAGTTGAGCTGAAACAGAAGTGATGTAATAAATACCGTACTTATTAATACCTAGTCGAGGAGTTGAGATCAGAAAGAACTTAACAAAGACAAATTGATTGACGCCTCTATTTTCCCCGATATCGCATTTTATTTAAAATTCAAGGTACTTATTGTGATTTTCACGACGTGATCATCATGATAGTAATGTCTTCCTGCGCCTTTAAAATCTATACACAATTGTTAATATTGAATTGTTCTGTATGGCTGATATCAATGCACAGAAGACTGTTTTCGCAAACATTTCGAGGATAGTCTTTTCTTAAATAAATAAAGTAAATAAACTGCATGAACTACTTACGAATCGTCAAGGCGGCAGGGAAGTCTCCGTGCTCGAAGAAGAACTTGTCGGAACGTCTCCACAGGAGCAGGTTATGCACCATGAAGCAGTACAGCGTCGGCCCCACGAAGGTGCCCGGCAGGAGCTTCTCTGCGTAGATAGCCAATATGACATCCACGTCGTCTACGTCGTCGTACATACGACGGAGGAATTCTACTTTCTGGAAGTGATGGATATTAATTAGATACTTGTGGCACTAAATCAATCATGTCATGCTTCGACACAAAACACTTTTTAATCTCCATCGATTTTTTTTTATAAGAATTGTGGATCAATCAAAAACACAATTTTTATGTAACCACTGAGTGATACTAAAATAAAACATGTGTTTTATTATTTTTACCGACGATTTTATTTTCTTGTCCACTATTTTTGAGTTTGGGTGGTGATTAAAAAGTGTTCCTATATACTAACATCTTTATCAATAGTATCGTGGTAGTCCTCCCAGTTCCTAGCTGGCTTCATGCCGCAGAACTTTCGGTAGTGGTTGTAGGGGGGTAGGCCAGCATCGCGGCCTCTCATTATGTCGGTAGCTGGAAGGTCATTCGCTAACATGTTATCGTCCAAGTACCGTTCTGCTAGCTGTCCAAAATAAAAGGAAAGGTAAATAAAGAAATCAAGTTTTCTTAAATAATCATGCAAAGAGATTTCCACAAGTTTATACGAGACTTTCCTCGGTATGATGAATGCTTTCAAAGCAACGGTTATTTTTTCAACATTATTAAGTTTTTTGTGGTTTAAATTAGGGATGTTATGGATATGAAATTTCGGATTATCCGGTAGTTTCAGATAGTTTCGGTTACGGATATTACATTTTCAAGAAATTTTAAAAGTATAATACAAATAACGCGTCTCATTTAGACTCCGCCCCTGTCCAAAATTATATGAAACTTTTTATATCAGATTCGGTTACGGTTACGGAGCTCCATAGCATTCCTGGTTTTAATGTTAACATTTAATTTATGTTGCTCAGTCTAAACCTAAGAGAAGCGAAAATCCCTCAAAGCTCAATATGACAAAAATATACATTCAACAGATATATTATAATTACATCGGGAGCCATCACATAGTCAAACTTATCCGCAGGTTGAATGAGAGATCCCTGCGTGAGATCAGCTTCAGTGTTGTTGATGGCGAGAATGCCGCTCCTCAGTCCATCATCTGGTGTGGGTCTGCTGCCGACGTACCTGCCGTTCCTGTACAGACTGGTGGGCGGCAAGTTTAGTTATTGTTTCTATATAATAGAGTAAAAAGACTGATGACATCATAGTTGTCAAAACCTAAGCGGTCATTGGCTTAGAGTGAGACTATCTTTTTGGTCAAAACGATTTCATTATGAGACCATTCTGACACGATTATGACAATTGCAATAGCACACTTGGGGCCCTGGTCCTTGACTAGGCCTTTTTATGAGTATGTTTATGTCAACCTACAGTTCTAAATATGGTTGAATTTGAATTGACTATTATCAGGTCTGTCCAATTCAAACCTCTGGATAGCATCAGAATGTTAGATCGTTTGGAGGATTTTCCTAATTGCAATTTTCAAGCCTGCTACTAACGTTTTCACCAATTATAAGTAATTATTTCGATATTATGACAGCACTCTTGAATAGAAATGACTTGGCTCATGTTCTGTTAGAACTTGACGACTTACTCCAGAGGACCCGGTTGGAAGTTGTGGAACCATCGCATGCCGACGATATATTCGCGGAACGCGCCGGGCTTGTAGTGAGGGTCGAAGTCATTAACGTAGTCTTCCGTCTCGTATATGATGCCTTCCACTAGAGAATTCTTGCGACCTGAGAGAACAAAGGAACTCACCTTTGTAACAGTTCTTATAATAATATTATTATTCTCGCGATCAAATGAAAACACTCATCTTTTTAATCACAAACAGTACGTCGTACTTTATTCTTCTTACCAAGAAATTCCGGAATCAATTCATAATACATGATGTACTGATACTGCGCTATGTTGATCTGCCTTGCCGTCTGGAACACCTTCTCGTCATCCCAGCACGGGTTCATCTTAGCTAACCGGCGAGCTATGCGGTTGTGCTCTCTGAAGAACCACATTACGGGTAGGTAAATTCCTGATAGTAGATTACTTTGGAAATCATCACCTGCAAAATGTTAATAGTAGAAGGAGCACTTCGATGTTTTAAAAGGTAGTCACACATTTCTTCTGCATCTTGGGTGTAGTTACGGACGCAAGCGTCTTAATTACGAGATTTAATTTTCTCGCCAATGTTTAATTTTCAGATAATACGAGTACCTATTTGTAATTTAGCAGAAGTAGTTTGTAATAACGACCAAATATCTTCATAAATGCATACCATAGTTATAGCAGCTGGTTTCAGGAGGTCTATTTTTGACGCAGAAAGGACTGTTTCCTTGCGGGACCTCCCGGTTGCCTTCCATCCTGAAAGCTAGTTCACCGCCTTGGTTTGCTCTAATCATTCTGTTCCTCGTTTCTGTATATCCATAGACAGTAGAAAGGTCCAGCAGGGGAGTTACCACGGAGTACTGTGAAAAGAAAATGTGATTTGATATTTTTGGAGCTGTAATGATCGTGAAGGCTAAATGAGAAGTGTGGTTCCCAGCAAAGAGACAGCTACCTTCCCCCGCACATGTGTGTCGCTCAAGACGGTTGGCGTTCTCCAGTCTCCTAATAACAACAACATACTGCGATTACCATTCTGCAGGTTTATTGCGTAACACACTCCCGTTAGTAATCGCTTTTATTTCTACAATTTTATTCATCAATAAACATTGCGTTGCTGTAGTTGTCTGGCAGACAAACTTTACAAACATAAGTGTTACGCAATTAATCCACTGATTGCCAAGTGTGGTGATTATGACAATTTCCCCTTTGACCTATATTAGAAGACAACGTTTAATGATAACAAAATGATGGTATATTATGAAAAGACTTACTCTTTCAGCAGGTAAAGAATTAGGTAGACACCCGATATCCTGGTAAGTGATAACCCTGGTCAGGTTTAGACACCTGACCTGGGCTACACGCAGGTAAGGGTCATCAGCAGGCACGGGGATGGGGATGCAGATAGGATTCACACGGTTTGGAGTATTACCGAGGCAGCAGTCGCTGCCGAACGCGTATCTATCTGTCAAAAAATTGCAATATTATAAACATATTTTCCAACTGTTATAGTGATCAATAGCAATAAAACTGGTTCAAAAGTGGATATATGATAAGTCTTTAAACACGTAGTCTGCTTTAAACCAAGACTAATAAACCCAGACAGAAGAATTTGTTGAAATAAATTGAAAGATTTAACCGCGACGGAAAGCAAGACGTTCAGCTAAGGAGATCGATAGATTGAGTTCAGTGATTTAATCAAAGTTCTTACTTAAGTAGAAAAGATCCACGTTATCTGCGATCGAAGTAACCAAGACGTGGGCAGCTAATGTGGAGAAGTGGTGATCGGTGAAGGTTCCGTCCGCGATCAGCGTGGTGCGGAGGTACCGAGCTGATGGTAGCTCGGAGCCGTCCCTCGCAGGTCTCAACGTGTTGCCTATATCAGAAAAATTGTTTGTTGACCTTGTGGTTTCATTGTGGCTGAGTAAGTTTAAGCTCTATAGTGAAGGTTTTAAAGAAGAATGAAATTGGGTCCTAATCAACGGAACATTTTTTATCTGAGGGTCAATCCACACCCATGCTAAAATCTATTAGTTGTTGTCTAGAAGTGACGGTCTGACGTACAGACACACATGAGTAGCTATCAAACACAGGCGTAATGAATTTATTAGTGTATTTTGGATATGTTTTTTTTAATGGGCTTTATAATGGGCTGATGACTTTCCTTAAAGTATACCTGGTCCAAACTGTGGTGGTAGAAGTCTCGGCAGTGGCGTCATGCTGGCTCCATGGGAAGGGTACTTGGGGTTGGTGCACGTCCCGTCTACTCGACGGCCCTCCTCTGTGCGACATGGCTGAACCGCTATTGTGCATAAACTAGGCAGAAATGCATCATCAGCTTATCAATTAAACAATTTATCTTACAAGAGTTAGATTTATGGGTGTTAAATGCGGAACCGCATTGTTATGAGCCGTCATATAAAATTTTGAATCATTGAACAAGGTGATAAAAATATTGCTTCCATTATTGGAAGTATGGCTTAGTTTATCTGCGATCTGTGAGCATCTGTCATTGTATGCTTGCGAGAGTGCATAAACTTCAAGGTTGCATTTTTATTTAAACATCTAAAAGACTCATTACTTTATACAATTTGTAGATCGTTAGGTTAGTGCAGCTGTGCTCGGTAATGCCTTAACATTTTTGAAATTCGCACGCCAGTTCACCCAGAGTTCTGCACATTGGATAATTGGCGACACAATCAGCTACTGCGCAACATGTCACGTGTTCGATTCCCGCACGCGGCATATGTTTTGGGTCCGGTTGTTAGTATAGAAGAAATAGCTTGTATTGTATGTAACAATAAATTAATTTATTTATAATTTTCGAGTAAACGTAGGTACGTTTCACTCACCTGGTCCCATTAGCAACCCCCGCCAGGTAGTTGCTCCGTCTATCCGTGATGGGCTTCCCGAAGTACGCGTCATACAGCACCGGCGCCTGTTGCGCCAGCGCACAACTGAATATCACAAATGAAAATAACAAGTTGCTCCAATACATTGTGACACACGCTATTGTTTTAAGTGGTGTAACATTTATTAGAGAAACAAATTACACAAAAAATACTGTCCCCGAGATTTTAATTTATAATACCGTATTTATATTCGCCTATGAACTGATTAAATATACAACTATCCTTGTCATTTGTATGACAATGAATAGAGATGACAACTGACTTATGAGCTGTTTAATTTAATCATCCTCTTATAAATAAGGGGGCAAGTGTTTAAGTAAGATCTTTTTTAAATACGAGAACATAGGTATGTACTGATCGTTAAAGAAAACCATCTGGAAGGACCAAGTATGAAAATGTAAGTATTTATAAGATTGATAATAGATTCTACAATTACCTTGTAGTTTTAGAGCAAAGTTATTATATTTTTAGCACTATAATGAGGTTTGTATGATTGGTCTCACATAATGAGTGATAGGAATAATTCATGATCTGTAATACTATTATGTTTTTACTTCACAATGTTGAAGTAATTGAAATGTTTATAAAAGATTGAAAGACTCCGGGTCTGGTGAATCACACCATTGCTCTGATCACTGAGCTATTGTGTCCTATGTTATTGAATACTAGCTGTTATGCTATAAGCTACTTTTAACCTCAAAAAACATGCACAGTTCTTGTGGTACACGCGGACGAAGTCGCGGGCAAGTGCTAGTGATATTTCGGCTGTTGAAGGGAGTAGGATACAGCGATTCAGTTGTCAGTAAAAATTAAAATTATATCTGCGTGACGAAACAGATTAAACACGCGTGCACTAAGACTCGTGCAAATATTTAGGACAATGCAGCTGTTAAATACTTATCATAAAACGTTTATAATTGGCTGATTGTGATAATCACGATAAATATCTCATTGCCATGTATTTATGTGCGGTTAATTTTGTGTTAGTTATTAAAATTGAATGCAACGATCGAATATTGAATAATCGAATAGTCGATCTGAATTTCATGCATTTGTTAAGGCGCTGATAACTGCCAACGGCCTTGAGTGGTTTGGGTGGTATAGCTTGAGTGTTCTGCGCGGAGCTCAAGCAACGCGACATACGTCCACCGAGCAATACGACTCGCCTATCAAGGAGCGCGCTGTGCCGAATTAGACGTATTATTACTTTTTAGTATCTAAAATATAAAGGGGCTCGTGGCTAAATGACAGCCGCGCTGATCGATCGATCTGCGAGGTTAAGCTGCGCTTGCCGCGGTCAGTCCTTGGATGGGTGACCGTTCTTTACACATCGAGACCCCTCCGTGCCTCGGAGAGCACGTTAAGCAGTCGGTCCCGGTTGTCATAGGAATATCTTTGACAATCGTTACGGGTAGTCAGAAGCCGTAAAAGTCTGACAGCTGGTCTAACATTCGAATACCGGTATTACCCATTAATTGGGTTGTGGAGGTCAGATGGCGGTCGCTCCACGTAAAATATTGATATTCAGCCGAAACTAGTTAGACTGGAAGCCGACCCCAATATAATTTGGGAAAAGGCTAGGCAGATGAGTATCTAAAATATAAAATAAAAAAAGTAACAGGCAATATTATAGGTAGTAGTCTTTTCACACAAAACAAATCATGAAAATATCTTAAGCGATTTGAAAGTAATTACGTTTTTATGTTTTGGGTAGACAGTAATTCATGAATTTATTTCATTAAGTATTTTACTACAATAGTTAAATATTCACAGGTACGATTGATGTATATATGTTCTAGTTTAACTTAAAAATATTGCACAACTAACCTGCATTATTTGACGGCGAAATAAGAGATTTAAGTTACCATTTACCGTCGCCTTAATTACAATTTAGACGTTTGGTGTCGGACTGCTGCAGTGCGGCAGCCGTGCGGGTGTCGTACTGCGCACGGACGGAATGTGATCAAAAGAGTGATTCGGTTTCCGTTTCAAACATGTCTGGTTTAGAACAATGAATACCGAACATCGTTTTGATTTCGCCTCAAACACATCATAGGAAGGCCCGGATATTGCGACACGCGCTACTGACAAATATCTTATTATTACGTCTCATCGGAATTCATGACGTGCTCACGTGTCCCTTATGTTGACATATTTGTTACCTACAAACTCAAAGGTTTTCATGGAGTCGGGAAATGTTTAAGATTGTTACACATTATTGGAATTAATATGAGTTTACCTACTTTAGATCATAAAAATAAGGAGATATGATAACATAGCTAATTAGTATAAGTACCGCTGTCGCCACTTTTAAAGCAGTGTGCCTCACAATTACAAACGCTTCTTTGTAAATATAAAGATCTTGTTAACTTGTTAGTGATATTGTTAACCCATCCAAAATGATATGTTACAGTGATTTTATACACACTGTAACATAGCGCCACTGTGTAGCAGCAAAATCACGTAAATAGGTCATTATTTCACACACAAATCATTTCACAAAGACTTTTAAAATCCATTTCTATCGACATATTGTTCCACAAGCCTGCTGAAAAATTCTGCGAAAGGAGACACCTCGTTTGAGCCTCCAAACAAAAGCGTGCGTTTTTCAATTCTTTTTTATGTGGAATCGCACGACTGGTTCCGTATACTACCGTGTCACTACGCACGGTTAGAATCGGGGGGGGTGTGTCAGCTACACTGCCATGGAAATGATTCATTTATTTGCCTGAAATATGGTATTTTACAGATTTTATAAACATAGGTACACATTAGTTCTTTATATTCCGCCTACTAAATTCGGCATGCAAATTTTGTGACAATAATGATGATTCTAATTTAAACAAAATAATTAAAAAATAGTACGTACTAAATGAAAAATTGTCTTCATATTAAATTACAAATGTCAAAGAAAATTATTAAATTACAAATTGTCTAAATATTCAAATAATAACAACAAAATAAATTAAATTACAAATGTCAATAGCTTAATAATAAGAAGAGACTCATGTGTGTACATTTTAACTACTACAGTATTTTTAGTTCAATCAATAGGTACTATATAAAACTGAAGCTTTTGTTTGTTTTAGCGCGCTAATCTATGAAATTACCAGTTAGGTTTGAAAAAATATTTTTGCTTGAATTCTCTATACGTGAAATCAGTGTTGTAAAAATATGATTAATTAAAACTAAACTATCCGTAGTATATCCGTGGTTGCATGCTGTCCTGTTGGGTCAGTCACTAATACGGTGGCATGCGACCACACTATACCTTGGATATTAAAACGTTAAATTATCGTTTTAATATCCAAGGTATAGTGTAGTTTTTTACAACACTGAAAACCTTAACTTTAGAGAAGAATTTCAGGCTATCAGACATGAATGTTTTCTCGTTTCATGCTTTTCACTTCGATTTTTGTCGTAGTGGGGTTTTAATGTTTTAGACAACTTAACTAACACTTTAGTAAGTACCTTCTCTGTGCTTTCTTTGGCAAATATAATCATAACAGTTGACTATCATGCGTTACATTATGAAAGCTTGAACGATGTAATACTGTGAATCACAGTCTGAATCCACACATATACGGAATCGTACAATTAAGGCGGCCGGTGCCATCTGTGCACGCACATTACCCGGTAATAGTGCGGGGATGGAATAGGTATACATGCCATATTGCCATCCCGTGTCTCGTGTTGTGTGCCACGCGGAAAATGCCGAGTGTACATTACGTAATGCGGATGTTTTTGGTTGTTCAGGGTTAGAATTGAAGATCGTTTGAGTGTAAAATTGATGCAATATTATTAAGCGATAAAGGGCTCTTTTAATGAAGACGTTTGATGTCGGACTGATGTCACGCGGCAGCCTTGCGGGTGTCGTATTCTGTTCTTTATTGTGTCAAATGTGCGGGTGTCGTACTACGCATGGATGGTTGTTTTTTTCCATACAGCTTGACGCGTCGAGAGCGCCGTCCTGCTGTCGTGCGGGCGTCATACCGCACTCTCGCGTCAACTGTTTGGAAAAAAATAAGTGTCTGTGCGCAGTACGAGACCAGCACGGCTGCCGCATGGCAGCAATCCGACACCAAACGTCTGAATTGCAAGAGCCTTAAAAACAAGTGGCGCAACCAACAGGCCTGTGGCTGCGATTAAGGCGAAGGTAAATGGTAACGGCCAGTTTTAAATCTCTTATTTCGCCGTCAAATAATGCAGGTTATTTGTGCAATTTTTTTATGTTAAACTAGAACATATATACATCAATCGTACCTGTGAATATTTAACTATTGTAGTAAAATACTTAATGAAATAAATTCATGAATTCGTGTCTACCCAAAACATAAAAACGTAATTACTTTCAAATCGCTTAAGATATTTTCATGATTTGTTTTGTGTGAAAAGACTATGTTACTACCTATAATATTGCCTGTTACTTTTTTTTATTTTATATTTTAGATACTAAAAAGTAATAATACGTCTAATTCTGCACAGCGCGCTCCTTGATAGGCGAGTCGTATTGCTCGGTGGATGTATGTCGCGTTGCTTGAGCTCAGCGCAGAACACTCAAGCTATACCGCCCAAATCACTCAAGGCCGTTGGCGTATACCGGGGCCTTAAGTGTAAACGTCTCAAGTGCTTGTAATTTTGTAGTTGTACTCCACTTAATTATAGTATTAAGAAAGGACGTTGGTAGTTTTGGGCTTGATATGGTACAGTAATAAAAGCTTAACCAAAAATAAAAATATATTTTAATTGTTCTTTGCCTAATTTATCTTAGAGATTAAGAATTGGAATCAAAAATCAAAATAAATAAGAAATAAAATGATTATGCCGTTGACATTTTGAAAAAACCAATATAAAACAAAAACGGGTGCATGCTGGCTGGCGCGTGCCTCCATAGAATATCCTGTCGCCAGCAATTAAAACCTTTGAATTGAGAACTCATTAGTCGGGCTGTACTTCATTGGATCATTGACACCATACCTACTTAACCTCACTGTCACAAATACGAAGATTTCTCTTTAATCCAATTACATACAAAAACAAATAAAAAATGAATTTAAATACTCTTGAAATACTCGATCACACCAAACTAATTTCATATCTGTACCGACATCCACAATCTGAGGCCCAGCGTTCTATGGGCGTCCGCCGTGTCCTTTTATTGACAAACTACAATTCATAACAATTTGTCATTATAAATCCGGATCGTTATCACCAAAATATCTGTTGGAATCACCACAATTGTACCTTAAGTTATCCGCTCCCGGTTGAACTAACCCTCCATAACTTACCCGCTAACAAGAAAATCCATGCTAACCAGACCGCCGACGATCCCAACTTCCTATAACATCACACTTATCATCCCTTGCCAGAAGGCGACAGCACTATCCACGAATATCTCTCTGTCTTGCGCAGAACAATGATCTCAACCCGGCTCCAGTTCTATCAGAAAGGATTAATATTCCATCACAAGTACTTTCAACAGTAGAAATGCAATATAGCTCCGGGCGGCGGCGTCGACAAATAATTAAAGTAAGGTATATAGGATCGGCTCTCGCCCGTCAAATGATAAGAATCTTGTTATTAAATTGAAAAACGTAGACGGCGTCGGGTTCTCAAGTTAGTATGGGTTCAGATGACATTAGTGGAAACGGACGGGCTTATTGTTATGACGTAGGAATCAGACTTAGATGTTACTGTTATGCTTGCTATCCCCGAAACAAAAAAATATAATATAAGTGTCGAGACTTCGAGAGGTTGTTGAACTTTTACTTAGGTGTTTTGCTGTAATATTACATTAAACTAGCACTTCGCCCGTGACTTCGCCCGCGTGGCCCACAGGAACTGTGCGTTTTTTCGGGATAAAAAGTAGCCTATGTTACTCAGTGATGATGTAGCTTTCTATTAGTGAAAGAATTTTTAAAATCGGTCCAGTAGTTTCGGAGCCTATTCGGTACAAACAAACAAAAAATATTTCCTCTTTATAATATTAGAAAGACCAGACAAGTGTAAGCAGGAGTCGCGCCCTGAGAATTCCGTACAAAATATCAGTTTGTAATTGCAAAAATTTTTTTTTACGTAATTTTATTTATGTGATTTTCTTTTATTGGATTAATTTTTCGGATTTTTACCTTTACTAGTGCTGAGACCTTTTTTTTTGCCAAATTTCATGATTAAAGGTCAACGGGAAGAGCTAAGTTTTTTATTCATTTGCGAGTGTAAAATATGCAGCATAAGTAGCCGTATTTTTGTATTGCATTGAATTAAAAGCTTGATTTTTGCAGCTCTGAGGAAACGTAGATTTAAGTATTTGATATTAATTTCAACTTGATATCTTCACGCGTTCATGAGAAAAGGGGTCTTGACAGACAGAAAGACGGAGCACGAGGTGATCCTATAAGGTTTTTTTTCCTTTTGAGGTACGAACCCTAAAAAAAGCTAGTGATTTAAAGAAAATACATTAATGGTTTTGGTTTGTGATTAAAATGTGAATATAATTTTACTATGTATGTTTTTCCTATTCCTATTTATTTTTATTCTCCAAAAGTCACTGTGAATGCGTCGTTACCGGTAAGAGTTGAACAGTAACACGTCGATAGCGACCAGCAGAAATACTTGTAGACAGCGGAATTGTTCAGTGACTGGCTCCGTCTGAACTAGCTCTTATCAACGGAAGAGTCGAACTGCCTGACAGCGCAATGGAAAGAAATGCTCGCTGTAGAAGAAAAGTACGTGACCATTTATAAAGAGAAAGTTTGTGAATTCGCGAATAGAATGTGCATGAAATTGACGGGTTTCAGTTTAAATGTAGCCTAACCTTAGGGAAAGAACTAATTATATGGAGTGTGAAAATAGGAAAACTTTCTCATTGCTCGAATCTGCTCACACTTATGATACATCTAGCATGACAGAAAGAGACAGTCATACTTCTCTCAATACCTAAAACTCAGGTTATAAGCCTTCTCCAATAATTTACGAATAAATAGAAATGTCATGATAAAGTATCAAAATAATGAGACGTAACGTTACTTATCTATTTAGCAGCTTAACGCTAAGTTGCAGAAAGGGTCATTAAGTTTTAAAGGAGACTTTAACGATAGAAATTGTAAATTTAATTATCTTTCTGCAACTGACCGTAAGATGGGTTACGGTATATCATAATGTACAAAAGTAACGCAGCGTGGTGACTAATGGCGACATTTTATTGAGTTATTGTGAACATAAATGTATGGAGCAGCAGGTTTCTTTTCGCGTTTTCAGTATTAGTCCCATAGTAAAAGTTGTTCATAATGATGAGTTCAATGCCCTCTTTTCGTATTGTCACTGACTAAAATTACACCTCGTATATTATACAGGATGAAATTGAATAGATGCGACAAATTTAAATGTACATTAATATGTGTTGTCAAGAAAATTTAGAAAAAATATAATGTAAAATTAAAAAATAATTGATCAGTGTTACCAAAAGCGTTAAATTAATTAAAGTATCAAAGAATTCCGCGTACTACCGTTTTCGTAAAACTTTATTTCAATAAAGATAAAGATAAAACTTAAAAAAAAAAACGATAAAAGATAAAACTTTACTTAAATAAAGATAATAACATCAATTGACCTTTTGAAAACGATAATCGCGTAATTTTTTTTAACGTTTTAGATTGTAGAAAAGCTCCCATTTCTTTTTGTCGCATTTATTCAAATTCAACATCCTGTATTGCAGTGTTTATCTTTTTTACCCGACTGCGGCGAAGCCCAAAAGGAGGGTATAGTGTTTAACCTGTATGTTAGTATGTATGTGGGTATGTATGGGAGTATGTATGTATTTCCGTTTCTGTATCCTAGAGACTAAACGAGCGAACGGATTTTAACATATGGCATATTATTAGATTCGTATTGACGTCGCGAGTAACATAGGCTATACGGATAATGAAAAAAACCAACATGGTGGATTTTAATAGCCAATAAGTATATAATAAGAACCACCAAAAAGAATAGGAAAACAAGATATTGCAGTCGGGACCCATTATATGACTATTACCCGGAAACACTGGGTCCCGACTGCAATATCCTGTTTTCCTTTTCTTTAGACGGGTTTTGTCTACATAGAAATAGACAAAGTGACAGATTGTAGAAACATTTCTACGTTTTATGAATGAAACGGTAGAAATGTCTCTACAATCTGTCACTTTGTTTATTTCTATGTAGACAAAACCCGTTTCTATCGTGGTCATGCTAGGCCGGCAGATAAGACATAGGGTAGACCGCGGTCGAGTTTTTATATTTTTTTTTTCTACTCTTTCTTTCTCTAAGAGCCTAACCATCACATTACAGGGTGTAAGGTTAAAACGAAGGACGTATTGAAGCAGTGTAGCAGTATTGTATACTTGTTCGATTTTATCTATGGGACCAACTTTAAAATCAGAAAAAAAATCTACTGTTTCATACAAAAAATATCGATAACACTCGACTTGACTATTATTTTGGTGATTTCAATGATTCACGTAGTTACGTCGATACTGAAAACTCTCCTTCAATGCGAACTTCACACCCTATACAGTTTTACTTATAATACTAATTCTCGTGGTTTTGCCTATGTTTTCTATAATATTCCACAGTGTAAGCATTGATTCCTACGTCAATATTACTGTAAAAATGTACCTTCCTACCAAAAAAGTAAAAGATGTATTTCCCTGAAGCTTTACTACAAGCAACTAACAGCCCGATACCCCTCGCGACAAGGTTATCGCTCGCTGTGTACTAAAGAAATGCCCACACTTATCCGGCCCGGGTCCAATCGAGTCCGGTACTTAGCAGCCGTCGAGAGAAAACACTGTACATCTTATGGAAATATTTGGCCTTCGCTAATATTGATTTGCCCATGGTAGTGAAGAGATATTATATTCCGGATGAATAAAATGCTTTTTGTAAATATCTGTCTTGATCATTGACCTATTAGATATGTCCCTAGGCAAGCAGTTCCGAACTAAAATCATGCCCCACACGCGGGTACCTACTTGTCTGTTGCTCACCGCATCAAACGTCAAAGTGAATGTAAGGCTTGTGTTGTGCCCGCACAACACTTGAGTGTGACATGTTTAATGTTCGGAATTGCTTGTATAGACATAATTATAGGTATTGATATGGGTGTTTGATGTCGTGAAAACATTGTCGTAAGTCGGTGCTGAATCAAACCAAACCAAAGGCATTGACTTCCGAAATTGTTTTATACAACATTATTATGATTTTTTTACGACAGTTTTAACTTTTTTTTTTAAGATTTTTTAATTAGTAAATACCGGTCGGTACATAACCCTCCGTAGTCGGGCAAAAAGAGTGCATCAGGAGCTTGTTAAGAAACCTTTTTACGTTTAAAAGTGCTCTTACTTAGACTATCTATCGTATCTAAGTAGGTATATAATATAGGCAGGTAAGGTATGTATATGCAGTGTCATTCGTAAGTCTTCGCGTTTGATGGATGCGCATCATTATCCTCCGACGTGTCAGTCTGCGTCCGACGCTCTCTAATTGCTACTCGAAGTGTATTAAGTGACAATCGATTAGCAATCGATGCTGTTAGTAGACAAAATGGATATTGCCTATTTAGGATATGAATTAAGTTATTAAATATATAAGTGATTCTCAAAAATCATATGACTCGAGCGGGATTTGAACCCGCGACCTCTGCCGAACCGTGGCTAGTGCTCTGAACCAACTGAGCTACCGGGTCTCGCCCGACTCATTTGAAATTTGAGACCCCTTTGTAATACGCTTCGTAGGAGCGTTTATGATATGAATTAGTTTTAGATAGATTCAGTTCCTAACTTCTGTTTATTGCACACTATAGCGACCCGCCCCGGCTTCGCACGGGTGCTATAAACCTTCCTCCTGAATCACTCTATCTATTTAAAAAAACCGGATCAAAATCCGTTGCTTAGTTTTAAAGATCTAAGCATAGGGACAGAGAGACAGATCCATAGGTGCCTAAAGAGAGCCTCCTCAGAGGTAGTTTGAGGCTCTTGGCTATCAGGCCACTGGCCGTGACGACTATCGATACAATGATTGCTGAGTCTACATCCCACATGTTGACAACTTCATGTACTAAGTCAAGATACTTGAGTTTTTAATTTTTCTCAGCTTTCACGAGATTTTCATCATGCGGGACGGTGATATCAACAATCAAAGGGCGGCACTCTGATCGATCTATCACCATTATATCAGGCTTATGTTATTGTTATTATTTTAGTTCTTGGCATTCATGAAATTATTTCTGCTGACACACTAATCATAGACAGGATTGAAGCTACCCATAATAGAGTGAGTGGTTTTTTAACAAATACGTATTAAGCTACTTAAAATTTACTCGTATGTAAAAATACATAAAAACAATATTTATTTAGGGCGAAGAGAAATTTTATACAGGCTTAAGGATAATAAAATTTATGAAAACATATTCTAGATCTGTTAAACATTACTAGAAAAATGTAATGGTAAACATCGCATTAAAGGATTTCAATGAATTTTTTTTCTCATAAAGTTTACTTTGTGTCTAAAATGTAGACTGACAGATTTGTACTTGTGTGGTTTAATATAAAAAGTGGTTTAACATAAAAATAACCGAACATTAGTTCAGATTGTATATTATTATCGGTCCGTCAGTCTGTTACGTTTTCACAGCTAAACCGAGAACCATTTTCGATGAAATTTGGTACGGAGATAGGTTGAACTTTAGTGAAGAATAGAGGATACTTTTTAAGTAGGTAAATACTATTTTTGGTAGAATGTTCCACTCCTTGAGCCTTATATGCACTTTGCGACACATCCATCAGGCAAGGTGGAGATGGCGGTCAAACGCAAGCCTATATTATTAAATAAATATATAAAGTTCGTAACTCTAGCTGCAAGAAATATCTCTCGTCTCTCACATTTATCTCGCAAACACTCTCTCTTATTTATTAAGCGACTCAATTAAGAAAATCTCTATCGCCTTATCACATAATCTATCTGTTCTCCTGCGAAGGTTTTATTTAGAAGGCTGTCTGAGTTACTGGAATTATTTTTAAAGTTGTTTTTTTGTAATTATGTATAAGGTTCGTACACTTGTGCTGCTAATGTGGCAGTTTTAGGGTGCGAAGAAAAGATATAACAAGTTGTTAATCGGTTTTATTTTTATATCAATAAGGCCATGTTGTTTCAACTTACAGTTACGTATCTGTAACCGTCAAATATGGCGGCTTGTATGACAATTTCATACTGACTTAACGATTACGTACTGACTTACGGATACAGATGGTTTGAAGCAACCCGCCCTAAGTCTTATGTCACTTATGTCGTAATGAGGAATTGCCAAACAGGGTCACTCTTAATCATTTTCCCTACGAAAACGATTAACAGTGACCCAGTACGACATCCGTAGGAAAACTTGGAGTGATCTATTCTTAGTTGACCAAGCAACAAAACCAAACAATAATAGTATTCCCTTCCTTTTCCCTCCCTTCCTATTTATATCCGTCACACAGAAAATGAGGCAGAAATAAGACGCTAAAGTTCAAAGGTTGCTACGGTTTATTTCTGAAATGTACATTGTTAAAATGTTTATCATGTTAATGTACATGTAAAACTAAACTGCACTGGCTTGCAAAAATAAGTATCACAGCACGAAGTAGTAGTAGAAAGTGTAGTAGGTACTTATTTTTGCAGGCCCAGTATAGTCATCCAAATAGCCAGCCAAATAAATCGTTGCTCCCGAGTTTCGGCTGGAATTCTGAAGTAATGATTTTTGTTTAATTTTGTATTACATTGTATCACTAACATAGCATCTAAGTCAATATTGTATTTTACTAATCCTAATATGAGTCATAGATACTCGAAATAAACTTTATTAATAATAATAATAGTTCTCAAATTAGTTTTATGTTGCTTATTCAGTCATCGTAACTTAAAGTTCACTCACTGCGGTAGCGATACGGCATAAGAGGAGTCCACGTGCACTAACAAGGACGTCTGGCCAATGCGGGCCGAAATGCAAATAAATTATTAACCTTATTTATCATTTGCACTTTTTTTTAACGATTGTTGCCATGGTCTGAGCAACGTTTATTCTAAAAAAATAGTGATTCAGATGTCATGGTGCATAGCATATAAGATTCACATAAATTATTCTAATTTTCCAATCTTATTGGTGTACTGCGCGACTGCTGAGCGCGGGATCCTGGGTTCGATCTCCGGGTCTGGCAGTATTATTGCGTTAATCTATTAGGAAATTACCGGACACAAGGACAACTAGCTTCAACTAACGGACAAACCAACTGACATCTATTGTAATATTGTTTGACATTTCAAAAGTGCCTGTAAATGGTCTAATTGAAATAAATGTTTTGACTTTGACTTTGAAAAACAAATCCTAACTTCGAGCTGCTATTGAAGCAGCCCGAAGTTAGGATTTGTGTCCGTTTAATGGCAATAAATAGTCTTAGCCCCCTACTCCATAAGACTTAGACATAGCTAGCAAAATGTGGATATTCTACAATATACCCTTGCCTAACCCATTAGGTTACGATATTATTCTAATTTCCGTATTCGTTTTCTTTCTTAGATCTACGAGTTTGCCCACGCTAATTTTACTTTATATACTTTCTGATCACGCGCACAAACACAATTTAAAGTTTCTCCGAATCAGTTTCTGTACGCTCTCGTCTCTCCCTAATAAAGGGCTTCTTTGAAAAAAAAATCTTTTATGTAATTTTGTATACGTAGTAGTAATAGGAACCTTTTACAAAACGCAGCTATTCAGGCAGGCGTTTCTTCAAACTGTAAATGTAAAGAGAATTTAATTGTTAATTAGTGAAGATTTAAATATAAGGCTCCTTATGTTGTTAAATTTAATAATATCAGCCCTGTGTATAAACTGTCCCACTGCTGGGCACGGGCCTCCTGTCAGAATGAGAGGCGATAGGCCATAGTCCACCACGCTGGCCAAGTGCGGGTTGGTAGATTTCACACACCTTCAAGAACTTTATGAAGAGTTCTCAGGCTTGCAGGTTTCCTCACGATGTTATGCTTCACCGTTAAAGCAAGTGATAATTAATTTCTAATAAGCACATGACTTCGAAAAGTAAGCGGTGCGTGCCTCGGGATCGAACTGTAACCTTTCGCCGTGGGAAGCGCATGGTTACACCATTGCCCTGATTGCCCAGCAGTGGGACAGCTTATAAACAGAGCTGATATTATTATATAATTATTCCCGTCTGCCTTAAAAAGAGGGTTATGTTTTAAACTGTATGAATGTATAGTTGTCGGCATTTAACTTGAGCTCTCCGGTGGGTGAGTGGTGCGGGAGTTAGTGTGCACGTCGTATTGTCTCAAAATTAAGGTCCAAAATCGCTTAAAGTAATCGTTATTCTGCTGTGAGAAAGGGATAGAGCTATACAGAACGGATAGTACTATCCCATATTTACAGCGGAACAGTGGTGTATGGTAAGGTAGTAGGGCCCATGTTCCAGTGTGAAGACGTAGTTGGCATAGTGTGTCGAAAACCAACAATTTTCAAAGCGAGGGTAGGTGAAAAAACTCATCTTCATGTAGATAAATTCCCGTCACTGCCAGTCTGCTGGGGACCGCGACCGCGATCGGTGCGTCGCTAGAGTAATATTGTTCTGTGGGTGCGATGCGGTTTAAGCGCTGGGCATAAAGAGGAAGACTTTTATAATATTAGCTTTCGCGAAATAAGTGTACCTCAATTTCAGTGTGTATAATATTTTTTCTCGTATATTTTACTGCAAACTTTTTGTAAATCAAAAGTGCCTTTAATAATGACATACCTAATAAAATTGTAATAAATACTTTGACTGTGTGCTTTGTGATGTCTGATATAGAATCCTGTGAAAAGTGATATATTTCATAACAGATTACATTTTGTGTCGTAGTTACCAATCTTTAAAAAGGATTACCACAGCAGCCTGCCTTCACCCAATAGGTACTTGCACCTATGAATAAAAAAATTGGACAATGCAGTGACAGCCAAAGTTAATCCTAACCTAAACGTAAGTATTTTTAGCCAACTTTATTTCAGAAATGGATTATAAACAAACTGTAATGTACACCGCGTGATATCACCGCGAGCACTGCCAATTTGTTTGCGAACGTTCTCGGGTGGTTCTCACCGTGACATTGTCTCGAACGTTCTCGGGTGGTTCTCACCGTGACATTATCTCTCGAACGTTCTCGGGTGGTGCTCACCGTGACATTATCTCTCAAACGTTCTCGGGTGGTTCTCATCGTGACATTATCTCGAACGTTCTCGGGTGGTTCTCATCGTGACATTATCTCGAACGTTCTCGGGTGGTTCTCACCGTGACTTTATCTCTCGAACGTTCTCGGGCGGTTCTCACCGTGACATTATCTCTCG
Source organism: Thalpophila matura (assembly GCA_948465475.1). Lineage (NCBI taxonomy): Eukaryota > Metazoa > Arthropoda > Insecta > Lepidoptera > Noctuidae > Thalpophila > Thalpophila matura. Next base: position 20,980,359 of record OX419177.1, read on the forward strand.
AACGTTCTCGGGTGGTTCTCACCATGACATTATCTCTCGAACGTTCTCAGGTGGTTCTTACCGTGACATATCGATCAATATCGATATCAATATCGAACTCGCGAGAATCACCCCCCAGCTTATCTATTCTGTATATCGACACGCCGGCGCCGCCTGATATCACATGGTAGGTTAATTAATATACGAGTACGTTCAATACTGTAGCTTTATTTTCAGGCTCTTTTTAGGGTTTCGTACCCAAAGGGTAAAAACGGAACCCTATTACTGAGACTTCGCTGTCCGTCTGTCTGTCTGTCTGTGTGTCTCCAGGCTGTATCTCATGAACCGTGGTAGCTAGACAGTTGAAATTTTCACAGATGATGTATGTCTGTTGCCGCTATAACAACAAATACTAAAAACAGAATAAAAACAATATTTAAGGGGGCTCCCGTACAAAAAAGGTGATTTTTTTGCTCGTTTTTGCTCGATATTGATAACGGCAACAGGTAGACGCTAGAAATATTTACAGAATATTAAATTATAAATATTCACTTTAAAAATAAATTAAAATAAAACAAATATTTAAGGGGGGCTCCCATACAACAGACATTATTTTTTTGCCGTTTTTATAGATAATGGTACGAAACCCTTCGTGCGCGAGTCCGACTCGCACTTGGCCGGTTTTTTTATAATTTTTATGACCAAGAGAATAATTATTGTCCTTGATCCAACCGCCTCCACCAAATAAACGAGACTTGACAAAAAGTGCGCGTCTCGCAGCTCGCACGGGTGGTAAGTCGGCCAATTTGTAAAGGCTTCCCCTTACCGCCCTTGAAGATGGCATTGAGAAGTGTGCTGTGTATCTTGAATTTAAATTGACCGCCACCTACTTTTGTTTGTTTATTACTTTGAATCTTGATTTGTAGAAGTTCTGTCGAATTGTAACGCGAAATAAGACTGACTGATTCGACTTCCTATCTCAAAATATGCAGTCTTTCGAATCGCTGCATTGTTCAACATAAAATAAAATTTACTTTACACCTGTTATGAACAATAATTACAATATTATTGAATAAAAAAATATTGCATTCGGATTTCTATGAGCTTATAGTTTATTTTAATTATGAATTGTCTGAACTTTAAACGAGACATTGACCTTTGAGTTTGTTTCGGTGTTTCTTCTCAAAGGTAGTCAGTACCCCTATCATGAGTTTTTCTGACGTATAGTTTCGTTAACGTAAGCATATTTTGAATTTAAAATACAGCAGTCCTGGAACTTTTTGATAAAATTTTATACAATTTGCACATTTTAAAAAATACAGAGAAATTAATTAAGTATTTAATTTACATATATAAATATTGTGTAACAAACGTGTATTTTCAATTCAAAATATGCTTACGTTAACGATACTACACGTCAAAAAAACTCATGATAGGGGTAGATAGGAAAAACCGACCTCGTTTAGTTGCAAAATATTGACATGTAAAAGAGTTATTTTTTACCTACTTGCAAAATAAATAATTTCATAAAAAACCGTTTATTTTATGAATAAATTACCAACATATAATAACAACACAGAGCAAATAACTTCCATGCTAAACTTTGTTTACTGAATTCAAGCTTCCGTAGAACCCTACATTTAGTTTTGAATTTAAATTCCATACAGTCCACGCATAAAGCGGCGCGGGACGTTGGGTTCCGTTGCCCATTTACTTAACATGTGATAGAAAATTCCCTGAACGAGGAAAGGGTTTTAACGCGACGGGTTGTTCAGGGAACAACGCAGAGAACCCACTCCATACTAGATCAAAGTGACACAAACACATGCCCAACACGTCCCTGGTCACACACATTCATAAAATCTATGCGTGATTGGTGGATTCGAGTAATTTATTGCCCGTGATGTGTGTGTGCATCTCTGTTGGAACAGGGCCGGCTTGGGCGTGTTCGTGTTAGTTTTCTGCAGTGTTTGTTCGCATTCTGTGGATGTTTGACGGCAGATAGTGCTCTGCATCGTCATCACGACTGATTGGAACCACCTGCTGCCTATACGACGAAACTCTAACGACTATTTTTTCGCTTGGGTATTCATATTCTTGGTTCACGGTTAGTATGCTTTATCTCTTAGTATAATGTTAGGATTAAGTGTGTAGGTTCCGAGTCAGATAGATGTAACTCAACCACATAGTCGGATAATTAGTAGCATTTATTATTCTAGAAAACACTAGCAAACCCGGCGAACTCCGTTTCGCCACCGTAGTACATGCTATGTATCAGAGATGGCGCTGTATGTGAAAAAAGATTATCCCGCTTTTCTCTTTAAATGTTCCTGAATTTTCTTTGCTATAAACCTCACGGAGCGCGAGACCTTTCCAACGAATGCAAAACCGTGGAAATCGGTTCGTCCGTTCTGGACTTATATCGTCAGGAAGGAAAACCCGACTTATTTTTATATAGTAGATGACGTATTATTTGAAAATATTACGGTGACTGTATTGTATATTGACTTCGTGATGCAATATTTATGGCGCCGATTCTCATTATTTACTCGAGTAGTCCTATATTTTTCTAACAGACAGCACGAGAAAAAGATCAATGGCGCTTTAGTGCTGTCAAACTATAAATTAGGCATGAACTTCAACGTGTCGTCTAAATTTGTTGAAAACTTTAGCTCAATTAAATTTGACAGCTCTTGCTTATACACAATCTACATACTCTAACATTCTCCATAATCCTCATCCGGAGAAAAACTTAAAATGAAGAAAGTTAACCAATAAAAAATATAGTGAATGCGTTCGGTTCGAGTCGGATAACTGGCATAACGCGAGGTGACGGAGGGTTTTAATTAAAGAAATGCTTATGGCCGCCACCTGAAACCACTGGGATTAGAAAAAACTGGACAAGTGCGAGTAGGACTTGTGGCCTGAGGGCTCCGCACAAAATGTTAGTTTATAATCGCAAAAAAATGTGATAGAACTATAAATTAACATTTTCGGTTTTTTTTTACTTGTGCTGTTAGACCTTGCTTCTTGCCATATTTCATGACTCTAGGTCAACGGAAAGTACCTTGTACGTTTTGATTTATTTGCGAGTGTCAAAATATGCGACATAAATGGCCAAAATAAATAAAAAATAAATGGCGAAAAAAAATCACCTGTTCCATACATTTATATTCACATAACTCAACAAAATGATATTTTTTTCGCGATTTCAGGGTTGGTACCATAGTAAAAGTTGTTTATAATGATGAGTACAATGACCCCTTTATATATTTCCACTGTCTAACCTACCACCCTGTATTTTAACGGTCTATTAGCGTCAGCAGTACTGTGATCTCGAGGTCATACCTAAGGGTCACTTAAGAAATCTGTGGAAAAAGAAAAAAACCGGCCAAGTGCGAGTCGTACTCGCGCACCGAGGGTTCCGTATCAGTTTTGGACGTATAAAGTGAAAAAAACCGGACCGTTAAACTAAGTTTGTTTGTGAAAGAATTTTGATGATTTTTAAAAAACTGTACTAGTTAGGAACATTGTTTTATTTTTGGTGCAATATTTGGGTCAATTCCTATCAATTCTAATTATTTCAGATTTTTCACTCCGCAAACTTCGGAGATAAGGGGGGGGGGGGGGGAATTTTTTCAGACATTTTTCATTATATATTATGTCGAAAACTGTGAGACATAAAATTAAATGAAAATATATTTTGAAATGTGCAAATCAAGCCCTTTCATATGATATATCACTTGACCCAGTAACCCCACTTTGAAATTTTCGACCCCCACTCCGGTCCCTTTTGCAATGAAAATAAAAATAATTTTTAATTTTTTCATTTGCAATAAAGTTGGACAAGCATTTTTTATAACTGTTCCAAATTTCAAGTCGATAGCATTAGTAGTTGTTGAAATAAGCAGGTGTGACAGACAGACAGACAGACAGACAGACAGACGAAGTCGCACCATAAGGGTTCCTTTTTTACCATTTTGGTACGGAACCCTAAAAATGGTCGTACCTAAATCACGTACCTAAACACTTTTCAGATCAATATCACCTCTTCTAGAAGAATCTCACCGTGACATTCTCCCTCGAACGTTTGCAAACAAATTGGAAGTTCTTGCGGTGATAAGTATCACACGGCGTGTCGGCACGGAATAGACTATAGACATATAATCTATAGACTGAGCCTAAGGACATAAAGCCGCTGGCTTAGTGTGCGTGACTAGGAAAGAGTTGACTGGTTGACGCTTCAGTGACGTCACTGTATCAAAACATTGCGCCAATGCGCGGTGTACTTTACAGTGACGTCACTGTATCACTGTCAACGAGAAATGATAGCCTTCACACGGTATACGGACACGGTTAGACTAACTCCAGTATATTATTCCTCCAAGGAATAGATAGGCAGATTATAAACCTACGAGTACATTGGATGGTCTGTATCGATTTAAGTCACGGTACCCTAAAAAGTAGGTTTTAATGGCGGTCGAAATAAATTAATGGCATTTTACGGAAGCGGCCACAGACCACTCGAGGGATGCGTTTAATTGACTTAATTTATATTTACATAGAATACAGAGAGCTCTGTGTTTGTACGTTGAAGAATAAAAAGGAAAATTAAAATAATATCTCGTTTGAAATATTTACGTTCACGTATAATTGCCGGCATGAGTCGTGAGCACAAACTTACGTCTCTTTGGCGGAATGAAGAAGTCGTGGGCCGCCAAGTCTGCACGCGATTAGTTCGTCAGTCGATGCTCGTCGTTTATTGCAGTGTTCCGCAAACTTTTTGTGTTCAAGGCACACCTAGGATATCGAAAAATTTTGGAGGTACACCTTAAATGAAAAATCAGTTTTTACATACACAATACAACATTTATCAATAAGCAATAAAACAAAAGCGCGTCTTGAATTTAACTTTAAGAGATAACTTTATTTTTCCGAGGCACACCAACTAATGACCACGGCACACCAGTGCGCCGCGGCACACCCTTTGCGAAACACTGGTCTATTGGACTATTCTCTATTGGGTATTGTCAATGTCAATTGTCTATTGGGCCGAAAGTGTACTTACATGAGCGATCTATGCTCACTATTCATGCCATATACAGTAATGCTGTTTGGAAACTGTATACCAAACTAGCTGGTACCCGCGACTTTGTCTGCGTGAAAGGGATATAAAACAACCTATGTGTCTGTCCAAATCCCAGGCTACCTCTTTGTCGAATTACATCCAAATGCCATCCAGTAACAATCACACACACACACACAACTTATGAATTTATAATATTTATTAGTGTGATACGCCTATATAGTAGATACTTAGGTAGGTACCGCAATATATTCAACAAAATTTTCGCAACAAAGCCAAAGCGCAAAGCTAGTGATGAAATTTATTGTAGAGACTCCTTCACTTAATTTTTCGCTGATATATTTTTAATGGAGTATTATAAAAGCGTTAGTCTGCCTCCAGGCTCCAGAGGTTATTAGGTGAACAGTTCTACAAGTTTAGAATAATGTTATGTGCGTAGATTAATTTAATTACCTACTATTACACTTGATTATTAAACAGATTTTGTTCTTAACATAACTGTCCGCAAAACAGACACAATAGTTAAACAATTTGACCATATGTGGTTCACAGGACAGCGATAGGATTAAAAGAAAGCCTTTACCGAATTTATATCAAGAATTTCAAGAGTATTTTATTGTTTCAATAATGACATAATATATATACAGTACTATTTACAAACAAAAAAAAACCTTATAATAATTATAAATACATCTACAACTAAAGAGCATCAAAAAATTCTTCCGCATCGCCGTCAACTGGTAGCGTGCCCAAAAGACTGGCGGCATTGCCACGTTGAATGACAATGCTTAAACTTTGGCCAAAGTAATAGCCAGCCCTTTGGTCAGCCTTTACCTAATTATGTTATCCTGATATTGGTTGACAACTTACAGGAAAAGATTGAGCACCTCGCAAAGCTATGAATCGTTTGGAAGTTAATTGTTAAGAGATATATCTTACATAAGAGGAGGAAATAATTTTCTATCATTTTAAACAATTTCTACGATTACTGTCCTATTTTTTGCAAATTAAACCAAAACCGTACAACTACATCATCTTTTAGGACCTTATGAAGTGTCCTTAAAATGAACAAGATTCTTGAACATAATTACAGTTCGGAGAATAATCTCGAATCACGGGCGAACGCCCCCGCCCCAATCGACCGTAGCCAGATCAAACAGTGATTAACAGATTCCAGCGATGTTTGCACTGTTAATAGATCTATGACAGACGAAACTTTTCAGAGCAAACTCCACCAATAACTCACCACTCTGTCAAACCAAAATCAACTCTGTCTCCAAGGAAATAGGAGCTTTATTTGTATTAAATACTGTTATAAAACCAGCACTTATCAAGTTTGTACTCTAGAAATTGGATTAAACGAATCCTTAGATTGAGTTATTGTATCGTTGTCTTTGCTCGGGTTTTGGTTACCATAATCGGCCTATAATGTTCCAACTGCTGGGACACAGGCCACCTCTCTGTGAGAGGGGAGTGGGCCGTAGTCCACCACGCGGGCCCAGTGCGGGTTGGTGGACGTCATAATTAAGTCTTCGAATTTTGGGTTCTAGGACATGCCGGTTTCCTCACGATGTTTTTCTTCACCGTTAAAGTAATAATTATAAAAATAATTAATTTCTAATACGCACATGACTTCGAAAAGTTATCGTCAGGGTTTTGGTTAATATTTTAGAATGAATCGGTGTGTAAATCATATTATTTAATCAGTCATACAGAGTCGTTAGGGAATTCGATGTAGTAATCAAACATTCACATAATTATCATCTTCGTTAATGCTGTAATAATTTATCTTAAATTACGTTACCTAGATACATAAAAACCTTTTTTAACAAAAAATAACCGACTTCAAAAATCCACTACAAAGAAAATAATAATTTTGGTTTCGGCTTTGGTTTTAAGAATAAGAATAAGAATAAGAATAAAATTTATTAAAAGAAAACAAAGAATTACAGTAGAGTAATAACTAAAAGTACTAAAATATTGTCATTTCTTATGAATATACTTAATGAATACATTTACAAAGACTTCCTACACTAGGCTAGGCCTGTCTCGCAGGAAGCTTTATTTGGCGTATTCCTTATTAAATTAATAAAATTAAGTTTCAGAGCTGAATATAATTTAAAAAAAATATTAGGTAAAGATAAATATTTTTGGAATTATAAAACTATTTACTTATTGAAATTTATGGTATGTAGGTGTATGTATGGTATGGTACGTAATTTTATGTATAAATATATATAAAAAACTAAAAAAGTCTGCTTAAAATTATGACATTTGTTAAACAATGTATAGGCTTATTATTATTATACAACTATGAGATCAAGAGATATGAGATTAAGAGTATCACAACAAGTGTTTTATTGAATCTTCCGTTCTATCGTAGGTCCAGGTTATTAGTTCTTTGGTTATGTTTGTCTTTGCTTCACGGAGCGATAAATTTCTTATATTACAAATTTTGGAGATGTTATTATATATCAATGGTTTTAAATAGGTGTAAAATCTTTTGGCAAATACGGTTTTGACAGAAATGAGTGGGAGCTTGAAGATGCGTCTGTTTGTCATGTTCACGTAGTTGTCTGAGTTAAGTACTTCCTTATGGGTTAGGAGAGCAATTTTTAGAATATATAGTCTTCTAACACTGAGTACTTGTGTTTCTTTAAACAGGAGAATAGTTGGAAATCGGAAGGGCTTTTTAATCATTGTCTTAAGAACAGCACGTTGAGATCTTTCTAAGCCTATAAGATGAGAAGTGGCAGTGCCAGCCCAGGCCAGGATACAGTAAGATAAAACCGACTGACATAATGTGATGTATATGGTCTTTAGCAAGCTCATAGGAGCTACATCCCTAAGTTGTTTCATCACGTGTATTATTTTTCTTACCCTTGCCGATGTAGCAGCTATGTGCTCACCAAAGTTGAGTTTTTCGTCTATAATTACTCCTAAATATTTCGTATGTTTCACTTTATTTATGGACTTACATGTGCATGATTTTGGAGAATTTGAGATGGCAGTGAGGTATGTATTACAAGTGTGTACTACTATCTTGAGGTCGGCTGGAGGGGCTGTCCTTGAAGTTTTATGGAAGCAAATAAAGTTGGTCTTTGAGGTGTTTAGAGTTAATAAATTATTATTTAACCATTCCACCACGTAGGCGAGACCAGCTTGAGATGAGGATAATACTCTGTCCCACGTACGTTCATGGAATATTATTACTGTATCGTCTGCATAGTTTATTATATCTGCATTTTGTATGTTTTTTGAGGAAAGGTCGTTCAAGTATAATAGGAAGAGAGTAGGTCCCAAAATACTGCCCTGTGGGACACCAAAAGTTATGTCGTGGGTATTACTTGTAAAGAGATTTGCCTTTGTGCATTGTTTTCTACCCGTTAGGTAGCTGCCAAACCATTCAAGGCAAGTACCACGGACCCCAACAGCTTCAAGTTTTCTCAGGAGGATAGGAATTGACACAGTATCAAACGCTTTCGCCAGGTCAAGAAAGATTCCGATGCATGATGAGCCTTTGTCGAGGTGATCTGACACAATGCTCGTCAAGAGCGAGACAGCATGCTCGGTGGACCTGCCCTGACGAAAGCCGAATTGTTGGTTTGATAGAATTTTATTTAACTCAAGATAGCGAATGAGTTGCTTGTTTATAATTTTTTCGAGCATTTTAGAGAAAGTGCTAAGAAGAGAGATGGGCCTGAAGTTATTGGGGTCTTTTTTTTGCCACCGACTTCCGAAACCAAAATTATTATTTTCTTTGTAGTGGATTTTTGAAGTCGGTTATTTTTTGTTACAAAAGGTTTTTATTTTTCCCTTTTTAGTTCTTTATCCCGTGTTAGATTACTTTCACGAATTCGTTCATGAGTAAATCTTGTACGGGGTGTGTACATTTATGCCTATAGCTTTGTACATAGGAATGATTACATAATGTATTATATACTAAAACCTTCCTAAAAGTATGTACATTACGTTAATGAACCCCATCCAAATCGAATCAGTAGTTTTTGAGAAAATCGCGCACATACAAACATACATACATACATACATACATACATACATACATACATACATACATACATACATACGGGACGAATACGGAACCTCCTTTTTTGAAGTCGGTTAATGAAGTCGGTTAAAAATATTCTGCGACAGATTTATTAGTATACTAAGTAGAACTTGTTTGTGGAAAAATTTGAACGGAGAAGTACTACCACTATACCTACTTATTTCTTTGATGAAATGTAGCTTAAATTTTAATTTGGAGCTCAAGTTACCAAATTGTGAAAAACACATCAAAATCATTCAGTACTTTTTGCGTGATGCGCCCACTAACAGACAAAGATCCCAAAAACTATTTCCTATTTAAAATATTAAATTGTGTTCAGTTAACTTCAGTTATGACACGGGGTCTCATCAGGAACAAAGTAACATTTGTTGAAATAACTCATAATAGATGGCGTTATATGTATAGATCTGTTATTGAACTTTGTGTAAAATTGAGAACATGAAAAAATACATCATGAAAAATATTTATTCAAATTTTGAAAAATGCTTTAAGCACGGAAAAATGTATAGCCCGAAGATAGCCCGCGCTAAATTGGTCACATTTCTTTGTATGAGATGAGGCATCTGTACGTATAGTATTATATTATCTGTGGTTATGATAAAAAAACCTGAAGTGCTAACCGATTTGTCGCTGACTGTTCATTATAATATTTCAAGTCTTAAATAAACAGACACGACTAACTCCCTGTGGTAGTAATATCTGTATAGCTTTGTATGTAACGTGTATGAGGGCATGAGCACTGCTCTCGCATACTAATTAGTTCGTCGGTCTAGTTTCACTTTTTCTTATAATTATCTTTGTTTGCGTAAATATTTTTTGTAGAGCAAACTAAAACCCACAATGTGTGGGGAAAGTAAGTTATCATTCGTTCTTTACTCTTCGACTCTGTTTAAGTCCCGTGTACTTAATGAGGTACCCTCAGATCATAGAAACAAGGGAGATGTGCCAAGTCGCTATCGAGCTTGATGCCTGATCTTGAGCAAATTGCTCATATTAAAAACGTACGCGCTGGCGACGAACCGATCACGATCGATGGTATAAATACAGTGTTTTAGTTTAGTGCTAGTGTTGAGTGACGATTAACAGTGTTAGATTGAAGGTGTGCGGAATGTTTAATGCGTGGGAGATCTTTTTATTCACAAGGAACGCTTAATTATGTCGAAAAATGTACTAAAAGTGGCATCAGTTGTTCCGGTACTAATTATATGATGACATATCTCCTTGTTTCTATGATCTGAGGAGGTACCTAATGAGGCACGTGCCTATTATTACTAACCGGGCACAAATCTAGAAAAACTTAAACAAAAAGTAAAACCGCCTTCATAAAGATCAAAATAATGTGTGAAATTGTTTCAGAAGTCGGTACCGAATTAAACCCCACGCCCCACGTTGGGCGCCAGTGTCGCGGAGTGCCTCCCTCCCTCTGTCCTCTCGAGCCTCGGCTTGCTTGTGAGGGAGTCTCCGGACACAATCTTGATAAATAAAACACTGCAAGATGGTTGAAGGGGTATATTGCGAGACGTAGGTTGTATTTTTGCACTTTATAACGTTACACAGAGGTATAAAACTAGTATAAAAATAACTGTTACAAAAAGAGACTATTTGCTTATAACACTGAACAATTGTTATAATAATAGGTAGGTAGTAGGTACAGCGGTTCGGCGGTCCACGACCGATGTCTTCGGAGACCAGACAAAGAGTGACGAAACAATGAAATAAATGTATAAAAATATGAAATGTTCTAATTTTGAAATTTGAAGTTCAAATCTGGAAGAATGGAGTCGACAAAGTGGCCAGTAATGGAAGATTGCCAGCACTAAATCGCACATCGGGAAGAAAGGTGTCACAACACATAATAATACGAAATTGAGTTATGTATGCCATCTGAAAGGCAATGACAAACTTGATCTGCTAAAAAATATTCATAATTATGGTGCGATTCCTCGCTGAAAGATGGCATTTAATACAGATTTTTTTTAAAGGAATTCTAGGATCTAAAAAAAAGAAAGTCGTGATTTCCCAAAAACTACATTTATTGTGTTGTGACACTCTTCTTGCCGATGTGCGAAATGATGAATGAAGGATGACTCCGTCACAAACCCAAGCAAAAAAATCAAAGGTATCGACTTCGGAAACTGTTTCACATAACATTATTTTTATTTTTTGAAGGCGGTTTTAACTTCAGTTTCTTTTTTGTAAAAATGTTAAAAGGATCTAGACAAATTGGTATACCTAAGTAGGTAAGTACTATAGAGATTTTAATATAAAGCTTTATAGTTGACTAGTTACAATGGTTGATTAAAAGCGCTCGATTTTTAATCAACCATTGTAATTTATCAACTATAAAACTTTATATTAAAACGTCTATAGTACCTACTTATATTATACCAATTTGTCTAGATCCCTTGCAGGATTTAAAAATACCCCAAACATGTATAGTGTTATTCTATCTCGTTAGGACCACAAGATTCAATCGAAAAGAAAATTCTTAAGTATTCAGCACAAGGTTTTCCACACTACCTTTAAACGTTTAAACGGCAAAGCGTGCCTTAATTGGCGTAAGCTCCTTTGCAACCACTTCGTTAGAGAGTTGCAACCTTGTTCCTAATAGTATAAGGTTTCAAATCAAGTATTCTGAAGTGTACCGATTGAAAATTATAAAGGTATCTTTTGTACAAGTGCCTGACGAAGATTTCCGTATCTATGTGTGCGTATAAAGAAATAAGCTCGATACATTTGTGTGGTTATGTAAAAGTATAAAAATTGATGAGATATTTTTTATTAATAAAGCACTTTGAAATATTAATGTAAAACCACAGATTACCTAATGATGAAACTCTGCGGGAATATAATTAGCTATTTTTATATTTTCCATTTATTAAATTGATAATTAATTATATTATTATATGCCGCCGCTAACTTGGAAAATAAGCGAATAAATATTTATGACTACTTATTTAATTTGAAAATAATCCATTTGACTAAATTTTTTTTATTATTCATAATCTGTATTTTTTGAGTTCTACGTTTAGCATGTGTTTTTTAATGAACTGACGATCATAGAAAAGCTTTACGAGCAATAGTGTTGCCCGAATGCAAGACCAAGGCGAGTCTAACCCTAAGGTCTAGGTTTCGCGTCAGTTTACCTGGTTGTGGCTCTGGTCTTGGTATTACACACTCAGTATTAGTCTTGGTCTCAGTCTTGCTGCAATTAGGTGTTCTTGCAAAACTGACTGATGCAAGACATTATGCGCAACACTAGTTAGAAATCAAATAGCATGGCGCAACATAAGAGAAGTTTACGTTCAACAGTTTCATTATTAGCCTGTTGTGTGTTCACCAGTACAAATTGCAGACTCTATGATATGCACATCTGTGCTGTTCACACAGTTCTGCTCCGTACTCGCATAGCTATACCATTACATCCGTCGCTAGAACTAGTAATAAATTAAACTTCGCTCCAGTGAACTTTTTACCACTAGCTAAGCGAGCTTTAGCTATGAAAATTAAGCGATTCTATTGGTGAACTTCAAACATCGTTCGCTACGTGTCATCGCTTTTTCCCGATGTAAAAGAAGTATAAGGTGCATGCAGGTAGAAAGCAGGCATAGCATAGCATAGAATAATCGGCCTATAGTGTTCCCACTGCTGGGACACAGGCCTCCTCTCCGTGAGAGGGAGTAGGCCGTAGTCCACCACGCGGGCCCAGTGCGGATTGGTGGACGTCACATGTCTTCGAATTTTTGGTTCTAGGACATACCGGTTTCCTCACGATGTTTTCCTTCACCGTTAAAGCAAGTGATAATTAATTTCTAATACGCACATGACTTCGAAAAGTCTGCGGTGCGTGCCTCGGGATCGAACTCGAACCATTCGCCGTGGGAGGCACATGGTTAAACCACTAGGCTATCACTACTCATTAGAAGAAAGCAGGCAGCTCGTGTCAATTTGCCAGCACTTAGCGGAACTGTAGATACCTCGCAAGTAGTCAGCACAGGCTATCGGTACCGAGTCTCCATACATTGCCGAAACCAGTGTCGATAAGCCTTGACCAGTGCCTACAAGTTCCGATCTGCTCCAATTTAGGCAGGTAGCGGATATCCCTGAGATTTCCCTGCTTTTATTAGCTTGCTGTATGTAGCGACTATCGGCACAGGCTGCCTACTTTCTATCTGAATGCGCCCTTACTTTCTCTTCAAAAGTAAGTATTGTCTATGGGAGCGTGATCTAGCGTGACGGTGCAGATAAAGTATTATTTTCTTTTTACGCATTCTATGTAAACAAGACGCAAGGTCGGATCGATCGCGACTCCAACATTTGAATAAAATATATTCGACATGAAAACGCACTCGGGTTTTTGAATGCGAACTTGACGTTGTTTTGTTACATTTTTTTTGTTCGTTTTTCTAACTTTTGATATAGGTAATATGGCAATCTGAATTTCAACAAGACCACTGGTACCGAGATGCCTTGATTTCGTGCTTCGGGACACTAGATAATTTATTGATATCACATCTTTTGCTCAATGTTAATTTGGTAGTAATAAATTCATAACGAACAACTTTTTAGAAGAAGGTAAAAGCATTTGCAGTATTTTCTTTTTAGAAGCAGATACTTTATTACTAAGTAGGTACTTATTGATGATATTAATCTTTAAGAGAAATAGTTTTTTATTCAAAAACTACTGGACCGATATTATAGATTTTTTTTTCACTACTAAAAAAAGCTATCACTGAGTAACATAGACTATTTTTCACCTTCTTATGTGTCATCTAAAATTGTGAAAATTTTAGTCCAACTAAAGACAGCTTTTTCTTATTAATTATATCAGAGAAAAAAAGATACCTAAAGATTAAAAGTATTGAAAGAAAGACTAAAAATAATAGTAGCAAAAAGTAACAAGCAACTCGAGAACGAAATACTGTACTTTTCAATGTTACTCGAACGTTGAGGACCTACGCTCCTGCCTAGCCAAGACAGCCGCATTAGTCTGGTCGGTATTGGCGGCGTGAGTAATGAGCGGCGGCGCGTGTACCGAATGCGAATATTATAAACTATATCAGCTTGCTGACCGGCTGCCGACTGAGTAGCGGTTAATGGACTTGGACCATAAAACCGTTTGGAATATTAAGTGAGTAATATAGTTTATTCGAAGGTAATATTGCCGCATGTATTAATTGAAGTCTTAAGATCGATCTACAGTCGATTCATAGTTGAGATTTTTGCTCTAAAATTCTCAGGTTTGGAATGTGATACGACTAAAATATTTTTACAATTTTTAATTATTTTCAAGCGAGTGTACCTATCGGTTTCTTCTAGACAAGCGTGCTCCATCGCTACGTCGTGTTGGGGCTCGTTGGATTTGTCTTCACAAGTACTATTGCCTTAGATGATGTCCAGTGACTCATGATGGAGCTGGGAAGTGGTAATTAAGTATTTAGCTTGTTTTGCAAAATGTTTTTCCACATAAAACTTGTCATTAAATCGTATCACTCTGTCGTTTCACAGAATCACAAACATTCTCACAATATTGTCTTCTATTCATCAGCGAACAAATCTAACCTTATTATTATTATTTTACCAACACTCTATAGATTATAATTTCTCCTTATCTACATAATAACCGTCACCCGCATAACTCCGAACAGTAGGTACCCACTAGGGTTGTCAACTTTTATTAGAAGAAATAGAGTATATCTGATTTCAAAGGAGGTATATAAAGAGTAAGGGCTTCCAAAAAAGAGTATCATTTATTTTATTTTTAAAAAGGTTTTTTTTTTTTGCTTTTCCAGCACATAACAATTTTACATGGTTTTTAAAAGAATTGTTTGACTCCAAACATTCTATCTCTAAATTTATATAGAGCAAGAGCTCATTTTTAATCAATTTCAATGAAGCTCTGTGTCTCTCTTTCCGCCATTTCACATATTCATGACCGGAAAGACTCTCAGTAAATGCTGTAAAACAAAAAACCGAGTCACAAGTGTCACAAGCACAACACTGTGGAAAATCGAGATTTTTTCTTACGCCAACTTCTCAAAACAACTTGTGACATGACATTGACATAATGACATTAGTGGCTGCATTCAGAAACGTCTGAATGTGGCTGGGGGAATTGGGGATACCAACATATTAACAGTAAATAGCTAAATAGCCGACTGTTTCGGTTATAATAATGGGTTTGCAAAATATTTCATAACTGGCACTAGTATAGTAAACATTGTGTAAAAAAGAGTATTTTACCGCACTCTATTAGTGTTATAGATTATAATAGAGTACACTTACATGATATAGAGTACAATACTCTATTTTAGAGTACGGTTGGCAACCCTAGTACCCACACCACTCGTTGTCATAGTGCGAGCGATCAGTGTGGTGACAAGGGTTACCTGAGCTAATACCGGGTGATGCTTTCGATACTTAAACGATCGTGTTATTATCTTGACGGTAATTCAACGTTATGGTTCGTTGGACGACTGAATATAAATAGGCGGTCGATCCGAGATGGATTTTAAATTTATTAAGGGGTTATCATAAGTTAGATTTTTGCTTATAATTATATTTTGCGAATCATGGTTAAGTCAAAAGGGTAGCATAATAGCATAATCGGCCTATAATGTTCCCACTGCTGGGACACAGGCCTCCTCTCTGTGAGAGGGAGTGGGCCGTAGTCCACCACGCGGGCCCAGTGCGGTTTGGTGGACGTCACATGTCTTCGAATTTTTGGTTCTAGGACATGCCGGTTTCCTCACGATGTTTTCCTTCACCGTTAAAGCAAGTGATAATTAATTTCTAATACGCACATGACTTCGAAAAGTCAGCGGTGCGTGCCTCGGGATCGAACTCGAACCATTCGCCGTGGGAGGCACATGGTTAATCCACTAGGCTATCACTGCACATGCACAAAAGGGTGATTTTGAGATATTATTAAAGGCTTCAAAGCGTTTGTTTTAGTTTTAGTTTTGTTAGTTGCAAAACCTCATACTTAGCAGCGGTTGCTACAAATGCACTGAAAAGAGTTGTAGTTATACATAGGTCACCAAACTTTAGTCAACCTGTTACACAAAAAAGTGATCACAAATAACTTTATGCAATATATAACTAAAACCAGTTGTTAAACCAACCACCAACCACCTTTAAGTTAAGTCTTGTCAAACTTTGGTTATTTCTCAATAAACTTTGGTTATTCGTCAAATAGGCGAAGTAGTTTGGTTTAATAATGTTTTTCAATGTCTGATACATCGGTTTCCATTTTGATTCTTTAACATTACCTACTAAAGTAAGTAGTTGACCACGAAAGAAATTAGCGAGATTAAATTAAAAAAAACACTGCGAAAAATTCTTTTTCATTCCTGGCGGGTCAAAAGACCAGCTGGGAACCAACCGCAAAATTCATATTTGGAACAACACACGCAAACTTTTTGCATTGCAGAGCTGCTCAAAATGCTAAAAATAACGACCCTCCACCGACATTTCAGGCCACAGAGAGATTAAAAACCTTTTTTGTCCATTTTGCGTTTTTACGTAGGTAATAACTGTTGCTATGTCGCTTTAATTAAATGCCATCACTAGATTGAGCTTGAGATTCTCTTAGTTGAGCTGAGGTTTGGTTCAGTAAACACGGCTTGACTTAGAAAGATAGGATCGTCTGTTAATTATTTAAAACACTGCTTCATAACGTGCAGTGATAGCCATGTGGTTTAACCATGTGCCTCCCACGGCGAATGGTTCGAGTTCGATTCCGAGGCACGCACCGCTGACTTTTCGAAGTCATGTGCGTATTAGAAATTAATTATCACTTGCTTTAACGGTGAAGGAAAAGAAACAAAGGAATCGTGAGGAAACCGGCATGTCCTAGAACCAAAAATTCGAAGATATGTGACGTCCACCAACCCGCACTGGGCCCGCGTGGTGGACTACGGCCCACTCCTCTCACAGAGAGGAGGCCTGTGTCCCAGCAGTGGGAACATTATAGGCCGATTTGCTTATGCTTATGCTTCATAACGTATAATTTTCTATCTTCTAGGTATCTATATAAAAATTAATTGCCGTAATTACCTACGTTACGCAAACGTACAACGTACCTCTCGCAAAAACTCAACGTCTCGACAGATTTGGTTGATTTTTTTTTGTTTTGTTTGCCTTAATACTGGGGTGATTTTGAAATAAAAACAAAAGATCTCTATACGTGTGTTTGTCACTAAACTCCTCCTAAACGGGTGCAACGATTTTGATGAAATTTGTGTGTGTTTGAGTGAGTCTCTGAATTTTTTAGATTTACAATTGAACCCGGTAAGTCACGCTGTAATCGGGTTCTAGGAAATTTTGCTAACTCCACTAATAGCAGGCAAGCTAATGCCCGGGACAGGACAACGTTTGTCGGGTCCGCTAGTATTATTAATAATATTCAAAATAAGCAGTCACAGGAAAATATTATACCTCCGATACACAACAATATGCCAAAGAATTGTTAACGTTTATTTGCTACGACGGCGTAGCGAGCCTACGCTTGCTACGACGTAACTAGCCTGATGTTATTGTTGCTACCAACAATAACATCAGGCTAGTTACGTCGTAGCAACAAGCCGTCCAATCAAAAATTGTAAAAGTATTTGCCCCCGACTCCGTCCACGTGCACTACAATAAATTAACCATTTTAAATGAAACATGTCAAAGCCATGTTATGCTTCTATTAAGTTATTAAATATATAAGTGATTCTCAAAAATCATTTGACAGGAGCGGGATTTGAACCCGCGACCTCTGCTGAACCGTGGCTAGTGCTCTGAACCAACTGAGCTACCGGGTCTCGCCCGACTCATTTGAAATTTAAGACCCCTTTGTAATACGCTTCTTAGGAGCGTTTGGCGATATCTATCGGAAAACTTATGCAGTCTTTCCAACTCAATATCAATTACTTTACAGTTATAGGACATCGATGCGATATCACCATCTATACATTATAAATGTATTTTTTTGTGAATTTGTAACATGTCAACGCTCCTAAGAAGCGTATTACAAAGGGGTCTCAAATTTCAAATGAGTTGGGCGAGACCCGGTAGCTCAGTTGGTTCAGAGCTAGCCACGGTTCGGCAGAAGTCGCGGGTTCAAATCCCGCTCGGGTCAAATGATTTTTGAGAATCACTTATATATTTAATAACATTTTAAATGACCTCCTTTGTGTTTGGGTGGCTAGTACTACGAAGGGGTTAAGCTATATCTCTGGTTCATCCCACCGGTAATGGATGAAATGTGGCTTAGATTTTAAGTTGGACTCCATAAGCTATACCAAACTGTGAAAACCGCAATATTTTTTCTGAAATATCTTCAATCAACAGACACGGTATTTTACAGTTTTATAATAGTACTAGCACAGATAATATAATACTATACGTACAGATGCCTCATCTCATACAAAGAAAAGTGACCGATTTAGCGCGGGCTGTCTTCGGGCTATACATTTTTCCGTGCTTAAAGCATTTTTCAAAATTTGAACAAATATTTTTCATGATGTATTTTTTCGTGTTCTCAATTTAACACAAACTTCAATAACAAATCGATACATATAACGCCATCTATTATGAGTTATTTCAACAAATGTTACTTTGTTCCTGATGACACCCCGTGGTACTAGGTAGCCATTCCTCGCGGTTTTACCCCCGTTGGTCGGCTCATAAGGTACGACCCTTATGAGCCGACCAACGGGGGTAAAACCGTGTAATGTTAAATATCCTATACTATACCTATTCCTCATGAATCTGGCTATCATATTCAAAAATATTTTTTGAATCCGACTGGTAGTTCCAGAGATTAGCGCGTTGTAAAAAACAAACACACTCTTTATTATATTTAAGAGACAGAGAATTTTAAAAACAGGTTCTGTACCAATTGAAAACCTTTTACGAATCATCCCAAACTATACGCAAGTGAACAAATACAGAATATATTAAACGTAAGTACTAGATCAAGTCTAACAAGTTCAGTAGACCGCGACACAAACACAGAACAACGTAACAAAGTTCCATCCTTTGATACTATTTACACGTTTTCAGCGCTGTTTGATCAACACGCTCCCAAAGCGCTTTAAGATTGAAGATGAAAATGTTATTCCATTTTAAAAAGACCTTTCAAAGATTTGTTTCTGTTTGATGAGAGGGCTCTAAAATAAACAACGTTGCTGGTTTCTGAAACGATCATTTCAGGGAAACAAAAAAACATTGAAATTAAAACGTGTAAGATTTTCTTCTCATTTCCTTATATCGATAGCAGAAGCATAAGCATAGCATATCATAGGTCTTAAACTGTAGGCATATTATTATGTATCATTTTCCAACCCGGCGACGCAACCTCCCGCTCTGACGTTTCGACGGGTACTGGTCGGAGAACGCGAGCGAGATTAGTTTTTGATTTATGGAGAGGAATAACGGTTCTATTCATTGCGTGATGATTTCGCAAACCATAAGAAATCAAACAATTTAAATGAAATTTTTGCAAAGCTGTTTTCGCAATTAACAGTAATAATGTTGATGTCTGCAAACCAGAAAAGTTTGGGTAGCTGCGGTTAAAAGATACGCCGTTTTATGACTGTTTCGTGCAAAGTTACAGAAAACTTGCGGCTAAACTCCACGAAATTCTACGTTTCATGTTTTTACTAGTAAACTTAAAGCCTTTGAAGTATTTAATTTTGTGCTTTGCCATGCTTATTGCTGACTGAGATTAACTGACAAAACACTAACCCAGAAAAAAACAGAACGCTGGTATATCTGATAAGCCCTACTGTGGTGTAATTATAATTTCTGTAAAGGTGCAGAAATTACAATTACACCACAGTAGGCACCGATTTCAAAAAAGGAGGAGGTTCTCAATTCGTCGAAATCTTTTTTTTTTTATTAACCGACTTCATTAACCGACTTCAAAAAAGGAGGTTCTGTATTCGTCCCGTATGTATGTATGTATGTATGTTAGTATGTATGTATGTATGTATGTATGTTTGTATGTGCGCGATTTTCTCAAAAACTACTGATTCTATTTGGATGGGGTTTTCACTAACGTAATCTACATACTTTCAGGAAGGTTTTAGTATATAATACATTATGTAATCATTCCTATGTACAAAGTTATATGCATAAATGTACACACTCCGTAGAAGATTTACTGTTGAACGAATTCGTGAAAGTAATCTATTACTTTCACGAATTCGTTCAACAGTAAATCTTCTACTTTTCCCTTTTTAGTTCTTTATCCCATGTTAGAACACGGGATAAAGAACTAAAAAGGGAAAAATAATAAACTTTTTTAACAAAAAATAACCGACTTCAAAAATCCACTACAAAGAAAATAATAATTTTGGTTTCGGAAGTCGGTGGCAAAATAAAGCAAACAAATACCAAAGCCACCGACTTCCGAAACCAAAATTATAATTTTCTTTGTAGTGGATTTTTGAAGTCGGTTATTTTTTGGAACAAAAGTTTATTATAACTAGACTTACCCGCGACTCCGTCTACGTAGACTACAATGAATTGACCTTAATGATGTCTTAGGTTTTCGCGATTAAATTATAATAAAACAAGTTTAAACGGATTAAATCGCGTGTCTTCAAACAATAAACAAACTTTATTGGCAAATACAATCATCAATCAATCATCATCCGCCTAGCCTTTTCCCAAACATGATTGGGGTCGGCTTCCAGTCTAATTGGTTGCGGCTGAATATCAATATTTTTGAGGATTAAATCGCGTGTATTATAGATTTTTTCGGACATTTCGAAAACTAAATCAAAATCCGTTCGTACGGTACTTTTTGCGTGATGCGCACACAAACAGACAAAAATCCCGACTGAACTTTCTGGAGTATCTTCAATGTGTAGACACAGCTTTTTTAAATACATACATAGATAGATGAAAGAAAAGAAAGAAAGAAAGAAAATTATTTATTTGACACTCGCACAGTAGGTAAATTACATGGGTAGGTACATACATAAAAAGAGAAAACAAAAGTATGAAATAAAAAAAATAAAAGTACAAAGTAAGGTAAAATAGTAAAACCTGTACGAGGCCAAAAGGCTCCTATCTCAGCATAGTGCCACGACATTTATAAATAAATGCCGCAGCGCTGGTATTCTGATAGGGCCCAGATGCAATCCTTTTTATTCTCACTGTTATTGACATTCATCTCTCACAGAAAGAAGATTGCCCAGTAGGTAATTAACTGTTCCATCATGCCTATAAGCCATTGAAATTTAAATAATAAGTAAATAGAAATATTGTTGTCTACTAAATTGTACTACCAGACGTGTGTCGCCAGTTCGCAGCACTCATTTGTTTACATCTAATCAATATAAATTAAGCTGCTTTCAGACTACGCTATACTATATAGCATTATAGCATATAG
Organism: Thalpophila matura; assembly: GCA_948465475.1. Classification (NCBI taxonomy): domain Eukaryota; kingdom Metazoa; phylum Arthropoda; class Insecta; order Lepidoptera; family Noctuidae; genus Thalpophila; species Thalpophila matura. The sequence goes on from OX419177.1 coordinate 21,001,881, forward strand.
CTCATAGCACAACAATATCGCGCGCTACACATTGTTATGGACATGTTCACACTGTACTATACTATATAAGGTGCTATAAAAATATCTGCCACGGCTGCAATGGAAGACAGTATTGTGTTTATAGATTACAATAGTAAAGATTAATTATTGATTATTTGTCATATTTTTATTCATACAAAAAAAAGTCATGTACCTACCTATAAATTTTTATAGATTAGGTAGTGACGAACTAGTCAGCTGATATCAGTTTTCATACACAGAACATGGAAAGAGATAGCAGTTGTTTTCATTGACGAAGCGACACATCGCGCGTAATTTGTGAACCACGTTATGCAGAGTAGAGTTTAACTTCTTTATTTTCTCAAATTGAATTAACTGTTCCGGGGTACGAAAGTTCTTCACTATTGTAATCTATAAACACAATACTACCTCCCATTAAAGCCGTGGCAGGTATTTTTATAGCACCTTATATATTATTGGGTATGTATGGTGCGCGATATTGTGCTATGAGATTTATGCTATATGCATGGGCGTAGCCAGTTATGGGCTCAGGGTGGGGCGGCAGTCTAAAATAATATGTAACTAGCAAACTATACCCGCGGTACCCATTTTTAGGGTTCCGTACCAAAATGGTAAAAAAGGAACCCTTATGGTGCGACTTCGTCTCTCTGTCTATCTGTCACACCTGCTTATTTCAGCAACTACTAATGCTATCGACTTGAAATTTGGAACAGTTATAAAAAATGCTTGTCCAACTTTATTGCAAATGAAATAATTTTTTTTTTTTTTTATTTTCATTGCAAAAGGGGCCGGAGTGGGGGTCCGAAATTTTAAAGTGGGGTTACTAGGTCAAGTGATATATCATATGAAAGGGCTTGATCTGCACATTTCAAAAAAATTTTTTATTTAATTTTATGTTTCACAGTTTTCGACATATGATGAAAAATGATTGAAAAAATACCATTCCCCCCCCCTTGTCTCCGAAGTTTGCGGGGCGAAAAATCAGAAATAATTAGGGTTGATAGGAATTGACCCAAATATGGCACCAAAAATAAAACGATGTTCTTAACTAGTACAGTTTTTCCAAAATCATCAAAATTCTTTCACAAACAAACTTAGTTTTGCGGTCCGGTTTTTTTCACTTTATACCTCCAAAACTGATACGGAACCCTCGGTGCGCGAGTACGACTCGCACTTGGCCGGTTTTTTTTTGTGTCGACAGTCGACTGTCAAGTGTAAACTTTCTTACGGATATTAAGTACCTATTGTAGTTAGTACCTAGTCCTAGATAATTTATTTTTTTAGGTTTGGTTAAAGTACCCGTCACGAGAAGCTATAAATTATGTAAACAAACATCTTTTACTAAGTAAACATTTTATACTGCGAGATAATAATAAATTGACCATATTCAATCGACATGAAATATAGACGTGTTATATGAAAGTAACAACCTATTTAATTTAGTCGGATCATATTTTAACGACGCAAAGCGCTATCGTTTGTGTTTCTTGGTACCGGAACGCGTCCGTCGCAGGGATTGTAAACTATCGGGACGCCATTTTGAAATAAACGCGTCATTCGAGTTTCGAATGCGTACGAGTTTGTTTCATTGCTTTGCATATATCGCGGATCTGGTTGTTATTGTTAATTTTGTTATTGTTTCGTTATCACTTTTTTATTGTTGTTACTTTAATTGTTGCGTTAATTTTATTTGTTATTACGTATAATGGAGCCAGTTTTTATTCCAAAATGAGATGATTGATAAAACTGTAGACAGCTTCGTGATACATGTCACTGATTCTGACACAGAAATGGAAACATCTGAATCTGACGAATAATTATTCTTAATAATATATGTTAATTAATATTTGTTACTTAATAATTTATTCAATCTTAAACAAATTCATTTTTTTTGTTGGTCCAAATGTTGTGAACTCCTGAACACTTGTTTACAAAATTTATAGCTTCTCATGACGGTTACTTTAGGTAACTTACAGGTCAGGGCCAGGGTGGGGCAAGTGCCCTACCCTGCCCCACCGTAGCTACGCCCATGGCTATATGTTATAGCGTAGTCTGAAAGCAGCTTTAATCTTAAATCCGTTAACATCACGTCCCATTCATTCATTTCCCATTCATCATTAAACGCGCGGTCTCAATGTTGTGGTGTCCTGTAAGATACAACTTGCCTTAAATAATTTGTTGAAAATCGGCGACAAGGTCACACGCTTTTGCCACTTCTATTGACTTATCTAACAAACAGTTGCAACCGGTAGCGGTCGTCAGTTACACAATAACCCGTTGCATTAAATCCAATCCATTACGATCGGTCGCAGTATATGTGTAGAAGCTTTTGGTCAGCGATACACGTGCCGAATGCTGTGGCAATGAAACAGGGTTATGTAGGGCACGAGTGTTTTGTCTTACTTATTGTTATTGTATGTCGGTGACCCGGCTTATGTTACCCTAAGATCAGGGGTCACCAATTAGTATCACTCGGGGTCCGTTTTAAGAAAAGAAATGACCATCGCGGTCCGCACAACATTTTATAGAAAAAAAAAATTATTAAACAAATGTAATTACGGAAATAACAAAGGTATTTTTTTACATATCAATGAGAAAAATTACATATTTTGTTGCGGACTATCTGTCTGAAGTTCGGAGTAAAATTAAGTCAACAAAGATAATGCGGGGGATACCTTTTTATTAAATTACGTACTCTGTAGTGCAAGTTGCTGTGTTCTCGCGGTCCACACAAAATGGGTCGGCGGTCCGGATGCGGACCGAGGTCCGCCATTTGGTGACCCCTGCCTTAGATCATAGAAAGGGGGATGTGTCAATGCACTATTGAACTTGACCAATGTGATCGTGTTGTTGACGGGCCGAACGCGATCGATAATTTATACAGGGTAAAATTAAAACCAGCGCGGATATTTTAGGAGGTGAAAGTACCTACTCATGAATATGATCAACTTTTATTATGGGACCGACACTGAAATATGAAAAAAAAATCAGCTGTTCCATACATTTTGATCGTGTTGTAGTGCGTTTTTGTAGGGAACATCTGATTTTTTTTTTCATATTTCAGTGTCGGTCCCATAATAGAAGTTGATCATATTCATGAGTACTTTCACCTCCTAAAATATCCGCACTGGTTTTAATTTTACCCTGTATACAGTGTTTTAGTTTAGTGCGAGTGACGAGTGACGAATAACAGTGTTAAGGTGAGTTTGTGCGGCAGTTTTCAAATCAAATCAAACTTTATTTGTGAACATAAGTACAAAAAGGTGTTATTTATACATTTTGGCTGATCTGTATGTTCGGCCAATAATCGGCATACAAATATAAATATAATATTAGTGGGCTGGTTATCTTACTATCATAATTAATAAATTCTAGGATAAAATGAATGAAGCACTTGAAAAATGTCATGAGCTGCATAAAATAAAGTAATTGAATTTCATTATTAATTATTAAAAATGTCAAAGAAAATTAAATTTAGTCATAATTTGTCATTTAAAAAGTCTTCAATCGAGTAATACGTCTTTTCAACTAGAAATAGGAACAACTTCTTTTTAAAATGGCTGACATTTTCCTCACTTCTGATACACTTTGCAAATTTTAATGTGTGGGTGATCTCTATATTTACAAAGGTGCGTAGTTATGACGCACACTGATTTAACAGTGGTGAGAGCGGTCCCCGAACTAATTTGCTATGATAACATATCTCCTTGTTTCCATGATTTGAGATGTAACCGCTGATTTACCAAATTTCGGTTTGAGAACCTGCAGTTTAGTAATGTCGTCGTCTTTTCTTTTGATGGACGATCATTCGTGCTGGTGGACACAACTCTCAACGCTCTTCTTCCATTGTGCTCTCGACGCGTCAACTGTATGTAAATAAACAACCGTCCATGCGCAGTACAACTCCCGCACGGCTGCCGCATGGCCGCCGCACGGCAGCAGCCCGTTAAAAAACGTCTAAATCTCAGATCATAGAAACAAGAGATATGCCATCATAGCAAATTAGTACCGGAACAACTGATGCCACTTTTAGTACATTTTGCGACACAATTACGCGCATAATTAAGCGCTCCTTGTGAATAAAAAGATCTCCCACGCATTAAACATTCCGCACACCCTCAATCTAACACTGTTAATCGTCACTCAACACTAGCACTAAACTAAAACACTGTATTTATACCATCGATCGTGTTCGGTTCGTCGCCAGCGCGTACGTTTTTATTATGAGCAATTTGCTCAAGATCAGGCATCAAGCTCGATAGCGCAACAAGGGAGATGTGCCAAGGCACATCTCCCTTGTTTCTATGATCTGAGGTCTAAACCGAAAGAGCCCTACGTATTTAAGTTATGAGACAACTTCCTGACCCGGTAACTTATTTCAATCATATTTTGTTTACTACTAAAAAGTCATTACCCATAAACTTTTCATATCCCAAAAACCTAAAATCATTTAGAATTAAACTCTCCGTGAGTTTAATTGTAAATCTTTCTAGTTCCGTTTCGCTCGCGCCGGGACAAATATCGTTATTGAAAAGTTTGCGGAGTTCCGCGCGGGAATCGCACTGGAGCGGGAACGGATGTTATGAGGATTGTGTCCTTTATGTCGCACGGGACGGACACGGAACGACCAGGAATATATACGTATTTAGACAGAATTTTATCTTTTATTTCATTTTCTGCAGTAGATCATTTATACTTTAAGGCATTATGAAACTTGCGTTTAGCTCCTGCCTTAAGTCGCCTTAAGTTCATATCGCTTTTACTCTAAGGGCGCTTTCAATTTAGACGCTTGGCGTCGGACTGGACGTGCGAGTGTCGCACTGTCGCTGATTGTTATTTTCCATACATTTGACACCCGCACGGCCACCGGACGGCAGCAGTCCGACAACAATCGTCTAAATTGAAAGAGCACCAAATGACGTAATATCGTAAGGTATAAACACGACTGGCCGGTGTATCGGGCGCGCGGATTAAGTTTTAATCGCTCGGTGTTGTTCACCAATCGAGCCTGCGTGCAGCCCAGGCGTAGTCATTGAACTACTAGCTTCCGCCCGCGGCTTCGCCCGCATTTTTGGGATAAAAAGTAGCCTATGTGTTATTCTGATGTATACGCTATATTACTGTAAAGTTTTATCAAAATCCGTTCAGTAGTTTTTGCGTGAAAGAGTAACAAGCATCCATATATCCATCCATCTATCCATACATCTCCTCACAAACTTTCACGTTTATAATATTAGGAGTAGTAGTAGTAGTTCGCGATATGCAGCCGTGAATTCACTCTAGTGATATGATCATTAGATCTACTTAGATCTGAACTTAGGTCTAGATAGATCATCCATAATACTGGCTTTGATTTAGTCACCTGTAACTTTTAAGGGGGTGATTCTACCCTTCATACTGAACAACTTTCCCTATGAGACCGATAACCGATTCGTAAAAAAAAACAACCAAATGTTCGGCAAAATAATACAAAAGTAGCCAGAATGTGTGAAAAGTTGATAATTTTTCTTCACGAATCGGATATGGGTCTCATAGAGGGAAAGTTGTTCAGTATGACGGGTAGAATCACCCCCTTAAAAGTTGCAGGTGACTAAACCAACACCCTGTATAACATGCCCGTATTCCAGAAAGAGCAGGCAGATGTGTGTAAAGGTGGATCCAAACATCGCGAGGCATGCGCCGCACATGCCTCGTAACGCACGCTTCGATATACATTCGACATGCCTCGCCACGAATATGAACGTCCACATTGCGAAGCATATGATGTGCGCCGTGCGACAAGCGTGCGAGCAATGTTTGGATCAACCTTAATGTGTATAGCACACCCAAAATTCTAGTTATATTATAAGTGGCATATCAGTAATAGGGAGTAAGTATTTTCTTACCATCATCAGCCTATAGCCGTCCAATGCTGGACATAGGCCTCTCCAATCGCACGCTAAATATATATAATATAGCTCAATCTACGGCCACTCTCATCCAGCTGCCACCAGCCACCCTGAGGGAAGGAAAAATTATATGGAACCACCGGTCGCGTTGAGCTCTCTCGCTTTGAGTTTTTCTTTCTCAAACACAATACTCAACAATCATTCGGTTCATAATAGGCGTAAATATTCTGTAACACGGTACAAAAATTATAAACTTCCTCCTTTTGGAAGTCGTTTAATAAAAACTCGTTACAATTTTTATCTTGACTGATCTTTAACTGATTAGCGAACCCAGATTCAAATAAATTCATCCACCCTTGTATTTGAAATGATCCTTTTTACCATCGGGAAATCAATATACAATAAAAAACATAGGAGTTGTACCTTTGACAATGTGCCAAGTGGCATAGGGTCGTCGAAGCCCCGGGCGGTCACAATTAACACAAAAGAAGTACGTTTCCCTTTTTCTTCTTCCTTATTTTGAACAAAATTAATGAGTTTCTGTAATGTAGTAATGGAAATACGTCTTTTTATTTTTGAGAGAAAAGTTAATTATTGAGTTAGTAGCTTTAGCCCGCGGCTTCGCCAGCGTGGAGTTCGGAAATTATCCCACGGGAACGTACTACCGTGATAAATTCTGCTCCATTTCTGCGTGAAATAACGACAAACCAACAAACACACTTTCGCATTTTTTGTAGGGATTATTATGAATACTTACATCATTTCAGTATAATAAAATTGGACTTTATTTACACAAAATATAGGTACCTGTGTGTATGAGTACCTAAAACTGATCAACTCATTTTAGTCGCTAATGCATGTTGCATTTTACTGTTTTTCATACAATTATAGACTCGACCGCTAACTGAAAGCTACTTATCAGACACAAGATTTCGACCTGAATGAGGCGGATTTTTCAAATGCGACAGATGCAGGGATATCTACTTACTTGCAAAATTCAATAGATACCCACGTTCGAAGCAGATACACGGATACACTATTAGCCGGGACACAAAAGGGCAAAAGAAAACCATACTCTTTCCAACATAAGCACCATCTTCAGTAACGCAAATACTCGTAGGTAGGTATTACAGGGAACGTAAGAATTTGATTTTATATCAGAAAGTATCGACAGTGTAGAATGTAAACGAATACTTTTCGAGAATACCAACATGCTGTCTTACGGGCTCTTGGATAAATATTCCCAACCTCACAACATCTGCAAATCACCCAATATAAAACCTTATTCCATGGCAATAAGAACGAAAAACAGTGCACAAATAAAGTTGTCCAAGACTAAACCCAAGGAAGCTGGCGATTCATTGCAAAAAGACCCTTCTTACATCGTAATAAGGGGGTGCTATTAGCTTGTATTGTTACTGCGGGTCCCCACGTGTCCCGATTGTAGTATATTTGTATTGATAGTTTTCAAATAAATATCTCCTTGTATCGCAGGGTTGATATTCAAGATGCGTACTGAAGGACCGTACTTTTTTATGTATATTTACTATTATAATATATTATGTTTCGTCACGTACTTCTCTAGTGCGGGTTAGCAGGACGGTATGAGGTGGATTTCGTGAGGCAATATAGTGTGGTGGGTTGCCTCAGTAACGATATGACCGCTCCATAATTTTTGGGTTGGTAATAGGCTAATAGGTAAATGTTAAAACTATCTGTATGTTATTTCTTTCGCCGGTCTTCTTAAGACCATACTTCTCTCTTAGTCCATCTCGATGTATTGATAACAGTCACTTGGTAATCCAAATAATTAGAAACTTTTTTTATTAGGTACAGACTCGCTAGATGTTGTCACCGCTTCAGTGCTAACTGCAACTGGAGCTGCGAAAACACAAACGTCTCTTATAATATTTTTTTTCCACCGATATAAATATAGTTTCCGTACATTATTACACTAATTGTTGTGTGTTAGTAATATCTAATTGTTTTAAAGATTGTTCGTTCAACAGAATTGCGTTAGTCTGCAAGCAATAATACACAACTTATTTTTCCATTTTTCACTTGGGTCTTAGTAAACTTATATAAATCATGAAGACGTCGGAAGATAATTTATAAAACTTGTAATAAAAATCCTTGTACGTTAAGTCTTTCAGAACCATGTTGCTTCTAATATTACGGATAGAGATAATACACTTTAAGTATTACCTCTCCTAGCTTAGGAAGGCAAACTTAATTTCAAGATAATCTGGGCGTAAGAGGAAAAACTAAAGTGTAAATAAATCGTGGTGAGCGCTACTGTAAGTGTATAGGTATAAGTATCGGCGTGGATCTTGATCACAGATCGCGCATGTATGTTATTGCCCCAATAGACAATAGACAGTTGACAATACGTAATAGAAAATAGTCCAATAGACGACCAACATCGACTGACGAACCAATCGCTTGCAGCCTCGGCGCCCCTCGTCTTCTTCATTCCGCCAAAGAGACCGAAAAACCAGCTCATGCGCAGGGGGTCTACTCTCTAAGCACGAAATCCGTAGTTTCAACCTTAGTTAGGGGCGTTTCTTACTCCGTATCACCTACGGACTTAAGATTAGTTCGGGCCCCGAACTAATATGAATGATAGCACGATTTGACAGCTGTCCCTACTCCCGATGTGTTTTTATCCGTCCGAAAATTTGAATTTGCCACTTGTTTTGACGGAATCTTATGTCTATTGTACTTTCGGACGGGCCCGTATCTTCGTTGACGGACTTACAGAGTAGACCCCTAGGTGTCGTTCGCTACCTATACGTAGTTATACACGTTGTAGTCATACATGACTATAAGGGCGATTGTGCACTACTCTGTTTCCAGCACGTTTTTTCACGGACCGTTTTTTTTTTAGCCAATATAGGCATACGTTTTAAAAAGTGGTGGGGTTCGTTCTGCAGGCCTATTGGCTAAAAAAAAAACGGTCCATGAAAAAACGTGCTGGAAACGGAGTAGTGCACAATCGCCCTAACAGGACTGAGTTAATCTATTGATTTCCAAACATGTTAGGTATAAGCCATGTTAAACCTATTGAAAGCTTTGCAGACGCGTCATTGAAAAGAGATTTAAAATTTAATTGATGTGAGTGTGACACATTATCTATTATACGAGTATAATATTTCGAATTTTCGACTGTAGTAGTAGACTGTAACAGTAGTTGTAGCTATACTATTATCAACATTATTAAGTAATCTTTGTCTGACAAGTCGGTGACAAAACGTCATAAGTATGAGTGACAGAGACGACGCTCTACGAAGCCGAAGCTAGCCGATTATCTCTTTCATAAACTCGATGTATAATATTTATTGCCGCGTACTGCATATTGGTGTCGTTTATGATTCCACAAAACGGTCAAGAGGACTTTTTTCAATTCAACTTAAAAGATACTCATCTCCCTAGATCACTTACCTAACATTATCACTGTCCGTCTATGACATGAAAAGTATGCGAGTGCCCACATTTTTGAACATGATTCTTTTTCTGTCTGGTTGAATATTTTTTTGAATAAATATTTATTTAGGTTTAGATCGTATCGACGGAGCCTAACGTAGGGCTGCCATAAATGCTGAAACGCCGACCGGGACATTTGGAATAGAAAATAAAAACTTGTGGAATCAGATTCTTTTACACCTAGATTTTGATTTAGATTATGAACTTTTACGTTTAATTTTTGGTAGATATTTATTAAAACTAAATCAAATGTAAAAAATCTATGAAAAAACTTTCTTCGGCATACTTCAGTTCTCAGTGCAACTTTTCTTTGCCTAGTTAGTCATCATATTTTTTTGTAGTAAGTAGGTACTGACTTTTTTGAGTAACCAGTTTTCGTTTTTTTTCGTCCACTGCGATGAGGCCAACGAAAACAAACGTTCCACATGAGCATTGTGGCCTGGGAATGCAAAGAGAGATATGCATATTTTAAGAAGATTTGCTTTTCTTTCGTGTATGCAACTATGTATTCTACCAAACCGGGACAACTGACTTACTGACCGGGACACAACGTTTTAAACCAGGACATGTCCCGGAGTACCGGGACGTATGGCAGCCCTAGCCTAACGGCTCGAATACACCAAATTCGTCATCGTACGAACTTTGCTCGGACGCCTACGGCTGAACTCGGACGATTGAATCGGTCGTGTTGGTGTACGCGCTCTCTATAATTTACAAGTGTTTGATTCAATCGTCCGAGTTCGGCCGTCATCGTCCGAACCTTGCACGGCCGATGGCGGCCGAACTCGGACGATTGAATCATTTTCAGATTTGGTGTATTTGAGCCGTAAGGGTTTTTTCAATTTAGACGTTTGTTGCCGGGCGGCTGCCGAGCGGCACCCGAGCGGGTGTCGTACTGCGCTCGGACGGTTGTTTTTTACATACAGTTGACGCGTCGAGAGCGCGGTGCGACGCCCGCACGGCTGCAGCACGACAGCCGGACGGCGCTATCGATGTATGGAAAAAATCAAACCTCCAAGCGCCAAACATTTAAATTGAAAGACCCCTTTTATTAGACTACATCACGTAATCCTTTGAGTGCTGACATTGGATTATATTTTTTGTGATATTCATTGGTAAATAGGACGACGTTTAAAGTGGTAGAGTGGTTGCCGCCGCTCATTCAGGCACAGAGTCGGTCGTTCGATGCTTGAGGAAGGCTTATGCCCAGCTGTGGACATCTTTTGGGTTGTATGACGACCATGATGATTCACCAAAGGAAGGGAATTGCCTAAGGGCATTGCCTAAGGAACCTTTTAAGTTTTTCTTTAAAAACAAACTTAAAAGGGCGTGTGTGAAATTTCACCCTGCGCAGCGTCATTGTCATTAATTTCACCCACCGTCATTCTTATTTTTTTTTAAACCACAATGGCAAACAGGTGTACCTACTTACGGCTCGCAAGCTATGAAACTCTTACAACATCAAGACTATCGCATATATGCGCGTTGCCGACCCTTGTTAAAAATGTAGCTGTTCCCTTTTCCTAACTGCTCAAACTAAGGAAAACTTGACTAAAATGTAGTTGCCTAACTAATAGTTAGCCTTGTCTTAAGTCAACCCTAATTACTTTGAAGTCTGTTAGACACGTCTGAACATATTTCTTCGTTCGACTGCAAAAAGACTAGGGTTTTAGTGTTAGGTAATATTTTGCTTTTTAGTACCTACCTACCCGTTTTTATCAGATGTTATTTTCAAAAATTCACGTCCGACCACTTTCTAAATTGCTAGAAAATCTTTGATATAGAATTAGACGAAGAGGATTAATATTAGGTCTTTACCTATGAAATTGCCGTTCTGCAGTACTGGCCATTTCAAATCAAAATAATTTTTGTTTGGCTAAGAATTCTAATTTCAAATTAATTTTATTTTAAAAACATGGATTTTTTTTCCAAAAGTAGTCATTTGTTTATTGATTAGTGTTACATTTTCATCGCATTTCAATCTTTTTCGTCATCATGGATACGTTAAAAATTCGAGTAATTATGGAATACGAGTACCGTCGTAGCAGCAACGCGGCACAAGCGGCACGCAACATCAACGACGCTTACGTAGCTAAAACTACAAACCAACGCACCACCTGTTATTGGTTTGCTCGCTTCCGTTCTGGAAATTTCGACCTGAAAAATGAACCTCGCGGTCGTCCGAAGACTTTGGTCCACAATGACGAATTAAAGGCGATTGTGGAAGCTGATGATACACAATCTACGGCTGAATTAGCAGCAGCTTTCGACGTTAGCGTCAAAACAATATTGGTCCATTTGCGTCAAATTGGCAAGGTTAAAAAGCTTGACAAATGGTTGCCCCACGAACTCAATGATCGCCAGCGCGAAGTACGCGTCGAGACGTGCCTTGCACTGCTCAACAGACACACAAATGAAGGAATTTTGAACCGCATTGTTACCTGCGATGAGAAATGGATTCTGTTTGATAACCGCAAGCGCTCAGCAAATTGGTTGGATCCTGGTTCAGCACCTAAACAATGCCCTAAACGAAAACTTACCCCTAGAAAAGTGATGGTCACTGTTTGGTGGTCTAGCGCCGGTGTAATTCATCACAGCTTCTTACCAAACGGGGTGAGCATTACTGCAGATGTGTACTGTGAAGAACTGAACACAATTATGAAGAAGCTGGCACATCTCCAACCAGCATTGGTCAATCGCTCGTCTCCGCTGCTCCTGCACGACAACGCACGACCTGATATTGCACAGCAGACGGTCTCCAAGTTGCAAGAACTGGGGTTGGAAGCTCTCCGTCATCCGCCCTACTCACCAGACCTTGCGCCTACAGACTACTACTTTTTCCAGAATTTGGATAACTTCTTGGCGGGAAAATAATTCAATATCTGAGAGGCAGTAAAAAATGCTTTTGAAGCTTTTGTTGCCTCCCGTCCAGCTGATTTCTTTAAGAAGGGCATCCATAAACTGCCACTGCATTGGCAAAGATGCATTGATTGCATGGGTGATTACTTCGATTAATACAAATAAAAAATACATGAAAAAAAATCGTTTAAATTTTTTCATACAAAACGGCAATTTCATAGGTAAAGACCTATTATTAAGTACTAGCACTTTTCTCGCGACTTTGTCCGCGTGGCCCACAGGAACAACAAATTTTTCGGGATAAAAAGTAGCCTATGTTACTCAGTGATAATGTGGCTTTCTATTGGTGAAAAAACAGTTCGGTCGGTCAAATCGGTCCAGTAGTTTCGGAGCCTATTGGGTACAAACAAAAAAATCTTTCCTCTTTATAATATTAGTATAGATTTGTATTTTTGAAACTGGTTATAAACCTACCCAAAAAAGTTATGGTTGAAATTTGAAAATGTGAAATCAATTCGTAAGCTTCCCCAACCAAATAAAAAAAATATCACGTAAATCGGCCCAGAAATCACAGAGAAATTGGTGTACATACCTACCTACAGAAAAAGATGCTCACATTGCTCACCGTATACAAAGCTCCCATCTTTTATGTAGATTAAAATGTATTTCATGTCTTGTAATTAGTTAATACTGTTTGAATTAAAGTAAATAAATAAAACACGGTTAAATTTATTTACGAGGAGTGCGAACACCACTAGATTAACGTTGAGTTGCAGAAAAGGTCGTTAAGTTTTAAAGGAGACTTTAACGATAGAAATTGTATGGTTAATGCCTCTTTTAAATTTTTTTTATATCTTTCTGTACACTGAAAAACTTTTTGAAGTAGAAGATGATTTAACCTTTTTTTGAATGAGAAGAAGATTTAACCTTTTTTTAACATTTTGGGTTAATATAGCACTTACCGACATGATTTGTTAAATCAACAAAATTAAGTGTTTTCAATTTTATTTTTGTCAAAACAAACGTCATGGAACAGTTTTTTTTTACACAATTTGATGTCAACTCAACCAAAAGGGAATCAACAATCAACTATTCGGTTTTTCAGTGTAACCGACCGTAAATAAGTTAAAACTTATGTTATGTATAATTCGTTATTATTTGCTAGTCTGATATCAGACACGTAATAACCCTCTGCGCTATAGCCAATGAATCAAACGTTAATTTTAAGAAAGTTTTCAATATAATGGTTGTCAGCTTATTGCAGTTCTCTGAAATACACAACAATAATGGGAGTGCTATGTGATTTTAAATATTAGAAATATATAAAATATTAGTTTTTTGATGTACAATGACTGTAACTTTGAAAGTTGCTTGGAGTACATTGCACTATAGAGATTAATTTTATCTTAGTATAGAGAAACTTTAGTAAAAAGTCATAATATAGGTATATTATTAAGTTTATTAGTAGTAGTTTATTAAAGTCTGCTTTAAATATTAAATACTAAATTATACTTTTTTTTAGGGTTCCGTACCTCAAAAGGAAAAAACGGAACCCTTATAGGATCACTTTGTTGTCCGCCGTCAGTCACCGGACCATAAGTGGAGCCATGTGCTCATAGATGACGCCACTAGAAGTATGCAGTAGCGCCATCTATGATCATTTAGCGGAACCCTTAGGGCGCGAGGCATACTCGCACTTGTCCGGTTTTTTTCAACAAGCTCACCTGCTTGGCAAAGATCTCACGCATACCTACTATCTATCTATACTAATATTAAAAAGATGAGGAATTTGTTTTTTTGAACGCGCTTATCTCTGGAATTACCAGTAAATTTGATTCGATAAATTCTTTGTATGTGATAGCGAGATTAATGAGAAATAGTATAGGTTATTCAACATCACGCTATGGCTGCTATGATTAAGTTTTTCAAAAATGCATAATATCACACATAGTCATATAGCATTTTTTTAAATATGATTCTGTGCGAGCAAGAGAGGTGACAAATGCAACCTTTATAACTCTCGTCATTACAGTTCTCAATAGACCATTTTTAGGGTTCCGTAGCCAAATGGCAAAAAACGGAACCCTTATAGATTCGTCATGTCTGTCTGTCTGTCTGTCTGTCGGTCCGTATGTCACAGCCATTATTTCCGAAACTAAAGAGCTATACCTACTATTGAAACTTGGTAAGTAGATGTATTCTGTGAACCGCATTAAGATTTTCACACAAAAATAGAAAAAAAACTAAAAATTTTGGAGTTCTCCATACTTAGAACTGACACTCAAAAATTTTTTTTTATCAAATCCATACGTGTGGGATATCTATAGATAGGTCTTCAAAAATGATATTGAGGTTTCTAATATCATTTTTTTAAACTGAATTGTTTGCTCGAGAGACACTTCCAAAGTGGTAAAATGTGTCCCCCCCCCTGTAACTTCTAAAATAAGAGAATGATAAAACTAAAAAAAATATATGATGTAAACTCACGGAGGAAATACACAGTGTAAACTTCCACCGAAAATTGGTTTGAAGGAGATCTAGGAACCCTCGGTGCGCGAGAACGACTCGCACTTGGCCGGTTTTTTTTGACAAGTTGTAAACCTCTGTTGTATTATATGCCATTCATCATGCCGATATGGGCCCCGAGGTCGACGTAGAATGTCCCGCCCGTTCGGCACCTTCCTGTGCTTGACATTGAAATTTTATTTGTATTCTGGGGTAAAATATTGGTTCTGATTCTGTTGTGCACCAACTAAATTTAATGTAGGCTTTTGCTATCTTTTTCTCTCTAACAAAACTGAAAGAGATAGGTATAGATCTGTCAAATTTAGTTGGACTAAAATTTTCATACAAACTTAAACGATAGCACACTGAAGTTCATTCGAATCAAGACGTAAGATTACTTTGACAGCACTGACTAAACTACTTTTCTCATGCTGTCTGCTAGAAAAAGAGCAATAGGTACTCTCATATTAGTATAGTTGGTGCTTAGGTATACTCCTCAGATCATAGAAACAAGGAGATATATAGCAAATTAGTACGGGAACAACTGATGCCACTTTTAGTACATTTTTCGACACAATTACGCGCATAATTAAGCGCTCCTTGTGAATAAAAAGATCTCCCACGCATTGAACATTCCGCACACCCTCAATCTAACACTGTTAATCGTCACTCAACACTAGCACTAAACTAAAACACTGTATTTATACCATCAATCGTGTTCGGTTCGTCGCCAGCGCGTACGTTTTTAATATGAGCAATTTGCTCAAGATGAGGCATCAAGCTCGATAGCGCCTTGGCACATCTCCTTGTTTCTATGATCTGAGGTATACTCTAAGTTTAGTTGTATGAGAATCGGCGCCATTATCTTCTTTAGTGATATAAATCTGAGGTATGATATGAGGTATTTTAGAGACGATCTTTTAATCAGTAGTGTATGCTTTAAGGTTTTTATTTCAATTACACCGACTCTTCAATACTTCACGTGACCAGAGCGCTGGCCTGTTTTATGGCAATACTGATTGTATTGCCATTCAATTCAGCTTGTAAATACTTGTACCTACCTATACCTATAAGATAATAAGTAGGTAATGTCAGAATTTCATGGCGTGGTGCTGTTCATAAGGTCTTAGCTGATGGAAAATGCTAATTAAGAGAATTATAACTAGGTACAGGAAACATGGAGTTTTAGCATTCAGATCGAAATAAAGTCACATTTAACCTAGAAATGCAGTAATTATAATAATAACAGAAAATTATGCAAAGTAGCTCAGTTGGTTCAGAGCACTAGCCACGGTACGGCAGAGGTCGCGGATTCAAATCCCGCTCGTGTCATATGATTTTTGAGAATCACTTATATATTTAATAACTTAATAGAAGCATAACATGCCTTTGACATGTTTCAAATTCACAAAAAATATACATTTATAATGTATAGATGGTGATATCGCATCGATATCCGATAACTGCAAAGTAATTGGCATTGAGTTGGAAATACTGCATAAGTTTTCCGATAGATGTCGCCAAACGCTCCTAAGAAGCGTATTACAAAGGGGTCTCAAATTTCAGATGAGTCGGGCGGGACCCGGTAGCTCAGTTGGTTCAGAGCACTAGCCACGGTACGGCAGAGGTCGCGGGTTCAAATCCCGCTCGGGTCATATGATTTTTGAGAATCACTTATATATTTAATAACAAAATTATGCAATTATTCTTATCTGAACTAACGACGATCATTTTAAAATTATTTGCGAGAAAACTTAAAGTAAGTTAAGAAAACGTTTCCTGAGTTAATTAGCGGCTTCGATAATTACGTTAGCAGCTGCAGGAGATGCTGCGTCTCGGGAGGTGGCGCCGTCAGATAACTCAAGTTTAATGGTTCGACTTAACTGCGCAGTTAACTTCTAAGTTCATTTTTAATGTTAAAGGATGATGAGAAACTTATTGAAAGCTGGTGTTGTAAAGTGTTTGTTTAACTTTTTACTGTTTTCTCTTGTATTGAGGATGAATGTGAAAAATGACATTCACTCGTTCGGGACAATGAACTGTTCAAGTGGGTCGTTGTGTTGTTCGGTTATTGCGCGGAAACCTCTGAAACTATTTGAATTGAAAACTTATATGTAATGTGCCTCGGTTTAAATTATTTAAGGGAAAAACAAACATCATTAACACTCACAGTTTCACTCAATTGACTCAATAGACATTGTTAGGGTTCCGAACCAAAATGGTAAAAAATAGTAAATTAAAAATTAAAAAAACCCGACTGCCAAAAAACAACTAAAAAGTTCTAAACAAGAGCACTTTTCAAGCAGTCTGATGCAGTTGGTGGCAATTATTTGTGTTAAATCTTAGATTTTATGCCACCAACTGCATCAGACTGCTTGAAAAGTGCTCTTGTTTAGAACTTTTTAGTTGTTTTTTGGCAGTCGGGTTTTTTTAATTTTTAATTTACTATTTTTATTTTTCACTTTTTAGTTTTTAATGTATGTTTTCGTAATGTTCTTTTTTGTTTGTATATCGTTAATACTTGAAATAAAAACTTAAATCAATAAGTAAGAATTAGCGAGAATGATTGCTTTGTTAAACAACTTTAAATCGTTATATATCCTAAACTATTATTTAAAATGAAAAATGATAAAAGGAACCTAAAGATGATTTTAAAATACCTATTTAACGACACCCCACTTGACATAGTTCATCAACTTTTTTTTTTTTCATTTTTACAATATGGCGTCTGGTTGTCGCTGTGGTGAATTTTGATTACTGTTATGTCTTTAGTGACACTCGCAAGGTTAAGACGAATCGATTGACGTAAGAATTATCAAAATCGACCTACGCATTTGGTCCCTAGAACGCCACATAGAAACAAACATACATACATACATACATACATACCATACATACATACATACATAGACTGATAAACACATTACCCTCCTTTGCGTCTCGCAGTCGGGTAAAAAGGAACCCTTATGGTGCGACTTCGTCTGTCTGTCTGTCACACCTGCTTATTTCAGCAACTATTAAAGCTATTGACTTGAAATTTTGAACAGTTAGAAAGAATGCTTGCCCAACTTTATTGCAAATGAAAAAAGTCCAAAAATATTTTTATTTTCATTGCAAAAGGGGCCGGAGTGGGGGTCCGAAATTTTAAAGTGGGGTTACTAGGTCAAGTGTCCAAAACTGATACGGAACCCTCGGTGCGCGAGTACGACTCGCACTTGGCCGGTTTTTTTTTCTTAGATTTTTTTTTTTAAATAAAATACCATGACGCGGCTTGCGTTAGGAGTTGACTGATACAAATAATCACGTAAGAAAAAAGCGTTGTGCCCCTCTACACGACTTTCTCTCTCTTTGTCTCTTTTTATTATGTAGAGGTGTAAGGAATTTCGTTCTTGACGGGGATTCCCGTCCGGACACGCATAGATTGCCTATGCTCTTGCATCTATGCTCTTGATAGATTTGAAGACTCAAGCAATACTTGAAACTAGTTTCAACCAATCAAATGGCTTTAAATCTATGCTCAAGGCGCGATCTGTGCTCGAGTATCGTTCTGGAATACGAGCCTTAGTACGCTATAGGGGAAAGTATGGTATATTGGACCACTCGTTAAAATGGACCACCCTCATATCTCGAAAAGTAGTTTTTTGATTTTATATTTGGCAACACCGTACGATAAGCAACTTACTTCATTGCATATCGGCCATATTGTTTCCCTTGACAAGTTGAGTGACAGAGTTTTGTTTACCAAACTTTAATTATGGAATTTTTTATATAATTTTGAGCGATTTGTGCTAAGGGTGTAGTTAAAATAAAGGTAAGCATAAAGTGTTTTCATTACATAGTCTATAGTTGAAATTTATCAACAATTAACTAAAATTGAACGATTGGCGGTTTTGCTAAGTTATGTTTTTGTTAGAATAATTTTTCTGAAATTTTATACTGTTGGACAAAATGGACCGCAAGTGGTTGGATAAAATGAACCGGTTCAATTTACCTCACTTATGCTTTTTACCTATACCTATAGATGACTGAAAAAAAGTATTTTAAATGCATCCCAGATTATTAAAAAATACAATACACGACAACAGAGGTGAAAAAAATCGTTTAAATGAATGTGCCAGATTGCATAACATTCGGAAAGCTATTTTGAAGAAATATTTCGATAAAGGAGAGTCTATAGAGATAAAAAAGGAAGTGAGTCTGTGAGTCAGAAGATGAAGAAAATGAATGTTTGAAGTGTAAACTAAATTTCTATGATAAACTAGGACCTAGAGTTGAGTGGGGGATTGCTATGACTAGAATTTTGATATTTGTCAAAATTCCTCTCGCCCGAATTCCGTTGTAGGTAACCGCATTAATTAAAAGTATATAGGACACACAGTCGGTTGCAGAAAACGTCATTAAATTTAAAGGAGACTTTAACCATACAATGTCTATGGTTAAAGTCCCCTTAAAAACTTAATAACCTTTTCTGCAACTGACTGACAAACCTTTATAGCCATCAATCAATCTATCGAAAAAAAAAATCGACCGAGTGTTCAACACTAATCATCGCGATGCCAATCAACAGAGCGCGACGTGAAATTCAATTTTAAATTCGGAATGCCAATATTCGCGGACCGTCGGAGATCGTACGTCATCAAACGAACTTGTCCGATAGAACGCGGAATGTTTTTAGTGATGTGGGGACTTCTGCTTGCAAGTTGTAATTATTATCTTTAACTATATAGTTTTCACAATCGCGCTTGTGTGATTTCACAGTCGCGCTTACACCGCGCCAGCGCGGATGGTAAGCGGCGCGGGCCACAGAATAGACGTGTCTTGTACCGTTTCATAGTGAGACGCGTACAAAACGCGTACGTTTATATAGCTTAAGAGCAGCGCTTGTCGTCAACGCGACTATGAAATAGAAAATTACTAGAAAATTGTGTAAGAACACCACTGTGACAGAAAAAATAAAATGCATTATACTTTTAGTAGGCACTATGTCTTTATATTTTCTTAAACTGTTAAAATAAATCCAAATAAAAACTTTTGCAAATTATTAAGAAATCAGATAGTCAACCAAGAAGCATTACAGCTGATATGTGTATCTTTATAAAAACGCAAAATTCTAAAACTGAACGCCCTAAAATTTGTAAGTCTGTTAACACCCAATTACAAGCCCCAACGACTTCAAAAGCCGGGCTTGCAAGTTGCCCATCACTACGGCAGCACATTAAGATCGGTCCGCGGATACCGCGGTGTCGCCCCGCCCGTTCTAATGGATTGATTCTTTCTCCAAATGGGTTCTACTAACTGATACTGTCTGCAACTGTACTTGATATATTTGTTTCAAATGCTGATTTATTTAAAGTTAACTTAAGGTCACTTGCCTGTATTTAATTAAAGTCTAACAATAAGGGCCGTGATTAAATATCTTTCGTAATGTAATAAAGCTGAACGGTTTGATTGTTTGTTTGTTTACTTTAAACACGCTAATCTCTGGAACCACCAGTCAAATTCGAAAGAATCTTTTTTTATATGATATCCAAATTTATGAGGAATAGTATAGGCTATTTAATATCACGCTATAACTCTTAGGAGCCGATTAACGGTGGGTAAAACCGCGAGGCACAGCTAGTTGTTATGTGAAGCGGTGCTAAGGGCTTTTTCAATTTAGACGATTGGTTAGAATAAAACAAGTTTTAACGGATTATATCGCGTATTTGATTTTGTTTTTCAAAATCAATAATAAATCAATAATGTACGCGATATAATCCGTTAAAACTTGTTTTGTTCTAATGTGTAGTGATCGCGAAAACCTAAGACATTACTAGACCATTGGTGTCGGACTGTTGCCGTGCGGTAGCCGTGCGGCAACCGCACGACAACCGGACGGCGCCGCTCTCGACGCGTCATCTACGGACAGTGCGTCAGTACGACACCCACACGGCTACCATCCGACAGGAATCGTCTAAATTGAAGGAGCCTTAAAAATGAACTATGTAACCTTCCGTGAAGCGGAGGGTTCGGGGCGAAGGGCGAAGGAATATAACGTACACGTATCCGCAAAGGTTTATTTCCAAGAGGCAAAGAATACATTCACTACAATATAGAAATAATAAAAGTAATCGGACATGCTGTCACTATGCGGTCTATCAGACTCTCTCCTGTTAGCCTACCACTACGCGTGACGGGGTGCGCGGATGCACTCCTACGTTCTAGAATATTCTAGATAGTTCAGGTCTGCAGTGAGAGCGGCGAGATGCGTTTCAAAAAGGTTAGCGTTACAACTATTCATAATTTTCCGTTGATGGTTAGCATACTGTACAGTACACTAATTAGTTAGCATTCTGTACACTAATTCAAACAGTTAATAAACAACACGGTAGGTCCACAAAATAATTAAACTAAATACCTATGTACATTAGAATGTCTAATTAAAAAAAGGAAATTCAAAGTCCTTAGAATTCCTACAAAATATTTTCTTTAGATAAAGAATCTTCAAACATTTATTTGGCTTGACGACGGAAGAGGGACATGGGAGCAATATAATCTAATTACTGATTAAAAAGGCCCCTTGCGAACTCTATCAAAATCAGTCTTAGCCATTCGAGAAAGATAAAGATTATCTGAAGATGAAATCTGTACTAAATTTTGTTTTGTAGCAAGATAAACGATTGTAAGGTAATTTTGTCCGTTCGCTAGGAAACGGATGTTGATGTAAAGGTAGAAAGGTATTAAGACGCTTTGATATTTTGAAAGGTAGGCTTTGAAGCTTGCTTATATAATGACAAAGTAAATAATAAAACCTTTGAAGTCTCTAATTTAGTGAAGAGTAAATTAAAAGTTTCTTATACTAAAATACCAACGAAATTCAAGATTCCTTTTGATAGGTAAAGTGTATCCAAACTAATTAGTGATTAGAAATGAGGAAGTTTGTCTGTCTATCTATTACATTTTCAAGAATAAACCGTCGAACTCAATTTGTACTGCGCGTCGCCTTCGCACGGTAAGACTTAACACAAAACAACAATCAAGCTCTAATGGTACTACTATTTAGTATCACAGAAAGGACACGGCAGACGCCCATAGAACGCTGGGCTTCAGATTGTGTATGTCGGTACAAATATGAAATTAGTTTGGTGTTATCGAGTATTTAAAGAGTATTTAAATTATTTTTTTATTTGTTTTGTACGTAATTGGGTTAAAGAGAAATCTTCGTATTTGTGACAGTGAGGTTAAGTATGGTGTGAATGATTCAATAAAGTACAGCCCGACTAATGAGTTCTCAATTCAAAGGTTTTAGTTGCTGTCGACATGATATTCTGTGGAGGCACGCGCCAGCCAGCATGCACTCGTTTTTGTTTTATTGGGTTTTTCAAAATGTCAACGGCATAATCATTTTATTTCTTATTTATTTCGATTTTTGATTCCAATTCTTATTCTCTAAGATAAATTAGGCAAAGAACAATTAAAATGTATTTTTATTTTTGGTTAAGCTTTTATTACTTTACTTTATATCAAGCCCAAAACTACTAACGTCCATCCAATCCTACTAATCCCACTAATGTTATAAATGCGAAAATTTGTGTGTGTGTGTGTGTGTATGTTTGTTACTTCTTCACGCTGAAATGGCTCGATGGATTTCGATGACATTTGGCAAACAGGTAGCCTGGGACCTGGAAAAATACATAGGCTACTTTTCATCCATTTTCCGCAGACGAAGTCGCAGGCAGCAGCTAGTATAATAAACGTGAAAGTTTGTGAGGATGTAAAGATGTATGGATGTTTGGATGTTTGTTACTCTTTCACGCAAAAACTACTGAACAGATTTTGATGAAACTTTACAGTAATATAGCTTATACATCAGAATAACACATGGCTACTTTTTATCCCAAAATCGCGAGCGAAGCCGCGGGCGGAAGCTAGTGCAATATAAATTACGTTAAAATACGTCACATTTTTAAACGCACACTCTCGATGTTTTGGTGTCATATAAAACCATGCGTAAAACGCATAATTTGCTCAAAAGCGGCGACTTCTATTGACTTACTCCCTTACTTATAGATGCCTCTTAACTTTAACCACTGATTAAATAAACAACTATCCTTGTCATTTGTATGACAATAGAGATGACAATTGACTTAAGAGCTGTTTAATTTAATCACGTCTTTAAGTAAGGCGGTTATTATTCAGATTACGGTATAGACGCTGCCACCCATCCTTTTGACTTTATCCCCTTCAAACAAGGGTGGGGATGGCATATAGCCAACACACGGCGTAAATAAACGACCATGCAGATAAGAGCGCAAATCCATTTTATACAAAATAAATAAACGTGGGCACTTCATACAAAGTCAGGAAAGTGACGAATATCGTATTAGCATCACAAAGCGGAGCCGTTGGACTTAGCATAATGTAGGCAGAGCTGAAGCGTTCACAATGGCCAACAGTGTACAGAGGTACTTATGTTGGAACATACTGATTTAAATGTCGTAGAATCTAGTGGGAATCGATCGATTTTGGTGTTGTTTGAAGATTAGTAGTACAATACCTGGCAGTATATTTTATACACCGAGTTTGAGAAAGAGATAATCGGCTTGCTTCGCTTTTGTAGTGCGTCTTATCCGTCACTCATACTTATCTGACGTTTTGTCGCTAACTTGTTTATTATATACCGGACTGTTAGTGCTTCGTGCGACAGAGATGACGCTCTACAAAGCCGAAGCTAGCCGATTCTCTTTCTAAAGCTCGATGTGTAATATTTACTGGCGCGTACTGTAGTTCTGTGTGAGGGAAAGTTCAGGAAAGAAGGAGTTCCGGAAAGAATTACTATCATACATTCTTCTTTCTTGATAGTTACTCTTCAAACCAGATCACATCAATATTGGTAAGAAACTTTAAGGAATAGCGTAGGGGAAAGTCGGTTAAGTTGGACCATTTTTTTTCAAACACATATTTGACATACTTTTTTCAGGTTAGGACAAATTATTTATTGATGAAATGAAACAACAGTTTATAGACTGTCTTTTTATTAAGTATCAGTTATGATAACTAACATAGATATCTCAAAAATCAACAATATGTGAAATCGGAGCTTTGTTCCAATTTATCCAACCGGTATTGTAAATTGAACCACGGGGTTGCTAAATTGGACTTCAATTGAATCTGTAGTAAAAACAAAAGATAAAATATATTTATGAAGTACAGACTATCAAATTTGTGTGTACCTATGAAATTTGTATTGTGTTCTCATGTAAGTGAATGTAATTCTTTATGAGAATAAAGTTTCTTAAACCCGATCAAATAATTATGATATTATTTTATGTGAAAAACTATGAAAAATCAGTCAAGTTGCATTGAATCGACTCATTCAAGAAAGACAATGTTACTGGAAAGGCTTTAGTTAATGTGATCAGTATTGTTATGTAAAATTTCGCATATATACCTATATGCTTTTCAGGTCCCAGGCTACCTTATTGTGAAACTTCATCCAAATCCGTTCAGCCGTTTCAGCGTAAAAGAGTAACAAACACACACACAAACTTTCGCATTTGTAGTATTAGCTACTTATTGCGAATTTAATTATTGTTTAGTTTAATTGAGATACCGAAAACCACCTTTAAATGCACTGTTTATCTTATCCATCTATTCCTGAATAAGGCATAACTTCTTATTTTTTTATATCGATGAAAAACAACAATTTGTCCTGACTCTAAGACTTCATACCTGTCTGCTCATAAACAACTTATTATCAACAAATCCTTCACAAAAAGCAACCACAGTATAAATATTAGAAAATCGAACCAAGCCGCGGGCGAACAGTAACAGTTTGATTTATTCTAGCTAAGGGGGTTGGGAAGGGAGGGGCATTTTAGTGCAGACAGTGTTCAGATAAAACCTCAGATCATAGAAACAAGGAGATGTGCCAAGGCGCTATCGAGCTTGATGCCTGATCTTGAACAAATTGCTCATATTAAAAAGGTACGCGCTGGCGACGAACCGAACACGATCGACGGTATAAATACAGTGTTTTAGTTTAGTGCTATTGTTGAGTGACGATTAAAAGTGTTAGATTGAGGGTGTGTGGAATGTTCAATGCGTGGGAGATCTTTTTATTTCACAAGGAGCGCTTAATTGTGCGCGTAATTGTGTCGAAAAATGTACTAAAAGTATCAGTTTTTCCCGTACTAATTTGCTATGATGGCATATCTCCTTGTTTCTATGATCTGAGGATAAAACGTATAAGATTAAGTTTTCTGAGACGAATCGAAAGTTGGAATATTTAAAATTGGTTTACCTGATAAAGTAGTATTGGGTGTAGCTTCGTCAGACTGTGTTGTGTGTGTACGTTTTCAAAAACTAAAAGCTGGTGCAAAAATGCTGCATTTCATTTTGTGTATTTTTGAGAAGCTTGTAGCCAATAGAGCGTTGTTGATCTATCTGCGAGATTTATCTTCGCTTACCTCAGTCAGTACCAGGATGCAGTAATCATTCACATCACCCCTGTATTGCCTTGGGGGTGGAGGTAGGGGCTTGGTACACTCACTATAGTTCTTTACAAAAGTTCTTTTCCAAAGTGGCGAAATTACACAGGTAACATCCCAAGTAGCGGACATTAGAAACTCTATCCCTCAGGGAAGTGTACTCGGATGTTTGCTATTTTTGATCTATATTAACGACCTACCAAAAATAATAAATGCTACAAGTATTCTTTTCGCAGACGATGTTTCAATTGTATTCCCCTGTGAAAACGAGTCGTCTCTCACAAGTGATATTAATAACCTACTTAACAATGTAACCAGTTGGCTAAAAGATCACAATTTAGAAGTTAATTTTTCGAAAACAAAAATCATGCAGTTCAAACCCTATCAAAAACGTAACCTAAATATTAATTTTGCGTATAACAATGAAAAATTAGAATGTACAGACAATTTTAAACTTTTAGGTTTAAACATCGATACCCACCTCAACTGGAAATCCCATGTTCAAGATTTGAGCAATAAATTATCAAGATTTACTTATGCTCTCTATCAATTGAAAACGTCAACAGATCAGAAATCAGCTCTCTCAGCATACTATGCATACGCGCATTCCTGGATGCGATACGGCGTCGCGTTATGGGGGAATAGCACTGACGCTGATATCATATTCAGGCTGCAAAAGAAGTGCATTCGAATATTATCTAATATAAGAGGGACGGTCAGCTGTAGACCATATTTTAAAACGCTTCGCATTCTTACATTAACTTCAATGTATATTTCGGAACTGTGTTTATTTGTTAATAAAAACATCCATCTTTTTAACCGTAACAGAGACCACTACTCTCAAGAACGTAACTTAAGAAATAAAAATAACCTGGCGCTTCCTACCTCCAATTTATCAATATTTCACAAAGGTCCCTACTGTATGTCTGTAAAAATTTATAATAAAATACCAAATAATATAAAAAAAGAAACAAATTATACCACTTTCAAAAGAAAATTAAATAACCATCTAATAGATAAATCCTATTATAATTTGCAAGAGTTTTTTGAGGAAAAAAATACATAATAAATTATGATTAGGATAATAATAATATATGAAAAATCCCTATTCATGGAGAATCTTTAGCTGTAACATAGTTTTAGCTGAATATTTCTGTAACACCTAATATATTAATACATACATTAAATTGCTGCGCCCTCACAGGGTCATGTTGATACCTACTACTGCCTATGTATAACACCTTGTTTTTACACATGAAGCAATAAACAATTTGAATTTGAATTTGAATTTGAATTACTCATTGGACCCTCGAGGAGTCTAAGAGAGCGACAAACCGACTGTTCCCACTTTTACATGGTAATCTATATTAATATAACCGTCCATCTGTCGCATTTGAAAAATCCGCCTCATTCAGGTCGAAATCAATTGTGTCTGTCAATTGCGACAGACGAACGAATAATAAAACTGAAGTTTATTTTTTATTTGTTTAAACACGCTAATCTCTGAAACTAATAGTCGCATTTGAAAAAATCTATTTGCATTGAATAGCACAATTCTCAAGAAAGGTTAAAGGCTACGAGTCATTGTTCACCTTTTTGGCACAGTGAGCGTAAATATAATGATAACGCTGACGCCTATTATACGACATACTTACCCACTGTCTATGATGTAATTATTAATTTATTTAGTGCAATTAAATCACTCCGTGTATCGGTTGACTTTTATATTTGACTGTTCCGAAACCCTACTTCGCCATCCCATCGATACTACGTACCTACTTGACTACATTAAATGTACAGTCAACCAATTTGATTCATGACCCGCCATAAGCTGATTTTCTTACAAACATTCTTATATGATTAGGTCTAGTTTCGTTTAAATATTAAAACTGACAAAACATTTAAACAGTTTCCCTGGCAACAAACTTGCTACCTATCAATTTTATTACAGTGACAGTTAGTATATTCTATGCCACCTCTTTTCGTGTTTGTAGGACACATTTGACACCATGACATGTGAAGTGATTTTCTGTCGTTTTTTTATTTGGCATTTTTCTTTTAATTTTAATAATACTCTTCTTTGAAAGAGGTGAAGGTTTTTGAAAAAAATACTTTTGGCAAACCATGTGGAATGACAGTTAATTGATGACTATGACAGTTATAAATGACTTGCGTGCTGACTTAAATCACCAGTTTTCGAACATTAATACGAATATGAGTAACCTAAGGGATGAGTTTAATACCCTATCAACTACTTCTTCGCAAATACAAACTGAACTGAGGGAACTACGAACACAATACTCTGAGACTAAATTAGAAATATCGAGTCTAAGTGCAAAATATGATGATCTCTCTCAAGTTGTGACAGAGCTTAAGTCAACAGTAAATTTTAATTCCGCAAACTACGTTGACAGTGCGAAGCGTATTACTGATCTGGAGACGAGTATCAAGGACTCTTCATCGATGTCGGTGGCTCTACTGGAAAGTAAAATAGACATACTGGAACAACAGGCGAGGCAATGTAATATTGAGCTGGGGAACATTCCTGAAAAACGAGGTGAAAACCTAGTTTCTGTGCTGGAGTCAATTGCATCAGCGATTAATATATCAATTGAAAAAAAATGATATAGTTGCGATTCACCGTGTTCCTCATGCACACGCACAGAATAATCGTCCTAAGAACATTATTGTGAAGTTTGCATCCCGCTTGCTTCGCGATAATGTACTAAGTGCATACCGACTATCCAAGGGACTTACATCCGATCGCATTGGCCTCGCCGGTACCCCTTGTCGTATCTACTTAAACGAGCACTTAACGCTTCGAAATAAGGATTTGTTTCGTAAATGTCGTGAGGCAGCCAAAGCTAGCAAATTTAAATTCGTTTGGATCAAAAACGCGACCGTCTTGGTCAAGGAAGCAGATAACACGCCTACGTTTGCTATTCGTACTGAAGCCGAAATATCAAGCAGAATCAAACCAAGTAACCTTTCCGAGAATATCGAAAATTAACCCGCCTTTTAATAATTTACCAGGTATTGTTATTTGGGATAGGTTTTTTATTATTGCTATAAATCTGAATATGCTGCCTTCAGTAGATTCATCTTTTGTTTATTTGCTTTATCTATTATTATTATTACGTTGTCATGTAAAAGTATTGTCATTGTACAATAATGTGAACCGTGCTAAACAAAATACATCCGCTTGTTGTTTTAAGGAGCTATCGCTGATCCATAAATTATTGCTGTTTTACCGTAATTATATCTACGCGTCTATTGCCTTTGCAAAAGCCAATGTAAATGGAAAGCTTTCGATTGCGTTATATAAAATGTGTCTGTTTTGAAATGTTCTTAATAATGCTTTTATTTAATACTATTGAATTGATCTATTTATTTTATGGCTAATAAGTTATCAATATATTACCAAAACTGTCGAGGAATCAGGACTAAACTAAACACTTTGTATTTAAATATATTAGCGCATGCATATGACATTATTGTTTTCACCGAGACCTGGCTGACACCTGATATCTCTGATAGCGAATTTATTGACCAGCGTTATTTAGTATTTAGATGCGATCGTGATCGTATTGTTACCAAAAAGAAAGACGGTGGTGGTGTCCTCATAGCAGTGTCTCGAGAATTAAAGCCGTCTTGTCTCACTTTATCACCGCCCTTAATTTTACCTGAGCATAAAATAATTAAAATCCCTTCGTGCAATGATAATTATAATTTAATATGTGCTACTTACATACCGCCGAGTGCTACGGATGAAATATACATACATTTCCTTGATTCTCTTTCTACTTTGTTTGATGATCCGCATGTGGATAGTATTATCTTAACAGGCGACTTCAACATGCCACAAATTAACTGGGTCAAAAAATCTTCATTTGTGGAATGTACTACAAATACTCTTTCTAGTGTAACCCGTCAACTGCTAAACTTTTGCTCACAGCTAAATATGAGACAATATAATCACTTAACCAATTGTAGCGGTCATATATTGGATTTGTTTTTTAGTAATACTCACACTGTAACGTTTATCTCTGATGCTCCTCTCGTGCCCATTGATACTTATCACCCTGCCTTTTATACTGAAGTACTATTTTTAAATACAACACGGATTTCAAAATGCAAAATTCATAATACACTAAATTATTACAAAGCCGATTATTGTAAGATAAATATGGATATTGGTGAAGTTGATTGGAGCGCTTTACTAGAGGGGCTGGAGTCTGAAGAAGCAGTCTCTATTTTCTACGAAAAACTTTATGAAATAATTAGATCGCACACACCCACGCGCAGACAGAGGAATTTTAATTTTCCCATCTGGTTTACAAATTCACTTATAAAAATATATAAAAATAAAGCTTATGCATGGGTAAAGTGGAAGAAATACGGGAATATAAGTGATTATGAGAAATTCTCTATTAATAGAACAAGGTTTAAAAAAGAGGCTGATAGGTGCTACAAGAGATACATGAAGTTTGTTGAAGATAATATTGCCACCGCTATTAAGGCTTTCTGGTCATACATATCCAACCGAAAAACAGCAAATAAAATTCCGTGCACAGTACATTACAAACAAAATTCAACCAGCGATTCTATTACAACATGTAATTTATTCTCTAACTTTTTTCATTCAGTTTATGAACCTTCCACATTTGACCCTGATTCGTGGGAACCGCCACCTACATGTGCAGATCATGATATTAACCTATCCAAGCTGTTCTTTCCCCTCGAAAATATTCGTAAGGAATTAAAAATGCTAGATTCGACCAAAGGACCTGGTCCAGATGGTATACCCGCTATATTTCTAAAAAATACCTATAGTACATTGTGCTATCCCATATTTATAATATTTAACAAATGTATTTCGTGTGGAGTTTTTCCTGAAGTGTGGAAACGCGCAAATATCGTACCAGTACACAAAAGTGGTTCTAAAAATGATGTGGAGATGTATCGTCCAATTTCTATATTATCGGCATTCTCTAAGCTCTTTGAAAGGCTTGTTCATATTGAGATTTACCCATTTATACGCCGCGTTCTAATAAAGGAGCAACATGGCTTTGTCAAAGATAGATCTTGCATAAGCAATCTCTTAATATTTACTACACAGCTTTTTGAAAATATTGATGATAAACAACAAACAGACGCGGTATACACTGATTTTCAAAAGGCGTTTGATAAAGTGGATCATAAGTTGCTACTCAATAAAATCGCATATAATGGCATCAGGGGGGACCTTCTTCGTTGGTTTGTCTCATATATAACTAATAGGACTCAAAAGGTTGTGGTTAATGGCTTCGAGTCTGGCTGCATCCAGGTCACATCTGGAGTCCCTCAAGGATCAATTTTGGGACCTTTATTATTTATTCTTTTTATAAATGACATAAAATATTGTTTTCAACATTCAAAATTTCTCTTATATGCTGACGACTTAAAAGTTTACAAAAGAATTTCTAATGTACAGGACTGTATTGAATTCCAACAAGATCTTGACCGTTTTTCATACTATTGCTCTTCTAACAAGCTGTATCTTAGCCTGCCTAAGTGTCATAGTATCACGTTTACTAAAAAGAAAAATGTTATACACTATAATTATCGACTTGCCAATAGCGTTATCAACAAAGTTACCTCCCTTCGTGATCTTGGTGTGCAGCTAGACTCGAAACTACATCTCATGTAGAAAATATTGTCAATAAAACATACCAAATGTTCGGTTTTGTGATGAGAGCATCTAGAGAATTCCATCGTCCTGGTACTTTCTTACACTTATATAAGTCTATAATTAGGCCGCAATTAGAATATGCAGTACCAATCTGGAATCCCTACTACGCAAAATATAATGAAATTATAGAATTAGTCCAACGCAAGTACCTTCGTGCTATGCAGTATAGATGTTTCCGAAAAAAAGAATCCTGCCAGTTGCTTCTTAAAAAATATGGCCTGCTTACATTGCAGTCAAGACGCACGCTCCTTGAGACTATGACTTTATTTAGTATATGCCGAAACAAGTTTGATTGCCCTGACTTGGTGAATAGTTTGTGTTACCTGGTTCCTCGAACAGTCCATGGACGGGAAGTACGCACGAGGCGACTGTTCGCTACCAGCTTTTGCAAATCCAATGCTGGTGTGCGCTCGCCGTTACACCGCTTAGTCGACACGTACAATAAGCGATTTAGTGCAATCGACATATTATTCCTAAATAGATATACCTTTAAAAGCAATATAATTAAAATTCTAAAGGATCGGCAGTAGGTTCCATACGCTCTACACAATCTATCCTTAAATTTTATAATGACTTGTATCATGTTTAGTTTAGTTATATCATCATTACGCACGTATTTGAAGTTTAGTAATTTTTAGTTAGGTACTACCTTTTTGTTTTCATTTTCTTTTTTAGAATTAATTTTGCCCTGTCTACAGTTAACGTCTGCTAACAGTTTGTTAATCATTATGGTAATCTGTGGAAAATGTAGTGGGTAGTATATTTATTAAGTTTACTGTTAAGACACCACTGTTTATGCATAATATACTACTGTTTGTTTTCCCTAATGCAATAAATAAATAAAAATAAATAAATAAATTCGAAATTTAAAAATAATTCCAGCTTTATCAAAAACATAATTTTCATTTTGTGAATCTACTGCATTTATAATAAAGGTCAAAACTGCACAGACCTCTGATCCGTATTGACACAGTTTTCGTAATATTTAAAAAGTCCTAACTGCAGTATGCACGGTATTATGTAGAAAACTTTACTGTTTTGACGATTTCAAACGAATTATAGGCTGAGCGGGTCACGAATCTGATGGTTCGACTGTACATAGACCAAGCGGCCGGTACGGGCTATTTAACATCACGCTATAATCCTTAGGAGCCGAGCAATGGCAGGTGAAACTGCAGGGCGAAACTAGTCCTATAATAGGGTTGCGAAAATCAGATGGCAGTCGCTCGGAGTAGTACGTCTCGTTAAAATGGAAGCCGAGAAACTTCAACATAGTTAAGGAATGCCAGACGAGTATTGAAAAGAACCATATGATGTTAGAAGAAGTAAGGTATTTAATTTAAAAATACTATTATAAAATTGTAAAAAAACCATATCTATTGTTATAAAATTGTAAAAGATGATCCAGAAAAAAAACCAGTCGAAATAGGGTTCTGGGATGTAATCATGCTGGAATAATTTGAGATCCAACTTAAAATCTAAGCCACATTTCATCTGATTCTGGATGAACCATAGATACAGCTTCACCTCTTCGTAGTATTAGTCACCCTAAAAGGTCATTTAAAATGGTTTTATAATGATTCACGCTCAAAAGTCTAGTTAAATATCCTACTAATATTATAAACGTGAAAGTTTGTGAGGATGTAAAGATGTATGGATGTATGGATGTTTGTTACTCTTTCACGCAAAAACTACTGAACGGATTTTGATGAAACTTTACAGTAATATAGCTTATACATCAGAATAACACATAGGCTACTTTTTATCCCAAAAACGCGGGCGAAGCCGCGGGCGGAAGCTAGTAGTTCAATGACTACGCCTGGGCTGCACGCAGGCTCGATTGGTGAACAACACCGAGCGATTAAAACTTAATCCGCGCGCCCGATACACCGGCCAGTCGTGTTTATACCTTACGATATTACGTCATTTGGTGCTCTTTCAATTTAGACGATTGTTGTCGGACTGCTGCGAAGCCGCGGGCGAAAGCTAGTATAATAATACGTTTAAAAATACCCTATAGGTAGAAGTAGTGGGAGGGGGGAGGGAAATTCTTAGCGTTGGATTACGCGATCAGACGTTACTAGAGATTTAGTTGCCTAGGAACGGAGCCGACGTACGGAGTTTTATATGAAGAATATAAATAATGTTCAGAGATATGCAACCTGCTATGTTTAAGTAGCTGGAGAATAG
The DNA here is from genome assembly GCA_948465475.1 of Thalpophila matura. Taxonomy (NCBI): domain Eukaryota; kingdom Metazoa; phylum Arthropoda; class Insecta; order Lepidoptera; family Noctuidae; genus Thalpophila; species Thalpophila matura. Next base: position 21,035,027 of record OX419177.1, read on the forward strand.
AGCTAATATTTTTCCTTATATAATAGTAAGATTGTTGAAGAATGTTTATCGTATTTAATATTTTTAATCATTTACATACATTTTTCTAAGTCTGCTCACCCCTATACTGATCATAGCGTGATATAATCTGATTAACATAATAATTATACGCACAACAATATAATATTACTAAAACACAGAACATAATAGGTAGGTACTGCCGAAGTAAATAACAAATGAAACTAGGACAGCCCGAATGTTTCGATCCCGCCACAATATTATACGTACGAGCTTCGTAGCTGCTACGCGTGGGCGTAGACGCTACGGGCTACGAGCGTAGTAGCTACGCCGTAGACGCGTAGCAACGCTGTTATTGTATATTTTGACGGCGTCTGGCGATCAGCTGGTGCGTTTGTACTGTTGTAGCTATGTTGTTTGTAGTTATGCTCTATAATATGATTAGTCGAGGTCTAACTAGTTCAGAAATATTCAGAATCAGTTTCTATAAGCATATTTTGCAAGACGCTGGGAGTTAATACCAAGTTTATCAACTTCAGTCTTATTAACAAGGAAGGCAAACGTGTTTTTTTTTACAAATTTAGGAGAATGATAATTAGGTACAGTACAAAATTCGGTCAAAGCACAGATAATATAATACTATACGTACAGATGCCTCATCTCATACAAAGAAATGTGTTTGATTTAGCGCGGGCTATCTTCGGGCTATACATTTTTCCGTGCTTAAAGCATTTTTCAAAATTTTTACAAATATTTTTCATGATGTATTTTTTCATGTTCTCAATTTTACACAAACTTCAATAACAAATCGATACATATAACGCCATCTATAATGGGTTATTTCAACAAATGTTACTTTGTTCCTGATGAGACACCGTGGTCAAAGTAATTTTAAAGTACAAAAAAAAAATTAAAATTCTAAGACCATTTTTAACTATTCTTCTTTTATCTTGACAAAACGTATAGGAAATCTGACAAATGTATGGCAAACGGCTTACCGTAACGTTTGGTATGGACAGCCGGCGTCAAAGACATTAATCAAGATAATGCGGGCACGAAGATCAATCACATGGGGCGGAATAGTTCTTTGACATTGTTCAGGGTCATAGGGGATCGGAAAAGGATGGAGGTTTAAGGTCATCTTGTGTTAGTTCTCAATGACATTTGTTGTTATTTAATCGAATGTAGAATCGGATAATTTAAGGTTTTATGAGTAAAATCAATGAGAGCTCGTCAAAAGATAAGTTGGTCAGCAAGATGGGATTGATTTGATCTGAGGTGGCCTACCTTAGCTGCACGTATGAATTGTGGATCATATCTCAAGCTCATGTAAAAACTCTTTCTAAACCTGAACTACTGAAAATTATTGGAAAACTAATAATAAATATCAGTCCACCCTTAAATGTAAAAAGAACGTGTGGGGTCGGGGGCCCCCGTCACGAATGAAGTTCATTACGCCTCATATTTGATAGAACTAGCTTCCGCCCGTGGCTTTGCCCACGTTTTTGGGATAAAAAGTAGCCTATATATTATTCTGATGTATGAGCTATGTTACTGTAAAGTTTCATCAAAATCCGTTCAGTAGTTTTTCCGTGAAAGAGTAACAAACAGACATACATACATCCTCACAAACTTTTTCATTTATAATATTAGTAGGAAGAGACACAGAGTGAGAGGAAGTCACAGGACCCGCATAACACTTTTTCTTTACGTGACGATTTCTGCCAATCAACTTCTACCACAACCCGCGTTAAAGAACTTCGATCCAAAAAATAACATTATAAAAACTACGTCAGGAAATAAACGCAAGCAATTGCTGTAATACTGAATAATATCGCACATTTGTCTAGCTCGAGCGCCTGCGGGGTCCAGGCATCTCTCCTTTGATACCCGGTAACTGTCAGACCAGTACTTCCCAAACTGTGGGTCTTGGATATGGATGGAATATTGGGTAGGCCTTAAAAATTGGGCGACACATCGGCCGACCGGGCTAAGAGGACGTATTACGGTGAAAACTAACTAAAGTAATTGAAATTGATTCGTTAATGATTGAAGTTGAAAGAGTTAAAGCTATATTGACAAAAAATAGGAAACAAATACATAATTCTCATTGAAATAGCACTCTTTGTTGTTGTTTGTTTGAACAGTTCTTCATACATACCGTTATGAGCATTTTTTTCTCCATGACAGCCAAGAGGTTAGTCCCGAATTTGGAAGTTTTTGTTAGTGCGTCGTGATCCAGCAACTTTGATAACCACTGTGTTAGACAGGCATAAATATTATACACCTGAATCAGTGCTTCGTTGCCACAACTACCGTAACAAAGAATAAGGGATAAGGTTACTTGGGTCGTGTAAATCCCCTGAGATACACACTGAGTTATGGCTAAGGAACAAGTTAATCCCTAGTTTTCTATATACTATTAATCTTGTGCAATATCAGTCTAATAATAAAAGAAAGCTTTAGTTATCCGTAAAAGAAAAAAACACACGCTGAGTTGCAGAAAAGGTCATTAAGTTTTAAAGGAGACTTTAACGATAGAAATTGTATTGTTAATGCCTCCTTTAAAATTTAATTATCTTTTGCAACTGACCGTTAGTCATCATCCGCCTAGCCTTTTCCCAAACTAGATTGGGGTCGGCAGTCTAACTGGTTGCGGCTCAATATCTGTATTTTACGTGGAGCGACTGCCATCTGACCTCCACAACCCAATTATTGGGTAATACCGGTATTCGAATGTTAGACCGGTTGTCAGACTTTCCGGCTCCTGACTACCCGTAACGATTGTCAAAGACATTCTTATGACAACCGGGACCGACTGCTTAACGTGCTCTTCGAGGCACGGAGGGGTCTCGATGTGTAAAGAACGGTCACCCATCCAAGGACTGATCGCGGCAAGCGCAGCTTAACCTCGCAGATCGATCGATCAGCGCGGCTGTCATTTAGCCACGATCCCCTTCCTTGCAACTGACCGTTAGTCATAACCCCTAAAACAACTTTTTTAAAACAGCTTATACGTATATTAGCTAGGAAGCCGTTTCAATGAACAGTACTAAAGAAAATTGCAACAATCACACTTGACAGCTTCAAAATGATATCTAGGTAGTTCTACTATTATTAAATTGTAAAAGAGCTGTCTGTACATTGAAGATATTCAAGAAAAAAACAGTCGGTATAATAAAGGGACGTAACCTCAGATCATAGAAACAAGGAGATGTACCAAGGCGCTATCGAGCTTGATGCCTGATCTTGAGCAAATTGCTCATATTAAAAACGTACGCGCTGGCGACGAACCGAACACGATCGACGGTATAAATACAGTGTTTTAGTTTAGTGCTAGTGTTGAGTGACGATTAACAGTGTTAGATTGAGGGTGTGCGGAATGTTCAATGCGTGGGAGATCTTTTTATTCACAAGGAGCGCTTAATTATGCGCGTAATTGTGTCGAAAAATGTACTAAAAGTGGCATCAGTTGTTCCCGTAATAATTTTCTATGATGGCATATCTCCTTGTTTCTATGATCTGAGGACGGAACCATGCCCAGAAAAATGGATTCTGACGTGATTTTAACGTTTGGTAGGTTGGGGTTCTATTATATTTAAAATCTAAGCCACATTTTTATCTAATTCCGGTGGCATGAACCAGAGATACAGCTTAACCTCTTCGAAGTACTAACCGCCCTACAATAAGGTCATTTAGAATGGTCAATTTATTGTAGTCCGTACGGGCAAAAGCTGATATGGATATAAAATACTGAAACTGGAATTGAACCAAAACATTTAGACCCCGACACACAGTTAATCAAACGACAGAATCGGTAATCACCCATGATTCGGCGGACATTTATAAAAGAATCGAATGTTATCAATTCACGTGTCAGTGACGAATTCATCAACGTATGTCATATTGTATTACTGCAGACCAACCGTTAGATAATGTTTGATATTCAGAGACGTTAATGATTTCTAACTAAGCGGAAAAAATAAACGATACAAGCAAAGATTTGGTTTGTCGGACATTATTTTCGAGACATGGGCATCAGTATTTCTAAACATCAGCTGTGGTACTAAGAATAAAACCCTCAATTGAAAAGAAATCTCCTTTTGAAAAGGTAACTCTACAAACTGGCCAGATGCTTCAATATGTGTAGTAAAGGATACCTATTGTGCATTTCACATAAGAGTTCCTTTTGAAGCTACTCGTATGTCAGCTCCCTTGAATGTTAAAATGTTAAAACGTTTTTAACGATGTTGGAAGTTTTCTTTAAGCACCAATACTCACAACTTTATAATAAAACAAGTTTAAACGGATTAAATCGCGTATATTACAGATTTTTACCGATCGTCCTGTGACCACGAACGCAGCAAAGTGTTCGAAACGTCAGGAAAAAAATGTAAAAATCTGTAATATACGCGATTTCATTCGTTTAAACTTGTTTTATTATACAGGGTAAAATTTTAATTTTACCCTGTATTTACCCGCACTGGTTTAACTGGGTTAACCAGTGCGGGTATTTTAGGAGGTGAAAGTACTCATGAATATGATCAACTTTTATTATGGGACCGACACTGAAATATGAAAAAAAAAATCAGCTGTTCCATACATTTTGATCGTGTTGTAGTGCATTTCGTTCACAACTTTTTAGTAAGTACATACCCTAAGAATTACTTTAACACTATCTAATCTAAAAATAAATATGGTACTTCAAGACCTAAACGGAGTAACAGACAGGGGTGCTAACATAGTGTTGAACGTTTGTGACAATTAATTTAGAAAACATTGCTTTTGTAAAATTTTACGGCACAAAGCCTGTGGCACGCTATATATTTCGCTGTCATCTCCAGACAACCGGAGCAATATTCATATCAGCCACTAAATTGATTTAGATCCATGAATACTTTACTCGTTTTCAAATAAACAAAAATAATTCTCAAAGAGGACACTGAAAAGTTTGATCATTAATATTCAATGAATAAAAGTTTTGAGTACGGTACTTATATTTTGTTTGATTTTGTTTAAAATCTCGTAATTATTTATTTCAAAGAGAATGCAAATGTATTCACAAAAAAGTAATTTAACTGATTAATACGTAACTAAGGATTCATCATCGAATGTATCTTATAAAATAGTTGATAGGTACCATGATTGATTGAAAATACCTCTATAGAATGATTGGAATACAAATTATATTATCTATCGGCAAAGTTAAAAATAGTACCGAAGAAGCATTAAATGTGTCTCCTACCAAAGAAAACTCGTATCTTTGACAACCGGTTGAAAAGGAAATCACAGACTACAGGAAAATGTGGTTGTTTCTGGAATAAAATGTTCGCGTATTCGTATTTCTAAACCTGACGAAGATGGTCGTATTTTTGTCAAATTCATAAAATAAAGCGAACGTAGGTACTTGTCATATTTAATAATTTCTTAGGTTTTCGCAACTAACACATTATAACAAAACCACGTCATCCTTCGACCACGAACACTGCAAAGTAGGTAGGTATTCGAAACGTCAGGAAAAATCAGTAATATACGCGATTTAATCTGTTTAAGCTTGTTTTCTTATAATTGTCATATTTCATTAGAAAAAGCCTCTAAAATGTTGTTTCTAATTAAACGTCATTCTGTGAACAATGCGAACATAACGCGCGCAAATCGTTAAAACACAACCGTCAAGCGAATTCCAAGGAGGCATAAATCCTTTTCCGCCGGACTTTTTTAATAAGCATCAAGGTGTGGCGGGGGTGCGGGGCGCGGCAGCCAGCTCGCCCAGACGCCCGCCTACGCGCGTCGCTGCGGACGTCTCCACGTCCCACCTCCGCCACAGTTCGCCAGCGGTGGGCCGCGCGCCCGCCGCGCCGTCGCGACTCTATTATATGAACAGTTATCGTATTTTCTACCTATTTGTACTTTAATATTTAAGTTAAAGGTGAGTGTTTTATTGTTAAGTGGATTTTTTTCGTGATTTGCTGGTGTAATTTTTTTTGCTTGATTTTTATTTATTTATGTGTTATTTTTTTGTGTGTATATTGTGAATTTGGGTGTACAGAAATATGTTTTCATTTATTTTGCAGATGTAGTGCAAAGTAAACAATATATTTTAGTTATAACATTCGTATTAAATGAGGAACAATTAAAATAACATAATATTAGCATTAAGACCGTTCAGTAAAACCTTAAAACCGAGAATAACATGCTGCTTACATCTGTTACCAACATAATTGTCATTAGAATTAAATTACTGAACGTAATCATTAAATTAATGTTAGAAAACGTCTTATTTCATTAATTATTTTTAATTTAAGCATGCTTCATTAATTTTTTTTAGTGGACAGTTTAAGTATCTCATAATTAATTTAAAATAATTAACGCAATCTTAAAAAGCTCCAAATTCTTGAGTATAATTAAAAGATTCTACTTCCCTTTTCCGAGATCTCAAAATCGTTTTCAATTTGTCAAAACTGACTTAATATTAAGGATTAATTAATTATTTTGACGAGTATTTCGAAAATGTTGACGTGGTGCGTGAGTTGGTCCGTATCCCGCGCTTCTTTTTTAATAGGAAAACAAGTGAAATAACTACCGTTTATGTACTATGTTTATTTTACTACTTATAACTCTTAGGATTAGATATATTCGCGTCCTCCGACAACAGCCAATGCTCTGCCGTTGAAATGCCGGTAATGATCTTTCAAGTATTTGTGTATTTTGCATAAAAGATCTTTCACCAACCTACCCGCTGGTGTCGTAAAAACAATTAATAGATTACGACAAAGCAACAGCAGCATTTTATGTGCTTTAACAACGAGTGAGTTGACTGTCTCCATGGTGTAGGGGTCGTAAGCGTGCGGTCCTGTCTTTGATCCCCGGGTCTAGCAATTTGTTACTGGTTTTTCGTTTAGAGCATTTTTAAGAGCTGAATTAGAGCCTATGGTTAATAGCAATTGGTATTACATACTTGTGCTAGGACTTTTTCCGCGATTTCGTCCGTGTGGCCCACAGGAACTGTACATTTTTTTGGGATAAAAAGTAGCCATGTTACTCAGTAATAATAATATATATAGTAATACTTTTTATAGGTGAAAAAATGGTTAAAATTATTTCAGTAGTTTCGGAGTCTATTCGGTACAAACAAACAAACAAACAAAAAAATCTTTCCTCTTTATGATTAGACATAATAAAGTATAATTATACGGTACTTAAATTATAACAAAAAAAACAATTTTCAAAATGTTTGTTTGTCTGTCTGTTTGTTCCGGCTAATATCTAAAATGGTTACACAGATTTTGACGAGACATTCACTGGCAGATAGCTGAGTTTATAAAGAGTAACTAAAAGTACTTAAAATTTAGAAAAATAATTAGGTTTCCGTGCGAGAAATTAAAACCCCTGAAATTCAATATTTGTTTAGAGTCAATTTAAACTGTCCATGCGAAGCCGGGCGGGTCAGCGAGTCGCTACTAAAACTTTATGGTCACTGATATGAAATATGGTCCAGATATATCAGAAAACAACTTTATCCTTCACAAAGTCAAACGATAACAAGGGATACCTTCGACCGGCCGTCTACTTACGCTGACATCGGTCGTATACGGAAAGCGAGCGTCAGCGAGAATGATACCCTTGCAGACGTCAGCTTAGCAGTACGATACTGCAGACATAATTTAATATAATAAAGCTGAAGAGTTTGTTTAAACGCGCTAATCTCTGGAACTACCAGTCGGATTTCAAAAATCTCTTTGCATCTGATCGTCCAATTCTTGAGAAAAGCTATAAGCTATTTACTAGTTATGCTATGATAGTGCTATAGCGCTATAGTGCTATAGCGCTGCCGTTAGAGACGATATTGTTGCTCCACGCACCTCTAGGCATCGTCGCGCGGTTGCTCTAGTGAGCTGGCGCCTCTCCGCGCCGCGGCAGTTGGTCGCAAGCCCTCAAATACGGCGCACGCGCTCCGCTCACTCGCGCGGGAGGCGCACATCTGCTAATTATAGTTATGATTGTATTCTATATGCCGTGTGTAGTATTAAACAAGATGTATACTAAAAACTAGGCCGGTCATTTCCAAAACCCACCAACACTACAATGTGTTATTTAACATCACGCTGCGATCCAAAGCGCTCGTGTACACGACGCCGCAGCTGTTATTGGTAGTTGTTAGTGATACATTGCTGCCATGAGCTTTTATTTCGCTAGTTATTTTAACTTTGCCATTTTTGGTACAATTAATACGCCGAAAATAACTTCTTTTTCTTCGTTAAATTTGACATATTCATCACATCTGATATTCGTGAGGAGCAATGTAACCCTAATAACTAACAATAATATTGCGGTGGTGGCGTCGTCTACCCGGTCGCTAAGGAGCCGAGCAATGGAGGATGAAACCGCGAGGCACGTGCAGCTAGTGTACGCTACGCGTGATGTCCGCAATCAACATCGACGACGTAGAAGGATGACCAGCCTTAGTCTGGTATACTTGTATGGTACAATGCGGGGTCTTCTAATGAATGGTATTTACTACATTTGTAGGCAGATCGGTGATCGCAGCTTCACTATCACTACATCGTATAAAACAAAGTCGCTTCCTGTCTGTCTGTCCCTATGTATGCTTAGATCTTTAAAACTACGCAATGGATTTTGATGCGGTTTTTTTAATAGATACGAGTGATTCAAGAGGAAGGTTTATAGCACCCGTGCGAAGCCGGGGCGGGTCGCTAGTACTGTTATAAAGGGTTCTTTAGATTGAATAGGTTACTTTTAGACAAGTACGCACCAAGTCAACCACATCATCGCTTATACAGGGTGGCAGGTTAGACAGTGGAAATATTTTAAGGGGTCATTGTACTCATCATTATGAACAACTTTTACTATGGGCCAACCCTGAAATCGTGAAAAAAAAAATCAGCTGTTCCATACATTTATGTTCACATAACTCAACAAAATGTATGAAATGTATGGAACAGCTGATTTTTTTTTGCTATTTCAGGGTTGGTCCCATAGTAAAAGTTGTTCATAATGATGAGTACAATGACCCCTTAAAATATTTCCACTGTTTAACCTGCCACCCTGTATACCATCAATTCAGCTAAATACAAAAACAATTGATAGGTATCAAGTAAATAAATGAGTAATTTTAATTTCTTCTTTCATTTAGACAAATGCGGACATGTAAACAGTCGAAATCGGTCCGCTAACCCTAAAATAGTCCACAATACAACAGCCAAGTGTACTTGTGTCAAAATAGACTACAACACAATAGGTGAGTACAATCCTATTGAGCACAAGTGGCGGAGTACAACATGAGGGCTTTAATTAATACGCTACTCGAGCGCTGAGTTAGTAACTTGTCACTACATACTATAACGTACCCACTTAAACTACGTACATAATATGTGTGGACGTATTCATGAACAAGGTACAATCCTTTGGTAAAGGTCTTTAGATATATTATGTCTGTATTTGCTACGATCAAAGTTTAAGATCTTCGAAGCATTTAATTCTTTAAAATTACTGTTTACAGTTAGTCCTTATTCACACGAGCTATAAAAAAAGCATCGTAGGTGTTTGTCAAGGCACAATTGATTCAACGAGCGTTGAAAATCCAATAGTGTGCGATTAAAAACTCGGCGATAAAAAAAGTACCATCGTACGAATAGATGCACCGTTTCCCATTTGTTTTGTTCGGGCGCTTTTTAGGGTTCCGTACCCAATGGGTAAAAACAGGACCCTATTACTAAGACTTCGCTGTCTGTCTGTATGTCTCCAGGCTATATCTCATGAACCGTGATAGCTAGACAGTTGAAATTTGTTCAATTCACAGATGATGTATTTCTGTTGCCGCTATAACAACAAATACTAAAAACAGAATAAAATAAATATTTAATGGGGGATCCCATACAACGAAAGTGATTTTTTTGCTCGTTTTTGCTTGATATTGATAACGGCAACAGGTAGACGCTTGAAATATTTACAGAATATTTAGTTATATATTGACTTTAAAAATAAATAATTAAATTAAAATAATAAATATATTTAAGGGGGGCTCCCATACAACAGACATGATTTTATTGCCGTTATTATAGATAATGGTACGGAACACTTCGTGCACGAATCTGACTCGCACTTGGTCGGTTTTTTTTTAACTATGAGGACTTAAAGTTGCCTTTATAGTTTTTCAAAGACCAGGTATACCTGTTCCTATAGACTGAAACGGCTTTCATCGTTCTTTTTTACCAATCTGACATTTTGTACTGCCTAACTAATCCTTTGAAAAGACTCACAAGGTAAATCGAGAGTCTTATACTAATCAATTCGTATTGTAAAGAGCATCAAGATTTAAAAACATTTAAGTATATGAAGAATAAGAGCAGTGACCAGTGAGTTTAACCATGGTCACAGATAATACAATACTACGCGTACAGATGCCTCATCTCATACAAAAAAACGTGTTTGCCGCTGTACCGCGGGCTATCGGGCTAAACATTTTTTCGTAACTGAATGATTTTTTTTAAATTTGAACAAATATTTATATTGTCTATTTATTCATCTTCTACATTTTACACAAACTTCAAAAACAAATCGATACGTATAACGCCATCTATTAAGAGTTATTAGAACAAATCGCATGCTCAATCAAACACTGACCTAATTCAAAATTGCTAACTTTTGGCAATAGACGTTTAAAGTTTTTTGTTGTAGGTGCGCGTGGAACATGAAATATAGACTGATCTAATTGTTTACCTTATTTTGCAAAGAATAGGGTTGTTTTTTTTGACTAGGTTGTAGAGCACGCTCTTTTAGGTCGGTATTTCACTGTAACTCATTTTGGCCAGATTTTGAGTTCGGTCAGTGTTTTATTAAGCATGCGAAATGTTCCTTTGTTCCTGATGAGACCCGGTGCCATGGTTAAACCACTAGGCTATCACTGCTCTTATTCTTCTTATGGAGGCACATGTGCCTCCCACGGCGAATGGTTCGAGTTCGATCCCGAGGCACGCACCGCTGACTTTTCGAAGTCATGTGCGTATTAGAAATTAATTATCATTTGCTTTAACGGTGAAGGAAAACATCGTGAGGAAACCGGCATGTCCTAGAACCAAAAATTCGAAGACATGCGACGTCCACCAACCCGCACTGGGCCCGCGTGGTTGACTACGGCCCACTCCCTCTCACAGAGAGGAGGCCTGTGTCCCAGCAGTGGGAACGTTATAGGCCGATTATGCTTATGCTTATGCTAAGTATATGAAGATCAATTTAAACCAAACAAAGAGAGTAGAACAAGAGCATTCTTCCTCGATCTTTCAGTGCAAACGAAAGCTTGTTTCAGCGTTTTAAACACCAAAATATCAATGAGCAAAATGAGAACCAACAACTAGAATAAAATTCTTGCACAATACAACAACGAAATAATGCTCTACGTCTGTTTACAATAAAATAATTTGATAGAGTGGGGATAGAATGAGCATTCGCTCGTTTGATGTAAATCGGCCTAGGTTCAAAACTTAAATAAATGTACCTATGTGAATGACATTAATGACGGTTCTTTAAAATGTTAATATTACCAAATAATTCCCGGGGCAATAAATCACAAAATAGCGATACAAGCACCGTCTATCATCAAATACCGCTGACGGCCGTTTTACAAGGCAATTTAATATCGTGACCCTGCCCGGGATTTTGGCACATATTACAGGCCTTAATGAACGAAGGACTGTTTGCATTTTTTTCATCGTTTTGGCGCCAGTAATGGCGAGATCATTTTTAATATCTTTACCAATAAAATATTGTTTAAATACATTGGTCCGTTGTTAGGCCGGCCGCACATTGGATACGAATTTGTATTGTACGTAAACATACGTTATTGGATATACGAATTAAGCGCGCACACTGGTTGCGTTTTTCTTCGTTCAAATGCCAGTAGTGTTGATTCGGACGTCGGAACTATACGAGTATACACGCACGACTAGCTCGTACCTAGTGTGTGAGGTATAGGTCCCAGCGTGAGTTATGAGCACAGATTGCGCGTGTACATTTTCGGCCCAATACACAATAAACAGTTGACAATACGTAATAGAGAATATTCCAATAAACGACGAGCATCGACTGAAGAAACAATCGCGTGCTGCCTCGGCGCCCCCCGTCTTCTTCGTTCCGCCAAAGAGACCGAAATATCAGCTAATGCGCAGGTGACATTTGTGCTCATAATTGCTGCCGGTACCTATACCATAGTACTTCGAGGATCGGAATGGATCATGCGTATTCGTACGTGATATTAAGAGTCAAATTTGTATGAAAACGCATCCAAAATGCGACCGGCCTTGGGAGATGAGGAAACGACTTTGTAAAACTGCTTCATCTAGCCAAAGCTTGCATAATCTTCTTATAATGTTTCCACTGTTGGGACTTATCTGTAAGAGAAAGAGCGGTAATTTACCACGCGGGCTCAGTGCGAGTTGGTCGCGAGCCCAGTGTGGGTTGGCACAATATTTAATTACTATAGAATGTCCACTTGTCCAGTACAACATACTTTTTGCACAACTACGTTTAATATTTACATAATTTAGTATTTAATCATAAAGCTATACTAATATTATGAAAAGAGGGCGAATTTTGTACTCCGGAACTCGCGGGTCACACAGATGAAGTTGCGGGCAAAGTGCTAGTATGCTACTGCAGATGTTCAAAGGTGGCGTTCACCACTTACCGTCAGATGAGCCGCTGCTTGTTTGCCACTAACTAATATTTAAAAAAAGTTTTTCACCGTAACAGAGACTCTCTATGTCTCTACTTAAACCCACATAGAGTTAAATTTATGTGCACAAAGGTTAAAATGTTACTGCAAGCTTTGGACAACATAAGTTCAGATGTAAATAACAGCTAACTGTTACTTATAACTGAACGCCGAATGTATACAGACTCCAAAGATCTTAGTGTAACCGACATAAGAAGGAGCATATTATTTAATTTAAACAGGCTCTTAGTTTAGGTTTAAGAATGTCGGGTGTCTTTTAACAATTTAGACAAAATTATTGTTACAAATACCGCGCCCTGGGATGCTTGCGTGCCAATCAACTGTACAATTTAATATACCTACTGAGGCCCAGAAATTACACAGAAGGGCCATTGTCCTAATTAAAATGTTTAAAATATAGTTCCGTTCTAAACGAAATGTGAACTTATATCGCAATAAAATCGAAAATTGACCAAAAGTTGATTAAAACTAAAGCATTCTGCTAACATTCTGAACTGGCGCCTAATTAACAAAAAATCTTCGAAACCCTATTTGTCAAGACAACATTGCAAAGCTTAATTTCATTTTTCCTAATAATTGAGATTTTATTATTTCTTAATATTGTTACAGTTGGTGATATGGGTCAAAATGTACAACGAAATTAATAAATATCATTAACAAGGAACTTTGTACTTGGCAAACACGAAATTGTACAAGTAGGTACCTAAAATGTCCAAAAGTTTGAATTTCAGAAGAAAATTAATCATAAACTCTCTTTGAAGTCGGTGAGCGATACAATTATATTAAAACGATGCCTCGTTGTAATTATGGAACCTAAGTATACTTCGTTGTTACAATTAAGGAAGAAGTTGTGCTTAAATGCTTAAAACAGAATTATTTTGAGTTAATATTTAAACCTATTTTCCATCAGTTTTGAGCATTGCAAATGTATAATTTCGGATCCGGCTTGAAGGACCAATAATTTATAGGTTATTTATTGTAAATTTTTTTTATTAGCGAAATATACAGTAGGTCCTTACATACCTATTCAATATTAAACTTATAACGGCCGTACCACAAAAAGATAAACATCTGTTCAACACACGTTCAACACGAATGCTGCCAAAAATAATAGGCAATTGTTTTAGCACTAACTTGTCTAAAACAAGCGTGAACTATTTTTGGTAGCATTCGCGTTTAACACATGTTTATCTTTTTTGTGGTAAGGCCTATATATTAGGTTGGGGAAAAAATCTTTTCGCATTATAGTATGTATGAACTTGTAATAAAATCTCTTTGGCTATACTATTTGTATCTGGCTGGTTTTGGTATCATTGAAAGTTTAAATTTTAAAGAACATGATTCCAAATTCAAATTAGAGAAATGTGTGATTTTCATTTGTTTTTCGTACCGTCAAGATGAGTGAATCTAATGAAGAAATTCCATACATTTTAAAATATTACTACAAAAAAGGTAAAAATGCAACGCAAGCCGCGAAAAAAAAATGCGATGTTTATGGACCTAGTGTAGTGTCTGTGAGAGTAGCACAAATTTGGTTTAAGCGTTTTCAATCCGGAAATTTTGATGTCAAAGATGCACGTCGCTCTGGTCGCCCTATTACGGATAAAATGGATGCCATTTTTGAAAAAGTGGAGCAAGATCGGCAAACCAGTAGTTACGACGTAGCTGAAGAACTGGAAATTGACCACAAAACAGTTTTGGCGCATTTGAAAAAAACTGGGTACACAAAAAAGCTCGACATTTGGGTACCTCACGAGCTCACTGAAAGAAACCTAATGAACCGTGTACTCATTTGTGATTCTTTATTACGACGTAATGAAACCGAACCATTTTTGAAGAAGCTGATAACTGGTGATGAAAGTGGATCACGTATGACAAGAACGTGCGAAAAAGGTCGTGGTCAAAGGCCAGTCAGGCTTCACAGACTGTGGCGAAACCCGGGTTAACTCGCAACAAGGTGATGCTGTGTGTGTGGTGGGATTGGAAGGGCATTATTCATTATGAGCTGTTACCACCAGGCAGGACCATCGATTCTGAACTCTACTGCGAACAACTGATGAGATTAAAGCAAGAAGTTGAGAGAAAGCGGCCGGAATTAATCAACAGAAGGGGTGTGGTTTTTCATCATGATAACGCTAGACCTCACACATCTTTAGCCACCCAACAAAAATTAAGAGAGTTTGGCTGGGAGGTGTTACTGCATCCGCCGTATAGTCCTGACCTTGCACCTTCAGATTTCCACCTGTTTCGGTCTCTTCAGAATTCTTTAGGCAGTGTCAGGTTAACATCACGAGAGGACTGCCAAAACCACTTGTCGCGGTATTTTGACCAGAAGTCCCAAAATTTCTATAGCAATGGGATCATGTCCCTACCTACAAGTTGGCAAAAAGTTATCGAACAAAATGGTACCTACATACTTTAGTTAAATGTAAATAAACTTTATTAAAAAATGTTTTGAATTTTCTTAAAAAATGCGAAGAAACTTTTTCCCCAACTATTAGTTTTCACAAAATATATGTAGAACGTTAATGTAGCAGAAGACAATGCAAGTGAAGACAGTTGAAATAAGGATGGAGTGAGAAAATAAAAAGTGTAGGTATACCGTACATTTTGTTCTGATTCTTTACCGGTACCATAAGTAATTATAACTAATGGGACTGGCCCGTAAAGTCGCCCCGATATCTTGTTATATTATGTACATCTAAGATATATTTATGGCATATAAAATATGAAGTCAACATAAAAGTCATGTCACAAAGGACCAAACACAATGCCCACAGCATTCCCAAAAAACAAATTCCACGCATACTTTCCGCCTTCGACCCTCACGTCAGTAATCGCTCACACTCCTGAGCCCTTCACTTCCCTCTCTCTCTTTCACCCACAAGTGAGGAAGAAAGCTGTACTTCAGTAGAGCCTCGACCCCCGAACGTCTTATTTGGGTCAAGTTCACCCACCATCTGGGCCGTTTAGTGCCAACTTTGCCAATAAATATCGACTTCTTAAGAATTATTAGGTAGACAAAGTATTAGTGTTATAGGCATGGTGGGTTAATAGTACTGTAGTACTACTGTTAGTGTAGTAGTAGTGGTACTGTAGTGATAAATCTATACTAATATAATAAAACTGAAGAGTTTTTTTGTTTGATTGTTAGTTTAGGCGCGCTAATCTCTGGAACTACCAGTTGGGTTCACAAAAATATTTTTCTACATAATAGCCAAATTTATGCGGAATAGTATAGTCTGGGAGGTATAGAAATAGTATAGTCTAGGAGCTGAGCAAAAAAAACTGAAATAACGCTAAGCAAAACCGAAGTACAGTATTCCCAAATTAATAATGCGCATGCAGATCTTCGCTAATTGTCGTATTCCCGGAAACACCGAATCATTGAATAGTAAGAGCCCTAAATTATGCATGAAGAAAATGCACTTAACCACTCTATATACTTTTTTTTTCTATATACTTTTTTGTTTCCGGGAATACGACAATTAACGAAGATCTGCATGCGCATTATTAATTTGGGAGTACTGTAATAGCGCGGTAAGTAATAAGTATTATTAAAATAAAACATTATTATAAACATAATAAATTCAAAGTGAAACATTTCTGTCAACCAAGGCTTTTTTTTACGCTTATGTATGATGGTACTGCGATATTTTCAAGGTTTTAACGAAGGCAACATCGTGTTATCTCTTAATAACAATTTGTCAGCAAATTTTTAACATTAAATCATTAGCAGCATATTTCAACAGGCGGCAAATAAATTAATATCTGTAATTAACTGCCTAAAAACTACAGCTTTACGTGAGTAAACGTAAGTCTCAAAAAAAAAACTGTTGATCATATTATCATAACATAATCAACTTATAATGTTCCTCCTGGGCCACAGGCCTCCTCTCTGTAAGGGCCGTAGTCCACCACGCGGGCCAAGTTCGTGTTGGTGGACGTCACGTGTCTTCGAATTTTTGGTTCTAGGACATGTCGGTTTCCTCACGATGTTTTTCTTCACCGTTTTTAGAGAAGTTGTGATGAAACAAATTGAGCATATATGCGGCTATCGGGGTTCAAACACACGACCTATGTCTTGTAAGTCGTGGCCGCTACGACTCCGCTACGACTGGACCACCACTGCTTAGACAAACTGAAAGAAAACTGCTACGGAAAATTTCCCTCTATGGGCTAAAGACATATCCCCGTCAAAACTCATCGTCGCTGTGCCTACAAAATTCGCTATGTATTTTTTTGGATTGTTGGTTTTTGCTGCTAATCCCAATGAAATAAGGATTACAATTGCATCAATACATATCAACACATAGAGATTTTTATAGTCACAACGACGCTATGTCCTATAAATTAATACCGGTCATTAAAATCTTCATGAAAAATAAACCGGTTCTCATTTAATGCGGGCCATTCACTTGTTTTTTTTCTTCTCCCCGCAAAGCAATAAAAGTTTGTTCGAGCAGAAATCTCAATTTGCCCAAAGTTTAAAGACGCCTTCAGTTTATCATCTCTCTAACATTATAATTGGTTTATCGTGAGTTGTGATTTCGATGATAAAAAGAGCGGTTCTTGGAATAACCGATGTCTTTGGAATTCATAGAAGCAAATTGGGACTACCTATTATTTTAAAAGTGTCTTTGGTGCAGTGCTCAGATCATAGAAACAAGAAGATATTATGCCATCATAGCAAATTAGAACGGGAACAATTAATGCCACTTTTAGTACATTTTTCGACACAATTACGCGCATAATTAAGCGCTCCTTGTGAATAAAAAGATCTCCCACGCATTGAACATTCCGCACACCCTTAATCTAACACTGTTAATCGTCACTCAACACTAGCACTAAACTAAACACTGTATTTATACCATCGATCGTGTTCGGTTCGTCGCCAGCGCGTACGTTTTTAATATGAGCAATTTGCTCAAGATCAGGCATCAAGCTCGATAGCGCCTTGGCACATCTCCTTGTTTCTATGATCTGAGGTGCAGTGATAGCCTAGTAGTATAACCATGCGCCTCCCACGGCAAAAGTTCGAGTTTGATCCCGAAGCAGGTAGGTACTACAATTATTTCGAAGTCATGTACTCGTATTAGAAATTATTTATGACCTACCTACTTTGTGAACGGTGAAAGAAATCATCGCGAGGAAACCTGCACGCCTAAGAGTTCTCCATAAAGTTCTAGCAGGTGCAGTGTGAAATCTGCCAACCCGCACTTGGCCAGCGTGGTGGACTATGGCCTACCCCCTCTCATTCTGAGAAAAGGCCCGTGCCCTGTAGTGGGACAGTTTATTATCAGAGCTGATATTATTTATTTGCTATTATTTGGTCCAATGATTAATGGCACGGTTAGTGTAGAGGTCGAGCAATTAAGTGAAGCGTTGCGTATCGCGGGTTCCTACTTAGACTGAATATTTAATGTCGGGATGCTCCTGTAGACCCCTGAAACATCTACCTCATAGTGCCGGGTTCAGTACGTGATGTTTCTATTCTTCAGAATAGAAACGAATTCTTTTCGGGGTACAAAGTAACTACTAAATACTACGCGCTGAATACTAACGATTTCATGATGTTAATCTTGTTGTAAAAATTTTAACCTTAGGGTTTAACTGACCAAAGCGAAATAATATAAAGCATTTAAACAAATAACTTACAAACCACGTTTTACACTCAAAGTACAGTCAATAGCAATAATTTATGTACGTATTCATGGTTGGGTAATATATCAGTTCCCAGCACCTGTATTGTTTGCGATACCGCTCGTAAATTTGTTTTATTGCTTTGGATATCAATTTTCGATGCAAACTGTACTTTTTGTGGACCAAATTGGCAGGCGCTTGTTTGCTGTATTTCTATTTGTCGAATATTTTAATTCGCGAGTATTTTTCAGCTCTTATTTGCAGATTAATTGAAAGGGATTGCTATTTTGCTGTTTTTATTAAGGTTCCGTACCAAAATGGTAAAAAAGGAACCCTTATGGTGCGACTTCGTCTGTCTGTCTGTCTGTCTGTCTGCCTGTCTGTCACACCTGCTTATTTCAGCAACTACTTATGCTATCGACTTGAAATTTGGAACAGTTATAAAAAATGCTTGTTCAATTTTATTGCAAATGAAAAAAGTCCAAAAATATTTTTATTTTCATTGCAAAAGGGGCCGGAGTGGGTGACCGAAATTTTAAAGTAGGGTTACTAGGTCAAGTGACATATCATATGAAAGCGCTTGATCTGCACATTTCAAAATATATTTTTATTTTATTTTATGTCTCACAGTTTTCGACATATGATGAAAAATGTCCAAAAAAATACCATTCCCCCCCCTTATCTCCGAAGTTTGCGGGTCGAAAAATCTGACATAATTATAGTTGATAGGAATTGACTCAAATATGGCACCAAAAATACAACGATGTTCCTAACTAGTACAGTAGTTTCAAAATCATCAAAAATCCTTCACAAACAAACTTAGTTATGCGGTCCGGATTTTTTCACTTTATACGTCCAAAAATTATACGGAACCCTCGGTGCGCGAGTACGACTCGCACTTGGCCGGTTCTTTTTAAATTAGCTTTGGTAAACATGGGTCTAGTATGAAAAATACATATTGGCTGTTAATTTAGTCACCTGCAACTTTTAAGGCCGTGATTCTACTCGTCATACTGAATAACTTTTCTTAGAAGACTAGAAAATTCTTGAAAAAATTAAACTTTTACGGCCGTGCCACAAAACAATAAACATCTGTTCAACACACGTTCAACACGAATGCTATCAAAAATAATAGGCAATTGTTTTAGCACTAAGTTGTCTAAAACAAGTGTGTATTATTTTTGGTAGAATTCGTGTTTAACAGATGTTTATCTTTTTTGTGGTAAGGCCTTTAGACGTTTACGTAGATTTTTTGACGAATCGAATAAGAATCTCATAGGGAAAGTTGTTCAGTATGACGGGAAGAATCTCCCCCGTAAAAGTTGCAGGTGACTAAACCAACACCCTGTATTTCCAGTCATATTTCAAACACAATGATTGTGTAATATTGATATACCTACTTGAGAAACAGTTGGATTACTCAACTTATTCAAAGTCACTCAGCGAGCGTCGGAACGAGTAAGAAAAATAATATCTTATCTGCAGTGTGATTCTGTAACCATCTCACCGTGAAAACTTAGGTGAAGTGAGCGTGGAGTGAACTGTCAATAGTGTCAATTCCTAGCAAAAACAAACTCACTTCACCTAAGTTTTCACGGTGAGATTTTTACAGAATCGACCGACTGCGACTGGAGAAAAATTTATATCACTAACTAATAAAATGGTAGCGCTTTTGCTATCAATAGTAGGTACTGTTTGGTGTTCAATGCATCGGAAGTTTGTAGTTTGTCCCATTTGTAAATAATACCAGTTTATTATAAGCCCACTGCACGGCTAAGGTACTACGCATACAAGGAACCGATGAATATTATAATATTAATCATCGTGCATCCTATCCTACTAATATTATAAATGCGAACGTGTGTGCGTGTGTATTGTTTTAAAGTTCCATGGTTACTGACGTTAAGGCGCTGATAACTGCCAACGGCCTTGAGTGATTTGGGTGGTATAGCTTGAGTGTTCTGCGCTGAGCTCAAGCAACGCGACATACGTCCACCGAGCAATACGACTCGCCTATCAAGGAGCGCGCTGTGCCGAATTAGACGTATTATTACTTTTTAGTATCTAAAATATAAAATAAAAAAAAAGTAACAGGCAATATTATAGGTAGTAACATAGTCTTTTCACATAAAACAAATCATGAAAATATCTTAAGCGATTTGAAAGTAATTACGTTTTTATGTTTTGGGTAGACAGTAATTCATGAATTTATTTCATTAAGTATTTTACTACAATAGTTACATATTCACAGGTACGATTGATGTACATATGTTCTAGTTTAACATAAAAAAAAATGCACAACTAACATGCATTATTTGACGGCGAAATAAGAGATTTAAAACTTGAGATTTATGGCCGTTACCATTTACCGTCGCCTTAATAGAATAAACTATGTCAGGATTTACACCATGTACCTGTTAATTTTTAAGACTCCGATATTTCGGCGCAGTTGCATGCGCCATGATCACGGAAGAACTGTCGATTGTTACGTGCGGGTAGATGTTATTGGCAGACGAAGCGGTCTACCCTCCGTCTAGTTCGTTTATTACGCTCGATACTAGTACCACTGTCTGCAAACTCACTATTCACTCGAATCTGTTCTCGACACAATCTCACACACGTTTGTGCGTGTGTTTGTGTATGTTTGTTACTTCTTCACGCTGAAACGGCTGGACGGATTTGGATGAAATTTGGCAAAGAGGTAGCCAGAGACCTGGAAAAACACATAGGCTACTTTATCCATTTTCACGCAGACGAAGTCGCGGTGAACAGCTAGTAATATTATAAATGCGAAGGTAAGTTTGTTTGTTACCTTTTCACGCCTAAGCCACTGAACCGATCATCAAATTTTGATATATCTACGTTGTCAGGGGTACAGAAAAGAACATAGGGTACCTTTCATCCAGAAGAAAAGTACTGTTCCCGGAAAAAACAATAAATTTCAACGGTCACCACAATTGCTTTAGGACGCTAGATGGCGCTACATGTTTGTCACGCGAACGAAGTCGCACGCAAAGCGCTAGTAACTTTTTAAATTTAAGGAGGATCAACGCAAAAAAGGTTAGGAATTCCTGCTCTATATCAGGTTTGACTAGATCTAAGCTCGGACATAATCAGGTATTACCAATTAAGCACGCACGTTGACTTACTAATCGATTCACATTAGGTACGTATGGCGTTTAGCTGGAATTGTTATCATGTTTCCACACCAATAGTATTGAGTTATCTCGTCGGCTCACTGGCATACGTAAACAGAGATACTGAAATCTATACAACTAAATGAAATTGAAGTGTCAGTTTGTAATGTAAAAATAACAGCTTTTTTTACTTATAATAAAAAAAAAACTTTTATATTTTTGTGTACCTGTCTGTCTGTTTGTTTGGGCGAATTTCAGAAACGGCTGGTCCGATTGTGACGGGATTTTTACTGGCAGATAGTTGATGTTATAGGAAGTAACTTGGGCTTCTTTTATTTTAGAAAAATAATTATATATTCCACGCGGACGAAGTCGCAGGCACAGCTAGTTTTCTTCATAAATACTTTACCACCCTTTTGGATCGCATTTTAAAAAATCCCCTCCTTAGTGCATTTACTCAATAAATATTTCCTCCTTTCAATTCTCTAAGTTCTCATGCAATTAAACAATTTTTGTATCTGGTGTATCTTCATCAACAGCCAGGTAAGAAAGAAAAATTGAATTATTATGTTTTTATATTTGTTGTATCAAAAAGGATACGAGTTACGACATGAGATGAGATAGGTATTCTTTCAAATTAACAAATGACTGCAGTGCACACGCGGCAAGGATTGCAATCCCGCAAAGTGGTTTACCCGCAACTTTGCGGGACTTTTAAAGGTACGGCATTTAAAGAAAAAAAAACCGGCCAAGTGCGAGTCGTACTCGCGCACCGAGGGTTCCGTATCATTTTTGGACGTATAAAGTGAAAAAATCCGGACCGCATAACTAAGTTTGTTTGTGAAGGAATTTTGATGATTTTGAAAAAACTGTACTAGTTAGGAACATCGTTTTATTTTTGGTGCCATATTTGGGTCAATTCCTATCAACTCTAATTATTTCAGATTTTTCGCCCGCCTACTTCGGAGATAAGGGGGGGGGGGGGGGGAATGGTATTTTTTTGGACATTTTTCATCATATGTCGAAAACTGTGAGACATAAAATAAAATAAAAATATATTTTGAAATGTGCAGATCAAGCCCTTTCATATGATATGTCACTTGACCTAGTAACCCCAC
Organism: Thalpophila matura; assembly: GCA_948465475.1. NCBI lineage: Eukaryota > Metazoa > Arthropoda > Insecta > Lepidoptera > Noctuidae > Thalpophila > Thalpophila matura. The sequence goes on from OX419177.1 coordinate 21,057,673, forward strand.
TTTGAAATTTCGGACCCCCACTCCGGCCCCTTTTGCAATGAAAATAAAAATATTTTTTGACTTTTTTCATTTGCAATACAGTTGAACAAGCATTCTTTATAAATGTTCCAAATTTCAAGTCATAAGTAGTTGCTACAGACAGACAGACGAAGTCGCACCATAAGGGATCCTTTTTTACCATTTTGGTACGGAACCGTCGGAACCCTAAAAATACTTAGGTACTAACTACCTCTGTGATTGATTAAAGCTTTAAGAGGAAATGCGGGCGACGTTTAGTTCATACAAACGTACTCGAGATAATACTGGATAATACGGAGAAATACGTTTCTGTTTTTTTTTTTAATCTTTTTAAGCAGACTGTATGCAATTTTATTTTAGAATAAAAATAGTGGATTCTTTATTAATTCAAATCACAACCGAGGGACATAATATGAGACAGAATAGATAGAAAGATAGATGGACAGAATATGAATGTACTGTATCAAAAATATAAGAGCGAGGCTACACGTGGTGCGTTGCATCATCGCACAGCTATAACTTCAACGCACTGAGTGCCATACGGGTAAAGCCGTGTCACAACGCAACGCCGCTTACTACAACGTATGGTATTATGTGTCAGTGGTAGGGCTGCCATCCATCCGGGGTCCCCCGGATTTGTCCTAGTTTAGAGGGCGCCCGGGGAGCGTCCGGTAGGGGTTTTAAAAAGTGTCCGGATGAAATCCGGACACTTTGTGTCAGGGGAATCCTGCTTGATGAAATATTTTTTTCGGGGGCGTCCGGAAAAAATACTCAATTTCAGCAAAATGTCCGGGGTTTTTACAGTTTTTGTCCGGCGTCAGCAATTTAGGTGATGGCAGCTCTAGTCAGTGTTATAACTATCCACAGCTATAGTACAAACAACACTGCGCTTATATACTGCTGTAGTCTTTGACTGTGATGCCTTCGGTGTCGCACCGCATCACCCCTTCCCGCGTCTGTCGTCTGTTTGATCCTCTTGTCCGTTGCGCCAGCGTTGTGTCACCGCACGACGCGACGTCGCAACGCTTCGAATTGCATGATTTGTATGTAGGACGACGCAGCGTTACCGCTCAGGCGACGCAATGCACCAGCGATGCATTATGTGGCCTCGCTCTTAATAATATTGTGGATTGGGTTTGATTACTAAATTGACGACATGTTAGCTGTATCTGAAATATATCTCTATATAGCGTAAGCCGATTTAAGCTGATTGTGGGAAGAAATTCGCCTGTATGCTGTATAGTGTTAGATATGTATTGTCACTTGTCACCTATAGGTATGTTCGTTGTGGGTTTGTTGTTAGAGGTACGGTTTGATAACAATCTAGGTTAATCATAAAGAGCGATTGCGTGTTGCAAAATTATATGTATTTCAGTAGAAATTGAGAACAATGAAACTTTATAATATACTACTCGTAATACGCTATATTCAAAAATTTACAATAATATATTATTGCACAAGAAAAATTCACGAGTAAAGAAACACAACAATTTTTTTCTGGAAGGGATATTTTCAGTTTACTTACGATGCACTTTTTTCGCAAAACTCCTGCGGTCGGCAAACAATAGAATTTTAATTGTATCTCATTTTAACCTCGTTAATCCATTAAACACATTCTCAAATGAAAGAGAATTATCGTTATTGATACATGTTACATCTCCTTCATGTGTAGAATTTAATTAACACTAAGAGGATTTATCACATCAATCGTCTTATTTCATTTGATGCAAAATAATGTTTTCAAAAGTATAAAATGGAAATACAATATTTACAATAATTAAGACGATGCGTATTTTTGCGATTATTATACCTGAATACATTTTTATAAAAAACACAATATTATGTACGGTATAGCTCAGTGGTTAGAGCGACGCCAGGGTACTGCAGAGGTCGCGAGTTCACATCCCGCCCGTGTCAGTTGATTTTAAATTTCTTGATAATTTAATAAAAAATATCTATACTAATGTATATGTAATAGTACACTTACTTTTTCTGTTTACCCACAACACTGCAAAAAATTGTGCTACTACTTATTAATTTATTTACGAGTAAGTACCTACCATTCTTATTGGTAACCCACGTATTTAGTTTTCAAGATTAACTTGTATTTCTCATGTTAAGTGAATTGTAATCTTTTTGAGAAATAAATGTCATAAATCATAAACTATAATGTTAAAAGCTGAAGAGTTTGTTTGTTTGAACGCGCTTATCTCTGGAACTACTAGTCGGATTCGAAAAATATTTTTTGTATAAGATAGCCAGTTTCATGAGGCATAGTATAAGCTATTTAATATTACGCTACAACCCTTAGGAGCCGAGTAACGGGGGTGAAACCGCGGGGAACAATTTGTAGTTTATAAAGTACTAAGCCTAAGAAAATTACTTTTGTCTCGCCACCTAAAGTACCTACTCGTAGGTTCCATGTTAAATGGGTAATGCTAATACAATTTTTCGGGCAAAGCTACTGTCAGTAAAAAAATCCAAAAATACGGGAATAAACCACCTGAAAACATCCAGACGTCATGATGTATTCTAAAAATACCCGCATTAAAATTCCTTACCATTCCAAAGTTCTATTTTTGTCTCTAAAAGCACTCACATGTGCCTCTACCTGCGCTAAGGTAGCATGTATAAACCCTTGCGTGTGGGGCAGATCAAATTATTGTTTAATTAAGAAAGGGCCCGTCTTGTTCGTGTTTTAATTACGTTTAATTAAACATGTAACGTAAGGGCTATTTTCAGTGGGCTTAAAGACGGTTAAATATGTTTTTGTTAAAGAAAATACTTTTTGTGAAATGCAGTGTGAAAGTTAGCTGCAATTTTCTTATAGGAAATTTAATCGAAGGCATAGGTGTTTTTTAGACATGTGATTTGAAAATTAGCCACACTGTTTCTACTAACACTCAATTTGAAAGCGAGCCGATTAGATAGATAGATAGATAGATAGATAAAACATTTATTTGGTGCACACAAGAGACATAACATAGCACACAAAAGTACAACTAAATGATAACAAATGACATCGATACACAATATAAAAACAAGGTGCCGACATAAAAAGTGAACAAAATAAAAATAAAAACATACATACCTCTCAAAAATAAAAGTGATACTAAGACATACTTACTTACAATTAAATTTATAACAAAAAAAAGAAAAAAACATACACAGTGCGGTGTGCGTCTCGAGGTTGCACCAAATGGGAGTCCAGCTCAGCATGTGTCAGGCAAATATACCTGACGCTGATATTCTGCTGTGATTACTGATCCGCTGATCTGACTCATTAGTCTGACTGATTAGTGATCCGCAGCCTATGCGTAACTCAATTTCTATCACCATGGCTTTCATTTTGACAGTTCAACAACATACATTGCGTCGTTGAGCTAGTTACGGGAACACGGATTTGGAAACATAGGTTCGGCGTAATGGATGTCAAAATCAATACCATGGCTTTACGCCGAATCGATACTTGCAAAATGTGTAAAACCCAAAAAATAATCATGGTACAGTTTGCTGAACTTACAGAGCAATATACTAGCAATACGTACTCCACAAAATTAAAAAAAAATTGAATCTTTTTATTATGTATTTTTATTTTTGTTGCACGGGACTTTACAAAGTCCCGGACCTTTCGAAGGCGTGCGTGGGGCCGAAGCCAACACGTAGAGGCCCTTTACAACAAACTTAAAATATATAAAATGTAATGGTGACACAGCTGGCGATTATCCCTGTATGCGCTATATAAATGCACCCAAGGGCAAACCCCAGCTGTGCAGAACTATTGCAAACATGTGGAGAAAAACTACTTGGGCTATTGTGATGGGATGGTAGTGGATTGGTTTTGGGGAACTATGGGAAACTATGGCGCCTGCCGAAACAATGTATATTGACACGTAATAATGGCAGACGGAGACTTGCCAACTCACTCACTGGGCCCCCTGAAAAAAGTCGCTCGAGTCGCAACAAAGGGGGCAACAGAAACGTGAGTGGCTGAAGGGTGGAGAGGCTTCGCTGGACTTTAAACTCAGATCACTTGCTTCCTGAGGGTCCGGCATCACTGGTCCACTCACCACTTACGCTCAGCATCCACCCTCCGAGCAGAGGGGTTCTGCTCTAGCGACTCCACTCTAGACAGCCAATGAAGGCAAGCTAGAGGTGGGAGACCTGTTCCTCGTCAGTGTTCACTCCGACCAGCCAATAAAGGCAAGCCGGAGGTGAGGAACGGTGGCTTCTCCCTGGAGCACTCGGGTACCGCGGGGTCGCTACTCCCCGTCACCTCGCCTCAAGGTGCCCTGCGAGTTAGTGTTATGTTTATTATTATTCACAAATTGTATGAAAAAATATTTTTCTATATTTGACCAACTCAAAAACACTATGTTTAATAGCTTTCGTTGAAAAGCAATCGGATTGGATGAAAATTTGATATTGTTCCATGAATTCTGTTTTGCCCCAGGCTAATTTTCCTGGAATGTATGACCATCATTTTGTCAGCTAGGTAGAATAGTAGTTGCAGCATTGTAAAACATTGATTTTGTACGCGGACACATATTTTAAGGGAAAGTGCAGGTTACCTCACGATCCTCACTGTAAATCGGCAAAGTTGTGGATTTTAGGTTTCTTAGAGTGCTTATTACACTTAATTGAATTTAGTCGTCCTTAATGCCAGGTATAAATTAAGTTACTTAAATCTGACAAGTTCGCTGCCTAACTAAATCAGTTATATAGCAGCGTTTTCCATTTGCCGGGTCGCGACCCGGTACCGGGCCACCAAAATAAAATACCGGGTCGGGACTAAATAGGCGATACAAAAATATGTAGTATTGTTAAATAATACTATTAATAAATGTGTTACCTATTGGAACCAGCTTGGGTTTAAGTTTTAAGTGGGTCACGAAGGGGCAGTGTGAAAATTACCGGGCCATGGCCATGGCAGAACAATGTTTGGGAAACACTGGTCTATAGCATCCTAGTTAGTATCATTGAGGTATAACACTAGAGGAGACGCTTTGAACAAACGTTATGTGCCAAACACCGTGTGACAGATGACAAAGAATAAAGCTTCAGACTACGCTATACTATACAGGGTGGCAGGTTAAACAATAGAAATATTTTAAGGAGTCATTGTACTGATAATTATGAACAACTTTTACTATGGGACCAACCCTGAAATCGCGAAAAAAATCAGCTGTTCCATACATTTTGTTAAGTGAACATAAATGTATGGAACAGCTGATTTTTTAGTATAGTATAGCGTATGCTATGTAGTATAGCGCGCCATACAAAGCCACACTATATAGTATAGCACAGTGTGAACGTATCCATAACAATGTATGGTGCGCGATATTGTCGTGCTATGAGCTATATGCTATAATGCTTTATAGTATAGCGTAGTCTGAAGACAGCCTAAAGGAATATATGCGACATTTACTACCGGTTGTCGCTGAAAACCAGCGCTGTGGCTTTGCTCCGTGCATGGGTCACAGCATCATGCTGAGCGATGGCCGTTTTGCGCGGATGTGACGCATACTTTCCCCAGAGTTTTTTTTTCTGTATCATTTTTATTTTTATGCGTCATAACGACGCAAATAAATGTTTATTCTTTCTTTCTTTCTTCTTTCTTACTAGGTGACATGCGGCTGTTTAGCCGCAGTTGATTGGGATTGGGACAGCAGTGTTTGATGCGGTGTCTTTTCTAGTGCAGTTATACTTCAATGGTTAGGAGAGGATTTAGAACGACTAAATTCAGTCAAATGTAACAAGCACTAGCAAGTACTATGAACTTATAATAGCCTTTCGGTAACTTAGAATCATTCAATAGAAACTGCAGGGCACAATATAATTTGTTATAACTTTGTTAACATTTATCACAACTCCCTTTGTTATTAATGGTTGGGCCAATTTTTTGTTTCGGTACATTGTTTGGTTTAGCTTTGCCTGACACAAAATAACAACATCTCTCAAACGAAAAAGGCAATAACAAAATAATATTGGCACTTAAAAAATCCGTCCGATTCCAGCCGCTATGAAACACGTCGGCAGGAAATGAATCTCACGCTGTCGCCGCGCAAATATCATTTTGCTTTTACATCCAAGAATAATATTTTTTTACAGTATTTTTTATACTTATGTACAGTCAGGGAAAGGGATTCTTTACCAGGTACACTATCATTCATATACAGGGTGGCAGGTTAGACAGTGGAAATATTTTAAGGGGTCATTGTACTCATCATTATGAACAACTTTTACTATGGGACCAAAAATGAAATCGCGAAAAAAAAATCAGCTGTTCCATACATTTAGTATGGAACAGCTGATTTTTTTTTCGGTCCCATAGTAAAAGTTGTTCATAATGATGGGTAGAATGACCCCTTAAAATATTTCCACTGTCTAACCGGCCACCCTGTATAATTGGTCGTATATTCAAACTTTGAAGCAAATCCGAATCCAAATTGCTTCGAAGTTTGAATATACGACCAATTATAAATGATACCTGCTAAAGAATCCCTTTCCCTGACCGTACTTTCAGATTTATTTTTCAGTTAAACAAAAAGTGTTCTTTGGTCAAATGTTAATACCTAAATACCTACATCAAGTGATGAACTTTCACATGATTAGCTAACTGATTATAATTATCAGAAATAAATCAGTGTTGTCTTCATTTAATTTAAATGAATAATAATGCTCAAGTTATCCGAAAGCGTTATACCGAATCGCAAGTGAAGTTCTTCGAGTCCACTGGAACGTCTGGCGTCTGTTTGTATGTATGTATAAATGTTTGTTTGACGATAACTCGAGTATCGTTGTTCGGTAAGTCTTTTTGTTTCATTAATTTTCCTACCAAATTTCATGACGTTCCGAACTTCCGATCAACGATGCTCGTATTTGATGAGCCAAATCGTTCAAGAGGTTGTCAAGATGATGCGACTGTGAAGATGTGCGACTTCTTAGTTCGGAGGGAACCACTAGTTGTTCGAAGGTAGATAACAGATGCTTCTGCTGCCATCAATAATAATTTCTCATCACCATAATGGTCTACAAAACATTATTTTCAAGACATTACAAATGTTATATTACTTGGTCCCACAGACGTGTACCGAAGCTTTTGATAAGGTACCGCTGTCAATAACCTCTGTCAAATGAGATTACATGATTATTATTACGAAATGCTCGGTAAAGTTTGTTTATTCAAATTATTCCTCTATTCAAATTGGGTGGATGTTCTGAATAATTATTTTCCTAAACTTAAATGTCAAATTTCTCCATGTTATTTGGATTTGGGATACTATGTTTCTTAGAAAAAAACCGGCCAAGTGCGAGTCGTACTCGCGCACCGAGGGTTCCGTATCATTTTTGGCCGTATAAAGTGAAAAAATCCGGACCGCATAACTAAGTTTGTTTGTAAAGGAATTTTGATGATTTTGAAAAAACTGTACTAGTTAGGAACATCGTTTTATTTTTGGTGCCATATTTGGGTCAATTCCTATCAACTCTAATTATTTCAGATTTTTCGCCTCGCAAACTTCGGAGATAAAGGGGAGGAATGGTATTTTTTTGGACATTTTTCATCATATGTCGAAAACTGTGAGACATAAAATAAAATAAAATTATATTTTGAAATGTGTAGATCAAGCCCTTTCATATGATATGTCACTTGACCTAGTAACCACACTTTAAAATTTCGGACCCCCACTCCGGCCCCTTTTGCAATGAAAATAAAAATATTTTTGGACTTTTTTCATTTGCAATAAAGTTGGACAAGCATTTTTTATAACTGTTCCAAATTCCAAGTCGATAGCATAAGTATTTGCTGAAATAAGCAGGTGTGACAGACAGACAGACAGACATACAGACGAAGTCGCACCATAAGGGTTCCTTTTTTACCATTTTGGTACGGAACCCTAAAAACAGAATCTAATTAAGGTTAAGAAAAAACAAAGTAATAAAAAATTAAAAAATATCTGTATGGATGGTGTGAATTTGGGGGGAATGAAAATGCCCTAGATCGTTTCCTTTTCACTCCAGCGTACGTCTATGAAAATAGCTTAGATTACCTACTTACTTACTTTCTTTATCCTGTTTTTTTCCATATAAAAATCTTTGCACCTTCACAATACTATGACGCATCATGAGATACATAAACATATTGACAGGACGTTATACTGGCATTTATTAGAAAAAAAAAGAAATTAATAAGTATTTGCCAATATTTAGTATCGACCGACTCTGAAAATAGCAGTTCTTAGCTTCTTGCCATGTAGCTAGACCATGTATCAAAATCCGCGTCTGCTTAGGCATATTATTTTCAAGTGAATAAAATAACGAAACTCCAATTATGTTGATAATTGTATCGGCAATATCAAATATCGTATTGGCATTAGAATTCTTTCGATATAAATATCGATTCGATGTTATCGAGTGACTGATATATCGTTGCAGCCCTATATAGTGGTGGGTGACATGCGTAATACTGGGTAGTGGAGTGGCACAGTGCATAAAACGTATAAGAAAGAGGGTAGATCATTATGTCTGCTTACCAACACCTACCCGCAATCTTTAGTTGAGCCGTGAACATGATGCTTGCAACAGTGTCGATATACCTATTCAGGAACTCAAAAAAATAAAAAATATAGTAAATAGGTACCGTATCTCGTTTTCAGTGCTTTTAATAGTGATAGTGACGATTTCAGGTTAACTTGGGAGATTTCAATTTAAATGATTGGTGCGGGTGACGTACTGCGCACGGAGGGTCGTTTTTTTCCGCCGTCTGCCGTCCTGGGCCCCAAGTCTGCTAATGCAATTTTATTGTCTTAATTGTCTCATAATGACATCTTTTTGACCAATGATCAAACAGATAGTCTTACTCTAAGCCAATGAGATTGTCTTAATTGTCTCATAATGACATCTTTTTGACCAATGATCAAAGAGATAGTCTTACTCTAAGCCAATGAGAGAGCGTGGGAGAGCCATGCTTCGGCACGAATGGGCCGGCTCGACCGGAGTAATACCACGGCCTCACAGAAAGCCGGCGTGAAACGACGCTGTCGTGTTTCGCCGAGTGAGTGAGGGTACCGGAGGCCCAAAATGATGGCGAAGTTGATAAATCCATTGTTGTGGGGGGGGGCAAAACTGCGCTCAAACTTACCACGTGATCCGTCTGCTCGTTTGCCTTCTATAATATAAAAAAATAAAAAAATGACCGAAGGTTTTGACAGCTATGATGTTATTATGACACCATTATTACACAATTGCAATAGCAGACTTGGGGCCCTGCTCCTGTGCGTGCGCAGTACCGGCGTTGCACCGCGCTCTCGACGCGTCAACTGTGTGGAAAAAAACCGGCCAAGTGCGAGTCGGACTCGCGCACGAAGGGTTTCGTACCATTATATATAAAAACGGCAAAAAAATCATGTCTGTTGTATGGGAGCCCCCCTTAAATATTTGTTTTATTTTAATTTAATTATTTATTTTTAAACTGAATTAATAAAATTAAATATTCTGTGAATATTTCAAGCGTCTACCTGTTGCCGTTATCAATATCGAGCAAAAACGAGCAAAAATATTACGTTTCTTGTACGGGAGCCCCCCTTAAATATTGATTTTATTCTATTTTTAGTATTTGTTTTTAAAGCGGCAACAGACATACATCATCTGTAAAAAAATCAACTGTCTAGCTATCACGGTTCATGAGATACAACCTGGAGACACACAGACAGACGGACGGACAGCGAAGTCTCAGTAATTGGGTTCCGTTTTTACCCTTTGGGTACGAAACCCTAAAAAAACAACAGTCCGTGGGCAGTACCTCAACACCCACACCGCGGCGGCGCCGCAGCATTCCGACAACAAATAAACGTCCAATCTTAAAGAGCTCAAACCTACTTATTTATTCAATGTGTTTGTTCCGCAGGTAATCGCAACGCACAGTGGCAAGTTCCGCGCGCACATTGACGTGAAGACTGCCAGCGGAACTGATCGATGAGAACTGAACACACGGTCGCGCGCACACAATATGGCGTCTTTCAAAGGTAAGTGGAACTACTCAGTTTATGTTTATTATTATTTGGGCAGAAATAAATTCGGATCAATGCTCACCATTAGTGTGGTGGACTTCAAAATGTCTACACGTTCGCAGGCCCTTAAAGGTCATAGCTCATTAGAGCCACCCGGCACGCAACCAGCACCACCTCGTGCTCGGTGTCCACTCCTTGTCGACAGGTGGTCCACGGTTGGATGCCGCGTGTCAACCAGTAAACGTCGCGTGGTCAACGAGTGAACGGCGCGAGATCCATTCGGAAACTACGCGTGGGCAATGCATAGCAAACGTGCGAGCAACGGGTGGTCACCGAGTTGTCCACTCGCCGTCCCGTCCTGTTTCCACTAAAAGAATTTGATAGAGTGGGGATAGAATGAGCATTCGCTCGTCTGATGTTGGTAAATCGGCCTTGGTGTGCGTGAATTCGGGCATAGTAGTAGATTGTATGACAGTGCTCCTAAGTCCCCATCGTCATACATAGGTACGGGGTCACTGCCTTTTAGCGCGGGATCGCTTAGCAACGGGACATCGCGGGATGAGAACATTCGGCGAGTATTCTCACGTTCAAATACTGTCGTGATTAAGCAAAAGGTTTTAAGTTAAGAGTAATGAGTATTTTGTTTATCTATGTGACTTTGTTTACGTTAGTTGCATTCTATTGAGTCAACAAAGCATTGAATTTTGCGTTAACTAATGTTAATACCGGCCGGCATTACGACCGGAAAAGGAAAAAATTGTTTGGAACAACTGATGCCACTTTTAGTACGTTTTTCGACACAATTACGCGCATAATTAAGCGCTCCTTGTGAATAAAAAGATCTCCCACGCATTGAATATTCCGCACACCCTTAATCTAACACTGTTAATCGTCACTCAACACTAGCACTAAACTAAAACACTATTTATACCATCGATCGTGTTCGGTTCGTTGCCAGCGCGTACGTTTTTAATATGAGCAATTTGCTCAAGATCAGGCATCAAGCTCGATAGCGCCTTTTGACACATCTCCTTGTTTCTATGATCTGAGTATAGGGCCTATAGGGTAATCTTCGGAACTACTGATCCGATTTTGAAAATTTTTTCACTGGTAGAAAGCTACATTATCTTTGAGTGCTAGAGACAATTTTTTTATCAGTTACTTTGAGCCAGGTCGACGAAGTCGCGGGAAATAGCTAGTCGGTTATAAATGCCACCGCGCGGTGAGCAAACGCAACTGCGCTTGCTCAATCAATGGTCGTTCTTTAACTCGAAGATATGTACCTTTGTATTGCAATGAGACTACACCTAAAAAGGGATTAGCGACATTTTTTTGCGGAATCGACTTATGTATATGGTTAGAATCGGGAAAAAAGCCTCTTCTAACCATATACAGTATGTAACAAAAACCTTGATCGATACCAAAGGGGGCCATTATGCTCATCATTATGAACAACTTTTACTATGGCACCGACTCTGAAATCGCGTAAAATATCAGCTGTTCCATGCATTTGTGTTGACATACCTAAATCGATGGAATGTATGGAACAGCTGATCTTTTTTTCGCGATTTCAGTGTTTTACCTATAGTAAAAGTTGTTCATAATGATGAGTACAATGACGCCTTTAAATAAAAAAAAATATACAACAATATTTATTGCATCTCAGCATAATTCGTTTTTTTTATTGTTTTTTACTGTAAAGTATCATGATGATACCTTATTTGAACTACAATCTAGCCTAATAAGTAATTTATATTATACCTAAATTGCTACGTTATCGTATTTTCTAAGAATGCGTCCAATAACTTTTCTTAGTTCCTAATAATATCTCAGCATCTCAGCATTGTGACATCATAAATAACCAGTAAGTTACAGAAGTACTTCTGTTGGGGTTGTCTCGCATCTTCCCATAATAAAATATTTCCACTGTCTAACCTGCCACCCTGTATAAGTCCATTCCACAAAAACATGTCGCTTATCCCTTTTTAGCTGTTAGGCATCGAGACAATAAAAAAACTCATTACTCTCATTTCAGTCTAATGACCTTGGGAAGGATTCAACTGAGGTTAATACCTCAGTTGATTCCTTTACAATTACAAACACCAGCTCTCACGAGTTGAGTCAACTCGTCTCGTTAATTCTATACGTTGTAATTAATTGTATTCGCAATCAATTCAAGTGATGTTGATAGACAGTCTTCAAATTCAGGCGACATTAATTAATTTTTGTTAGGCTATTAATTAGAAAATAATAATTTTTGTTTTAAATTTTATGAAAATTATCTCGTAAATCTTTAATTAATATCAACCTCAGATCATAGAAACAAGGAGATATGCTATCACAGCAAATCAGTACGGCAACAACTGTCGCCAGTTTTAGAACATTTTGCGACACAATTAAAAGCGTCCTTTGTGAGTAAAAAGATCTCCCACAAATTAAAAATTCCACGCACCCTTAATCTAACACTGCTAATCATCACTCAATACTAGCACTAAACTAAAACACTATATTTATATCATCGATTGCGTTCGGTTCGTCGCCAGTGTGTACGTTTTGATTACGGTCAATGTAACTGTATCAAAGCATCGAGCTCAATAGCGCCGTGGCACATCTCCCTTGTTTCTATGATCTGAGATATCAACAGTGATTTCTGTCCACCTTGCAAAAGTAGACCGAATATTATGGAAAGTCATAAACAAAAGAGCATTGAAAACAAATATTACAAAAGTACATAAAACACGAACGACAGTTGTTACCCGACTAAATTAATTACTTGAGTCGGGCACGACTTTTCACAAACATTTTCTTGATTTGAAAATTTCTAGCGTGCCGAGCTATGTCCGTAGAAATGTTGCTAGGCCCAATAAGATAACGGATAGGTAAACATAGGTATTACTGTGGTATTAAAATAATTTGCCGACTCCGTCCGCGTGGACTAAGTATAATGATTTGACCATTTTAAATGACCTCCTTAGTGTAGGGTGACTAGTACTATGAAGAGGTCAAGCTATATTTCTGATTAATCCCGAGTGAATTGATGAAATGCAGCTTAGATTTTAACTTAAATCCCAAGCTACCAAACTGCCAAAACCACATAAAATAATTAGGGGTGACCCCCATACATGAAACTGAGGGATGAAAAAATATATTTGCGCGCATCCTTCGTGTGGGGTATCGTTGGATAGGTCTTTGAAAATAACTTAGAGTTTTTTAAATTACTTTTTTATTTAAGTTCATATTAAGTGAACTAGGAGTTCCGAAAGTCATTAACAATGTGTCCCCCCCCTGTAATTTTCCAATCAAAATAATTATTTAGATCAAAAATCTGAAAAAAATCAAGCTTATGGCATCTAATAAATACTCTTGATTAAAATTGGTTTGAACAAGAGACGTCAACAACTTTTTGAAATATTCACTATTTTCAGTTTTGAGTTTTACAACCGCAAAAATAAGTTTGTACTTATCGCATAATAATATTATGAAATACTAGCTACGGAACCCTAGACTGAGCGTGGCCCGGACACGCTCTTGCCCGGTTTTTTATCAACAAACTGGTGTTTTTGTCACAGCTGAGTCCCTTAGTACCTACTTATATCTCCTTACATTCTTCTAGTACCTCCGCATATTCCTCCGGTACCTCCTGATTATAATTAGGACTAATAAGCCGATATTGGGCACCTCGGCTCGTGTCGACAAAACTCCTTATCAGCCGCCCGCCACTTGCCTGCGGCTGTGTGCGTGTGAACTTAGGCATCTTTATGATATCTACCTACCTATAGTGAAGTACGCAGGATATCGTATGAGTACTTATTGGTACAATTATTTTTCATACAAAGAAAATGGTACTGCAGTAAGGCAGTAAGTATTATTTACTCATCGAGTTTTAAAAAGATAATCGGCTAGCTTCGGCTTTATAGAGCATCATCTCTGTCGTACAAAGCACTAACATAGTTTTTAAGTTGGACCCCAAGTTATTAAAGTGTAAAAACTACATCTGAATCCTTTAAGTACTTTTTGCGTGATGCGCGCACAAACAGATGAACATTCAAAACAAAAAAAAACCGGCCAAGTGCGAGTCGTACTCGCGCACCGAGGGTTCCGTATCAGTTTTGGACGTATAAAGTGAAAAAAACCGGACCGAACTAAAAACCGGACCGAACGAAAAGAAACTAAGTTTGTTTGTGAAGGAATTTTGATGATTTTGAAAAAACTGTACTAGTTAGGAACATCGTTTTATTTTTGGTGCCATATTTGGGTCAATTCCTATCAACTCTAATTATTTCAGATTTTTCACTCCGCAAACTTCGGAGATAAGGGGGGGGAATGGTATTTTTTCAGACATTTTTCATCATATGTCGAAAACTGTGAGACATAAAATTAAATAAAAATATATTTTGAAATGTGCAGATCAAGCCCTTTCATATGATATATCATTTGACCTAGTAACCCCACTTTGAAATTTTGGACCCCCACTCCGGCCCCTTTTGCAATGAAAATAAAAATATTTTTTAAATTTTTTCATTTGCAATAAAGTTGAATAAGCATTCTTTATAACTGTTATAAATTTCAAGTCGATAGCATAAGTAGTTGCTGAAATAAGAAGGTGTGACAGACAGACAGACAGACAGACAGACGAAGTCGCACCATAAGGGTTCCTTTTTTACCATTTTGGTACGGAACCCTAAAAATGGCATGGTTACGTCCCAGTATCCTATCCCGATTGTTTTTTCTGGAATATCTTCAATGTACAGTTATAGCTTTTTTATTACAATTTTATAATAGTAAATTCACAAATGCCATCAATATGCAAACGCATGTTTTAGATAAATGGATTTGTATTCCAGATATAAATGAATGAATCATTAACCCTTCCTTGACAGCCGGGTAAAAATATTCTGCCCATGAAACTGTGAACGAAATACTTTTAATGCAAAACATTTTAATATCACTTCGCTAAGTCGGTTTTGTGACGTGGTCGGGACAAGTTTACCGCTCAACTTCAAGTAACACAATAATAAGTAACCAACCATGGAACAAATTGTTTCATGTATCTTCTACAGAATTATGAATTTAATTTTTGGGGGAACTTGTCACGGAGTGCCTCCCTCCCTCTGTCCTCTCAGCCTCGGCTAGCTATCGGAAGGAGTCTTCGGACACAATCTTGATGAATAAAACTTGGATGGTTGGAGAGGTATATTTGACGTAGTTTGCACTTTATATCACTGTTACAACAGGTATAAAAATACTGTTATAAAAGACGTTGCTTGCTTATAACATTGAGCAAATTGTTATAGATAATACTATGTACAGAACAGCGGTTCAGCGGTCCACGACCGATGTCGTTGGAGACCAGACAAAGAGTGACGAAACAATGAAATAAATGCAAAAAAATATGAGATGTTCTAATTTTGAAATTTGAAGTTCAAATCTGGAAGAATGGAGTGGATGAAGTGGCCAGTAATGGAAGATTGCCAGCACTAAATGATGAATGAAGGATGACTCCGTCACAAACTATAGTTAGGTAGTAGGTACTCATAGACCACAAAGGAGATCATTTACCTTGCACATACATATTTAGTTCGAAAGGCGGTGTAAACAGAAGCATTGTTTTGGTATGGCGATAAAGCTCTTAGTCATGAAAATATGATAAGAAAATGTATTAGCTGCTCAGCAACTCCCACTGCTCGTCACGGGCCTCCTCTCAGAATGAGAGGGGATAGACCATAGTCCACCACGCTGGCCAAGTGCGGGTTGGCAGACTTCACACACCTTTAATTACACTTTTTTTTTTTCATGTTTCATTGTCGGTCCCATAATAAAAGTTGATCATGTTCATGAGTGCTTTCGCCTCCTAAAGTGTCCGCACTGGTTTTGATTTTATCCTGTATATTGTTATTTTATTAATTCGATGTGTGAATAATGGGTGTAAATTACCTGAATAAATGAATTTATTATTATATATTATTATTATTTAATAACTTTATGGAGAACTCTCAGGCATGCAGGTTTCTTCACGGTGTTTTCCTTCACCGTTAAAGCAAGTGATAATTAATTTCTAATACGCACATGACTTCGAAAAGTCAGTGGTGCGTGCCTGGGGATTGAACTCGAACCTTTCGCCATTGGAGGCGCATGGTTATACCACTAGGCTATCACTGTAAACAAGGGATTTATTAATAAAACAATAACACACCGGCCACGCCCTTAAGCTATAGTACAATATCTAGAATGAGCGCAATATTAATAGTTTGACCCACATAAGTATATCGGATCGGGTTTACTTTGGCGACTTCCCAAGTTTAAGGTTATCGGAGACTTCACTTTTGTTGATGGAAAATTAGTTTAAGGTCTTAAATAGTTATTTTATTTATTTAT
Organism: Thalpophila matura; assembly: GCA_948465475.1. NCBI lineage: Eukaryota > Metazoa > Arthropoda > Insecta > Lepidoptera > Noctuidae > Thalpophila > Thalpophila matura. The sequence goes on from OX419177.1 coordinate 21,074,076, forward strand.
TTATAATTACGCTTGCGTTTGATGCCATTTCGCCTGATCTTAACATCAGGCGAGATGATGATCAAACGCAAGCCTGATGCAGGTAGGACACGGTAGCTAAATAGTTGCAGCAACGCCACGGTACTGCAGAGGTCGCGGGTTCAAAATCTGCTCGCGTCAGTTGCTTTTACATCTCTTAAATCCTAACCCTAACTATAATATTATAAATGCGAAAGTATATTTATTTGTTTAGCTTTAACATGTTTAAAATTCGCAAAAATATACATTTATAAAATATTCATTTATCATGTAAACTTTGGTCATCGTTCCACTCATGTTTCACATCACTTATTACAAAACTTAGTCCCATAATCACCAGGTCCCCAACTCAATCAAAGCGCTATCCATGTGAGCTGTGTCAGCACGCGCGTAATTAAGCGCTCGTAATGGCGACCACGTGTCAACTTGCACAACTCCACAACTTTCAGCTGTCGTTTTGTTGACTTTTACAGCGATGCGCTTTAAGAGTTTCTTTACTTGGGCTTGTTTAGTTTGTGAACGATTTGCGCGTTGTTTTATTGATGGGAGAACGTATAGAATTAATATTTGTTACTAATCCTAAAAACCGGTCAAGTGCGTGTCGCACGCACAGTGTAGGGTTCTGTAGCACTGTCCTGTAAAAGGAGAGTGCGGGTCCGAAATTTTAAAGTGGGGTTACTAGGTCAAGTGAGATATCATATTAAAAAAAAAAAAAAAAAAAAAAAACTAACCGAATGCAGAACCTCCTCCTTTTTGGAAGTTGGTTAAAAAGGACTTGATCTACACATTTCAAAATATATATTTATTTTATTTTATGTCTCACAGCTTTCGAAATATGATGAAAAATGACCAAAAAATACCATCCCCCCCCCCTTATCTCCGAAGTTTGCAGGGCGAAAAATCTGAAATAATTAGTGTTGATAGGAATTGACCCAAATATGGCACCAAAATAAAACGATGTTTCTAACTAGTACAGTTTTTTCAAAATCATCAAAATTCCTTCACAAACAAACTTAGTTATGTGGTCCGGATTTTTTTTCCTTATACGTCCAAAAATGATACGGAACTCTCGGTGCGCGAGTACGACTCGCACTTGGCCGGTTTTTTTCTTTCAACCTACGGAACCCTAAAAACAATTATGTCTTTATCCAGGATAACCTGAAAAACTTGCTTGTCTTTTATAGGATGAAACTGTATAGTACAAACTTGAAATAAGCACTCGAACAAAGGTTTACGGTTCTTATACTTAAACTTATCGTCCAGTCCAGACATAGAGCCTGTTTCAGGAGACTCTCCGCTTTATGCCCATCTATATGTCTGGGATATTAATTTGCCAATCTTGGGTTATGTTCATTTGGTTGAATTATGTATGTAGGTAGGTAGGTATAACCCAAAAATCTAAATAATAATTCAATAGAAGTCGTCAAAACACAACAAGTCAAAATTATGTGAGACACATTTGTCTCACACGACACCACAACATTGAGGGCACGCGTTTAAAAATGTGACTTATGTGAATGGTATGAAGTTTAAACGTGTGCTACGAACCGGCGACACGCGTCTGACTATTGACTTTCGATTCTTGTGATGTATAAAGATGGTTAATTAATAAACTGTGCTTTTGATTAATAAATTCAATTCGTGTATTTATTTTAGCTCAAATTATCTCAATTTAAAAATCACAAGTTTGAGAAGATTTGAATTCATTGTTCAAAATCATCAAGTTAATTCACACTTGGTGTGATACGCGCCTTTATCTCGTTAGCTCGAAATGTATTCACCTCTAATACCTTCAAACACACGAAACATAATAGTATTTGAGTGAATTTAGTTAAATATACAGAATCAACCGTTATCCGCGAGCTGAGACAAAATCGTTTTAACAATTCTGCAATTAACACCCTCTTACAACTGTGTAGTCTCACCATTACACCAATACACTGGGGGACAAGTTCGGAGGAACATTTTCGTTATCGAGATATTCGGTTACGGTTAACTTGGTTGCCGTGGTTACTGTGTTAAGCTTTAGATAGCTTTTAGCGTTACATTTACTTGGTAGAAGTAACACAGGCTTCATAAACAATAACCAATTTATGTGGTAATAATATTGGTGTGTAACCCCACTGTAGAGCGAAGGCATCTTCTTATATTATGAGGGATTCTTCTTTTGGGAATGATTCTACCCGTGACACTGAACCACATCCACATAACTGGTTCGCCCAAAAGAAATTGGGTGGGGCTGTGTCGGGGCACACGGCTGTTGGTTTAGCGTGAAACGTCTTTGTCTTTTCATTGCCAAAAAATAGCTTTTTGAGATTGTTGTGTTTTTGTTTGTACGCTCATCACGCAAAAAGTATTTAAAGGATTTTGATGTGACTTCCGTCGTTTACTAGCTTGAAATTCAACTTAAAATCTTAGCCATATTTCATCCGATTCCCGTGGGATGGGCAAGAGATACAGCCTGACCTCTTCGTAGTACTAGCCACCCTATACTAAGGAGGTCATTTAAAATGGACATTTTATTGTAATCCACATGGACGGGCAAAAAATAGTTACTTCTAAAAAAGAGAAGTTCTGTACGATTCGTAAAAAAGCATTATCTTTCGGCTGTTAATCATCTAGCAGTATGGACGCAACTTGTAAACAACTTAAACAGTTGTAGTTTACAAGTTGCGTCTAAGTTACTGAAGTAAAGGACATTGTTTTGCAATGGTTGTAAGAACCGGACCGAAACCCTTCGCTATTTATGTTAATTGTTCTTACTACAAACTTAGTTTTGATGGGCCGTTGCTCCCATTTAGTACTTTCTCGAAGGAAACAGGACGTATCTCTAATTGTGTTTTGCTCCGATCTTTTGGTTTTGTGATAAGATTATAATATCAATCATTTATTATTAGTGCATCTGTCGATCAACCTGAATCAGGTCGAAATCACTTGCATTTTACAATTGTAAATAACATTTCTTCATTTTACACAAAAAGACCAACATTCAAAAATATAAAAAATACTACTCCACCGAAATTAGGAACAGGGTCAAGGCTACGGCGGTCAGGGCTCCAGAGAGAGGAACCTCTTAACAATACGAGTCGTTTCTAGGAACTACTGCTTTCTGTATCAAGCCCTTGATCCAACTGCCTAACGAGAGCCTCCTCAGGTATAGGTCGAGGCTCTCGGCTATTAAGCGTTCGCCGTGACGACTATCGGCACAATACCTAATTGCTAAGTCCACATCCCACATGTTGACAACCTCGTGTGTAAAGTCAAGACACTTAAGTTCTTTATCTTTTTCAGACTTCAAGAGATTCTCATCATGCGGGACGGTGATTATTAGCATATTATTTGATTATTAACTCTATTCGGTCATAGTTAGTCCGATATCATTATGCTGTGATAACTGAGATACATTCTTACTTAAATAATGGAGAGAAATCACTTTCAAGAGATATGCCTCTTTTGTTGAAACGTGCCTATCTATTGGTAATAATATAATAAGCATAATATTAATAATCCCATATTAATTCCATTAACTATATTATGGTAACTAAACGCAATTAGTTAGAGACACTATTGGATTAATTACACTAATGAATTATAAAGCATTGAATCGCATTTAGCGGGTGCACAATTTGCAAGCCAGTGTTCGTGAAGCGTCTCGGCGCACACGGCTCCTATTGACTGTAGACAATCGTATGTATAGTGCTATATTACATATACATTTATAATAAACATAGTAAGAACACCACTGTGTAAGAAAGAACAGAAGCCCCACTAGCTACATAAGTCTAGGCCTAAAGAAAGAAATCGCGAGATTTTTCTCAATTATACGAGTATTTGAGTCGGCTTCCAGTCTAACCAAATTCAGCTATGCACCTATGTAGCTGACAAAAATGTATATATTAACCAAAAAGCACGTTGGCTATCCATACGTGTGTTGGTACATAAAGGAAGAGTACCTACTGTGGAAATGTTTTCTTTGCAAAGTATATACCTACGGTGTAACTTTTAGTGATAGTTGGAGTATGTAGTGACAAACACTGAAAAGAAAAGAAGAGTATGCTTAGACAGTTCAGTCATGTTAAGAGGATCAATAAAGGCGATCAACAAAAGGAATTTATATAAATATTTTTAATATAATTGCTAAAATAGTCTGACAATTTGGTCTAACTTTAAAGTGATAGTTTTGTCCAATAAGTAGATTGTGCTGGTCAGACGGCAGTCGCTCCACGTAAAATGGGTCCGATATGCCACATCGAATTATACTACATCGAAACTCAATGAGATCGAACACGTTACATTAATAGCTTAGTATATCGATCGTTCATCATATCGAAAGTTTATGATACTGATAGTTGATCTTCAGCCGTATCTGATTACACTGAAAGACGACCTCTACACGAAAAATGTCAGACGGATAATTGTATTTATTGAACCTACTGTTTTTTCTGTATATTGTGGTAACTAGCAGTGAAGAAACTGTGGCCCTTAGTGTGACATTCAGTGTAATAACTTCAGTTCTAATTGAACCACCTGTGAGGTTGGTTATCGTGTCCTCTACTGTATACGCGGGAACTGTATAAAGTATTGTAAGTACTAACATTGTTCTTTTACTATATTGACAAAATTTTATCCGTGACTCCGTCCGCGTGGTCTGCAAATTGACCATTTTAAATGACCTCCTTAGTGTAGGGTGGCTAATACTAGGAATAGGTCAAGCTGTATCACTGGTTTATCCCACCGGAATTAAATGAAATGTGGCTTAGATTTTAAGTTGGACTCCAACCTACTAAACTGTGAAAACTACATCAAAATCTATTCAGTACTTTTTGCTGAATCTGCCATTGAAAGTCGCCTATCTTCTTGAACTTTCAACAATCTAATCTATAGTAATAATAAAATAAAATAAACTTATAATCACATCAATGCTTCGTTAGAGATACCTACTAATATTAAAGACAGAGTGCGAATTTTGTGAGTTTGAGTATATGTAGACTTTAGTTAGAGGGTAATCTCTGGAACTACTGATCTGATTCTTAAAATTCTTTCAATAGTAGAAAACTACATTATTCTTGAGTGCTATAAGTTACTTTAATTCCGAAAAAATGCACAGTTCTTGTGGGTCACGCGGACGAATCGAGAGAAGAGTGCTATTGTTTTAGTATAACCACAGATAATATAATACTATACGTACAGATGCCTCATCTACAAAGAAATGTGACTGATTTAGCGCGGGCTATCTTCGGGCTATAAATTTTTCCGTGTTTAAGGATTTTTCAAAATTTGAACAAATATTTTTCATGATGTATTTTTTAATGTTCTCAATTTTACGCAAACTTCAATAACAAATCGATACATATAACGCCATCTATTATGAGTTATTTCAACAAATGTTCCTTTGTTCCTGATGAGACCCCATGGTATAACCTACGTACGAACAATACACGAACAAAATCTGCATACCTAACCAATAATAACAAGTATAAAGAATGAACAATCGTTACACTTAAGTCTATTGTCAACAAGTTTCAGTAAGACAGAAACTATAATTAATGAATTATTTCCAAACTATTGTACAATAGTGATTACAATACAGATGCCTTTGTTTGGCCACACAACTGCTTAGAGAGAAAGTTTAGCAGAAACCGTACGATGCGGTGATACAGAAATAAATAGTTGTATATGTAAGGGGTTAAATTTAAACCAGTCGGTCAATTATAGTCCACTCGTAAACAAACTAGAGTCGAGCCTAAAAATCACACTTAACACTAATTATAAAGGCAAAAGTTTGTGTGTGTAAGTTTGTTACTGTTTCACACTGAAACGGCTGGACGGATTTGGATAAAATTTGATAAAAAAGTAATTTGAATGAAGATTCAATTTAACATCGAATTGTATCTTAACTTTTTTTTTGCCTTGCCATTATTAGTGATCGATGCTTGCCAAGATCACTGAATTAACAGTCGCGATTGACCGGTCCGGTAGATTACGATCGACTGGTTGGCCACCCCTGATTTAGAGCATTCCGTTGTCAACAAGTTTCCACTTACCTTCTAGCTGCTCTAAAAACGAAGTTAACTAAGTCACAAATATTGTCTTTTACAATCTCATATAAAACCAACAAAACTCGATATAAAGTAAGGTGAGGTACAGTCAGCAAAGTATGGTAGTTGATATTGTAAATATTTTATAAGTAGCCCCTTACATTTTTCGAAAAAAAAAGAAATTCTTCGGTAAACTCACAATCCAACGGTAACGGACATCTTAACGTAACGAACCAATTAAAATTTAATTGAAAATAAGAAAATATTATATTATATAGTCGAAGGCTACTTACTTACTGTTGTATTACAATTATTAACCCGGTTATTCGATTGAAGTTTATTCAACGTTTTGCTATTATTCTTCGATGGTCATTTAAATATAATCGTCACTCATGAAGGCTCTTATTACCTACGCTAGTTAATGTATTTCACAAATAAAACAGATCTTTGAACAGTAACGTAATTTAAAGTTTTCCAATAATGCATACAAAATCGAATGCCAAATATTTACACTGATTTAATATTGCAAGGAATGAGGTCGAAATGAAATAGTTTTCATGTAATACATATTTCCTCATGTGTTCGGTAATGAAAAATAATAAAAAATAACCGTTCCGTAACAAGAAGTATTTCAGTTTTCCGATCGCAAATATAAGTTGGTATTTCATTATTATCATGTTTTATTATTTCATAATTATTATATTTTAATTAATGATTAATAAATTAATAAATTAATTATTAAGAGATACAAAGTTCGGTTGGCAAATTCGAAACTGAAAATAGCGAATATGTCAAAAATTTATTTATGTAATATTATCTTGTTCGAACCAATTTAAATCGAAAGTGTTTATTAACTGCTGCAAGCCTATTTTTTTCCAAATTTAAGAGAACTCGTTTGCGAAGTTAGAGCATAAGATTTATATTTAACTGAAAAAAGCATCATCAAAAAATATTCTTGTCTGAAATGAAAAAAAGACCAAATGTTTGTGCTGTCCCTACACAAACCGCTTACGTTCAAAGAATATACTCGAGTGTTACTATTTCTTTTGAGACGGTAGGTATTTTGTGCAACTTAACAGTCTTTATATATTCTTTATACATGACATGCGGTTTAATACTGTCTTCTAGCTCTTTGATGTAAGGTTGATCTCGTAGTCTGAGGATAGTGAAATAAGTGAAATATTTCATGTGAAAGGGATAGGTGAAATATTTCATTTTCAGTTCAATTTTTTGTTGGTGCTCGTGGCTAAATAACAGCCGCACAGATCAATAAATTGATCTACTGTACCTATCTCATCAATAAAATTGATCTGTGACTTCTTTACACATTGAGACCCCTCTGTGCCCCGGAGAGCACGTTAAACAGTCGATCTTTCGAAGCCCGAAAAATAACCTAATAATTGGGTTGTGGAGGTCAGATGGCAGTCACTTCAGACAAAATATTGATATTCAGCCGCAACTTAGTAGTAAGGCTACTTTCATTCTGCAGCGTGTCGCCGGTCGCGTGCAGCACTGCCGGTCGAGTTGAACGCGACCGGCCGCACGCGTCACGTGAAACCCGCCATAGGTTTCATACAAACTGCGCCGGTCGCGGCCGCACGCGACCGGCAACACGCTGCAGAATGAAAGTAGTCTTAGACTGGAAGCCGGCCACAAACTAGTTTGGGAAAAGGAAGGTGGAACAGCTAATAACTGCAATAATTTTGTATTGTAAACATCCTCTAAGCACAGACATTCCTTAATCTCTAACTACGTAGTTATTGCACGAAGTTGTTATGTAATTGTTAGTTTAAGTAAACCTCACTCACTCGTGCAGCTGTTTACTTACCAACATCAATAGAAACAATAAAACAGCAACAGCCCAACGGTTAAGGCGCGGGCTGGCGAGCGAGAAATCGGGAGTTCGATCCCTACCTGTTGCGTAACCGAGCACGAGTATTAATTGTGTCATACTTTCTAGCGGTGATTGAAGATATGTACGAAATTGTACGCTAACTAATAAAACTGGTAGAAAGTATGACAACATTATTTAGGTTAGGGGTCAACAGATAACAATAAACACACAATGTTAGTTCACAATAACAAGTTTAAAGTTGAAAAATATTTTTTAAAACAAGCTTTTAGAATGACCCCTTCCCAACTCCATCATGAGATCCTGGACATCATCTAGGTCTATAGTACTTGTCAAGAAAAATACAAAGAGCCGAAACACAACGGAGCTCGGATCGGTCGAGGTTTCATAGAATTTCATACAATCATTCTAAAATTCATAATTATCATTCGGTGTGGACACGCCTGCGAACATAATACAACAATAATACTGCACAACTGATATTTTCCACCCCATTGCGAACCCAATATGTCACCCATTACGTCTTCATAAATATGTAGAAGTCAGGATCGTTTCATTAAATCATTCCGTCGCGATGAAACATTCATGCTTCGGAGATCGGGAGGCAGGAATCGATCGCAGTCGGAATGTTGCTATACGTAATATAATACAATAACACAGTTTACCCTCCTTAATTGTCCAAGTTACACGGACGAATTCAAAGGCAGGGTTGCCACTTGCTGAGTTACAATTTGATTGAAGCGTTCATCGGAGAAACTTAGTCCATGCAAGATTTTCTATTGAAACGTTACGGCAAAGTGAATAAGTTACGTTTTTGATATGGGACTTCAGGGTGGAATGCAAAATTGAGTAATAGTGAAAAGTAGTCCAGGAAGATGAGCTTGATTTTGAAGAAAATTAAACTCGTGATTTTTAAATGCACTTGGACCTACTTTTCCTAAGTAGGTAAACAAAGTGCTAGCCCAAACGTTTTTAAAAAAATATAATTTTCTGCTTAAATATACACTGACTGATAATGATGCTGATAAGGATTAAATCCTGCAAAGTAATGTTTTACGGTAAATCAACTATGTATCTAATGTATTTAATACGTTATTTATTTTAAGTAATCAAACTTCAGAACACACAATCAAGATCTCAAACGAATATAAAACAATAAACATTCATTTTAATATTTTTTTTGTGAATCACTTTAGCGACAACCCTAAAATCTCCGATTTGGATTTATTACTAGGTACCATGAACCACTGCTAGTATTACCGAGATTGAATTCTCACGGAATAACTCTCTTACGTACTAGGTAAGTTTATTATACAACTTTCATGAAATAACTCTTGAAAATGTACTAACTTTAACATAATTATAATGTCGGTAAATTATACTTACTGCCTCAGTAGTTGAGTAGCAAGCAAAGTTTTTGAGCGTGTCATTTTGGGTTTGATGTCAAGGTTAGATAAGGAGAATTCGGGTTTTTCTGTAATAAAATCTCCGTAGCAGCCGGTTTAACATTGTGTACGATAAATAGGCCTCCCTTTATGACAGATTAGTTACATCACATTGATCAAGTCAAAGCATCAAGCTCAATAGTGCCTTGGCACATCTTCCTTATTAAGATAGCTCCCAAATTGTGAAAACCACATCAAAATCTGTTCAGTATTATTTCGTGATGCGCGCACAAACAGAGAAAAAATAGAAAAATAAAATTTTAGGTATGGTTACGTCCCAGTATCCTTTGTTTTTTGTTCTCGGGGTAGAAATCCTCATGGATGTCCCCCGCCCTGGGGAGGGTGGGGGGGTCTGTCAGACTCTTACTGACTAAAACCACCCCGGTGTTCCATCCCACACGTGAACCAGAGGCCGCGGGAACACATAAGTATTCTTCCGCAGCCTCCGACTAGTGCCGGTCCGCCACTGCGGGCCCCGTCCCGGTCAAAGGGGTGAGTGAGGTGTTCGACTCCCCCGTGACGTCCCAGTATCCTAACCCAACTGGTTTTTTTTTCTGAAATATCTTCAATATACAGACACGGCTTTTTTACAGTTTTATAATACTTAGTACTATATGTCGCACAATTAATTAGTCCTCAATAGTCAGGGCAAGATTTACAATAGTTTCCATAGAATACCAGGTTAAATCCATCTTCGACAACCCTATTGGTCCCGACTCAGATTTATTAGCATCATGAAGCTTTTATTGAGATATTCATCCTGCCGGGCTCCATCTCAATATTCATCGCTTGATGCTTGTGTTCAACCATTACTTCCGAGCGTTTGAATACAAGTTATTGTCGGTGTTGTTCTAGGTATTGTAGTGCAGAAGTTAATTAGGTGTTAGATTTGTTTTCCTTACACGATGGCGCTATTTTGTGCTTCTGGCCGTCCGATAGAAAAAAGGGTACGAGAGAATTAGATAATGCAGATTTGAAGCACACTCTCCGAAATGTATCCGATAAAAAATCGATAGACTAGCAACTTTGCGCTGATGCTCAAGACTTTGGAGCTTGGTCTGAACAAGGGAGTCGTTGTTGATGAGCTTCTTGGCATGCTTCTCAATGGACTCTAACGGTCCCGGCATCAGTTATGAGCACAGAGGGGTGATTCTCGCGGGTTCGATATTGATATCGAATTCGATATATATTGCAACAACTGTCAAAATCCCTACCATTTTGACATTTGTTGCGATATATATCGAATTCGATATCAATATATCACCCGCGAGAATCACCCCCCAGGTCGCACATGTATTTTTGGGCCCAATAGACAATAGACAGTTGACAATACGCACTAGAGACAACGAGCATCGACTGACGAATCAATCGCGTGCAGCCTCGGCGCCCCCCGTCTTCTTCATGTCATCGAAGAGACCGAATAATCAGCTAATGAGCAGGTGACGTTCGTGATCATAACTGCTGAATATGGCGTCATGGTAAGTGTGGTGGTAATATTTCCCTAGACGAGATCCACAAAGAGCTCTTTTACTGCTAGTAAAATTACAAATGCCAGTAAAATAGGCTATTTTAACAATTCCTCGCAGAACTAACAAAAGCAATTAACAGAGTGATTTTGACAAATGAGGTGTCTGTGGGTGCGTATTGGTGACACGGGTATCAAAAGACGTGAAATTAGATTCTCTTCGACTACGCACTGAGAAGGGAACCCCTATTATGAACAGAATCCACAGAATTTAAATAATAAGTCAATGACTTTTGAAATGACAATGACTTTTGAATTTGAAGTTTGAAAATTGCATTGGATGCACTGACATTGACTGCAAACCAGCGAGACGCGCCTGTTAGTAAAATGTACCTAGTCAAGTTATTAAATATTTAAGAGATTCGAGCAGGCATCGCGAGCAGGATTTGAACCTGCGATCTCTGGCACGGTTCGCCAGAGATCGCAGGTTCAAATCCTGCTCGCGACATTCGATTTTTGAGAATCTCTTAAATATTTAATAACTTAAGAAAAGCATAACATGGCTTTGACATGTTTCAAATTCACAAAAAAATATACATTTATAATGTACCTAGTTGATAATATTTCTACTGAATTATCATTTAGATTTCTGTGATAGAAACAAAGATGTGTTATCATAGCAAATTATTACGGGAACAGCTGTCGCCACCTTTGAAGCAGTGAATGTCACATCTACAATCTCTCACACATTAAAAATGTCGCACGCCTTCAATGTAACTAATCAGTTCCAAAAATGTACACATTTTTAAACGGTAAAATTACTCGTATTAATTTCCTAGCCTGCGACGCGACCTTGCTCTGACGTCTCGACGGGTACCTACTGGTCGGAGACCACGAGTGCTATTGCAGTGATTTTAGATTTATGGACGAGGAATAACGTTTTTTTTATTACGTGCTGATTTCTCCCAGTCAACTCCTACCACAAGCCGCGCTAAGGAACTTCGTTCCAAAAATCTTAGACGAAACAGAGCAACCTCTCCAAAAATGTGACTATTTTTCAAGGCCACAACTATGAATACCCTTTGTTTAACAACAAAGGCATGACCGACGTTCAGGAGAGTCACCTTAGACCCCAGCAGGTAATATGTAGGGGACATAACTCATCGCTTTGCATAAATCAGCCCGAGCCGAGATTCGATTAAAGTAGGGTCCTTAGTCCGACCACGTTATATCCTGCCTGTTATAACAGCTTTGCTATATTAGTTCCAGATCAAATTAAAGGATACGAGATTAGGATATAGGTAATATGTTAGGAAGGTATTAGCATTTTAATCATAATATTTCATTCACTACCTTATTGCGGAAAATGAGACATGGCATTGCTAAAGAGACCTCATGTATAATCGGCCTATAATATTCCCACTGCTGGGACACAGGCCTCCTCTGTAAGAGGGAGTTGGCCGTAGTCCACCACGCGGGCCCAGTGCGGGTTGGTGGACGTCACATGTCTTCGAATTCTTGGTTCTAAGACATGCCGGTTTTCTCACGATGTTTTTTTTTCACTGTTTATAAAGCAGTGGTTATGAAACTAATTGCACAAAGCGCCTACCAGGATTCAAACCCACGGCCTACAACTTGTAAGTCAAGTTGTAATGATTTATTGAAGTACAATACAACATACATTTTTACCACTCGAGTTCTAGTGCTACGCACAGTCTCATAGTAACGACTTACTTTCACCGCAAAGTAAATACGAGAAAACCCAATAATAAATGTTTCAAAATTCAATAGGTATCTACTTCTCTAACAATTATTTGTTGAACGACTACCACTCAACCATCTCTTCACAGTTACTTCACAACACAAAACACTCTTAAAGTAACATCCTAAGTTATTAACTTTAAAGGTTAAAACTCTTTAGTTAAATGTTGCGGCCATTAAGAAGCTGTTAGTGTAACTTACCTAATATAAATATACAGTTTAATTGTTATGTTGCTTTTTCGAAAGATCCACTTTCCCACTTCAAAAGTAGAAAGTTGTTTCAGTTCTGAACGATGGTTTGATTACAATTTAAGTGGACGATTGTTACGGTACTGCCTATAATATGTATAATAGCTAGATTAGAGGCTCTAGATGAGGGATCTATCTTTCTATGAAGTCTCTATTTAGTTAATCACACTAATCACAGTAATATTATAAATGCGAAAGTTTGTGCGTGTGTGTGTGGGTGTGTGTGTGTGTATGTTTGTTACTTCTTCACGCTGAAACGGATGGACGGATTTATTTGGCACACAGATAGATTATAGTCTGGAATAACACATAGGCTACCTTTTATCACGAAAAACGCGGGCGAAGCCGCGGGCTGATGTATCGTACATTCGATCCCTGTCTTCAAAAGAATACAAAAATAGCAAAAATACAATATTTTACATGCCTTATAGTTTCCTGCGCATATTATAATTATGCATTTATATCAGTATAATCTGTAATTGTGTCCAACAACAAGATTTAATCGTGCGATAATGCGTGTAGCGATGGAAAAAAGAACAAATCTTGTAAAAATAACAAAAATACTGATATTAATTACAATAATTCCTTCCATTTATATTACAAAAGATATTTACTCAATACAAGTATTACGCTAGCGATCTTTCAATATGATAAGATATTGGTTTCTGATATGTACTTGTATGTTATAAAACCTAGTAAGTAATATTATTTTATTGTAGGTATGTAACTATTGACTCTTGGAATTGACGTTGTTTTCATTTGGAATAAACAACCTAAGTATATAGTTACTATTGAGGATAGTATATTGATGGTATATTGACAGATTCTACGGGGTAGCAACGCATTGGCAAACTAGTGTTGTTTTAGGCAGCGATAAACACTGCGATCGTGCGAGTTGTGTGAGTTCTTACGTGATTTCTTTCTCCTTAAGGCGCTACTAAGTGCCAGCGGCCTTGAGTGATTTGGGCGGTATAGCTTGAGTGTTCTGCGCTGAGCTCACGCAACGCGACATACGTCCACCGAGCAATACGACTCGCCTATCAAGGAGCGCGCTGTGCCGAATTAGACGTATTATTACTTTTTAGTAAAAAATATTTGATATAAAAAAAAACACTGTAACTAAAAGTTAGATAGTTAAATTATCTTCAAAATGGTGAAGATTTCGTAAAAATACGCTCAATAGTTTTCGCGCGATCTTCACTTTTTTGAACGCGTTAGACCTAACTTTACAAATTAATTACACTAGATAGATAAACGTAATCTAAAATATACTCTAATAAAATTATTAAGATAATGCTTTAATTTTGTTGAGTTTATGAACGTAATTATGTTATGTCAAACAAAAATTAATCGATCATGTATTTAAATGATCCGACCTCTTCACCTCTGCCTCTTTGCTCATAGTCTGTGGTTGAAAGCAGACAAGTAAAACGTTTAAATACATACATAGACTGAAAAGATTTGAATTCGAATTATGATGGCTTCCAAGTAATGTCAGAAGAATAAATTCCTGAGTATATAATTATTGTGTTTTGCTGTTTTACACCTAAATCCCATAAGTTTAGCATAATTTTTATATATATAAATAATAAATAAATAATTAACACTACTCGTTTAGACGTGATCTTTAGTTTAAAATCCTTAAAAGTCTTATATCTGCGCCTTAACGTACCGTAGCGATTTTTTTGGTAGGTACAGTAGTAGCTATGGTTTTTGTATGCGTGGGCTGTACCTAATTAATGCAGGCGTTTATATAATCTCCTCAATTAGATTGTGAGGTACCGACCTAAGTTTTGTAGTATATCGACAGTACAATCTAGATCTACGTGGCTAAGCCTAACTCCACTATTAAATAGCCTGAAGTTGGAATTTTACACATAAATCAAGACTTGAATCGTTTACAAATATGTGAGGAAGAATTTGATCTAAGGCTCAATTCTTGTAAATAAAAATATTCAAATTATAGGTAGTTCGGATTTGATTCCGATATAATCTCACTGCCATTTATGTCACAACAATGATATATTCTCAACTAAATGACAACGTCAAACGGATAAAAGAATACCATTTGTGACATATGACATCGAGACTTGATCGGAACCAAATCAGAACATTTATTTACGAGAATTGGGCTTTTGTTTTGTGTCACCTGTGCTCTGAATCGACACAACATAGTTTTGACAATACACAAACGGTATTTTGTTGGCTCAGTCCCTGTAGACGCGAACGAAATAAGTGTAAGTGTACAAACTGTTAGGGAACACGTCTCAGGAGACGTTTCAATCTACCCTCTTCAAATATCTGACGTCTGGACTCTGCATAATACGATATGAATATCTCAAACGTGGCTACATCATATTTATGATATATCGTATACGAAAATATAGAAATGTAAGGTATCTATAATTTAAATATATCCATAATAATGTGAGTTCCAAGATGACATGTATAAGTTGCACGTGAAAATCGCCGTCGCGTCGCTGTGCCGTACCAGTGCAGCCCCGGCCTTACAGCAATCGGCGCGCGTCGGAGCGCAGCGGAACGCATTTTACAATGCGGTAAATGAAATTCAAGTGTCTATACTATACAGTAATTAGATAGTTCATATTCACATGCAACTTATACATGTCATCTTGGTACTCAATCGGCTCCGTAGTCAAGTATTAGTATTTTTAACTTTTTTTTTCATATACCTCGGTTGCAACGGTTGTACCCTCAGATCATAGAAACAAGGAGATATGCCATCATAGCAAATTAGTACGGGAACAACTGTCGCCACTTTTAGTACATTTTTCAACACAATTACAAGCGCCCCTCGTGAATATAAAGATCTCCCACACATTAAAAATTCCGCACACCCTCAATCTAACACTGTTAATCGTCACTCAACACTAGCACTAAACTAAAACATTGTATTTATATCATCGATCGTGTTCGGTTCGTCGCCAGCGTGTACTTTTGTACTACGCCCAATGTGGGCAAATTAAAGCATCAGGCATCAACCTCAATAGCGCCTTTGCACATCTCCCTTGTTTCTATGATCTGAGGTTGTACCTCTGTTGTTATGCTACCCTTGAAAAGTGTAAGAATACGGCGAGTCTCGTATGGTACTCGTAGGTCAAAGAGACGAGTTATTATGTTCGCTGGCGGGCGGCCAACACTTTGTGTACTATGCAGCTCTACACGCGCCATCTTTAAACTTCACAAGCTTTTTAATAGAGAATAGGTTATTATTTTAATAACACATTTATCTATTTATTTATTCTTTCGCTACCTATAATATAACCTTTTTCGAGAATTGGACTATCAAATCGACACCTTTGGGTTCAAAGGGCGTAAAGACCATTTTGACCTAAATGAGATTTGAGCAATATAATGGATACCATTAGGTCCAAATTTCATTTTTGCCAATATGGTCTTTACGCCCTTTGAACCCAAAGGTATCGAAATGCAATAAGAGTTTTTCAAATCCTACTGATTGGTTCAGAGATTAGCGCAAACAAACAAACTCTTCAGCTCTATTATATTAGCATAGATGGATTACTAGCAATAGTTTAACATTAACTAATTGGTATTCATAATATCAATAACAATCTATTTATATGCAAATATCCATACCCCACACATAGGTAGTATGTTTGTTTTATAACGACGATTTATCCAAGACGTTGACAAAGTATTAATAGTCAGGCATTATTGAAGCCGATGCAGAAAACATCGGCTGCTAGACATGCCTTCATGTCGGACTGCAGCCCGTGCTGCATCTCCCATACCGCACGTATTGACCGCACTAAATAAGCTCGTGGAAGCCAACCCGGACTGCGATCTATTCTATAATAAATTCGCCAATTTAATGGTTATATGCCTACTTTTTTTTGAAAATAATAAGATTTGAATAATTTCTATTATCAGTCTATGTTTGTAATTATTATAATTTTATACTTTGATTTATGTAATTGGTGTGAATATGCCGTGTAAATCAATAAAATAAATAAATAAATAATTATTGCATTTTGAGCAGCGATCAACCTGCATTTATACACAAACCAGTATAAATCAGTATTTACAAGTATAAATCCGAGCACTATGACGAGATTATGTTGCCATAACCCTTTTCATGGGAAGAGTTATGCGGCGTGACGCGAGATATGTGCTCACGCGAGCATTGCAAATATTCAAGGAATGCTTTTGTGGTATATTGCGTTAACGCCTTTATTTATTTACAGGGATGTTCAGTTAGCTTTGAGTGTTAGTTAAGCGGTGGTTGAGGTTTGCAGTTGGATGGGTGGCTTTAGGAAATGGCATTGACCAGAATTTATAACTCAATATTTACCAAGTTATCAAAAGTACATCAGCAAAACTTCGCAATACGAAAATAAAGGTAACAAAAGAAATCCGTTCCGTTTGTTCTATTAATTACAAACGAAAAACAGAATAAAACACTCTAATTGTAAAACAAAAACAAAGAATAACAATGTATTGTACGGGCCCTTTTGTACGGGCTTCGAATGGAGAAGTGGCCAAGTTTAAGGGATTGCGGGACGTTGTCATGCCTACCACTCTTCAGTAAATAATGAATTTCTTCGCACAACAATTCGTTTCACAGTTACAAGTAAATATTTTTCTGTTTAGATTGAAAAGAAACAATTTTATTTAGGAAACAATGTTTACTTGTTGTGAGAGGTCTTTGTTGTCCACGTGGAAAACTGTGTAGTTACAAGAATATGACTTTAAAGGACCTTAACGGTTTAATAAAGCCCTGGTTCATCATAGTACCGCGTTCTTTTGTTTTGGGTCACTGCGTGTTTTGGTGCGGTGGTATTTAGCCAGTTAAGAAAAATAGTAAATTAAAAAAACCCGACTGCCAAAAAACAACTAAAAAGTTCAAAACAAGAGCACTTTTCAAGCAGTCTGATGCAGTTGGTGGCAATTATTTGTGTTAAATCTTAGATTTTATGCCACCAACTGCATCAGACTGCTTGAAAAGTGCTCTTGTTTTGAACTTTTTAGTTGTTTTTTGGTAGTCGGGTTTTTTAAATTTTTAATTTACTATTTTTATTTTTCACTTTTTAGTTTTTAGGTTTCCGTACCAAAATGGTAAAAAACTATTATTTAAAATGAAAAATGATAAAAGGAACCTAAAGATGATTTTAAAATACCTATTCAACGACACCCCACTTGACATAGTTCATCAACTTTTTTTTTTTCATTTTGACAATATGGCGTCTGGTTGTCGCTGTGGTGAATTTTGATTACTGTTATGTCTTTAGTGACACTCGCAAGGTTAAGACGAATCGATTGACGTAAGAATTATCAAAATCGGCCAACTCATTTGGTCTCTAGAACGCCACATAGAAACAAACATACATACATACATAGACTGATAATAAACACATTACCATTAGCGTCGCGCAGTCGGGTAAAAATTGGAGTGGGTAGCAATTTTTTTGGCGATAGTACGCTATTTTTTTTCGCGAATTTGATGACGAAACATCTCATTTTTAGCGCTTACTACCGCGGCTTATGACGTCATCGCCAACCCATATATTTTTGTGTTGCCGTCAGATGGATCTTTGCAAAAATATAACTATGCTTTTTGTAACTATTAAACATTAGGAGTATGGAGCCTTCAAAATTACATGTTTTTGGTACACATTTTTTCTGGAATGACCGCTGGGATGAAAAGGAAGATACCTATTCATCGAATTTACATCGAAACATCAGTCGAGTTTAGGAACAGATAAGAAATAGCTGTTCTTAGTAACTAGAAGATAAAGCCGAGGTTGAAGGCAAACAAAATATTCTAATTGATTTTCTAGCGAACATTCCAACATTTTTTAAGATTTTAGTTTTGTATAATAACCCGAGGGCGGGCGAGAGAAAATGTCGCTATCTTATAGAACTATAATATTACCAGCTTTGTTAAAATTTTATGAAAGTATTTCAGGAAGGGATCCACTAAATACCTACATTATTTCATCATGAATTGTTTAAATTCTTAACAACATTTTACTCGTTATTGTCAGGTTCAATTCTAGGCATGTAATTATTATTCTTAAAACAAACTTTACCTATTTAAAACCTACTTTAGTTACACCCCACTTAAGTTTTAGAGCAGTATAATTGTTAGCTTGAATATAAGAGAGGTAAAACCAGTGACATAATAAATAGTTAACTAATCCTATTAATGTTATAAATGCGAAAATTTGTGTGTGTTTGTTACTTCACGCTGAAACGGCTGGACATATTTGGATGAAATTTGACAAAAAGGTAGCTTGGGATCTGAAAAAGCATACAGGTTTTTTATCCATTTTCACGCAGACGAAGACGCGGCCAACAGGTAGTCGTTAATTATAATTCATTTTATTTTTTTAATAACACTAATAGTAGATACTTATAAGTACTACAAATAATTTTACCCTTAAAACTGGAAATACCTAAACTAATTTCAGCGCCTTTTAACAGACGTAGAAAACTCCTTTATTAAAATTCCCTAAATTATCCGATATATCCTCGTAGATAATTTGGAGTAAGCCCTTTGTGTGGACCGGGATCCTTCATCCCATTACCCGTGTTTAATTCAATTACCGATCGGGAAGTCGTCTGGGAGGGGGGGGGGGGAAGGGACAGACCTGATAAGAGTACAAAGTATCTCCGATACTTTTTTAGGGTTCCGTACCCAAAGGGTAAAAACGGAACCCTATTACTAAGACTCCGCTGTCCGTCTGTCTGTCACCAGGCTGTATCTCATAAACCGTGATAGCTAGACAGTAGAAATTTTCACAGATGATGTATTTATGTTGTCGCTATAACAATAAATAGGTACTAAAAACAGAATAAAATAAATATTAAAGTGGGGCTCCCGTACAACAAACGTGATTTGCTCGCCGTTTTTTTTTACTTTTATACGTCCAAGGATGGTACAAAACCGTCGGTGCGCAAGTACGACTCGCACTTGGCCGGTTTTTTTTGCGAAGCGTAGCTCCTCTGACAATCAGTTGGGATTTTATCGAAAGTCTCTGAGATCCGGCGTTGTGTGACTTTTTACTTACAAGAAGTACACGTAAGGCTGCGTCTTTATAAATAGACCAGAACTTATAAGTACCTTATTAAACTATAACCTCATTTAGTTATACCACCTGTTTTCCGTACTTAGCCCCTTGATTGAGCTATTGTGCGTGTGACCGCAGGAACAAGTTCGTGGTCACGCGTACCAGCTCAGCTCCTGCCAGAAGTCCAGGAGGTCCCATAGGTTTTCGAGCGCGTCTCGTAAGGTTTCAGGGTTGTCCAGTAATTTCCATCTTTGTTTGGCCACGCTCTTACAGTGTAGGATTACGTGAGCCGGTGTTTCTTCGGCCTCCACGCAGGTTCTATATATAGGGAGCTGTCACTGATTCCGATCCTAATAGTTACCTCATGTTATCAGTTGCTGACCAACCCAAAAATCAATCGGGATAGGATAAACTATCCACAAGCCGCTCGAGATTATGTCGAATTATACAACTAAACTATCGTTAACTATAATATCTCGATAAAACTGCTAATAAACCTACTGGCATTTTTCAATACTTCGGACCGATGTATAAGTATCCAGTTTTTGCTAAGTGCAAATCTTTAGCTTATTTAAACCAAGTAAACAACGTCTTTAAGTAACTAGTAAACTTGGTATTGACTTAATTTGGGCCAATATTTTATGTAAAGAAAATAAATATTTGAAAGTAAGCAATAGCAGATCTTGTAACAAATGAGTGACAGAACGCAATTAATTCAAACCAATACATGTAGGTATATTTTGTGAATTTTAAAAATATCAAATGCAAAATCTTAATGTTCGATGCAATTCCATCGAACACCTATTTTGCTGATCTAGCAATCCGTAAAGCCGCACAAAATGCGTAGCGACTTTAGTGTACGTTCGGACAGCAAACCGGGTGCATTCATTTCCATTAGCTTAGGATTTTAGCGTACGTTTAATAGTAGCGGTAACTTAGCAATAAACGGTCGTTATTGAATGCACATCAAAAGTGTCTAGGGATCAAGCATTTTTATGCGGATTTCTTGAGATTGAGATGTGGCTTTGTAATAAATTTATGATTTTATAAATTTATATGGATCCTTTTTGGTGCATTTCATAATTTGAATCAGGAACTCTCAATCAAATTCGAGTAAAAGATGAAAATAAGCTGTCAATATTTTCCCTATAAAAACATACAACGCATTGAAGACATTATTAGTGCTACTGTTTCCCTACTACTGATTAAAACCAACGTTATTATGGAGCGGCGACGTCATTTAAGCAGGGAAGAAATGCTCAGAGCCGTGGGAATGATAGAAGCTGGTTCCCGGCAACGTACTGTAGCTTTAGCTCTGAATACAAGTCAGAGTGTTATCAGTCGACTTTGGACACGTTACCGAAGCACTGGTACCGTGGCTGAGCGCCATGGAGGACGGTATCGCTGCACCACACGGAGACAAGACCGATACATTCAAATCTTAACTCGAAGAGCTCCAACAATAACCGCCATGATGTTAGCCGTGAGGCTTCATCACTCTTCAGGGAACTTAATTAGCGACCAAACAGTCAGAAACCGCTTGCATGAAGTGAACCTTCATTCCCGAAGACCGCTACGGGTACCACCTATAGCAATGCACAATCGTAGGATTCGATATCAATGGGCTCTTGAACACAGAAATTGGGCAGAAGAACAATTTTCGTTTCGTGCGTTTCGTGTGCTTTTCTGATGAGTCTCGTTTTGGTATGAGACCGGATACAAGACGTATACGACACTGGAGAACCCCTGCACGCCAACAGCGATTAAAATCCTGCCAGGAAGTCCATCCTTATAGTGGTGGAACCATCATGGTATGGGCGGGTATTTGGATCGGCGGAAGAACTGAGTTGATTTGGATCAGAGGCAACCTCAACGCTCAAATTTATGCTGAGACGATTGTATCAGACGTCATCGTTCCTCTACAAGTGCAAATCGGTCCCTTATTTCAGTTAATGCATGATAATGCACGACCGCACACCGCAAGAGTTGTAAGACAGACTCTCGCCGCAGCTAACATCAATGTCCTGCCCTGGCCTGCTCAGTCGCCAGACTTGAACCCGATTGAGCATGCATGGGATATGCTACAGAGAAGAGCTCTGCCGAATATGGAGGGTATCCAGTCGCAAGAAGACCTTTTTTTGTTGTTGCAACGAACATGGGCGGCCATTCCACAGCGTGATTTGGATGAACTCATTTTGAGTATGCCAAACCGATGTTCTTGTGTTGTTAGTGTTCGCGGTAGAAACACGGATTATTAATTGTTTAAGTTACCCAATAAAATTTTAAAGAAAACTGTTATTTCAGTCTTTTTTTCGAACTTTAATGTTAGTGGTTCAAATGTCAAAAATCCCTTTATTAGGAAAATGGCAAATTTCTTTATTAATGCAAAGGTGACTTGGTTTATCGTTACTGTGACAAACGAAAACACTTTATTTGATGAATCCTTAAAGAAAATTTTAATTAATATCAATCAGGAGAAAAGTTATTGCAAAAATATATGTTGATCCCTAGATACTTTTGATGTGTGTAGTTTCATTTAGCAAAGCACCCGTTTACCACTAACTCGCGTCCCCTTCACTTAATAACTGTTGGCAATAAAGTAAAAATGCAATGTAATATTAAATAAGTTGGTAACACTGTTAATTATTTCCTGTTCCGAACAACATGTCTGACTAGCGAATATGGTTGATTGTACTGTGTGTCTTTATAATAAAATAAAACTGCAACTAAGTAAAACTCATAACTTTTATTTATATAACAATAGGTTATGGGCCCAGGATAGCTAAGAAGATAAGTAAATAGTCAGATAAATACTGCGAGTGAAAATACCGGCACGCGGTGTAGCGAGGTTATGAAAATTTGCGGCCGGGAAGGTGTAAAGAATTGTTATCACAAGCAGGAAGGAAGGCAAGAATCACGATGGACGGCAATCTGCAACAAAATATCCTCACAACTGGGAATCTCAGCATCATTAAGTTGGAGGGATCAAAAAACTGGAATGTTTGGAAGTTTCAAACGAAAGTGGTACTAAGAGGCCATGATTTATTGGATGTGGTCGAAGGAAAATTGAACAAGACCAAAGAAAATGAGAAAGCATGGGATATGAAAGATGCTAAAGCGCAAACGCTGATAGTCACACGTATCAGTGACGAAGTCATGATACACATCATTTCATGCAACACGTCTGCTGAAATGTGGAACAAATTGATAGCTGTGTATGAACAAAGAAGTGAAACAAACATACATATAATTCAGCAACGCTTCTTCCAGTTCAAATACGAAGAAGGAATTCAGATGTCTACATTCTTATCAAAAATAAAAGAAATGCAAAACCAGTTACAGCAATTGGGGGAGGAAATATCTGAAAAATTCGTGATAACCAAGGTGCTAATGTCATTGCCTGATCGCTATAAGCACTTCGTATCTGCCTGGGAGTCGGCTCCTGATGAAAAACAAACTTATGATAACTTGGTGGCAAGGTTGCTAATTGAAGAAGAACGCATGAAGGAAAAAGGTGATCAAACACCGGAAACATCAGCGTTTGTTGCGAAGAAAACAGTGAATAAGAAAAGTGTTAAGTGCTACAAATGTAATAGACTCGGACATTATCAATCAGAGTGCAGAAACAAAGTTAAAGACAGTGATACGGCAAACAAGTTTAGTAAAAGGTGTTTTTACTGTAATAAACTCGGGCATCTCAAAAGTGAGTGTAGATATCGGCTAAATAAAGAAAGCAATGCATTTGTGATGTTAGAATCAGCTAATAATTTGGACAAACAATATGCGGATTCAAAGTGGGTGGTCGATACAGGTGCGAGCGAACATATGTGCCGTGATAGACAATTGTTTACTTCGTATTCGCCTCTTGATACGAAGTCGGTGATTGTAGGAAACGGAACGGCAATTAGTGCATTAGGCTGTGGAAAGGTGGCAGCACAGGTGTATAATGGACATGAGTGGATTGAAACTACGTTAGAAAACGTATTGTTTGTACCGGAACTTAAAACTAATTTATTATCTGTGAACCGCGTGACAGAAAAAGGTTATGTTATGAAGACTAATGAGAATAAATGCAATTTCTACAAAAACGAAAGACTTTGTGCGGTGGCAAATCGTTGTGGAAATATGTATATAATGAACTTGCGTCTCAAATATAGTGCTGCAAATACTACTCAAGTGAAATTAAACCTTAGCGAGTGGCACGAAAAACTCGCGCATCAAAATATTCAACATGTGAAAAAGGTACTTGCAAACAATAACATTGAGGTTAATAATGATTTCGATGGTCAATGTCATGGATGTTTGGAAGGCAAAGCACACCGTTTGCCTTTTAAAACGAGTGAAACGACGACTTCAAGGACGTGCGAATTAATTCACGCCGATGTTTGCGGCCCCATGGAGGAGACCTCCGTTGGAGGAGCGAGGTATTTCTTGCTATTGAAGGACGATTTTTCGAACTATCGAAGTGTTTATTTTTTGAAAGGGAAGCATGAAGTCAAAACCTATGTTGAAAAGTTTATAAAGATGAGTGAAAATATAACAGGTAATAAGATTATGTACTTCCGGAGCGATAATGGCTTGGAGTTTGTTAATAAGGATATGAAAAGACTGTTAACCCACCATGGAATTTTACATCAGACTACAGTAACATACACTCCACAACAGAACGGTAAAGCCGAACGTGAAAATCGAACATTGGTTGAAGCAGCTAGATCCTTATTGTATGCCAAGAAACTACCAAAGAAATTATGGGCAGAAGCTACAAATACTGCATGTTATGTACTGAATAGAACAGCGTTAAGCTCTGATAAAGTCAAAACTCCATATGAGGCCTGGACGGGCAAATGTTTTGATATACAAAACTTGAAAATCTTTGGTACACCTGTGTTTGTACATACTCCGCAGGAGAAAATAACAAAATGGGACTCCAAAGGTGAAGATGGTGTGATGGTTGGGTATGGAGAGGAAACCAAAGGATATAGGATATATTTTGAAAAGAAAAACATAGTTCAGATAAAGAGAGA
The DNA here is from genome assembly GCA_948465475.1 of Thalpophila matura. Lineage (NCBI taxonomy): Eukaryota > Metazoa > Arthropoda > Insecta > Lepidoptera > Noctuidae > Thalpophila > Thalpophila matura. The sequence continues at coordinate 21,098,980 of OX419177.1, forward strand.
CATAGTATTTTTGGAGAAGCCAAAAGAAATAAATAACGATGCACCACGTCTTACATTGTTTGAAGATAAAGAAGAACAGAGTGAAATACCAGATCAGAGTATGGAGAAAACCTGTCAAAAATTGAGTGTCACAAGTTCTGACTCTTGTGACTCTGATCATGGTAGTTTGTATGAACCGTCTTTAAGTGAAGAGTGCAGCAGTGATGAACCAGATGAGGCATCACAGCCTGAGAAGAGGGAGCCTAGTAAGCGTATAAAGAAGCAAACAGTTTATTACCAGTGCAACAATGTGGTCTTGGATGATGATGAACCTAAGACATACCAGGAAGCTATGGAGAGAGAAGACGCTTCTAAATGGAAAGAGGCAATTGAAAGAGAGGTGAACACACTGATGGAAAACAAGACATGGGAATGTTGTGAAAAGCCAGATAATTGTAAGGTAATTACTAGTAAATGGGTATTTAAAATTAAAAATAATAATGGTATAAAGCAATACAAAGCAAGATTAGTAGCCAGGGGGTTTGAGCAAAACGATATAGACTTAAATGATATCTATGCCCCAGTAGCTAAATTAACCACATTTAGATTATTTATGTCTGTTGCAACCATGTTAAATTTACCTGTTCATCAGTTGGATGTAACTGGAGCCTTTCTATATGGGGAAATTAATGAAAATGTATACTTACAATTACCAGACGGGTTGTTAAATGGTAATAACAATAACATTGTCAAATTATTAAAATCTTTATATGGTTTGAAAAAATCACCTAAGTATTGGAATGACAAGTTTAATACAGTAATGATTAGGGAAAATTTTATAAAATCAAAGTGTGATCCATGTCTTTATGTGAAATATAAGGGTAAAGATAAAATATTTGTGTTATTGTATGTAGATGATATCTTAACTTTTGGAACAAATGAAAACAGTGTAAATGAATTTAAAGAAATGTTATGTAGAGAATTTAAAATGAAAAATTTAGGTTTTATATCAGAATTCATTGGCATTAATGTAAAACAAAACTTAAAGACAGGTGTGACTGAATTATCTCAAAAGGCTTATTTAGAAAATATTTTGAAACGTTTTCAAATGGAAAATTGTAAACCAGTATCATCCCCTATGGATCAAAACTTTGATGTCAACATAATTCAAAATTGTAATGAAAAGTCAGATAAAAATATTGAAAACTTGTGTAGAAAAATGATAGGTTGTCTTATGTATGCGGTCTGTGGCACTAGGCCAGATTTGTCGGTAGCTGTATCTATACTAAGTAGGTATCAAAATAAAGCTAATGATGCATTACTGTCAGCATTGAAGAGAATTTTTAGATATGTTAAATATACATTAGATTACAAACTTGTTTATAAATGTGATGAGACTAAATTGATAGGGTATTGCGATGCGAACTGGGGTGGGGATTTGTTAGACAGGAAATCCACCACAGGTTTTTGTTTCATGTTTAAAAATTGTCTAATTGCATGGTGTTCCAAAAAGCAATGTTCTGTTAGTCTGTCTTCAACAGAATCAGAATACATTTCTTTGAGTATGGCTGCTAGTGAGGCATGCTGGATAATAAATATTTTAAAAGATTTCTTTCCATGTGAAAATATGTGTCCTGTAAAGGTTTTATGTGACAATCAGTCTGCTATGAAAGTAGCTATGACAGACACTAATAAGCGTCTGAAACATATCGACATAAGGTACCATTTTATTAGAGAACTAATTAAGAAAGAAAAAATCTATGTTATGTATATTAAAACGGAAGATCAAATAGCAGATGCTCTGACAAAACCGTTGAATCCTAAATTGTTATTAAAGTTTGTAAATAGGTGTGGTCTAATTAATTAAATAGAAATAGTACATAAATAATTTAGAAATATTACATTGAAAGGGGGTGTTGGCAATAAAGTAAAAATGCAATGTAATATTAAATAAGTTGGTAACACTGTTAATTATTTCCTGTTCCGAACAACATGTCTGACTAGCGAATATGGTTGATTGTACTGTGTGTCTTTATAATAAAATAAAACTGCAACTAAGTAAAACTCATAACTTTTATTTATATAACAATAATAACACTAGTTTACAAGGTTATTGTCCATGAAATGAAACATATACGGTTACGTTTCTTTGGGTCTCTATATCTACGAAAAAATATTTAAAAAAATCCTGGACGTCAGTTTTTTGAAATAAACAATAGACAGTTAAAAATGGGTAATTTTGGCTCTTTTTTTTGAATATTTCTATCTGTATCTCTCACAACAGACCAACAATAGCGACCTAGCATATTTTGGTCCCAAAAGTCTTGATAATTTTGCTCAAATAATTTTAAATCTTGATGAAATCGCTCACCATGTTCATCACTCATATCACCAAGGTTTTCTGGGAAAAATCGAAATGGAAATGCAAAAAATTATAGTAACTTAATTGTACCCATACGGTCGTAATTAAAGAAAAAAAAACAGCACATACCTTACTTCTATAGCGATAAATACTAACTTATGTACTAGGATCAAGCAAATCCACTGTTGCAGCCTGGAGGCAAGAAATTCCGCTTCTGACTTAGACAAATGCAAATCTTTTATAAGTTTAGACTGAGTTATCAAATGTGGACTGTCCCCATCATCGAAAAAGTTATCTGAGCTTCATTGTTTACTATCACTATGCTCGTGCATTGTAATACTACTTCGTGTATTTGGATGAGTTTGGTCACTTCTGCCAGGTGGTGTGGGAACTGGTAAATTTTCTGAATGAAGGATCGGCTTAGCACTGATGGAATGTCTGCATATTTTATAGTACTATCTTTATTTATTCAGTTAAAACCAAAAAAAAAAGTTAAACAAAAGTAACAATCGGTTACGCGGTTAGTTGGCTCTCTCCATATCATTTGTTTACCAAATTTCAGTGATCTGTTTTTACCTGAATATCAGAAGCTGAAGACCAATCTAAAGTTATTGCAAATCACATGAAGAACCTAATTTTTATCTTGATTCGATACCGGAAATCCAAAATAATGTAAATAGGCTTTTTACAATGGTTTTGTTGTAGGAAAACCGCAATTTAACTAAAAAATTTTGCCACAAACATATCAAAATCAGTTTGGATGTGTTTCACACACTCTAGACGACATTTTAAAATAAAAATACGACTTTAGAATCAAACAGTTATTCACAAAAACAGGTTTTAAAAAAAACCGACTTCCAAAAACTACACTAAAAACTATGAAATAAAAAGTTTAAACTTCCATAATTAAAAATCTAAATGTATATTGAAGCCGGCGGGGCCTCTTCAGGTTTTTGCCTCACAGTCTTTAAACAGGAAGGGTGTGCGCAGTGTGTGTACGTGGAAATTAAGATTTGCTTTTATAAATGTATATTTTTTGTGAATTTGAAACATGTCAAAGCCATGTTATGCTTATATTAAGTTATTAAATATATAAGTGCTCCTAAGAAGCGTATTACAAAGGGGTCTCAAATTTCAGATGAGTCGGGCGGGACCCGGTAGCTCAGTTGGTTCAGAGCACTAGCCACGGTTCGGCAGAGGTCGCGGGTTCAAATCCCGCTCGGATCATAAGATTTTTGAGAATCACTTATATATTTAATAACTTAATTTGCTTTTATTCCTTGTTAATCTGCAATTTTGCTTATTTTCATGCTAGGCCCCGCCGACTTCAATATACATTTAGATTTTTAATTATGGAAGTTTAAACTTTTTATTTCATAGTTTTTAGTGTAGTTTTTGGAAGTCGGTTTTTTTAAAACCTGTTTTTATTTTTATCTTTTTAGTGTAGTGTAACCATTTTTATCTTTTTGTTTGTAGGATTTTGAGCAAAACAAGAATATTTATAAGAATTATTAGTTTTATTAAATCGTTACACAGCAAGTTTTACAAGGTAAATTTGAAAGAGAACAGTAGCGCCACCAAGTGGCAAAAGGATTAACTACCTAGTCATGATGCGTTCCATTTCTATCACCCGCTCCAGAACGCAATCCCATTTTCAACACACAATATAAATGCTTATCTACAGTAGTACCTTTGGTTAATATATCAGAAACATTTTCTTTACCTTTTACATAGCAAAATTTTAATTTTAAATTGTTAACATGTTCCTTTAGAAAATGAAATCTTATGTCTATATGTTTGGACCTAGGTAGGTAACAATCATTAGCAGTGAGTTTGATTGCACTTTGGTTGTCGCTGTGGATGACTAGGGTGTGATCACGTGGTCCGCCAAGCTCTCCTTGCAGCTGTTGCAGCCACAGCGCCTCCTGCGCCGCCGCCGACATGGCCATGTATTCCGCCTCTGCGGTGGAGAGGGCCACGGTTTGTTGTTTGCGCGAGCCCCATGACACTGCGCCTCCCTGCAAAATAAATATATATCCCGTGCAAGATTTACGATCACGGGCGTCACTCGCCCAATCTGCGTCACAATAGCCTGTGATTACGTCTTGACCACTCTTGGTATAAATTAGTTTATAGTGTTTAGTGCCCTGCAAGTATCTCAGTACCCTTTTCACGGCAGCCCAATGTTCAGGCTTAGGTTCCTTGTTATATCTGCTAAGGGCATTTACAGCAAACGAAATGTCTGGTCTCGTTCCTTGAGCTACATATAATAAACAGCCTATAGCATGCTGATAAGGGCAATCATAGGGATCTTCTTTGTTGTCACCAAATTTCAGGCCAACTTCTATAGGTGTTTTTACTGGTTTGCAATTTGTCATATTGAATCTTGATAGTATTTCATTTATGTACTTCTCTTGGTCCAATGTAACTGTATCTTTATCTCTATTTATATTCAAGCCCACACATTGTTTTGCTTGACCAAGATCTTTCATATTTAATTTTTGACATAGTTCTCTCTTTAGTTCTTCAGTTATTGCTGGCAGAGAACTAAATATTATTATGTCATCAACCCATACTGCTATATAAATTCCTCTATTGATATCAAAATAAATACAGGGATCTGTCTTCGATTGTTCAATTCCCATGTCCTTCAAGACCTTGCTTAACTTAGTGTTCCACAGCCTACTCGCCTGTTTGAGTCCATAGATAGACTTAAGTAAGTGACATACCTGCTTTCCTTCATTATACATCTCTGGCTGTAGCATATATATGTCAGTGTCTATGTTTCCTTGTAGGAAGGCTGATACGGCATCCATTTGGTCAATCTGCAGATTGTACTGTGCTGCTAAAGCAAACAAATATCGAATGGAAGTATATCTTACTACTGGAGAGTAAACTTCTTGGTAATCTATGCCTCTCTTCTGAGCATAACCCTTTATAACGAGTCTTGCCTTATAGCGGATAATATTTCCCTGTTGATCTGTTTTGGTTTTAAATACCCATTTGCTTGGTAATGCCTTTTTGTCTGTGGGTAGGTCAACTAGCTGCCATGTTTTATTTTCCATCAAAGAACTATATTCACTATCCATCGCTTTCTTCCACTCACAAGCATGTGGAGAAGATAGAGCTTCCTCTACACTTTGTGGATCTGAAACGTTTGTATAGTAACAAAGTAATCCCATTTTATCTTTGTGAACTCTATTACGCGGTCTCAATGTGATATTACTTATCTGTTCGTTCTGCTGTGAAAGCTGTCTCGGAGGCCGGTAACTCTCATCATGGTTATCTGTGCCACTTTCATACTCACTAGAGTCTTCATCTTCGGCTCCTTTCAAGATAGGCTTAATAACTGATCCACTTGACTGAGGTGTGATGACATACTCTTTCAGTTGATTAGTTTGTTCTGTGCAGGCATGACCTCCCAACTTGACTGACTCATTTTCAATAGAATCAACTGGAATTGAACACTCATTAGTTTGGTTAACATTTTCAAAGAAAATAATATCTCTGCTCTTTGTGACCTGATGAGTCAATGGATTCATAATACGATATACTTTTGTGGTCGCGAGACCACAAAAGGATATCGTAAAGTAACCGACAAAGATCATCTCTGTAGATTTTTTGTCCCATTTTAGACGCCTTTGTTTTGGTACATGAACCATAACCTTTGAACCAAATATCCTCATATGGTTCAGTCTGGGTTCCTTTCCTGTCCACATTTTATACGGTGTAGTATCTCCTAGTGCTTTTGTTGGCGATCTATTGATAATGTACGCCGCTGTGGCTACAGCTTCAGCCCAAATAGGTTTATCTAAGTTTGCATAAAACATCATGCACCTGGCCTTCTCTACTATAGTTCTATTCATGCGCTCAGCTAGGCCGTTTTGCTGAGGGGTGTACGGGGTGGAGGTTTGGTGTATAATACCACAACTTGTCAAATATTTCTCAAAAGTGGAGTTACAATACTCTGTACCATTATCAGTTCTTATGGTTTTAATTTTATGATTTAATTGATTCTCTACTTTCCTTTTAAAGTCCTTGAAAACCTCTAATATATTTTGTTTATCTTTAAGAAAGTAGATATGGACCATTCTAGTGTGATCATCAATGAAAGAAATAAAATATTTCATACCTCCGTAAGATGCTTTCTCCATTGGCCCGCATAAGTCAGAGTGTATAATTTCCAATGGCTTTGTTGCCCTAGAACCTGCATGCTTGAAAGGCAACCTCGTTTGTTTCCCTTCATAACAGGAAGAACACTGTATACTTTTCTGTGGATCCAGCGACAGCATAACCCCCTCAGCACAGTCGGGCAATTTCTTTAAAGCTGAAACATTTAGATGAGCCATCCGAAGATGCCATAGATTAATATCATTTGGATCGACTTTACTAGATACCAAGTGAGCAGTTTCATCATCATTTGTAAAGGTGTCTAAAACATATAATTTATTTATTAAAGTGGCTGAGCACAATAAGTCTCCATGAGCATTTTTTATGTTACAACCTTTCTCATTAAATGACACCTTATACCCATTTTTTGTTATAGTGCTTACTGACAATAAGTTTGCTGCCAATCCAGGTACATGGAGAACATTTTTTACTTGAATTTTTTCCTGTTGTGAAATATGAATACTGATATCTCCAACACACTCCACGGACAATGGCTCTCTGTTTGCCACTGTGATAGTTTTTATTGATGGCTCACGAACATTGCACATCCATTCTTTGTTGCTACACATATGCATGGAGGCACCTGAGTCAATGTACCATTTCTCATTACTTTTACCTGAAAAAGCTGAAAAAGCTGCAATAAAAGTTTCTTGCTTATTACTTTCTTTGTTCACTATTTTCTTCGAGTGTTTACAAAACTTTGCTAAGTGTCCATAACCATTACAACTATAACATCGGGGACCCTTATTCTTAATTGGTGGCTTTGACTTGTGTTGACTATTATGATTTTTCTTGGAATTAGAATAGAATGCACTGCTCGAGTCTTCAGTTTTGACTTCTTGAAGTAATTTGGTTTTTATAAAATCTGCAGTGATTTTTGCACCTGAGTTCTCTAACCCCATTATCATGGGTTTATACTGGTCAGATAATCCAGCCAACATTAACGTGCCAAGCCACTCATCGTTTACATCGAAGCCAATACCTCTCAGTTTGTGTGCGGCACTCATTAACTTGCTAACATAATCTTCTATACCAGCGCTTGATTCAAGCGAAGTGTTAATCAGTTCTTTCAACAAACCCACTTTTCTTGTTAGCCCGTTGTCATCGAAGGCTTTATGTAAATTGTCCCATACTTCCTTGGCAGTTTTACACTCCTGAACATGAACATAGTTTTGAGTGTTTATTAGCAAAATAAGCTTGGATTTGGCCTTCACGTCTTTCACTGGGTCGACTGTCTTTCCTGCACTACATTCTATGCAGTCCCATAAATCCTCATGCTCCAGATATGTTTTAATACAGAATTTCCACGTTGTGAAATTCTCTCGGCCGTTTAGCTTCTCGATATTAAACATATAATTTGAGCTCGCCATAATAGTTTTTAACTCGCGTTATGACTTGACCACGCCGACCATATAACCTCACTTGCAGATCTTTTCCGGTAAAACTTTTCGGAATTCTTTTAACGCGGTATTCTTACTTTGCAACCACGGAATCTTACTTTGCAGTAACCACGCTCTGCTACCATGTAGGATTTTGAGCAAAACAAGAATATTTATAAGAATTATTAGTTTTATTAAATCGTTACACAGCAAGTTTTACAAGGTAAATTTGAAAGAGAACAGTAGCGCCACCAAGTGGCAAAAGGATTAACTACCTAGTCATGATGCGTTCCATTTCTATCATTGTTGTTGTTAATTTATTACAATAAAGTACCATAAAATCATGGACAGAGCGACTTTGATCATTTATGTACTTTTACCGAGATCGATTACTTCCACGAATTTAAATAGGTACCTACTTATATTCATAGATGTTGGTGGATGAGAGCATTTCAGTAAACAAAAATCGGGCAAGAGCGTATCGGACCACGCACAGTGTAGGGTTCCGTAGCAAGAAGTATTTCAGTGTTCCGACCGCAAATACAAGTTTGTATTTCATAATATTATTATGAAATATTATTATTTTTACGGTTGTCAAACTCAAAATGGAATATAGTGAATATTTCAAAAATTTAGTGACGTATCTTGTTCAAAGCAATTTCAATCGAAAGTATTTATTAAATGCTATAAGCTTGATTATTTCCAGATTTTTCGATAGCGCGGTTGGAAAATTACAGGGGGGGGGGACACATTGTTAACGACTTTGGGAGCTCCTAGTTCACTCAATATGCACTTAAATAAAAAAAGTTTTTAGAAACCTTCATGTTATTTTCAAAGACCTATCCAACGATACCCCACATGGTGGGGTGCGCGAAAATCTTTTTTTTCATCCCTCAGTCTCATGTATGGGAGCCCCCCCTAATAATTTTATTTTTCGTAATTTCACTATAGGCCTTAATGGCGGCTTATAAAAGACTACGAAGTTTCATACAAATTGGTTATGAACTGTAGATTTGACGAGGGTGTGACAGACGGACAGACGGACAGACAGACCGACAGACAGACGGTCATGACGAAACTATAACTGTTTTTAGGGTTCCTAGTTTTACTACGGAACCCTAAAAACGGTGTTTTTTCAGTTTGTAATAGCAATAGCCTCGCTCCCTAGCCTTCTATCAAATGCGACTTAAGCATGAAAAAATTGTGTGTACTATAATACACCTCTGTCTTACCTTGCGGGAAATATCGGCGTGATGTTATGTATGCATAATATCGAGATCGATTGCGTTCAGGAATTCATGTACCTACACAATATCACTTTTTCATCATCGTCATGATGTCATCGAGATACACCAAAAATACCGTTTATTACACCTGGTTAAAAATCTACTCAACCAAAGTAAATAAAACTTATATGGGACCACCTCGCGAGCTTCTTCTACCATATGAAAAAAGAATCACGTAAATCGGCTCATAGACCACGGAGTAATCGGTGTACATATATGAAAAAAAAAAAAAAAAAAAAAAAAAAAAAAAAAAAAAAAAACCAACCGAATGCAGAACCTCCTCCTTTTTGGAAGTCGGTTAAAAACAGAACGATACACGTATTACACAATTGCGGGTAGTTAAAAAACCGGCCAAGTGCGAGTCGTACTCGCGCACCGAGGGTTCCGTATCAGTTTTGGACGTATAAAGTGAAAAAAACCAGACCGCATAACTAACTTTGTTTGTCAAGGAATTTTGATGATTTTGAAAAAACTGTAACAGTTAGGAACATCGTTTTATTTTTGGTGCAATATTTGGCTCAATTCCTATCAACTCTAATTATTTCAGATTTTTTGCTCCGCAAACTTCGGAGATAAGAGGGGGGAATGGTATTTTTTCAGGCATTTTTCATCATATGTCGAAAACTGTGAAACATAGCCCTTTCATATGATATGTCACTTGATCTAGTAACCCCACTTTAAAATTTCGGACCCCCACTCCGGCCCCTTTTGCAATGAAATAAATATATTTTTTTACTTTTTTCATTTGCAATAAAGTTGAGCAAGCATTTTTTATAACTGTTCCAAATTTCAAGTCGATAGCTTTAGTAGTTGCTGAAATAAGCAGGTGTGACAGACAGACAGACAGACGAAGTCGCACCATAAGGGTTCCTTTTTTACCATTTTGGTACGGAACCCTAAAAACGAAGACCTTCATATCTCAGAATTGTGACGTGCTACAAAAATTTAAAAAAAATATTTTATTAACGACCGACATAGCCTACATGAATTATAAATGTTTCAATTCCAGGACAAAAATAAAATATTTTTTTGTAAACTAGTGTAATCAGAGTGCGAGTCTTGTACTTCTTTACGTGGTTATTAGTGGATTAGCCAATTGAATTGCCGTGGTCAAACAAACAGTAAACTCGTCCAATTGGCTTCTAACAGTAAAATGCCCCTGCTTACCAAACCAGTATGATAAACCACTACATCTTCAATATTCAGTACAAAAAGCCGTTTTCAAACGCGCCGCCGCAGTATTATTAACAAGGGGGCGTCAGAAACAGCTCGTTATCTCGCTCTATTGAAACCTACGTGTGGTTTCCAATGATTTATAAGCCGGTATAAACTTTCCTTTGCGGGCAGTTTTCAGAAGTTTTGCCACTGGTTTTTATTTGAATGTGGAGTTTCTTTAATTCGGAATAGGGGAAGAAATAATAGGTCCACTTAAAGAGGTTGAGGATATTTTTATCAAGCTCTTAAGTTTTATGTAATGTTCTCATAAAGTAAATAGATATTTACCATCAGAAAGAACCTGTATTTAAACTAGTGATTGGTTTAAGTTGAATACTTACTAAGGTTCCTACCTACGGGCTATTTACCTATACCGTAATTAAATGGAATTATATTCATTTCTGTAAGTAGATATTTAACATTTTTCTCTGTTTTTAGAGCAGTTGCGTTGACATATTGCACAAATTGTGCGCCTGGTGCGGGTGTAACGGTGTTTGGTGTCAATCATCATGTAGGTATCAACTGGTTGACCAAACACTCTATAGGTACAGGGTGGCAGGTTAGACAGTGGAAATATTTAAAGGGGTCATTGTACTCATCATTATGAACAACTTTCACAATAGGGCCAACCCTGAAATCGCGAAAAAAAGATCATCTGTTTCATACATTTATGTTCACATAACTCAACAAAATGTATGGAACAGCTGATGCTTTTCGCGATTTCAGGCGTGGTCCCATCGTAATTATTCATGCTAACCGTTCCGAAATCTTATTTTTCGCCTGCTTCGATACCAACACCAACGGCTACAGTTACATATTTTCTTCTAGTGTATTTTTTATAAGTACTCATAGTAGCTGTGGTGTTGTCTCCAGATTGGCTGACGGTGACGTGGGCGCAAGGCGGCATGCAGCTGCAAGGAGACGGCTCCGCAGACGACGACGACTCCGTAAAAGGACGGTGAGTGTCATATCAAACATAGCAGCGTTGTCAGACGTCCCGCTTTTGACCTAAAGTACAATGTCCCGCGCGGGACGTCGAAAATACGGAAAAGAGGGTCTTTTCCGTATCATCTCTTTTATCGAGTTAGATATCCTGCCCTATCATTCCTATTCTTATTTAGATGGCACTGTACATTTAAATTTAATTTCTTGTTTCTAGCACTGTATCAGCCATTTCTTTTAGTAATATTGATGTATCTTACAAACAGGTCATGAACATTATCAACAGAATGGTTGTAAGTCTACAATAATCTAGTAACTGATCTCGCGAAGTGTACACGCCGCCGGCGCCGCCGCGCTTATTTACGAAAGTTTAGTCTTGTTTTAATTAAACGGATTTGTTCACAACTTGAGGTTTTATTGGTGTTGTTTGAATTTATTATTAATTTTTCAAAATAATGTTTATTAAATTTATGAAATTTTGCAAGGTTTTATCAGTACTAACGTAATAAAGCTGAAGAGTTTTGTTTGATTGTTGGTATTTTTTAAACGCGCTAATCTCTGAAACTCAGTCGAATTTGATTTTTTTTTTTTTAATTTCATAGCCCAATTCTTGTACAAATACCCCACTTGACATAGTTCGTCGACTTTCATTAGGGTTTCGTACCTCAAAAGGAAAAACGGAACCCTTATAGGATCACTTTATTGTCCGCCGTCAGTCACCAGACCATAAGTGGAGCCATCTGCCCATAGATGGCGCCATTGGAAGTATGCAGTAGCGCCATCTATGATCATATTGCGGAATCCTTAGGGCGCGAGGCATACTCGCACTTGTCCGGTTGTTATTTTTATTTTTACGATATGGCATCTAGTAGTCGCCATATTGAATTTTAATTACTGTCATGTCTTTAGTGACACTCACAAGGTTTCTAGAGCGCCACAAAGGAACAAAAATACAATAGGCTAATAAACACATTACCCTCCTTTGCGTCGCGCAGTCGGGTTAAACGCAAATCAACAAATTCATATCAGATCTTCTGATAAAGTGAGGCGAACTAAAGAGTCGATTGCGACCGGTTGCATCATCGTTTGCCGTGCAAACTAATATAGCGAGCCAAGTTTCCGGCAGACTGGACTGTCGGCGGCAGGCACTCAGCAGCACCTGGCTGGTTATTACTTTGTTGTTAATCTCTGCTAAGAATACTGTCTTTTGGCTTTTAAAGTGCTGTTAAACGGGCTAGTTTTTTGATGCAATTGTATAGCCGTGAATATGAGATCTATATCTTACAGCATTTTGTAATAATAATATAATTTATATCAGCCCTGTTTATAAACTGTCCCACAGCTGGACACAGGCTTCCTCTCTGAATGAGAGGGGATAGACCATAGTCCAACACACCCGCCAAGTACCTATAGGTTGGCGAACTTCACACATCTTCAAGAACTTTATCAAAAACTCGCAGGCATGCAGGTTTCCCCACGACGTTTTCCTCCACCATTAAAGCAAGACTTTGAAAGTCAGCGGTGCGTGCCTCGGGATCGAACTCGAACCATTCGCCGTGGGAGGCGCATGATTATACCACTAGGTTTCTCACGGGTGCAATCTACTAATGCGGCAATATGTCTTAACATCGAGATTCCTATGCTGTATCTATTAAGTTCAATATTAAACCTCAGATAATAGAAACAAGGGAGATGTGCCAAGGCGCTATCGAGCTTGATGCCTGATCTTGAGCAAATTGCTCATAATAAAAACGTACGCGCTGGCGACAAACCGAACACGATCGATGGTATAAATACAGTGTTTTAGTTTAGTGCTAGTGTTGAGTGACGATTAACAGTGTTAGATTGAGGGTGTGCAGAATGTTTAATGCGTGGGAGATCTTATTATTCACAAGGAGCGCTTAATTATGCGCGTAATTGTGTCGAAAAATGTACTAAAAGTGGCATCAGTTGTTCCCGTACTAATTTGCAATGATGGCATATCTCCTTGTTTCTATGATCTGAGGTATAAACCTTCCGGAATAAATTTTCTGAATGGTGGTGAAAACCGAATTTAAATCTATTGTGTAGTTTAGAAGAATTAAGCAAACAGACAGACAGATACGAAAAGCGACTTTGTTTTATGCTATTTATATTGATAACCGCATTATGAACCCCGGGGCGTTAAAACAGATAGAGATAACTTTCATTTTGTATTGAAACTGATTTATGACTTCACAAGTACAATAAAATTGATAGCGTGTTATGATGCTCGCGCGCTGCAGACTAGCGAGTGTTGTGATTTTTATGATGCACGATTATTTTGTTCATAAAGTATTATTTAGTTTTATGTTAGAAGGCGTTATTGCTTCAAAGTGCACAGCGTTTTTAGCCGTTTTTTCAAAGTCAAAGTCAAAGCATTTATTTCAATTAGACCAATTACAGGTACTTTTGAATTGTCAAGGAGTCTGTCAGTTAGTCATAATGATTAAGCTAGTTTTCTTTCTTCTCTGTGAAGTTTGCAGTCAAATGCTACTCGATGTTATTTTTTTTACAATTTTATGCATTTATGCGGGGTCTATCAAACATATAATTATGATCAAAGATCTTTGAGTCAAAGATATAATTATGATAATGTAATATAGAGTCTTTATTACATTATCATAATTATAGACAATTAGACATTATCTTAGCGACGTCAAAGATTTTTAAAATCCTTCCTTTTAAATATTGGATCAAAATATGATCCTATATGTATAATACGGTAGTGGCCTACTATTAAAAAAGTACAAATAAATTATTTTATTTCAAAGAAGGAATAGGTAGGCACAACAAAAAAGTAAAATCAAAAATAATAATTTATCACAAAATGGAAAACATAGACGCTTTTAAAGTTTTTGGAGGGAGTATCGCTCCGTATTTGTCGCGCGAAGCGGACGTAGGTGGTGTTACGTCACTAGTAGGTAGTGCCGTCCGTGTCTAGCAAATCATTTTAAAACGCTTAATAACTTTGCCAATTTTGTAGATGTTTCATCGGTTTTTTTGGTGTTAATTGTCTTTTTTCAAATAGTTTACAGATTCACAATAAAAAAAAAGTAGTTAACATCCCTATTATGATCATCTATTTCATATCATATATTCGATAATGTACATTTCGTATTTACCCAATACAAAATGTAAATACGAAAAAAACCTAATCCCCTACGATCCATCCTTTTCCTATATTTCTGCCCAAATATTAGCTCTTAAAACACAACGCGTTCCGTATAATAAACAATTCGCATTCACCAAACTGTTCCAAAAATACACTATAAAACAAATATAAATATTGTGTTTCCCAACAGAAATCTGCATGAAGTCCGCGTCCCGCACGTTATTAAAAGTAAACAGAACATAATGTTTGCGGTGATTTATCAACAACTGATGATCTGCGAGTGAAAAGGTTCGCGGGTTTAATGTGCGCCGACCCTAATCGCGGGACGAGCTTGTTTGCGTTTACAAATGATAAATAAACAGTTATTTTTTATGGAATCCTCAAAGAGATGAGGTAAAACCAGCGCCAAGCTATGATGGCCGGTTTGAAATTGTTCACTCATAAAGTTTCGCAAAAATTTACAACTACTTTTGAAAGAACAATTACTGTACTTTATTGTCAATAGTGACGCTTCACTATTGACAATAAAGTACTACTGTAAACTAGTTTAAACATAAACTATTGTAAACTATAACTGTTTTAAATCTAAAAAAACCGGACAAGTGCGAGTATGCCTCGCGCCCTAAGGGTTCCGCTAAATGATCATAGATGGCGCTACTGCATACTTCTAGTGGCGTCATCTATGAGCAGATGTCTCCACTTATGGTCCGGTGACTGACGGCGGACAACAAAGTGATCCTATAAGGGTTCCGTTTTTTCTTTTGAGGTACGGAACCCTAAAAATGGCGGTAATAGTGGTGAATACATTTTTAGTGGTATAACAGTAGGCCAATAGCAATTCCAGAAGTCATTAGGAAAGTCTTTAGATAAAAAAAAATATAATTGCTAACTGTGATCCTAATCAAATACGATGAGTCTAATTATTGTAGACATTAGGGCGTGTAATCTATTCCACCTGGCAACACTGATAATTATTACGACAGATAGATGGACAGCCGACAGCCGCTCGGTGGTTAATGGCTCATAATTACTATTGGTTTTAGTTGACTTTGTTAGTTTTGCTTGCACGCAACCGCTACCAAGCATTGTAATGTATTGTATAATTGTAGCTACTACTACTAAAGAATAACGCTTACAGAATTTACAATAAACATACCAACCATATTATTATATCCAGCTGAAATAAAGTGTGCTTTTGCTACGCCGTAGCAGACGTAGCTGCTACGCCGTAGGACACGTAGCTGCTATGTCGTAGGAGACGTAGCTGCTACGCCGTAGGAGACGAAGTTGCTACGCCGTAGGAGATGTAGCTGCTACGCCATCTACACTGTTGATATAGATGGGCAAAACACCCGGGTGTTTTGGTATACACCCGGGTGTTTTGGTAAACACCCAATAAACACCCGATAAACACCCGTAACCACACATAAACACCCAAAATTTGGGTGTTTATCGGGTGTATACCAAAACGCCCGGGTGTTTTGCCCATCTATAACTGTTGATTGCGCAGCTACGTTATTCTTTTTCATAATAATTTTATTATTATTTTTGTAACGTCTCACGAAAAGTACCTACTGTTAAACATTGTACCTACACCAGACGTGTTTGTATTTATTAATGAATTAGGTTTTTTTTAATAGGTAAATGTAATTGGTAAATACAAAATAATATAATTGTAACATAACATAATATTATGTTATAGTTAAAGATAAGTGTGAATATAAACTTACTTAAGATTACCCTATTAATGTTAAGTTTAGATTTGATCGTTGGCTTTGAGACTTTGCTTCTTGCCGAATTTAATGATTCTAGGTCAGTGGGAAGTACTCTAGATTTTGATTTATTAGCGAGTGTCGAAAATTCCGGTATAAATGACCATATTTTTTTATTGCGCTGACTTAGAAGCTTCATTCTTTTATAACCCTAAGGAACCGTAGACCTCAATATTTGATAATAATTTCAACTTATAAGGGTTTTGACAGACAGACAGACGAATAACGAAGTGATCCTATAAGGATTACTATTTTCTTTTGAGGTACAAAATTCTAAAAAGGAAATTAACGAAGAAGTTATACCTACTCGTGAACATTTTCAGGAAAACCAATAAAAGTTTTTTCCAAACGTTTTTTCCGAATTCGAACATTGATAAACTTTTTGAACTCTGTTGGTAAACTTTAAATTGAAAGTTAATAGGCAAATCGCTTGATGTAATTCGTGATAGGATAAGTAAGTTTTAATAGTTAAAAGCCTTTTACTGATGAAGTTTACGATAACGATGTAACTGAAAGATAGGGGTCAGGGTTAGGTTACTGTAGTAGTTAGTTGCTATGCGTCCTTTTACATTGTTATTGTCAGACATTGTGTTTATTGTTAACATTTTACGCACATGCTTATTTCGTTATTGCCCCAAAAGTTTTGATCTCATTAAGCTTTATCATCTACTAGCTGTTGCTCGTTACTTCGTCTGCTAAATGGAATGCTGATGGATGAAAAGTGGCTTATGTACTTTTCCAGGTCCCAGGCTACGTCTTTGTCAAATTTCACCCAAATCCGACTAGCCGTTTTAACGTGAAGGAGTAACAAACTCACATACACAAACTTCGTCATATAACTAGTCTGGAGATACTCCAAAATATAAATAGCAAGCAAAGTCGAACGGCGTCGGACTGGAGAGTGTCAAGTTATGTGGTCGTTCAACACCACTTAAGAAGTGGTGGTACTGTTGACATGATCACACTTGTACTGTTAGTATAAATGGGGTCACGTCAATAGTACAACTGGTGGTGTTGAACGACCAATCTACCCACAAAAACTATTGACGTGACCCCACTTACATTTTTAGTATTTTATGTGGGGTCAAATCAATAGTTTTTGACTTATTTGCGTAGATTAACACTCACATAGAATATCACCTAATCCTAAAACAAAATATTTCTTACAAGCTTTTTCCCGCGACAATATACTATCCCGAATGTTTTTTCTGGAATATCTTCAATGTACAGACACGGTTTTTTACAGGTTTTAAATCGTATAGATAAATAAGCATCCTGATAGGAAGAAAACACTACCATCTCAAGGACATATCTAGCATAAACACTACCATCTCAAGGACATATCTAGCATAAACACTACCATCTCAAGGACATATCTAGTATAAACACTACCATCTCAAGGACATATCTAGCATAAACATTTACTCAAAAATGTTTCATCCTCCCAAATTCTCGACAGGTATTAACAGCCGTAACATAACCTCTAACAGCAATTAATCACGAGTCCTTCGTCGCTTGTATGTGACAAATTTATCTCATTTACTCACGTCGCGCTACTCAGCCGTACCAAGATATTGGCTCGGGAGTGCCCAGGGCGCTCTCATCAATCAACCGCGGCACGTGGAGGAGTATTGCTGGGTTCCTAGGGCTCCGGACCATCGAGATAGGTTATCTAGGAGTAATCGATGGTGTATTAAGTTTTGTTATTAACTTGTCGGATTTATCTTTTGGCTGGATCGCTTCTTTGGTCTAGGAGTTTCTTGGTTTGATTACAAGTTAGGGTAAAATTGTGGCTGTTAATACTTTCTTTGTTACTCCTCCTGAGTATAAAATATACCCGGGACAGTATTTTTTTATATAAAACAATTGACATCCAGCGCGACAACCCTGAGGTTAACTGGTTATATCGCTTTCTATAGACTGTAGCAATACGAAGAGTATGAAGTTGTGAAGTTTCTTGCCGGCTCCAATTTAAGTTTACCTTTTCATAAATATTTATAATGTAATGATTTATGAGCAATACCTATTATATATTTTTTTAAAATAAGAATTTCTGTTATTCAATAATCAGCATACTCATGAACCGTAGTTGTCTTTTGGGCACGTGTAACAAAGTTTCTTCAAAATGCAAGTAATCACAAAGACATTTCCATGGCGCGGGTCTCAAAAATATTTCCAAGTAGGTACCTACCCGTAGGTAGGTACACGCGCTCGTTCCATTAGCGGGCAAGCAGTTGGAGCAGGTCCAAGTCATTTACAAGAATATTGGTTGATATTAAATTTACATAAGCCCCAGAACTAGAACTTACGTAGTGATTTTAACTGAGGCTGGATTTGATCAAATGCAATACTGTACAAGAGTAAATATTTCTGAAATAATTCCGTGGCTGACGTGAATATTATGTTGACATGTCTAAAATTGCAATTTGTCAGGGCGGCCATTTGGTAAATCGGTAAATTAGTTTAACGTATGTATTGTAGTGTTATGAGCGGACTCAAAACGTCAAACCGGCCATCATAGCGTGCCGCTTGTGTAGTCATGCATTTAATCAATTTCTTTTTTTTGAGTAACCAATACCACAAAATGTACGATCTTTTGAAACCAACCATGAAACTCTCCAAAACCAATAAAACGAATTAATTCCGATCAGAATTCCTTACAATTATCATCGGATATTCGCGATGTCGCCAACATGTCCTCCGCAACATGTTTCAGTCGGAACACGATTAATCACACCAATTTGCGAGCCCCTTAGGTTTGCCGACTCCCTCCTCCCCCCATTTCTCCGTCTTGCGGTACGAGCAAATTTAATTTTCTTGTTTCACTTCAAGTGTCTTACTGAAACTTTGTAGTTTGTAGTGAATTCGTAATTGGTGAAGAATAATGGTACCTACTGCTACTAATTGACTGCGAGGATTATAAGGTAAGACGTTGTTATGAAATATTAACAATTCAATATGAAAACTACTTATTTAGTCATTTTACAGCTTTAGATTTTTTACCACGTTTTTTAAGATCACGGATTATTGCCGAAAAATTCTGAGACAGATACAATAAGCAATAAGTCGTCTTTAGGATTCCGTAGTAAAACTAACCCTTATAGCTTCGCCATGTCTGTGTATCCTTCTGTCAATCCCTCGTAAAATCTATAGTTGTTGACCAATTTGTACAAAATTTCGCACGTACCTAGATATTTTCTATGAACCGCCTTATTATAGGCATGTAGTAAAATTACGAAAAAGAGACACAAATGGCCGGATTTTATGATAAAAGAAATAAAAAGAGATAAGTACTTAGTTTATTAGGGGATCCCGAGATGGGGCTGCAAATGAAATGAAATGAAATTCTTTATTCTGTAAGTAGGTTATAAATAACGCTTTTACAAGTCAATATATATTTTTTTACTAGATGAGGTCGGTGTTTCCTACCCGACTACCTCTGAGAAGAAACACCGAAACAAACTCAAAGGTCAAAGCCCAGAGTATTTTAAATAAATTATGTAAGTAACTACAAACGAAAGTAAAAGAAATATCCATTTTACTTCACATTCATAATCCGAGCACAGTTTCTTAGCATCGTGTCGTCACATCCGTGACGCTGTTTAGATTAATAAACTGTCTGACAAAAGGGAGGAAATTAGGAAGGGTTGTTAGGCAAATGACACGCTTGAGAAATTGAATTCATTCATTATAATATTGCTATGATCAGACTTTAAGAGCAAGGAAGAGATTAATTTGAGCGTGTTTATTTATATACACTTTTACAGGAATCGCACTGTGACATGTTGGCAGCATTGTTCCGTGCGAGAGAGAGTATACTTATACTGATAGTGCCCCCTCTCTTTTATAACCTAGCAGTGATAGGTTAAACACATCGTACTGACCCCTGTTCGTCAAACTATAGCCGGTGTCTCATCAGGAACAAAGTAACATTTGTTGAAATAACTCATAATAGATGGCGTTATATGTATCGATTTGTTATTGAAGTTTGTGGAAAATTGAGAACACGAAAAATATTTGTTAAAATTTTGAAAAATACTTTAAGCAAGGAAAAATGTATAGCCCGAAGATAGCCCGCGCTAAATCGCTCTCATTTCTTTGTATGACATGAGGCATCTGTACGTATAGTATTATATTATCTGTGGCCTGACTTAAAATCTGATCCTGCCAAAAGATGGAAAACAACCGTAATCGTTGTAGCCAACAAAATTGATCGAACCAACCCCCAGTGGGACCGCTGGCGGTGGAATCAAAGCGGCGGCATTCGATTCATTACGACCACGTAATCAGCAGCTCCCATTAGTCGCTCCATTTACTGCCCTAATGGATGGAACTGAACATTCTCCAGATTTTCTATGTGTTTTTTGTGTTATGGGGTCTAGGGTGTAAACAAACATTTTAGATAGACGGGTATCCATTGCGGTTGATACGTAATTATTTCCTCAAAAGATTCCTAACAGTTAAAGTGAGCAGTTTCTGCGTTTTAAGTCACAGGTTGAATTCCCGCACGCAACAAAGGACACGGCAGACGCCCATAGAACGCTGGGCCTCAGATTGTGTATGTCGGTACAGATATGAAATTAGTTTGGTGTGATCGAGTATTTCAAGAGTATTTAAATTATTTTTTTATTTGTTTTTGTACGTAATTGGGTTAAAGAGAAATCTTTGTATTTGTGACAGTGAGGTTAAGTATTATGGTGTGAATGATCCAATGAAGTACAGCCCGACTAATGAGTTGTCAATTCAAAGGTTTTAGTTGTTGTCGACATGATATTCTGTGGAGGCACGCGCCAGTCAGCATGCACCCGTTTTTGTTTTATTGGTTTTTTCAAAATGTCAGCGGCATAATCATTTTATTTCTTATTTATTTCGATTTTTGATTCCAATTCTTAATCTCTGAGATAAATTAAGCAAAGAACAATTAAAATATATTTTTATATTTGGTTAAGCTTTTATTACTGTACCTTATCAAGCCCAAAACTACCAACGTCCTTTATCATGTCTGGTTATTAGTATGTGTGACATTTATGTTTGTAAACCTACAAAAAATCCATGTGTGACAATTTTATTGTGCTTCATTTCAACATAGGTACGTAATCATGAAAATAAAAGTTATTAAAGTTAGTACCTATAGGCAGCGGTAAATGTTACACAATTACACATCGAGCTTTAGAAAGATATTCGGCTAGCATCGGCTTTATAGAGCGTCATCTCTGTCGCACGACGCTTTAACAGTCCGGTATCTAATAAACAAGCCGGTGACAAAACTTCACATAGAGTGACGGATATGACGCTCTACAAAAGTGAGGCTAGCCGATTATTATCTCTCACAAACTCGGTGTGTAATATTTACTCCAGGGTATTGTAAATTCGGCAATGAAACATAGGAAGCGTCGCTTACTGCACTCATTAGAAAATCCTGCCTAAGTCAGGGTTAAACTACCACGATACCCGGGACATGCATACGCAGTCCGGTCAGGTCTACTCAAATCTCTATGGTTCTTTCCTATAAGCCATTTTCAGACTAACCTGCATGGTTCTAACATAATTAAACCTAATTAAGAATTGTCTGGACCTTAAAAGAGACATCAAACTTTGCGTGTTTATATAGGAAACACCGACCTCATCTACATAAAGAAAATGTTTGATATGTAAAAGTGTTATTTTGAACCTATTTTCAAAATAAATATCATTTATCCCTTATAGAAGCAGTAAGTGGTTTATCATTAGGTCATAGAGGCGAGAGTTTGTAAGTGGCGAAACAGCAACTTGCCGCCACTTGAGTAGCTTTGGATTTAACAAATTAACGATTTTGCTCGTAACGGTTTGCTGTTAATTTATTTGCCAATAAACTTTGGAGAAGCGATATTGTAGCATCAATATCAATAGGGATTAAGAGTACTGCGTAAATACAATATATTTGCTTAATAGTGGTAAACATTTTTTTTACGATAGTCAACAACTTTAAATAGATGCATACACGAGTAAAAGTAAATTAAATAAATAATTGCAAATAAACGTTTGACTAACTTTTTTAAATTGATAGTGTTTTTCAATTAAAATCTAACTAGTGAATCCCATTAATGGGCAGAGAATACAAAGTACAAACGCGTGTATAAAATACCTATCTATACTATTACGAGAGTTCTTTTGTTTAAATGCACTAATCTCTGGAACTACCCGTCGGATTCGAAAACATCGTATATGTCGCCAGATTCATTAGGAATTATGAGGAAGAGTACAGTTATAGTTAGGCTATTTATCATCACGCTATGATTAGGAGCCGAGCAAAAAAAGTCAGACAGAACGTTAAGCGAAAACGAAGTAGGTAATAGCACGGGTGGGTAAATAATCCGATTTCTTTTAAATTAAATAGGGAGTGAAACCGCGGGATACAACTAGTAAGAAAAAAAAAGTTTAACAACCAAACCAAACAATACATTGAATTCAGATTGAAGAGCAGCTGTAACGAGAGGGTCCTTACTAGGGTGATAAATAAAAAAATGTTACGAATTAATAAACGTGTATTGTTTAGCAACCCTAGTAAGTAAGCCGCCGGTGAAGCCGGGCGGGGTTCGAAGAATTAGGACGTTAGGATTCTTTCTTGTGTAGACGGTACTCTCCTGGTAGTCCACAGGAGGTAGGCGGCCGGCCGACGTGGAGCGTAGTCGACGCAGCGCGCGCAGCTCGCGGCAGCTTCGCGAGGTAGTAGATGCGACAGCAGCTCAGGTGTCCAGCCACACCCGGCAGCAGCGCAGGATGAGTACGCGTCGTACTATACAGAGGCGTAGAAGTGGAACTGGAACCCGATTTTCGGGTTCACACAATAGAATTTACTTTGTTTTTATAGTTAAACAATTACTTTCACAACACGGTAATTTACTTAGTGTTTAGACTTGGTAACTAGGTAGGTCAAAGTACGTAGTCGCAGGCGCAGAGTACAGGTTGGAATGCACCTGGCAACTCCCAGAGGTTTTTATAACCTCCTGGGACGTTCACCTATTTTGAAGATTACCATATTAGGTGATCTTCGCGAAAGAACGGCGATTCGTTCCAGAAAAATCGAAAGACTAGCCGTCGTCATTGGCTGACACAATAACACTAAGTATGGAGGCGGAGCTTATGCACCTCGACCGGTCTGTTCCGGCGCAATTTGTTACTCGCGCGCGGGTAGGTTTATATTTGCGGCCGAAATATTATAGCATCACCTACATACATAGAAAAAATATTTCTTTGTTCCTACAGCTGATTAGTATGGAGATGTTTTTTTGTATGTTTGTTGTTTTATTGGTAGGTATTTAATATTAGTAATTGTACAACGTTACACAGCACCAGACAACCGACGACAGTGAAGCATATTCATTAACGCATGCCGTGCAGTGACAAACGTGTCCGGCCGGGCATGCACGCCTTTCATTAACCGGAACTGTGATCACCGGGTGACGTCACAGGTAGGGTTGCCAACCCTACTAGTATCCTACTGCATATTACGAGCCCAACTACTAATCTAAAAAAGAAAAATCTACTATATTTTAGTTGAATAAAAAATTAAGCAACATTATTCGTTTCAAAATATTGAAGCGTTAAACGGAACTTAAAAAATAAAGGTTCAATGCAGTAAAAATACCGATAAAAAAAACATACCTACATACTACATTTTTTTTATTTTTTCGCTATCTACTAAATATACTGGGGGTGAGTGTCACCCTAACGAAAACTGAAACCATGAAATAGAAAATGAAAACTGATAATTTTGCGTCAGAATAAAAAAAAAATACGACTGGAGATTTTTTAACGAACTGCAATAACAATGCAACATTTTTAAAAGACCGACGCAAAAATTTTAACGCTGAGGGGTTCAAAATAAAGTACAGAAGCCATGATTTTAGGTTTTGTTAGGGTGTCACTAACTAACACCCAGTATTTTACTCATAATGTCCTCAAAAATACTATATTTGTTAAGAAACAAAGTTGCCAACCCTACTCAGAGGCTATTCTTGTTTACCTACCTGTGTGTTGTACGAGAGTGTGTGCTGTGTAGAATGATGTGTTATGTGGTAGTGAATGAATTGAGTGATTTACTATGTAAGTGAATTATTGTTAATTACACGACAAATTAAAAGCAAACCCTCTTTATCGCTCCGAGAGAGGTTCACTCAAGTCATTTATTCGCGTCTCATATCATATAAAGTTATTTGGTTTTTTTTCATTTTAATAACGTTCACAAGATATAATAAACGTGAGATATACCAACTGTTGATATAATTTCTTTACATATAACATTTATATACTCTAAAACTTATTTCGTATAACGTTATTGGATATAACGTTTATTTAATCGAAATTCATTAGGTAGGTATATTGTTTAAAATATATATTAACACCATCATTATGGTTGGGTACATATTTGAACGTCGAAAATTAAAATCAATGTGATGTGCTACAAAAATTTGTGACAGAAACGAATCGCTGCAAAACCGACTCCACGTAGTCTTGCCTGCCCTACCCCTAGAGTGTAATTTAAATTCGCGTAGGCGCGGAGAGGGAGGCGGCCCGCGAGCTGAGGAGCAGGTGGGGTCAACGCTCGCCACCGGGGCTGAGGCTGGCCAGCAAGCCGAAGCTACGGTGGTGAGAGTTAAATCCATCTGCGACGATGAGCTCGCGTGGGACCGCCGTAGCCCCGCAGCGTCGGAGCCGTGACAGAAACCATGCCTGCTGCATGTTTCATGTTTGCTTGCATGCCGCATGCTTGCTTGCGTGCTGCATGCTTGCTTGCATGCTTGCTTGCATGCTTGCTTGCATGCTTGCTTGCATGCTTTTAGACTAAATGGGTTTTATGTCTTTTGAGTGGTATATCAGATTTTATATTCAATGTATGTTAGGCTTATAAAAATTAGTTATTTTAAAATTATATCAATCGTTTATTATATTAACTGATCATTATATCAAATAAAATTATAGATTCAGTTGTTATATCTTGTAAATATTAGAGATTTTGTAATTATATCATATATTAGGTACTTACCCTTTTTAGGAAGGACAAAAATATTATTTGTTACATCATTATGGTTTATTAAAAGTATACTGAAACTTTCTTCTTGGATATTACGTGTGAGTAAAGTAGAGTAGAGTTTACATAGATACATAAACTCACAACCTTTTCTCATGGGGGTAAACAAAAACTATAAGTCCACGACAGCATATATCTAACTTTTATATTTACAGCACAAGGATGCTTTTATGTTTAAAAAAATAACAAAAACGTAATGTAAGGTAATGTTTAACTAGACACATTCACCAATAAAATAGGTAAGTATTATTTTTTATAGTTTTATCATCACAATTAGTATTTAATGGAGATGATTTTTACCGTTTACTGTATGTCATTTGGACGTATAGTTTGAGAGATAACAGGATATTATCAACGCGCGACGGTAAATGAAACCGTGCGAAGCCGGGGCGCGTCGGCTGGTATTCAATAAATAATTCATACGCTATTCAACCCGTAGCTGCTGCCTGGCGGCACAATTGCAGTGCCCTACATCGCTTTCATTGCCGGACGTGTAATCGCCGGGACGCGTGGCGACAACCATCCGCTTCCGTGTTTGTGCACGTGTTACTATGTTGACTGAGGTAGGATTGAGTGGCAAACAAAGGTATAAGACGGCTGTAGATGTAGGTCTGCGTGGTTTAGTTAGGAAGGCTGAGTTAGTTTAAAAGTAATGGAATCGCTGCTAAGCCTTTAAACAGTGCTGTTTCAATGTAACCGTTTGTTGCCGTGCGGGTGTCGTATTGCGCACGGCCGGTTGTTTGTTTTTCCATAGAGCGTTGTCCTGCCGTCGTTTGTGCTTAGTGGGCCGATCACGAGTGATTTTTACATTCACGTATGGTATCGTGAATGTAAGCATAATTTGAATCTAAAATACAACAGTCCTAGAACATTTTGATAAAATTTTATACAATTTTCACTTTTTTTTAAATATACAGAAAAAATATTGTAGGTACCGTAGCAAACGTATATTTTCAAATTAAAATATGCTTACATTTACGATACTATACGTCAAAATAACTCGTGATCGGCCCACAGAACACAGTAATGCTGCTTAGCGCCCGAAATAGGTGAACGTACGTATAGTGAACGAGCACTTTGCGAAATAAAATTCATGCACATTCGTTAACTGTTACTGGTAACGCTGAATCAATATCCGTCCGAATGGACTGATCGTTAGACGTGACAATTGCACGATGAATTCTATTCAGCAGCCGGAGCTGCAATCGCCGGCTGATGGCGCCTGTCGATAGCGTTGACAGCGGCATTTCAGTGTTACACTTTTAGTGAAGGCGTCAGTTTTTAATTGGTGCAGAAAATGATGGTTGATGTGCAGAAATGCTTTTACTCGTAGGTAGGTAGGTAGGTATATCGTACAGAATATAAAAAGTAATTAAATTAGTTAAAACATTAATAAAAACCGTTGCCCCACACTAGGATTTCTTCTGTGTTTTGGGTGCACAAATACCACATAGATACACAAACACTCAGTCCCGGAAAAAATATTTGTCCCGTGCGGGAATCGAACCTTGGACACGTTGAGCCGAGATAACTGTGCCGTAAAAATATTATTCCTGAGGAGCTGTTTTAGGTTCACTATTTCAGCTACTTCCCTCTTTATTATTTTTGATTATCTTCTTGATCTTCTAAATTAGACCTCAAGGTTGACGATTGTGGCACAATATGCGAGTTTTTTGTAGACAAGTTACAAGACAAGTAAGAAGTGTTGAACGAAGACACATTAGCGTATTCTGAAAGCTTATATATTCAACAATTCCTAACTTCTTGCCTGTTTTCGCAGGTGTGGGCGCGCCGGCAGCCTGGCAGCCACTCCAGGCGAGAAGCTTCTAGAACTGCTCCGACCGAGCGTGGGCACCCCCCGGCGACACTCCACGGCGGCGTGTGCGCCCGCGCAGCCGCAGCGACCAGCGGGCTTCGTGTACTGCCCGTCTGACGCGCTACCATATTGTCCGCCTTCTAGAATAGCGCCGCCGAAGCCTATCATGAAGGTACGTCGCAAGATATAGTACCTACTCCCACTTACAGTTGGGTTTCTACCCGGAAAAATACCCGAAATTGGATTTATTCCCGCGCATATACCTATCTTCCCGGGAACGTCCGCCTGGGCCGCCCGGGCCTGTTTCTATCCGGGAAAAGAACTGATTTTGGGTTACCTACCAACGCTCCCACTTCGTTAAGCACTTTGAAGAGCTAAGCATATAGTGCATAACTTTTTAATATTTTTGTGGCAGCTCCAGCCACCGCCGCAACAAATCCAGCCAGTCCAGCCACAGCCGCCGCCCGTGCCACAGCGCACTACCGCAACAGTTGCGCCCGCGCCCCTGCCAGTGCCGCCGCCCGCGCCGCCGCGCCGCGCCTCCCCGCAGCCGCCGCGCCGCGTGCCCCCCCCTACGCCGCCTCGGCCGCCCGCTACCACACCACAGACAGACCCCAACGGAAACAGAAGAACCGTCGCCCCAGTGCAACCGCAGCCGCGACTCGACTGCAACAGAAACCCGCAGCCCCTGTCCGCCAGAAGAGCGCCGCCCCAAAGAATTCCTGATTCTACGCCTTTTCCTGCCCCATTACCTCCTCAGAATACTGTCCAGCCAATGAAACGGTCTCCGAGCTCAGGGTCAAATATAAGCGTCCGTCAGGACTCCAACGTGTCTTCGGACTCGTTTAGTCAGACTTCTTCGCCGTCTTACACGACGAAGACGATGGAGGCTCCCCTACTGCCTCACCAGCACGTGAACAAGAGCCTCAATGCCAAGATAGCTCGAGGACTGCTGCTGAAGGAGACGCAGGACAGGGACTCGGGCAACGGGTCCATTACCAAGAGCATGTCCACACCCGCCTCGCTACAAACTATCGTCAGGTTCCAAAATGGAAGCAACATGTCGCTGCACCATCGGGTGAGTACAAATATACAGTATTAGTAGTTATTAGCATTATGTCTATGCGTATCTTAGCATAAATGAACACATAAAAGTACTTACTATGCATTTAGTCACTTGAAATAAATTACGTTATTTATGAAATCGTTCATTAACCAATATAGGTAATTATAATAAAATTGGAATGTTTCTCAACAAACGGTGGATCGCCATTTGTCACCCACATCCGATCACAAGAGAGAATCTCTTAGCTCAAAAGTCATATCAGAAGAAGTAGGCTATTCTACTTGTAGTAGTTACTGTTATATCATTTAAAAAGTAAAAGTACAACTACAGTCCGTACACAGAGACAATTAATAGCATCGGTCAGTTTGTATTTTCCACTCCACATTCCGCGCTCCACGGTCCGAAAAGGGTAACAAAAAAAAGCCGTTTGCAGAAACATTTTTGTAGCAAATGTTGCAAAAATCTGCGCGTTCAACAAAATGTTGCAAAAGTAAGCAGCACCAGAATTACAGCGCACAAGTGTATGACACATATGGCCACTGTACAATGAAGTGTCGCGCGCAATCGCTGCGCCGTAATCAAAATATTGCGCGGCATTAAGCGTTTGCTGTGTTTACATTTTATGGGAAAAGCTTTGGTACGCCTGAGGTCCAAGCCAAAGGAGATAGCGAGGATAGTTTTTAATGAGAGGAAATGCTTGTAAGATTTGTAATACGCCCTTACTTAATACAAAACCCACCGAGATTTTAATATACTTCATATGTAAATAGTTGCTAAAAATCACAAACGCAACACTACCAGAATGTATTATTTGTCATTTTTTTGCTGTAATGTAAGCTGTTAAAATATTCAAAATAATTAAAGTTCCGAGTTGGTTTCATAGAAAAAAGGAGATGTGCCATCATAGCAAATTAGTACGGGAACCACTGACGCCACTTTTAGAACAGTTTGCGACACAATAACAAGCGCTCCTTGTGAATTTATAGATCTCCCACACAATCATTAAAAATTATGCACATACTCAATCGAACACTGTTATTCGTCACTTACTAGCACTAAACTAAAACACTGAATTTATATCATCGATCGCGTTCTTTCCGTCGGCAGCCTGTACGTTTTAATTATGGTCAATGTGACCAAACTAAAGCGTCAAGCTCAATAGCACCTTAGCACATCGCCCTTGTTTCTGTGATTTGAAGGCTTCACATTTATTCTTCAAAATTCCAACTACGTACCAAGAAAAGCTCGACAGTACGATATCAAAAACTCTTTGTACTCTCAAATCGCGAGCGCCGTTCGTTTGTCTCCCACTTTACAATCGAGAACGGATTGCACTTCATTGCGTCGCGTCGCCTTTACACGGGAATATCGAAAAGCTTCGATTTCAAGATTAGGTTTGCAGCGGTATTGTGTGCCGGAGTGAAAAAGATTCAGCTATATTATTTTGGTTGGTCAGAATAAAGTTGTTAGGGTTTATGATTTTGTTTTTGGTAACGAATTTGTAGCATGACGTTCTTTCTTCAAATGTTCCGCCAATTGTAAAGTTTTACTGTATTTTTAACTAGCGGTTTCACCCCCGTTGCCAGCTCCTAAGTGTAGTAGCATGATGTTAAATAGCCTGTACTATTCGTCATGAATTTGGCTATCATATGCAAAAATAATTTTTCGAATCCGACTGGTAGCTCTAGAGATTAGCGCGTTCACGCAAACAAACAAACAAACTTCAGCTTAATAATATTATAAACATGTGCCCGCATTTTTTAACATAATGCCATTATATAATTATGTCATATAATTCAAACGCTATCTAATATTACTATACATTAAACTTCACACCACAACAATAAAACAATTCTATGAAATTGAAATCGATTTCCAATCATTATAAATCTTGCCAATTCTGATCAGATATCAAATAAATCGAGACAACAGATTTCGATATTGAGACGCTCGGCTCACTCGACGTAGACCTATTGTTTGTTAGAAAATCGCTTGTCTAGTTGGATTCACTATTGAAATATTGACAATTTGGAGAAATTCTCCGGTGCTGAAAGAGAGATACATTCTGCATCGGCATTTTAAGACCGATTTATATCAGACGAGCGAATGTACATTCTGTCCCCTCTCTATCAAATTCTTTTAGTGTAAACAGACGTAGGTAAAGCATTATTCTTTGTTATATTATGCAAGAATCTTATTCCAGTTCTTGCTTCTCATTTTTGCGTGTTGATATTTTGGTGGAAACGCTGAAAACGAGATTTTGTCTACATTAAAAGATGAGGTAGGATGCTCTTTTACTCTAGCTCTTCGTTCGTTTGTTTAAATCGACCTTTATACAAATCACTGGGATATCAGACTACTGTCGGTTCATGAAAGACAAGTTTATCCTCGTGTTTTAAAATGGATAGTGAGCTTACTTGAGCGGATGACAACTTCTTTTGAGTAAAGCAAGCTGTGTTTACCGCTCAAGTAAAAAAATGCTTGAGTACCTACTTCAAAGGCAAATCAAAGAAGCAGCTTGCAAAAACTTGTATAGGTAATTATGATCTTCGCGATTCTTATTGAGGATAAAATGCTTGCGTTTTATGTAAAGGTTAATAAAATTGTATAATAATAAAGCATTAATAAAAAATTATGCATAAAGCAAAAATAATGCTGTTATCTTGTTGAAATGACTGCTTTTTTTGTGTTTATTTTTTTATGGAAATGGTAAATAGATTACATAGTATTTATCGTGAAATAACGAAGCATAATAGACGCTAATATCCAAATAACGAAACAAGTAAGTAGGTATAACTGTTTGATAACCGACTTCAGAAATAGAGCCACAAATAAAGTTTTAGTAGTTAATAAAAACAAATAAATGAATAGAGCACATAATCACACTAATATTATAAATGCGAAACTTTGTGCGTGTGTGTGTGAGTCTGAGATCTTTGCTACTTCTTCACGGTAAAACGGCTGAACGGATTTGGATGAAATTTGGCACACAGGTAGATTATAGTCTGGAATAATACATAGGCTACCTTTTATCCCGGAAAACGCGGGCGAAGCCGCGGGCGGAAGCTAGAATCTACTATTTTTGCAGCGATAAAGTGGCTTTATTTACATTTCCCTTCCTATCATCTTGCCACAAGATTATTGTGTTATAATAAATAGAGTATAGTTTAAAATCTATTTACGAGTACTTCCAATTTAATTTGACTTAACGATGGCACACACAAGCTTGCAACTATTCACTGCGAAGACGAGCTCTTGATGAAGTTTTGCTACATACTTCTATACAAGCAAGAAAAACTTCCCTCTAATAAAATCTTAAAGTCCGTCCTTTTAAGTTTTCCACACACAATCTCAAAGTTCTAATCAGTGAGCGTTCGCCACATACGTATCTGCGCGGAGGGGTGTACAGGTACACCCGCCCCTACGAGTGGTAGGAAGGAGCGTACAACCCCGGCCACATATTACTGTTTACATGACTCAAGATTGCGTCCCGTCCCCGTATAACTTGGGCGAGTAATTCTGTATTGTATTGCGAAAGAGTTTTGTTGGTTCATCATTTCTTACAGTAGCGGTCTGTGGTAGTGTATTCATATTTTGGGACCGATATGAAATAATAATACCTGACAGTGACAGATTGTAGAAAAATTTCTACGTTTTATGAATGAAACGGTAGAAATGTTTCTACAAACTGTCACTTTGTCTATTTCTATGTAGACAAAACCCGTTTCTATCGTGGTCATGCTAGGCCGGCAGGTATTATTATTTCATATCGGTTTATATTTGGTGCAATATTTGGATCAATTCCTACCAACTCTAATTATTTCAGATTTTTTGCTCCGCAAACTTCGGAGATAAGGGGGGGGAATGGTATTTTTTCAGACATTTTTCATCATATGTCGAAAACTGTGACACATAAAATTAAATAAAAATATATTTTGAAATGTGCAGATCAAGCCCTTTCATATGATATGTCATTTGACCCAGTAACCCCACTTTGAAATTTTCGACCCCCACTCCGGCCCCTTTTGCAATGAAAATAAAAATATTTTTTTAATTTTTTCATTTGCAATAAAGTTGGACAAGCATTTTTTATAACTGTTCCAAATTTCAAGTCGATAGCATTAGTAGTTGCTGAAATAAGCAGGTGTGACAGACAGACAGACAGACAGACAGACGAAGTCGCACCATAAATGTTCCTTTTTTACCATTTTGGTACGGAACCCTAAAAAGTCGGCTTTTAAATTAAACGACGGGTGATACCGCGAGGCACAGCTAGTCATACGTAAGTCTGGCTTGTCAATGCCATTCAATTCGAACGTCCTCATCGAGGCTTTCATGTCCATGTCGGCGCTACCTCAGATCATAGAAACAAGGGAGATGTGCCAAGGCGCTATCGAGCTTGATGCCTGAACTTGAGCAAATTGCTCATGTTAAAAAAGTACGCGCTGGCGACGAACCGAACACGATCGATGGTATAAATACAGTGTTTTAGTTTAGTGTTAGTGTTGAGTGACGATTAACAGTGTTAGATTGAGGGTGTGAAGAAAGTTTAATGCGTGGGAGATCTTTTTATTCACAAGGAGCGCTTAATTATGCGCGTAATTGTGTCGAAAAATTTACTAAAAATGGCATCAGTTGTTCCCGTACTAATTTGCTATGATGGCATATCTCCTTGTTTCTATGATCTGAGGTGTCCACAATATCTAGCGCTTCTTGATCATGCATACGACCGGACGTATGTAGGTCAGCCTCCCGAACATGGTGATCGTGCCAATATATATGCGTTCATCGAAGGTGCTGAGTTACATAAATCCACACTAATATTATAAATGCAAAAAAAACTACACTAAAAACTATGAAATAAAAAGTTTAAACTTCCATAATTAAAAATCTAAATGTATATTGAAGCCGGCGGGGCCTTTTCAGGTTTTTGCCTCTCAGTCTTTAAACAGGAAGGGTGTGCGCAGTGTGTGCACGTGGAAATTAAGATTTCCTTTTATTCCTTGTTCATCTGCAATTTTGCTTATTTTCATGCTAGGCCCCGCCGACTTCAATATACATTTAGATTTTTAATTATGGAAGTTTAAACTTTTTATTTCATAGTTTTTAGTGTAGTTTTTGGAAGTCGGTTTTTTTAAAACCTGTTTTTTATTTTTAACTTTTTAGTGTAGTGTAACATGTAATTTTTTTTTTATAATAATACCTTACGTATATAAAAGTACCATAAAATCATAGATAGAGCGACTTTAATAATATACTGCCTTTGACACACATTTTGTTTTACCGAGATCGATTGCTTTCACGAATTTAAATAGGTACTTACCTTCTAAGATATTTATGGATAAGTACGTTTCAGTAATCGAAAACAATGTTTTTTCAGCAATAGGCTCTTTCCCTAACTTTCTATCAAATAAGACTTGAACATAAAAAAACTGTGTGTACTATACACCTCTGCCTAACCTTGCGGAAAATACTAGCGTGATGTTATGCATGTATAATATCGAGATCGATTGCGTCCAGGAATTCGTGTACCTACATAATATGACTTTTTTATTATCGTCATGATGTCATCGATATACACGAAAAGTTCCGTTTATTGAAGCTGGTTACAAAACTATTCAACCTAAGTTAATACAATTTATATGGGACCACCTCGCGAGCTTCTTCTACCATATGAAAAAAAAATCACGTAAATCGGCTCACAGATCACAGAGTAATCGGTGTACATACATTAAAAAAAAAAAAAAAAAAAAAAAAAAAAAAAAACAACCGAATGCAGAACCTCCTCCTTTTTGGAAGTCGGTTAAAAATTGGTTGGATGTATGTTTGTTAGGCCGCGGCCCCACTGGCAAGCACGACGCGACGCGACGGATTCCTGAAAAAATAAATTTCGCTTTTCTGCAGTGCGGCCACCAATATATGTAATGAAGTTGTTTTCGCGAAATCGCTTCCGCCGTCGCGTCGTGCGTACCGGTGCGGCCGCGGCCTTACTCAATCACGCCAGAACGGCTGAACGGATCTAAATGAAATTTGGCACAGAGATAGATTATGGTTTGGAATAGCCTAAAGTCTACTTGTTATCTCAAAAAATACGGGCGAAGCCGCGGGCGGAAGCTAGTATTATTTACATCATCAACGTTTATGTGTCTGAAATAATTATAATGAACTAGCTGTTACCTGCGACTTTATCCGCATGAAAATAGATGAAAAGAAGCCTATGTGCTATTCCAGGCTCCAGGCTACCTCTTTGATAAATTTCGTCGTAGCCGTTTCAGCGTTTCAGCCATTTCAGCAAAAAAACACACACACACAGCCAAATATTCGGTATTTAATTGTAGGTACCGTATCTATAGTATGAATGTGATACGTCCACATATTTTATTTTTTTGTATAAAACGCAGTGCCATCAAACAATACTTAGCTGGCACAATTGGAAGCAGAATACGAACTGAGTGGCGTTCTTACTTATCCCAAAAATTATTTTTTTTAAGTAAAATCCGCATTGTTTAAAATCCGCAATATTAGCTTAAAATTATACATTAAGTCCGTCATCAAAACCTGAAA
Organism: Thalpophila matura; assembly: GCA_948465475.1. Lineage (NCBI taxonomy): Eukaryota > Metazoa > Arthropoda > Insecta > Lepidoptera > Noctuidae > Thalpophila > Thalpophila matura. The sequence continues at coordinate 21,133,734 of OX419177.1, forward strand.
ACAGGGAGTTATTCCAAATGTGGGTGCCCTGAATAGAGATTAGGGAACAATAATATCTGAGTGGAGTCCACAAAGCCAGGGGTATCGCATTGAATGTGAAACAATTGCCGGTGCGCGCTGCCGCCCCGGCTTTCACGACGCCACTGCAGCTTGAGATAAATCCTTTTTGGTAGAACGGCTAACAAGTCGTGAACGTACCTATACTGTTAGAATTTCATGAGTAAATAGTTGTGTTGTTGAATGTTTGTATAGATGAGCTACGTTGCAAGGTTCAGGGACAGCCTAGTTCATCTTTGAGTTAACTTATAATCTTTTATCTACCTACTTGACTGGTTGTAGTAATATTGTGTTTTAGTCTTACTACTTTTAATCGTTTTCTGGGCAGATGTGATAAGATTCCATCGTCCGCTGAATGTTTTTGCTTTTTATATTATACTTAATTAGGAACATAATTAATGGACTCAAATCTGACACATTTCTGCATGAACTTTCTTGAAGCCAGTATGCGAACAAGCACAACGTTATGCATCGAGTAGCTCATTTACTAAGATTCGAGCTGACAAATGAATGCTCTCGGAGCCTTTTGTTTGTAGAAATGTTATAACCTACACTGAGGCTGAGATCTATCTTTGTTCCGACTTAAGCTATATGTATGAGATATCCGATAATAATAATGCAACCTTTGAGTTCGTCTGAATACATGCTTAGCAGAGTTTTTCGTAAGTTGTCGATTTTTAGAACTTAGACTTTGGTATGCACGCACTTATAGGGACTCAAAGGTTGGATTAGATATGATTAGGGACTTTGCTAGTTAAGTATGGAGCAAAGTTTCTTGCGGTGTTTGTTCTTTTAGGATAGATAGAAGAATTGAATGAAATGAGTCGCAATCAAACCAGGTCACTGTAAGCCTGTATAAACCCCATTCATATATCCCGGGAAATTATGCAATTTCAATAGGAACGCTTCAGTTAGAAAAAAAAATTATTTCTAACTGAAGCGTTCCTTTTCATGCAATTTCCCAGGATATATGAAGGTAATCCAATGGATAAACTAATAAAACGTTAATTTAACAACTCTAATTTCTTTCATGAACTTTTATTTCTTTTTTGGGCCGATTTTTCAATCGTTAGATAGATAGATATAAAGATAGATAACTTTATCCAAATTTTTTGATAGATTTTATATACAAAATCTGTCAAACGTCAATTTTATTCCTTGGATAATAAATATCTGACGATGGAAAAATCAGCCCTTAAAAGTTATCGTGAGGTTTCTAACAGTCATCAAATCACCTCTGTCATATTGCATGGTGACCCTGCCAGGGCGCCGTCTTTTATTTGTTACAAATTTTGTTTAGAAATGTTTACTAACATTGCTTAAACATGAAAACATTTCTGAACATTGTGATCAAATGTTAGTAAATGTTATGTTTACTAATTTGTTAATAAACATTTTCTAACAACAGTGTGGGAGCACCATGAGACACCCTGTATATTTTTGTGAATTTTAAACATGTTAAAGCCATGTTATGCTAACAGTTTTTATTAATGCCTACAGATGCTCCGCGACATGCGAGGCGCCAGCACCGACGCCAACCCGCACAAGTTCCGCTTGATGCAGCTGGCGCTGAACGCGGTCGCGCTGCTCGCCATCACGGGAGCACTGTTCGCGTACTTCAGGGCAAACCCGGCAGTACAGGTGAGCCATGAGCCATCAGCGCTTTAAGTGCTTTATCAATTTAGACGTTTGTCGTCGGACTGGTGCGGCGCGGGCGGTAGTTCGGGTTTCGTTATGCGCTCGGACGGAATTACATACAAAGCATTTTTACTGACTGTACCTTATATCTTTGAACTTGTTTTGGTATTCATTTTAAGTTTAAACAATGGTATCTTTTCGGAAAAGAATAGAAAAATGAGTTGAAACAAATACCAGTAGTATTAGTTGTTGTATAGAACTTATAACATCTGTTTTCCGAAAAAAAAATACTGAATTATGAAATCAACATACTTAAAAAGGTCAAAGTTAAAAAATGGTAAGAATAAACCAACAGTTCAACTCCGCGTCTATGTCGTTAACAAGCCATTGTATTCTAAATATGATGCACTACCACATACATGACTATGCCGACTGTAAACGCTCTTTCTTACCAACAGTTGAGTAAATGGGTGGGTGGGTGTTCCCCGACAGTTACAATCTGGGTATCTTCAAGTCGAGAGTGAATCGGTTTCTTCTAGGCAAGCGTGCTCCATCGTAGACCGCATCATCACTTAACATCAGGCGAGATGGCGGTCAAACGCGAGCCTATAATTTAATAATAAAAAAAACAAAAAAAATCTACAATACGAATCACGACAATGCTTAACACATATAATTTTTGTAAACAAACTTCAACTACTTCAACTACTCAAACTTAGGCCTGTATTCCAGAATGATACTCGAGCACCGATCTCTGCTTGAGCATAGATTTTAAGCCATTTGATTGGTTGAAACTAGTTTCAATCTATGTTCAAGCAGAGATCTGTGCTCGAGTACCGTTCTGTAATACGAGACTAAGTAAGAATATTTTTCTCCCCATCAGAAAAAGCGCACAATTTCTCACTTTGTAAAAATCAACAAAACGAAGAAACTCAATTACTGAACCGCTTGCACACAGCTGAAAGCCATCTCGGCCACAAAAACGTTGGAAAGGCAAAGCTTTGCTAACAAAACAATTATTGTGCTCGTTGCTCAAAGTCGGGCTTCAGGCTTTAGGCAACAATTCCGTCTTACCTGGCCGTCTTTGTCTATTTTGTGAGAGTTACAACAATACACATTGTGAAGGACGCGTTGTTGTGGATACATATTGTTTTTTGGCCTCCAGAAATTTTGTAAAGTATTTTCTTAAAGGAAGTAGTTTGCAAGATCGGTCTTGGAAGTATGGAGCTGTTTTTCAGAACATTCAAAGCTTTGACCTAATTAATTAAATGAAATTATAAAATACTAGCTATTACCCGCGACTTCGTCTGCGTGAAAGTGCATGAAAAGTAGCTTATGTGCTTCTCCAGGTCTAAGTCTACCTCTTTATCCACCGCCCAGCCGTTTCAGCGTGAAGGAACAAACACACACATAAACATTCGCATTAATATTAGTGTGATTCCTATCGAGATTCTCAAAATCATTGTAAACCAATCAATTAAAATTGTCGATTTCAAATGTTGATAAATCAGAACGTGTCTAAGGCTTCATTATTGCTGTTACCAAAACAGAAATTAACAGCAACTGTTTGTCCCCAGTACGTATCGCAAGTGGTGAACAGGTCCACGGTGGTGACGTGGCCGGTGCCCACGGACGCGCCTGGGGCGAGGAACCCCGCGCCCGGGGTGTGCCTGCCGGTCATCGTCAACTTCTGCCAGCAGCACAGGATACCATACAACTTCACCGTGTTCCCCAACTACATCGGCCATTTTGGACAGAGGGACGCACAGCAGGTTAGGGCGTACTGTTTGATATCGTGCCTAGTTTTGGATGCAAACTACTTCACCGAATCGTCTGCTAATTGAATAAGCGAGTAAAGTTCCGAGCCTACTGGAATGATCTGGCGTTTGTATGTTTGTATGCCTTTAAATGTTTGTTCGAAGATAACTCAAGTATTGTTGATTGTAACGTCGTGAAATTTAGTAGGTAAATTAATGAGAGACAACATTTTTTTTAAGTTCGAATATGAGCCAAATCCGTCAAGGGGTTGCTGAGATATAAAGGGTTGTACGAAGGGTACAACCCTCGTTCCAGTTCACATTTCGGAGCAAACCACTTGTCTAATCGGTTGAAACAAATAAATACTCGATAAACTTCACCTCGCTCACTATACGCGATTCACAAAACGCGAAACAATATCGATAAATACTTATAGCAGTGAGTCTCTTGGACTCATACAGTTTATTATCAGTCTGAGGGACTCTCCGAAAAGATCTTGTTTGCTTGGTTAGATTGTCACAATTATATCGATACCTCAGATCATAGAAACAAGGAGATGTGCCAAGGCGCTATCGAGCTTGATGCCTGATCTTGAGCAAATTGCTCATATTAAAAACGTACGCGCTGGCGACGAACCGAACACGATCGATGGTATAAATACAGTGTTTTAGTTTAGTGCTAGTGTTGAGTGACGATTAACAGTGTTAGATTGAGGGTGTGCGGAATGTTCAATGCGTGGGAGATCGTTTTATTCACAAGGAGCGCTTAATTATGCGCGTAATTGTGTCGAAAAATGTACTAAAAGTGGCATCAGTTGTTCCCGTACTAATTTGCTATGATGGCATATCTCCTTGTTTCTATGATCTGGACTTGTTTAAAAGTCAAATAGAACAAGTCAAACGCTTCGATACATCAAGGTTCAAATTGGATGAGTTTCGTTTGCTAGTCATATTAGTTTAATTGCCGTACGAACAAACAGAGCCGGGAAATTAAGTTTGCTATGTGATAAGTGATTCTCGGTTTGTAAATATTCTGTTTTTAATTAATATCTTTAGGGCACGGTCTCGTTTGTAATATTGTTAGTTTATTTACTTCTTGCTTTAATTGTTTGTTCTGTATGGATCACGAGATCAGTAGGTAGATATTCGGCCTATATAATAAACTAGTTGACCCGCCCGGGCTTCGCACGGGTAAAGTTTAGTACACATACCCTACACCTACCCTACACCTACCCTACACCTACCCTACACCTACCCTACACCTACCCTACACCTACCCTACACCTACCCTACACCTACCCTACACCTACCTTACACATACCCTACACCTACCCTACACCTACCCTACACCTACCTTACACCTACCCTACACCTACCCTACACCTACCCTACACCTACCCTACACCTACCCTACACCTACCATACGCTACACCTACCCTACACCTACTCTACACCTACCCTACACCTACCCTACACCTACCCTACACCTACCCTACACCTACACTACACCTACCCTACTCCTACCCTACATCTACCCTACACCTACCCTACACCTACCCTACACCTACCCTACACCTACCCTACATATACCCTACACCTACCCTACACCTACCCTACACCTACCCTACATATACCCTACACCTACCCTACACCTACCCTACATATACCCTACACCTACCCTACATCCCAAACCTCAAAAATAAGTTTCAAGCTTCTAGCTTTAAAAATGACGTAATTTCCATACAAACTTTCATCCCCTATTTCAACAATTTACAGCCCTTTTTTCGCATTAAAAAGTAGCCTATGTCCTTTCTCAGGCTTTAGACTATCTCTGTACCAAATTTCATTTGAATCGGTTCAGTAGTTTAGGCGTGATTGAGTAACACACAGACAGACAGACAGACAAACAGACAGACAGACAGAGTTACTTTCACATTTATAATATTAGTAAGGATTACCATATCCTGTGCATTTGTGTAGCTACTGCTAAAGGTATCTAACCTTATAAATAAATTTTCCTAGGTACAAATTACTATTGTTAAACAACAAAAGAGTACCTATAGTTTTGAGTAATACTGCACTGTAAACGCTGTCAAAATCGCTAAATACCTACCTAATCTCTTACAGAAAACATTGCTCAGTCACAAGGCTTTCAAGGAGTACGAAAGCCTAAAGACGTTGCCAACCAATTGCTGGGCAATAAGTTTAATTGCCCGTAATCAAGGTGACTCGTTAAAATGTCATTAACAGGCTTAAACAGACACTCGGCGAGCCTCGACTGCTCGTTAATTAGCAGACCTGTAATGTTTTCAAATGTTTTGACGGGATTTAAAAAGGTTTAGTGACGAAGGTCAAAACTTTTTTGGTGCAATATTTAGGTCACCATATTAGCGAGGAGACAGGCCATGTTGTTTTAACTTACAGTTACGTATCTGTAACCGTCAAATATGGCGGCTTGTACGACAATTTCATACTGACTTAACGATTACGTACTGACTTACGAATACAGATGGTTTGAAGCAACTCGCCCTAACTGTAGTGATGACTTAGGTTAAGGAAAGACAATTAAATCAATTTTCTTGACTTGCCACACTAGGACCCTGATTGTCAAGATGTTGCACGTGAGCTTAGCAGTCATAGTGTCGACAGTTGTTACGGCCAGTGGCCTGATTAGTAAGAGATGTGTGCTGCGAGGCAGAGAGAGATGTGTGCTGCTGTTTGGTAGTAAAATGTAATAGAGATAACATTACTATTCACTTATTCTTTAGATTTCTGTGATTTTAATGCATGAAGTGTCTGTCTATCGACTCGTCAAAGTCGTACAATGGGTATAGGCTCAGTTTTGTTTTTATAAAACAAAATGGCAGCTGTGGAATACGAAATGGCGGTAGAGACAAAAAATTGCGTAAGGCTCTAGACAGACGGACTGCATTTCAACTGCAATCCAACTGCTAACGTGCAGTCCGATTGCACACGATTGCACGCCGACTGCAATTGAACTGCAATTGGTTTGCAGTTCTATTGCAGTCGTGTCAACTGCATTCAAACTGTATCCGAACTGCAATTAGCAGTTGGATTGCAGTTGAAATGCAGTCCGTCTGTCTAGAGCCTAACACAAGTAGCACTGGGAGTGTTTGTCCCTCTGACATTATAGCTTTTTCAACCGGGAGAAAGAAGGCAGTGGACCAACACAATATTGTTTTTCAATCCAAGATCTACTTCACAAACAGACGCAGCCGCTGTATCCACACAATATTTTTATCCCGACCTTTACACCGACAGCAATAGGTATAGATCTCAGATCACAAAAACAAGGAGATATGCCATCATAGCAAATTAGTACCTACGGGAACAACTGTCGCCACTTTTATAACAGTTTGTGACATAATTACGAGTACAAGTACTCCTTGTGAATAAAAAGATCTCCCACACATTAAAAATTCCGCACACCCTCAATCTAATCTCAATACTAGCACTAAACTAAACCACTGTATTATATCATCGATTGCGTTCGGTTCGTCGCCAGCGTGTACATTTTAATTACGGTCAATGTGACCATATCAACGCGTCAAGCTCAATAGCGCCTTGGCTTGTTTCTATGATCTGAGGGTATAGATCTAAGGCTATGCAGCAAACTTTCTTCAAAATCCTCTTAGCGAAAATTAATTGATCGAAAACCTACTAGGCGCAGATCAAAGAGCTTATAGGCCAATTAATTTGTGTGCTCGTCGCTCGCCGCACTAATCTCTCCTCCAAGTGTCAGGGCACGCCTTCCATGGAAGCGATGTACCTATTTTATACCTATATCATATGTATATTGGGGGAATTTTTAGGGAGACTAAGGATCTCTATGAAGAAAGTTTAGTTACATACGTAAAGTAGGTATGGTATTATGAATTGTGAACTCCAAAAACTAAGACAGAGCGTGTGAACTGTGGTGTAGTAATAGGCAGGTATATTTAGTGTACCTACTCTTAACCATACATATATCCAAGCTTATTCAATCATGTAGTGTGTTGTATACTTTTTGCTATAGGTATACCCGATGACCAAATCTATGATAATTATGTTTTGACTTTGAAAAACAACTGACGCGGGCGGGATTTGAACCTCGAATCGACTGAGCTACCGTGTCACACCCGCATTCGTTGAAATGTTATATCTCTTTAATACGTCTCATAAGTAATAAGACCTACTTAGATCAATCAATAGATTCAAGAGGGTGATAAAAATCAGCCTACATTTCTATAACGTCTATCGGACGTTTAATGAAAGATTAATTATTTTTTAATGACCAGAAACGCATTTATCGGATTTACATTACCTCAAGCAAAGAAAACACACCAACGTTTTCATTCACAGTATATTACCCACGGGCCGCCGCCCGCGACCACAACAGCGAATGACGCGGCGACATCAATAACCATTAGCTTAACCCTCTCGCGCGCAAATCAATCATTGTCGCGGAAACAATGCGCGCCCGACAAGTAAAATATCAGCGTCAGACTCTAAAGCCCGTTTTTAACGAGCAATGTTTATTAAAACGTGACATTGCGTCGTCCTTGAGCGGTGCCATCGTTTGCTTACTACGGGGGAATAAAATAGGTTTTGTCTAATGGAACGTTAGAAGTGGAGCGGAATGGTGCCAGGAATTTAATATTTTTTTGGTATTAATCAGATGGGCAAGGTAAACAAGCATGTAAACTATGTTTTTGTACCGACCTCCGAAACACGTCGTATTGTTAGGTAAAGATGTTCTATCTCACGAAGGCGGATTGATCTTAATACATTTTAATTGTGTGTGTAGAATTGTAGATGTACGTGCACATTGTTTCTGAGTGCGTAAAGGCGGCTCAACCAATACTGAGCGATTTTGGGGTCGCGTACTTCCATAGAAAAAATGTGTACGCGCATCAGACACACACAATAAAGATCAACCCGTCTTCGTGAAATAGAATATCTATGCGTGTTCCAGAAAAAAATAATATTCGTCGCTTTTTTAAAGGTTACGGTCGGTTGTATCTTTTTATTAAATTTTATATTGTACGCAATCGATTAGGTACCTACCTACCTACTTTTACAAGTTCGTGTACCACTACTACTTACTTAGCAATGTTGTAACAACACCGTCACCGATTTAGGCGATGTGCATTTGTGCCAAACTCGAAACTTCCAAATTAAACATAAATCGATCCAGAAACTTCGGAGAAATTAAATAGGTGAAATATAATGTATATTGTATAACCTGCTCCTTAGTAGTTCATAAATAAGCGCTCTAATGTTTGCCAAGTTGCCTAAGCGTAGGTACTTCTAGTAGGTAATACGCACCTTTTTAGAACAAGCCTTAGTTAAAAATTCTCGTCCGTACCTACACAGAAACTGCCCATGTGACCTTGGAAGCCCTAAACTTGTGTGGGACACAAATAATCAAGGACAATATACTCACGTAGGCGGTAAATCTTATAGCACACTGGGCTCAAAGCGTGATGTATAAATAAACGCCTACTAACAGATAAACAAAAGGTATTTTTACCTTGAACTTTACGAGACAACAACTGTTTTCAAACAAAATTGGTGTCATCTGCGCGGAAAACTAGAACTTCGGCAATTGTAGGCGTTTGAATTGATAATATAATATGCGAAAGACGCTTCAAGCAATGTATAAGTATCTACGGTATGAATTCATGTTTTGTATGTAATTGAAATTGCTTTTTGGGTAAATCAATATTTTATTAGGATACCTATCAACTTTTTCAACTTTAAAGGAAGACTGTGAATGTAAAAATCAGGCTTGATTTTTAAAGACACTGTGACCCAATTGAATTTGTCCCAAGAGCAAAAATTTCAAAATACCTACATGTTTAGGTACTACTGGGTTACCGTGCAGTAGCGGATTCAGGGGGAGGGGATAGGGGACTGAACTCTCCCCCAAATCTTAAGTTATGATTATGACAGATTTCAGTTTATTTAGCCCCTCCCCAAAAATCATATCTCGATGAGCCCTCAGCGACCCCAAAAATAATTTCTGGATCTTCCACTGTTACAGCGTTTCCACATTATCCTTTCCGATAGCGGTATCGGACGCCGATACGATATCAGAGCAAGTAAAATGTATGAAATATGTACACTCAAGGAAAGCGATTCTTTAGCAAATTCGCTATCATTCATAAATATAATTGGTCGTACCTATATTCAAACTTCGAAGCAAACCCGAATCCGAATTGCTTCGAAGCTTGAATAATGAATATACGACCAATCATGAATGATAGTGAACCTGGTAAAGAATACCTTTCCATGACCGTACCTACCTGCCTGCCGATATCCGATAACGAAACGGACAATGTGAAAGGCAGGTATGTAGGTACATATTTCATACATTTTACTTGCCCCGATATCGTATCGGGGTTCAATACCGATATCGGACCGGATAATGTTGAAACGCTGCTATCATAAAAATTTCAATGCGTTCTTTGTCGTCAGGACCTGGAGGTATACGAAGCAGTGGTAGACGTCCGCTGCTACGATCTGACGGCACTGTTCCTGTGCTCACTGTTCGTGCCCAAATGTGGACCCCTGGGGCATATGGTGCGGCCTTGCAGGAGTTTGTGTCATGGTAAGAAACGTTAATAGGTAATTTGTAGTACATAATGTTTCTGGTCTGCGGCATCCGTGCGGCAGCCGTGGTGCAGTCACGTGGTGGTGCAGGTCAGCCGTGGTGCAGTCACACCCAACGTCTAAATTGAAAGAGCCCAAGTAGGTTATTAGTTTGCAGTGATGGTATAATAATATCTTGTAACTATTGGAAGAGAATACATATACCTATTATATTTTTTTGTTTATTTTATTGTAGGTTGTGTAGGAAGATTCTTTCAAAATGAATGTACCATTACCTATTTGTTTCGGAACAGAAACGATGCGTCGCTGCGGGTTCTTCCTCGAAGTGTTCGGCCTGACGATGCCGGACTACCTCCAGTGCGACATATTCCCGGAGTCCACCGACACAGACGTGTGCCTCGGCAACCGCGAGGTCGCCGACGCGCGCTTCAGAGACGCTATGCCAGGTAAGCGAGCTCCTAGAATTGAAGTTGTAGTGATATTGCTTTATTGTACCATTGAGATATACACTAGAGCAGACATTTTGAACAAAAGTCTTGTTCCAAACGCCGTGTGACACGTGACAAAGAAAAAACAGAATAGATGCGACATTTACTGCGTGAAGTGCGGCTGTTTTATCGCAGTTGATTGGGACAGCACCGTCTAATGCGGTGCCTTCTCTAGTGTATCCCTCAATGTATTGACTTACTTGACTTAATGTCCTATGACCCCCAGGTGGGGCAGAGGGCGTCTACAGTGAGCTTCCAGAGAGATCTATCTTGAGCTACGCGTTTTACTTCGCTCCAGGTTTTCCCGATATCTTTGATCTCCGACAGTACCAATCTTCCCCAAGTCTGCTTAGGGCGGCCGCGTTTCCTCCCTCAATGTATTGCACAGACTTATTTTTAGAATAAATTATTATATTCAGGCTAACGTATCCATGAAGCTGATAGGCTTAGTTTAGAGAAGAATGCTTTCAATTATTTCAGTGCCGTCTAAAATATCTGATACAGGTGTTCTGAATCCTGAAGACCGGTCTGATCTTTGGATATAGCTATTTTAATTATTCACACATCTCGACGAGTGTTTATTTAAATAGTATAAATAATTAACATAGTATTATTATCAAATTCAAAATAATACTTTCCTCAATGTGTATTTTTATCTGCAACACCTATACTTAGCAATCAGTGATCCTTTGATGAATAGGCCGTTTCCGTTGCTATCTAATTATTAATATTTCCACGATAACCTAAAGATATTATTCATTAGAAACTTATCTCATTATTGCAGATGACTCTGTAACTGTAATGTCAAAGGTCACCCCAATTATAAACGAGTAGGTGTTACACCAGCTGTCTGAAATAATTCCTTTGTCTCAGAATCCTATGACTAGAAACCTATTGCTTATTAGCACAAACATATATGTTTCACACCGCTTTACTTATTAAAATCGATACATAAGTACGATATCAATTCATAAAAACCGGCCAAATGCGAGTGGGACTCACGCATGAAGGGTTCCGTACCATTATCTATACAATATTAGACACTATAACCTTTATTAGGATGGAGAAAAAAACAGCAAAAAAATTACGTTTCTTGTATGGGAGCCCCCCTTAAATATTTATTTTATTCTCTGAAAATTTAAACTGTCTAACTATCACGGTTCATGAGATGCAGCCTGGTAACAGACAGACAGACATACCAACAGCGGAGCCTTAGCAATAGGGTCTCGTTTTACCCTTTCGGTACGGAACCCTAAAAAAAAACAATAACAAAATTAATAATTTTGGTTTCGGAAGTCGGTGGCTTTGGTTTTTGTTTGCTTTTTTTTTTGCCACCGACTTCCGAAACCAAAATTATTATTTTATTTGTAGTGGCTTTTTGAAGTCGGTTATTTTTTGTTAAAAAAGTTTTTATTTTTCCCTTTTTAGTTCTTTATCTCGCTTTAGATCGACTTCCTTCAACAGTAAATCTTCTACGTAGTGTGTACATTTATGCATATAACTTTGTACATAGGAATAATTACCTAATGTATTATATACTAAAACCTTCCTCAAAGTATGTAGATTACGTTAGTGAAAACCCCATCCAAATCGAATCAGTAGTTTTTGAGAAAATCGCGCACATACAAACATACATACATACATACATACATACATACATACGGGACGAATACAGAACCTCCTTTTTTGAAGTCGGTTAAAAATGTAAGCTGAATAATCCACCTATTGTCCGCAGTATGCCCCACCGGCTTCCAATGCGACGTGCGGCGCTGCATCCCGCACGACTGGCGCTGCGACGGGCATGTGGACTGCGCCGACCGCTCCGACGAGCTTAACTGCCGCGTGTGCAAGCGCAGCGGCGAGGTGCACTGCGGGAACCAGCGCTGCATCTCGCAGGCGCACCTGTGCGACGGCAAGGTCGACTGCCCGTGGGGGCAGGACGAGAGGAACTGCTGTGAGTTTTTGATATGATGTAGCCTTACATTAGGTATCTAGATTCCGCACTACCTAAAAAAAACCGGCCAAGTGCGAGTCGTACTCGCGCACCGAGGGTTCCGTATCAGTTTTGGACGTATAAAGTGAAAATACCGGACCGCAAAACTAAGTTTGTTTGTGGGAGAATTTTGATGATTTTGAAAAAACTGTACTAGTTAGGAACATCGTTTTATTTTTGGTGCAATATTTGGGTCAATTCCTATCAACTCTAATTATTTCAGATTTTTCACTCCGCAAACTTCGGAGATAAGGGGGGAGGAATTGTATTTTTTCAGACATTTTTATACATCATACATCCTCAACATCATATGTCGAAAACTGTGAGACATAAAATTAAATAAAAATATATTTTGAAATGTGCAGATTAAGCTACGGAACCCTAAAAATGGCTCCTTGAATGCGGCAACTCGATATTCCCTATTTGCAACGATGCAGCTAGGTGCGTGAAAAAAAAATTGATGTCAACTTTTAAGCTTTGACCCGATTAATTAGAAAAAATATTTTATGAAGTCTAGTAGGTACTTTAGGAGTTAAAGAATGATGTTGGTTGCTAAGAAGACTGACGCAAATATGCCATTCTAGTGTGCTAGAATGGCATATTTGCGTCAGTCTTCGTCAGTCTAGTCCACGAATACTGTGGTATTCGTTGCCGCATTTGTCCGGAATCTAGTCAAAGCGCAGCGGACACTAATCATTAATCTATGGATGTAGCTATAGGCTATAGCCATCTCCGACTATGTTCTTGTTCGGCTGGTAATAACTTATGGGATCTGTTAAGACAAGTTTGAACATAATGATCGAAGTCATCAATAAGGTGACAGGAACAATCCGTGGAGCTATTTGCTGAAAAATTTTAAAAATGAATTTGATAATAATTTAAAGTTATAAGTACCTATACAACGATAATCTTAGTTTATGCAAAAGCTGAAGAGGTGTTATTGTACCTACTCATCTTTATGAACAACTTTTACTATGGGACCAACCTGAAAATCGTGAAAAAAGCTCAGTTGTTCAATACATTTTATCGATTTAAGTGGACACATATGAACAAAATTTTTTTTACGATTTCAGTTTTGGTCCTATACTTAGTAAAAGTTGATCATAATGATGTGTACAATGACCCCTATTCGACTTTTGCATAATGTAGGAATAACGTTGTAGGTACTTATGTGTCCTGCCTACTTCTATGTGTACCTAAATAGCTATGTTGGCTTGCTTTCGCTGCGTTTTCTAACCACGAATTGGTTCAGTGCCAAGGTATTGTTCTTATGTGAGATTTTGCCAAAAAGGATTTGTTTTGGTAGTTGGAAGTTGTCAGCGTACGATGTTAGTGGGAAGGAAATCTACAGGAGTCACGCTACACGCTAGTGCAATTGATTGCAGTTATTGTAGGCAAAGTTCCTTGATGTCATCTTATATCGACCTTCTATAACCAAAAAACGCGAATAGCAACAGCCATTCGCGTTTTTTTTCGAGCAAAGGTCACTTTGTTCGTTCCAACTACAAAGTTGGAAGTGCTATAAGGTACTTTTTATTCCGAAAGCTATTCCCTGCGTGCTAAAGGCTACGTTTTATCCCAAAAAAACGCACAGTTCCTGTGGGTCACGCGGACGAAGTCACGGGCAAAGTGCTAGTAGAGAATATTTTTGCAAATATGGACCAAGATTTTGCATCGATTTTGTAATGCATATGGAATATTTTTGTGAAACAGTGCGCCTGAGTCAAGCGAACGGCGACGTGGGGCGCGGCGAGCTGCAGGTGTACCGCGCCGCCAACCACTCGTGGTTCCCCGCCTGCATCAGCACGCTGGACGACGACACCGCCCGCAAGCTGTGCTCCATCCTCGGCTACTCGTAAGTTTGTTAGAGCTGCAGGTGTGCCAACCACTCGTGGTTCCCCGCCTGCATCAGCACGCTGGACGACGACACCGCCCGCAAGCTGTGCTCCATCCTCGGCTACTCGTAAGTTTGTTAGAGCTGCAGGTGTGCCAACCACTCGTGGTTCCCCGCCTGCATCAGCACGCTGGACGACGACACCGCCCGCAAGCTGTGCTCCATCCTCGGCTACTCGTAAGTTTGTTAGAGCTGCAGGTGTGCCAACCACTCGTGGTTCCCCGCCTGCATCAGCACGCTGGACGACGACACCGCCCGCAAGCTGTGCTCCATCCTCGGCTACTCGTAAGTTTGTTAGAGCTGCAGGTGTACCAACCACTCGTGGTTCCCCGCCTGCATCAGCACGCTGAAAGCTATAGAGCTCTTTCAATTTAGACGTTTCGTGTCGACTGCTGCGGTGTGGCGGCCGTGCGGGTGTCGTACTGCACACAGACGGTTGCGTTTTCCTTACAGTTCTCCACGCTTCCACGCCACGCAAGCGTGGTGCAACACCGGTACTGCGCACGCACGACAGCCGGACGGCGCTCTCGACTCGTCAACTTTATGGAAAAAAGTCCGTGCTCAGTACGACACCCGCACGGCTGCCGCACCGCAGCAGTCCGACACCAAACGTCTAAATTGAAAAAGCCCTTAATGCCTTAGACATTTTCTGCCAGTCAACCTTTAAATATTTGTTAAACATTTTCATCGTACCGCTCTCAGTGCAAAGTTCAATAAACCCGACAGGTCGTTTCCCACGGAACTGTTAATCTACACGAATCAATTGAGTTCCGATCCCTAAAGAATGTAGCACATAATAACAAACGCTCTCATTACAGCTGCCCGCTGGAATTGTTTAAATTAAAAGCTTATTGCGCGTGGTGGATCCCCGACTTTACCTGTGGAATTTATTTCATTAGTTCAGTTAGCACACGTAACATCTGAATGCTTGCGGTGTTAACTGCGTGCCATACTGTATGGTTTACCTAATTGTATAATACCTAAGCTAACAATTATTATGTCAGTAATCTTTACCTTTAAAATAGTTAAGCCCGTTTCTTCCGCTCTGAAATCGCTCCGAATTTTATCGCACTTACATATTGATAATATAATTAGATTGTGATCACATCTGTGGAGCAGTGGTGACCAAATGATAGCGACCCCGATTTACAAGTCGTGGGTCGTTGGTTCGAACCCCGGCAGGCGCACACTTCGGGCAATTTGTTTACAGAGAGGATGCCTGTGTCCCAGCAGTGAGAACATTATAGGCTGATCATGCTATGATTATGCACATCTGTGAAACTTGCTCCAAACTGCCCAGCCACTGCCCAGTGGTATTTCGTTTGGTAGTGGAGTTTCTTGTCCGTTCTTCTCCATAGGAATCTACGTTTTGGAACGGACAACTAGCTTCAACTAACGGACAAACTGACTGACAACTATTGCTTGACTATTCAAAAGTGCCTGTAAATGGTCTAATTGTAATAAATGTTTTGACTTTGACTTTGACTTTGACACCTACCCAACGATATGTCCCCACAGGTGGCTAAACAACAGCCAGGCGGTGATCAACGAAACCCGGCCAGCAGACAGCAGCATCAAGGCGGCGGTGAACGTTAGCGCCACGCCGGGCCCGCGCGCCAGCTTCGTGCACGAGCACGGCGCCGCGCAGACCTACCGAGCATTCCTCAGGAGTCAAGGAGGCCTGCTCAAAGAGCTGAAGGAATGTAGACCGGATTCACCGAGAGTGCATCTCGTCTGCAACAAGTATGGTGAGTACCTCTTAGATACCTACTTGTAGTTTTTAAACTTTTGCGAATTGTACATTTTCTTAAATTATATCGGGACTTTTCGTGCACAAACATAATCAAAATACCAGTATTTTAACTAACCTCGACGTTTCGATCAATTTGCATTGACCGTGGTCATGAGAAGACTGACTTTATGTACTTAATGTTATTAAACGTTTAAAGTACACCATTCACTACACGAGCCTCGAGCCGAGCGCCGCGCCTTACGAATCGGTGGACAAATCCGTCATCAGCCACACACTGCACGAGCAGTTCACGGTTTGGTTTTGTTCAGCGCGGCAGGGTTGATAGATTTGTCCGCGGACTTGTCGCCAGCGACAAATCCAGCGCATAGGCTCGCGTGTGATTGGTGGCCTTATGAGATTTAATCACAACTGACGCGGGCGGAATTTGTATCCGCGACCTCTTATTCTTCTGTGTGATATGTTAAGGTTGGTTGATGGAGATTCGCAAGTGAGGAACTATCCAAGAATATAGTCGAGAATTACCTTCTTGATTTAATAAGCTTAGCCACGTGCGGAAGCAGTGACGGGTATTACCTACCTACATGTTGACCTAGCATTAGACAGTGCTTAATATTTACGGTACTGTAAATAAAATGTGTAATGTACACGACAACAGCTTATTTACATAGGTACATAATGTGCCGTAGGTGAATTCAAACTAATTTAAATTATGGACTCCAAAATTTGTAACAATGATATAATCCACGTAACTAATTTTTCAACGGAAATGAATGTCAGCTTTTGTGACATTTTTAGGATCTTTTAAAATACCTGTGTACGTTTATACAACGGTAAAAATTCCAGTGGTTCTTCACGAATAACTGACAAATTTACTCCCATTCTCGATCCACAGAATTTTAAAAGTGCAAACTGTTATTCGGGGTTGAACACGTTCTATTTCACGCGGAATACCTGAAGAGTTTTAATTGGAGCACACAAAAATATTCGAAAACCACTCAGTCCCATTAGAATAGTCTGAATATTTTATGTTTTCGAACTAGGTTAGATTAAACTTTGGATACCTACCTACATTTTTGTCTTAAAACTTTTACTTAGCCAACGTGGAACGTGGGACAAATTATTAGGTAATTTTACCACAAATTTTACATTACTCTCTCTGACTCTCGACTCCGTGGGTTTTGAACGAAATAGCATAACCTCAGAATTTATTCCGTTGAATAGGTACTTATTATATATTTTCCGTAACTGCGTACCAATTCTTTATAGGTTCTTCAAAGCTTTTAGGTTTTAAATTTTTCATAAAAATGCACAGTTATAAAAAGTTATACTTATATGTATAGCACTCAGGGATAAGAATTTTCAAAATCGGATCAGAAGTTCCGAAGATTACCCTCCACTTAAACACAAACTCACAATATTCGCACTCACTCTTTATAATAGGTAGGTAAGATAGGTATTTGTATTGATAGGTTAGGTGTCTATGAATAATAGCAATACGTTAAGATAAGTACATAGAAAGAACCTTTTTTGAAGAACGTGCCTAACAAAATAGGTACCTACGTCAACGCTCCCGCCCTAAGCTTTTTAATTGACAGAAGATAAAATATCTACTCATATCCAAAGTCCTTGGAACAGTTCGCGTGGTTTACCTACTAATTTCGCAAACAAAATTGTGAATACGCAATATAACATGAACGTAATTATTATGTTACTCGTGGCTTACCGCCGAAACTTCTCGCGCCTATTAGCAACTACGGTAGGTAGGTAAGTAGATATTTTTATATTTCAGGCAGGTCAACTAAGACTGGTACTGTGGGCCAACGAATTTTACGTCTGAATTTGCGTAATGGATTATCACAAAATAGTCTATGATAAAGTTATTAGTAGGTTACTCTCAGATCATAGAAACAAGGGAGATTTGGCAAGGCACAATTAAACTTGACGCCTGAAAACATCAATTTGATCAATGTTGTCGCCGGACCTAACGCACGCGATGATTTAACAGTGTTTTGGTTTAGTAAGTCTTTTAAAAGATCCATTGATAGTGTGAGGTCACTCTGCAATACGGCCGACATTATTGCTTTACAGGAGACCTGGCTGTTGCCTCATGATGTACCTCTGTTAGGCACAGTCAGACAAGACTTTGGTTTCTTTGGTAAGTCAGCAGTAGATACCTCATTAGGCATTCTGCAGGGTCGACCGTATGGTGGAGTTGCTCTTCTATGGAATAAAAGTATATTTAACTCTGTGTCTGTAATTAAATGTAATAGTGACCGAATAGCTGCAGTCAAACTAGCTATATCTAACCGTTCCCTCCTTGTCTTTAGTGTCTATATGCCTGTGGACCACATTGACAACCTAGCTGAATTTTGTGACTGTCTAAGTGAAATTGTAGCAATAGTTGAGAGCAATAATGTAGAATCTGTTTTTGTACTGGGAGATTTTAATTCTCATCCCAGTGGCTTATTTTTTAAAGAGCTTAATGATTTTTGTTCTGAACAAAACTGGGTTATTGCTGATGTTGCTAACTTTGGTATCAACTCTGACATGTATACATTCATAAGTGACAGTCATGGCTGCAGGCGGTGGCTAGACCATTGCCTTGTAACAGGAGCGGCCTACAGTTCAGTAGTTGATGTCAAGGTTGGGCATGACATATACTGGTCAGATCATTTCCCTTTAGAAATCTACTGCAATGTCAACACAGTGAGACCCATGTTACCTACCAGTTCCAAGAAGACCTTAGATAATAAAGTACTTTGGAGGGACAGGGATCAGAATCAAATCAATAATTATAGTAAAAAATGCAATAATTGTCTAAAAAAAATAGATTTCCCTGTTGAATTTAAATTTTGTAGTAATAAGATGTGTAATAATGTGTATCACAGGCATGTAATTGACAAATTGTATAATAACATTATACAGGCATTATCTCGAGCTGCAGTGTCTACATTTTATAAGAGAGTACGCAGGGGAGGCAGCATAATAGGTTGGAATAAACATGTTAAAGATGCTCATTGGAATGCCAGGCAATCTTTTATAAAGTGGATAGAAAATGGTAAACCTAGTACAGGGCCTTTTTATGAAGAAATGAATACTAACAGAAAACATTTTAAAAATAAATTAAAGTATTGCCAAAACAACCAAGATAAAGTAAAAATGGATATCTTAGCCACTGAATACAATAACAAAAATTTTCAGAAATTCTGGAAACAGACCGGTAAACAAAATCCCAAGCCTGGTATTCCAATGAGTGTTGATAATGAAGTAGAAGCTACATCTATAGCTAATTTATTTATGAACCATTTTAAGGTAAAGTCACCTCTTCACCCGCAGCCTGGGTCTGGGGTGTTCAACATTGAGAACCACATGTGTGAAAGTGACCAGATCCTAATAACAGCTAAGGATGTACGTGAGGTCATCAAAGGTATGACACGAGGCAAATCACCAGGCCATGATGGCATCAGTATAGAACACCTCAGGTATGCAGGACCACATCTTTCTAGAATTATTGCCATGTTATTTAGCCTCTGTATAAGTCATTCATATTTGCCAAGAGAACTTATGAAAACAATAGTTGTACCCATAATTAAAAATAGAACTGGTGACAGTTCTGATAAAAACAATTACAGACCTATCTCACTGGCCACAACAATAGCTAAGGTACTTGATGGTTTGCTTGAGCGTCAGTTAAATAAACATCTGAAACTGCATGATGCCCAGTTCGGTTTTCGGGCTGGGTTGTCCACTGAGAGTGCAATCCTGTCGCTCAAGCATACTGTCAGGTACTACACCGACAGAGATACGCCTGTATATGCTGCCTTCCTTGACCTCTCCAAGGCATTCGATCTTGTTAAATATGAGATATTATGGGAGAAACTATATAAAACTGGATTCCCAATAGCTTTAATTGGCTTGTTTAAGTTTTGGTACAGCAACCAAACCAATCAGGTGAGATGGGCGGATGCTCTGTCGGATATGTACAGGTTGGAGTGTGGAGTGAGACAGGGGGGGCTCACCTCCCCTGCCCTCTTCAACCTGTACATAAACGAGCTGATTGTACAGCTGGCAGACACTCAAGTAGGCTGCTCTATTAATGGTCAGTGTGTGAATAGCGTAAGTTACGCAGATGATATGGCGTTACTCAGTCCCTCTATAAATGCTCTAAGAACTTTGCTGAACATCTGTGAGACTTATGCTGACACACACGGTCTTCTTTATAATGTTAAAAAAAGTGAACTTGTGCTGTTTAGAGGTAAATGTAAATTGCCAAATGTCATTCCTCCAGTCTTTTTGAGAGGTGCTGCTCTAACCAGAGTGTCACATTTCAGATACTTGGGACACATCGTGTCTGAAGGTTTGAATGATGATGCTGACATGGAAAGAGAGAGAAGGTCTCTGGCAATCAGGTGCAATATGCTGGCCCGCAGGTTCGCACGATGTACTAGAGAGGTAAAGGTATTGCTCTTTAAGGCCTATTGCCAGTCCTTTTACACGTGCAGCCTGTGGGTCAAGTATACCCGGAGAACCTATGACACTCTCCGGGTGCAATATAATAATGCCTTTAGAGTGCTGTTGCGGCTGCCCCGGTTCTGCAGTGCGTCAGGCATGTTTGCCGAGGCTCGTACAGACGACTACTTCGCCATACTGCGAAAGAGAGCTGCTTCCCTGATGCAGCGGAGCTGTGGCAGTGCCAACAGCGTTCTGAGGGCAGTATTTGAAAGTGTGGATAGTCCAATCCGAGAGCACTGGCGGTCTTTGCATGCAAAGTAGCCTCCAGAACTTTTCGGATATTTTTAATTGGAAATATTTTATTTAAATTTGTAAAACATTAAGAATGATCTCATGTACGATCTCATGTACCTGCTAGTGCAACTAGTCTTATGTATGTACTTAATTTTAAGATAATGCAAACATGTAAAATATGGATACTGTTTATCTGAAATAAATTTTTATTATTATTCCATTTATTCATTTATAACACATATTGTTTATATTTTTAAATATTTCATTATATAAAAATAAAATAAAAAACAAAACATTTAAAAATACAAAAAATAGGGATCCACCGATATGGGGAGCAGGGTCCAAGCTACCGGTGGTTAGGGCTCCAGAGATAGGAACCTCCGCACAATGCGCGCCGTATCGAGGAGAACTGCCTTCTGAATCAGACCCTTGATCCAGCCGCCTAACGAGAGCCTCATGAGATGTTGGTCGAGGCTCTTGGCCATAAGGCCATTGGCCGATACGACAATCGGCACAATAATAGCCGAGTCAACATCCCACATGTCAACAACCTCGTGCGCCAAGTCGAGATATTTGATTTGTTTCTCTTTCTCAGCTTTTACGAGGTTATCGTCATGCGGGATGGTAACATCGACCATCACCGTGCGGCGCGCTACTCGATCTATTATCACTATATCAGGCTTATTAGCAATAATAGTCCTGTCAGTGATAATAGATCGATCCCAGTACAACGTGACATGGTCATTTTCGAGAACTGGGTCGGGCACATACCTGTAGTAAGGTACCTCTGAATCCACGAGGCGGTATTTCAAAGCAAGTTGCTGGTGGATAATCCTGGCCACTTGGTTATGCCTGTGCAAGTACTCGCCGTTAGCCAGACGAGAACAACCGGAAACAATATGTCTGATGGACTCACCCGGACGGTGGCATGCCCGACATATGTCAACCGTCCCGTCCTTCACAATATATCTCCGGTAGTTGTTCGTCATGATAACTTCGTCCATAATTGCACAGACAAAACCTTCGGTTTCCCCAAAGAGGTCACCGAAGCGTAGCCAAGACACGGACGCTAAGAAGTCTGTATCGGGTCCATGAAGGGCCCGATAAAAGCGCCCGTGTAGCTCCTTACTCTGCCATACCTCCCTGCGATCATTAGTACTGAGCACTACAGGTTTGCGCCAGTTCTCTTTAGCCAAGGACAGCGGTGTGAGCCCCTTGTCCACTGTGACCACATCCCGGTGCATACCCACCTCGGCTTTGAGAAAATATTCTCTGAGACTGCACACCTCACGGTTGTGGAGGGTCTTAGCGTTTAAAAAGCCTCGGCCCCCGCACTTCCGCGGGATGTACAGCCTCATGACCGAGGATCTTGGGTGATGCATCCGGTTTGCGGTCAGCAGTGTCCGGACTTTCCTATCCAGGGCATCTAGTTCTGTCTGAGTCCATTTGAGTATGCCAAAAGAGTACATCAAGACCGGCATGACCCAACCGTTGAATGCGCGCACCTTATTTCCGCCTGACAAAAGACTGTTAAGTACTTTCTTCAGGCGGCCAAAGAAGCGCTCCCCCAACGATTGCTTCATGTCAGCCCCATTGATGCCCAACGCTTCCGACATACCCAAATACTTGTAGGTTTCGGTTGAGGAGAGGGATCTAAGTTGTATGGAATTCGAAAGTTGGGTTCCCACGGATTCCATAATCTCTCCTCTCTTTACATGCATGACTGCACACTTGTCCACACCAAACTCCATCCTGATGGCGTTACTGAAGGTTTCAGTTATCTTCAGTAACTCCATCAGTCGCAAGTTGTTGGTGGCAAAGAGTTTCAGATCATCCATGTAAAGGAGGTGGGATATTACTTGACCACCTCTTTTCAACCGGTAGCCCAGCCCCGAACCCTCCAGCAGCGTGCTAAGAGGGTTCAAGGCTAAACAAATTATTATTATTATTCCATTTATTCATTTATAACACATATTGTTTATATTTTTAAATATTTCATTATATAAAAATAAAATAAAAAACAAAACATTTAAAAATACAAAAAATAGGGATCCACCGATATGGGGAGCAGGGTCCAAGCTACCGGTGGTTAGGGCTCCAGAGATAGGAACCTCCGCACAATGCGTGCCGTATCGAGGAGAACTGCCTTCTGAATCAGACCCTTGATCCAGCCGCCTAACGAGAGCCTCATGAGATGTTGGTCGAGGCTCTTGGCCATAAGGCCATTGGCCGATACGACAATCGGCACAATGATAGCCGAGTCAACATCCCACATGTCAACAACCTCGTGCGCCAAGTCGAGATATTTGATTTGTTTCTCTTTCTCAGCTTTTACGAGGTTGTCGTCATGCGGGATGGTAACATCGACCATCACCGTGCGGCGCGCTACTCGATCTATTATCACTATATCAGGCTTATTAGCAACAATAGTCCTGTCAGTGATAATAGATCGATCCCAGTACAACGTGATATGTTCATTTTCGAGAACTGGGTCGGGCACATACCTGTAGTAAGGTACCTCTGAATCCACGAGGCGGTATTTCAAAGCAAGTTGCTGGTGGATAATCCTGGCCACTTGGTTATGCCTGTGCAAGTACTCGCCGTTAGCCAGACGAGAACAACCAGAAACAATATGTCTGATGGACTCACCCGGACGGTGGCATGCCCGACATATGTCAACCGTCCCGTCCTTCA
Source organism: Thalpophila matura (assembly GCA_948465475.1). Lineage (NCBI taxonomy): Eukaryota > Metazoa > Arthropoda > Insecta > Lepidoptera > Noctuidae > Thalpophila > Thalpophila matura. The sequence continues at coordinate 21,157,369 of OX419177.1, forward strand.
CAATATATCTCCGGTAGTTGTTCGTCATGATAACTTCGTCCATAATTGCACAGACAAAACCTTCGGTTTCCCCAAAGAGGTCACCGAAGCGTAGCCAAGACACGGACGCTAAGAAGTCTGTATCGGGTCCATGAAGGGCCCGATAAAAGCGCCCGTGTAGCTCCTTACTTTGCCATACCTCCCTGCGATCATTAGTACTGAGCACTACAGGTTTGCGCCAGTTCTCTTTAGCCAAGGACAGCGGTGTGAGCCCCTTGTCCACTGCGACCACATCCCGGTGCATACCCACCTCGGCTTTGAGAAAATATTCTCTGAGACTGCACACCTCACGGTTGTGGAGGGTCTTAGCGTTATTATTATTATTATTAGTGTGACTAACGAGTTACGAATAACAAACAGTGTTAGATTGATGCCGCAATATAGGTAGGTATAACATCACATACCTATCCAGTGCGATGATGATATCAAACTAAGAAACTCTGATCTTACGAATGCTAAAGCATAAACAATGTCAGATCAAGAAACAGGCGACAAGTTGATCCTATAAACAAGCGAGCATCCAGCCAACAGGAAACTCGCTCCGAAGAAAGAGAAGATAACAATCTCATCAACTTTATCAATAAGCGAATGGGCTTAGCGCTCCGTAATTCGTTTTACATAATTGCGAACAAAACCTTTCATAAATTTTTATACTCCTCTGCTATGACAGATTTTATAATTAAAAGCCATTTGTCTTGCAAATTACATTTGTTATGTTAGCGAGAAGGCGACCTTCACTGAATTTGACATTGGAATCTTTATTGTTACGCTTTACGCGATTATTGTAGATACCTTATACCTACTTCTTCTAACTATGAAGAATTACTTCCCACACTTACAAATATAGGTAGAGCCTGAGTTTTTAACCTTGGGGTAATTACCCCCTCGGTGGTATAAGTAGGTATAAGCTATTGTGGGGCTATGTGGGGGTAATAAGGCTGGTAATCATTAATTAAAAACATGCGAATGCAAAACAATACACTGAATAGAATCATTAATTAATTCATTAACTTTTTGTACAATTTATTGTGATTAATAAAGACTATATTTATTCATGGGATAAAGTTTTAATTTAAAGAGGGAGAGGAGTCGTAAAATGAATATCTCTAATAGGTCACAGGGTAACAAGATTGAAACGGTTAGGCACCGCTGGTATAGAGGCTCGGTCGCGGTCGTGACGCATGCAGACACACATACCTACCTATTACGCATACCTCGACCGCTTCTCAGGTATTTCATGTGCGAAGACTTCTGTTTATGGAACTACCTGATTTATTGGCCTGGAGACAATATTACCTCATTGCCGTAACAATAATGATATTGTAGGTATTACAAAGCTATTATGTACCTTAAGTTTATATTGTTCGCAGGACCTTACTTTATGACCTCTATTTTCATTGTGTAACAATCAATCGAAATACAAAAAAATATATGATTATCCTAGGTACTTAAATAATATGTATCAACAATGCATAAGAGCGTGCACTCAGTGGGTTTCAGAACGGATTGCCCGCGGCCCCTGAGCTGTCAGGAAACATTAGGGCGCTGAGCGACGCTCCTATCTGTTTGTGTAATGGCTCCCTTGTGTTATTATGTTTCGATTGGAATATAAAAGCTATTTATGAGTGTGTAGCGTAATAACTGTACTTTATTACGGAAGCTATGTAATACAAATATGAACGTATGTTGTAGTACCTACATGCGTGAATCGATTGGAAATGATTGGCTCATTTTATTAATGGTTATGATTTAAAAACTGAAATGTTTTTTTTTTTTTTTACTCTATATTTTAAGAGCTTAGTCAACTTGACTAGGTTGCTCCATTTTGTCATCCATTTATATCAGCACACAACATACAATCAAAATACAACTAACACTATGTGGACAACTGAAATGTGAAGCTACTATTGTCACTGTCTGTACTACCTACTTACATTACATCGCACCCCCCACCGAATAATATGGTAATGTGCTATTGCGGTAGTTTATGTTTTATTGCATATTCGGTGTCTAGAGCATTCATTACACCTTGTGAATTTTTTTTGTAATGATTCTATGGATATTGACAAAAGTACAATAATTTCAATGGCCCCGTAATGAACATAACAATATTATTCTCTTCAAATCTAAACACACTTTTTACACGAATAGTACCTTAACAAGTAAATACAGATTATGCATGCGTTAAGTTTTTCGGTAAGTGACGATTACCATTTTATTCGCGTAAGAAATACATTTGTGTTTTTATGTAAAGTTTAAAACAATTATATTCATGTGTTATTTTTATTTACACGATTTGGTAAAGTTTTTTTAATATACATGACAAATATTATGCAAAATCGTAATGTTGTTCGCTGTATAATAGGCTTGCATTTGACCGCCATCTCGTCTGATGTGAAGCGATGATGCGGTCGACGATGGAGCATGCTTGCCCAGAGAAAGAAACCGATTCACTCTCGACTTGAAGACACCCAGATTGTAATTATCGGGAACATCCACTCCGATAGTGAATTCCATTGTTTTGCGGTTTTCACAATGAAAGTGGAATCAAAGCGCTTTGTACGGGTTTTTGGTATAACAACCATGAACCGATGGCGCTTTTTCGTGCTTCTGGCGTCTGTCCGATAGAAAAAAAGGTAGGAGGGACATGAAGTATCGTCGCAACTTCGAGAGGAATCCTAGCTTTTTAGCTGCTAATTGAGCTTTGAACTCAATATAAGAGCCAAAGTTAAGGAGAGACGTCAGAGTAACGACCAACAGCTCAAGATAATCAGTTATCGGTATGGACACATTCCAAAAAGTAGCAGCCACCTGGAATAGGCTCTTTTTGGCAGATAACAGACACGCCTGGGTCTTAGTTGCATTGAACTTGACCAGATTTTCATAGCTGCAATCGGAGACTGCCTTAAGGAACGTTAATTCAAGCGCTCGACCATGGCCTCTCTCAGAGCCTGGATTTGTAGTCCAGTAGTTCGTGCATTGGCTATGTATCTCTCTACAACATTGTTGTCATCTGCATACCCTAACGTTCCGGGCTTTAGCAGATCGTTGATATGCGGCAAGAAGAGCGTCGCAGAGGGCACTGACCCTGAGGGACACCGGCATTAATTACCTTTCGATCGGACGAGCAGCCATCAATGACTCGAATTAAACGATCCCTCAGGAAGTCCGATTTCCACGCAACGAAACAAGTGGGCAAGCCATATGAGGAAAGCTTACGGATAAGGCCGTCGTGCCAAACCCTGTTGAAAGTCTTCGAGATGTCCAGGGAAACGGATAGCGCATCCCCATGTTTCATAAGCAAGTAGTGTAGGTTAGGTCCCCAGTAGACCGGTTTCGGCGAAATACGGATTGCCGGTCACTGAGGAGGTCATTAGCTTCAAGGTACTTCAGGAGCTTGCTATTGAAGAGACGCTGCATACTTTTGTAAAGTATGGACGTAACCGAGATGGGCCTATAATTGGCAGGGTCGGCACGACTACCTCTTTCGTTTCTCTCTTAAAATCTTTTTTGGGCACGGGTTGCACGTTGGCAAGATTCCTCGTTTTCGGCACTTGTCCAGTATTTAAAAGAGAGAAACGAAAGAGGCGTGTAAGCACAGGAAACAACTCAGGCACACATGTCCTCAGAACTATGGCTGGAATACCTTCTGGACCACTGGCCTTGTTTATGTCAAGATTGCACAGCGTTTTGCAAATCTCCATTTGGCAAATGCGAATTTCCAACATAAATGTCGTGCTGTCAGGTAGAGTTGGAGGTATCGCGTTGCCAGCATCTAGACGTGAAGACTCCGCAAACAAAGAAGCAATTTGCTTTCTCTTCGACGGTATGAGCTAGCGTCCTATCAGACTTCAGCAGTGGAGGTAGTGAGGGGCGGCAGAAGTTCGCTTCAACTGATTTGACCAAAACGCTTTACTACCCGCAGGGTACGAAGTCAATTTCTTCCCTATTCGACTAATGTGATCAAAGCGAGCTCCTTTTTGCAGTACTTGGCAGCCTTGTTAAACGACTTCTTCCTCTGACTTATGTCCTTCGCTTTACGGAGACGAGCATCAACCCAGGCCAGGTATGTCTCACTGTTTACTGGCTTTAGCGAGACCCCATTGAGGCCCAAACCACAGGCGAGCTTTGCCGGACAGCGGTACTTCGAAATAAGGAATGTAGTATTCCATGGCCGCAGCATCCACGCATGTCGAAAGATCATCAAACGAAAAACACATCAAGTGTCAAGGATAAAATGCAAAGAAAGACCGCATCTCCCATCTCTCATCCCAATCTGCTGACTTGTATCGCCAAACTCGGTGAGTTCCTCTCGGGCAGAGATCTGGCGGGGAGTAAACACATACAGATTTCATCAGACAGTGATAGGAGTTACCTAAAGGTGACGAAACCGATACCGAGTAGCGGTAAATTGTTAAAAGAAGATTTATTAAGTCTATGCAGAACAGAAGCCTTACCTCAGCATTGTCATTCTTTTTATAATTCCCTTCAGACCAGTGAAATTATGACAGAGCAATCTTCAGACTGAATCGGACTGTAATGATGATTGGCATGATTGATTTTTACTATCTTTTAGATACCAACGACCCAACGAACCAACAGGACTTCCATCTGATTATTATTTGTGATACAAAACATAATGTTGTACCTGATTAATATAATAAAAGCTGTGCATCGTTTTATTTGAAAACCTTTAACAAATCACAATTATTTATATAAATTATACAGTACCTACCTATAAAATCAATTTCTTCTAAATATGTTACTTTTTTGCCAAATCAATTAATATTTACTATATGTTTTAATAAAATAATGTATTTGCAACATTATATTACTATGCATTATTGATACCATACATCCACGAATGTTACTGTAATGTAATAATACTGTATACACTATCGCTAAGATTTCACCCGAATAATGTCGTAATGTAATAATACTGTATACACTATCGCTGAGATTTCACCCGAATAATGTCGTAATATCATATTACCGTTAACTTTTTTGACAGTACATTTCAACGAATAATACTGTAATGCATTCATACTGCCTACGACATAGTTGGGTTTACACGCGAATAATATTGGAATGATGCATTGCATACTATACTTGTGACCAGCAATTTCAGTAATGTTATTTTCGTCAATAACTTTATTTAGGAAACTATTACAAAAAAAACATAAAAGGAAATAGATAGTAAAAAAATATGCTTTGTTTTGACATATAAATCATTATCTTACGATGCACCCATGCTGAGATATAAGCAAAAAACAGTTTTTTATTTTTCCTGAAAATTTAGAATTATCGATTACCATATTATTCGGTGGGGGGTGCGATATTACCTAATTATTCTGTCCGTGTCTTTTTTGTGCTGTGTCCAAATAAATATTTTTCTTTCTTTCTTTCTTTCGTTATTTATCTATAGATTAGATATTAGGTACGTGACGAGCTTCTATTTGTCTATCTTTGTTTACCAATACATACAATATAAAATACCTACACGGATGATAGCAGTGGCAAAGGGTGACGGGAAGCCGGTATAACGAAATTATAAATAACTAGCTTCTGCCCGCGGCTTCGCCCGCGTTGCTCGGGATAAAAGGTAGCCTATGTGTTATTCCAGACTATAATCTATCTGTGTGCCAAATTTCATCCAAATCCGTCCAGCCGTTTCAGCGTGAAGACGTAACAAACATACACACACACCCACACACACACGCACAAACTTTCGCATTTATAATATTATTAGTGTGATTAGAGTGTGATTCCATTTATTCACTGTATTTTAAATTTTTATGAGTGTTATGTCATAATTATAATACTTATGCAATTATTTATAATTTTGTCACTATTTTATTGTAGGTATCGGCTTCCGCTCACGCTTCGCCACTGATGTACTCCTACCATTTAAAAGGCTAACGGCACTTTCGAGTACAGTTTACAAAGCTCTTAAAAAACAAAAGTTGATTCTCCCTTCTGAACTGACAAGATTGGATCCGCGCGGAGCTGCGTAAGTACCTACGTACGTAAAGTATGTCTGCACTCAACGGATGTCAAACGCCTCGCCACTTACGCAGTAATAACAGAGAAAGAAAATAAAACGGGGGCACTGATTTAGAGCTAAGACATACAAGTATCCTTCGTATACAGCAACTTGTAGGCATTTTTGCGAATGACAAGTTTTTTAGCTCACTGTGCCCGATGCTAGAAATGTTTATTCTAAAGATATAGGTCTTGGACGATTATTTTTTCAGTAAACAGCACTCTTATGGTCAGAGTTGGTAGATACTATAAACTGTAGTTGCCATCGTTGCTAGTGCTTGAAAGATGGAGCTACGCTACACGGGATGAATAGTGTCATCAGTTTTTCGGAACAATGATTAAATATTTGACAGTAGGTACGACCTTTTATGATTAATTGATGAAAAAGTCAATCAGGCTAGGTTAAAATACGATACGAAAATATGGACGAATCACTGTCTGTGTTTATTTATTAAATCTCACTGGCACATTAAAACATAAAGACATTCCCAAATCATCACAATTCCCGACAGGTACGTTAAAAGCTCTCCCGTAATCATAAGGCCGTAAAAGCCTCTGACGCGATCACATGCGACACTGAGTCTATTGCTAGCCGACGCTTAGTTCCAGGCTATTATTGTCCAAATTGCAGGCTATCATCGTATTTGCCAAACGAATCGATGAGATTTAGTGGATTTAATTTTTTTGAGGATAATTTGAACGTAATGGAATGCAGGCAATTTGATAGCATAATCTTTTCAGAATACAAGTCAAGTCAATCAAAGAATAACGAATAAAATAGTGCCATCAATTAAAAGTACCTACGCCTAGTAGAGTTCCTTGTGAAAGAGCTCATCCGGGGAAATACTGCCGCCACACTTATTGCTGCACAACTGCTTGTGGCTTTGAAAGGTATAACAAGGTATATAGGTGTAACAGTGGTGAAGGGTCCCTACAATACGATTCTTACCGGCTTCCCTTTGAAAAATAGCACAGGCAGTATTGCCTATTCTTGTCAAATATTTATAATTAGCTTTTTGTGCTAGGCTTACCTCTTACAAAAATGTGTCCTTCGCCACTGCGGTACCTATTCTATCTATTACAGGCACATTATGATATTTGAATTTTGTCTATGGGGAGGATCACGTAGGTACTTGCGATTCTTCTGGTATTGTACACTCGACGCCATTGACGGTCGACCACTTTTCACCCTTATTACTAAGAACATAAGGGTGAAAAGTGGTCGACCGTCAATGACGTCGAGTGTACCTACATGTATCCTCACGTAACAATAAACTAATTTTCATCAAAAATTAATGGCATAGTTTGTAATCCAAGGCATTTAAGTATGTCTCGCTCATCAAAGAGGAAAAATCTTACAAAAACTTAAGAGGTACTTATTTATTATTGAAAACCAAAAGTCGTTATACAAAAGGCCCCTTTGAAGCTGCCATAAGAGGATTTTATGGAAAAATGAAATATAATCATCTCTGTTGGTTTATTCAGCGTGTCTTAAGGACGTGTAGGCGAAATACTTTTAGACTTTTTTAGACGAGATCATAGCAATGGCAATTTGAGGATGAATAGAAATGTGTGTCCGTTGTTGATTCGAACTTGTTGAAGAAATTAAATTTATCAGAATATTGGATCATTAGGTAGATAAAAGGAGCTGAAAAAGATCGTTAAACAAGATAATATAAAAGCTTAAAAGCTATTGTACCTACCTACTTATATAAAGCTAAAGAAGATACTTTACAATTTATTAATATTTCAAAAGATGGCTTAAGTAAATCCTTTGCACGCGCGATGAAAACACAAACATCTTAAAGATGATCTGGCTCAAAATTGTTGTGTCTAAAAGAATTATCGATCGCGCGCCGTCCTTACGCAACGGCGCGGCCGGCGGCCGGCTCTGATCCAATGTTACTTGAAGGTTTGACTGCTTGCCTCGTCGCACGTGCAATGTCCATCAACACCTAGGAATGAAGGATTTAGTGGAACTGCGATAGTAGGTATATCGATGTGGGTTAAGAGTAATGTCACTTATGTCTGCCGTTGTTTGTCGGAACAAGACTACTGTTCTTCATTTTAGTGGAGACTTTGCCTTTTGACAATGTTTTTGAGGTCATACGCTGATTTCACTGATTTAAACGGACTGTTTCGTGGGTAGTCACAAGCGCCACTTCTGATCGGGAAGCCTGGGTTAGATCCCCGGGTTGGGCAATGTGTTATTGGATTTTCCGTTAAGATACATTGGGTAGCAGCTTAGAGTACCTACGGCCCGGATCTCTGCCCAACACACACTCTGGCAAACCAGGTGAGATGATATGTTAAATCAGTACCTATAGTTAAAGAGGCGATGCGTGTACATCGCACAGGCTATGGTGTGGCTGCCTATGCGTAGGTACCTAGTAATGCCTTGACCAGTTGTACTTTGGTTACTTTTTACGAGTCTCTGTGGGAAGACACAAGGCAAGCTTTTTTACTGAGAATCGTACGCAAAAATAAATATAGTAAAACACCTCATTCATCTAAATCGGATGAGTAGTTTAGGTGCTACGGTGGAAAATACTTAAATACAAACAAGACTGCTAAAATCATAACCGTTCCTTATTAAGAACGCTACCAATAACTTGATTCCACCGCTTACTAAACTCGATACGAATAGAATGTCTAAGTATAAAAAGCTCTAGAAAGAAATGGGAGCAATACTGCACTTAACTTGAAGAAGTTATTTACGTACCGTAGTAGAGTAGTTGTAGTACTTCACCGTCAGCTGTTTTCTTCAGGGCAGGGAAATGTTTCTGGGTCAATCCTCCTCAACGTCGTGTCACTTATATTTAACTCGGTTGCTACGCCAACGAATATGCATCTGTCGAAATACTTCTCTGAACTGAATAAGAGTTGACGAGAATTAATTTAAAAGTTTTATTATTTATACAATCCTAATATTATAAACGTGAAAGTTTGTGAGGATATATCACGGGATATATAGATGTATGGATGTTTCTTACAAAAACTTGTTTTCCATTTTAGAATAGACTAGGAATAAATTAAAAATAACTTAAGTACCGTACTTAATCCTTATTTTAATATTTTGTTAAGTACACCGTTATGTAGGTAGCACGTTTTTTTTGTAACAGATACGTAATATTATTTTCTTTCTTTCTAACAATACAGACTGGCATAATGGAATCCTACAAAAATCTCAATAAGTTTGTACCGAAATCAAAGCACGTAGATTCTTTAGAGTGTAGGTACCTATTTACCCTATATTGACTATTTGCCCTCGTCTATGCCCTTCGATGTAGCTCAGAGATAGAAAGCAAAATTCTTTGAATATAAGCTTTACATAATATCTTGCAATAATATTTTTATTTTATTTATTTGGGAAACAAACGATCGTACATTAGGTATTACAGGAACAATATCACTTAGGTATATGGTAAAATGTACAATCAACAACGTTTCCACAATTTACCAGTTGTAAATGACAGAGCACGCAAAATAGATATCAAACAATTACAGAAACAAAAATGAATAGAAAAAAGCAGGCAAAAATACAAGTACACATAATCGTTATACAGAAAGAGACTGAACTAATTCCTTTTTAAATTTGTGGGATGACAAACCAAAGATGTCTATGTCAAAAATTTTTTTGTTATAAATGTCGACTAACCTGTGCAGTGGAGCCCGCTCACCCGCATTCGTTCGACTAGTAGTCGTAGCAAATAGCGGGTAGACGCGCACTTCTCGTCGGATTACAGTACGAGGTACAATATAAAAGATAATATTAATTAATTCTATACAGTTAAACTTATTGTGTATTAAACCGTGAAGCATCATCGTTTGAAGCAGCAGACGTCTACAGTTCATGGTAATCAATTTAAATTTTTTTAGAGACATTTCATAAGATTGAGGTTTGATATGACATTTATAATGCAAAGTTCGAAGATATTTACGTTGAACTCTTTCAATCGCCTTTACATATTTTTCATAGTAGGGATCCCATATAATACAGCCATATTCTACTTGTGGACGGATAAGAGCGTTAAAGAGTTGCAAGTATGTAGCCGGGCGTTTGAAATCAGTAGTAGCTCTCATGAACTCATCACAAGATTGTACATTTGAAATGCTTTTGAAACAATCTTATCAATATGTAGATTTAAATGTAGCTTATTAACTAAAAGTATGCCTAAGTCACATATATGAGTTTCGTTTAATAGGTTTTCTGAACACGGTGAGTAATTGAACTTGATTACTCTTCTATTTTTAGTGAAATTTACGTATTTACATTTCGAGATATTTAACATAGGTTTATTTAAATTACAATAACTAGATAGCCGATTCAGATTCTCTTGAAGCATAACGCAATCATCTACAGATTTAATGGATTATATAACTATACAATAATAACTTAGTAACATAAGTAACCACTAAGATATAAAAAGCCATTTAGTTTTCTATTAAGACGATTTGCTTGGAATCTCTAATGCATTTTGTCGCTTAATTGTCACTGTAATCATAAAAGGTACCCAATAATAGTTCACTACCAATCCCATCACAATAGCGCAAGTAGAATCTTACCACAGGTATTGCAATAGTCCTGCACAAGCCGGGGTTTGTCCTTGGGTGCATTTTTATAGTGCATACCTACGGATAATCGCCAGTTATCTCACCATTAGGTAATTTTATTAAAGTTGTCATAAGGGACCTCTATGTGTTGGTTTCGGCCCCACGCATGCATTCCAAAAGTCCGGGACTCTATAGTCCCGGTGTATTATTATAAGGTAATAATAGGTACTTAAGTATAAAAATATGTAGGTAACGTGTGATAAGCAGATACCTATTGTGTAGTTGCATGATTCCGCGGCAGACCGTACCACATTTGCGTTACACTTCGTGAATACGAGTTTACATACATATGTAGGTAGATAATTATCAAGTTATCTAAACTGAAGAGTTTGTTTGTACGCGCTAATCTCTGGAACTACCAGTCGGATTCGAAAAAATCTTTTTGTATACTTATTAGTGGCCCCACTTTTTATATAACGAAAGCACAGCAGCGGTTTAGCCAGATTCATGGTAAATAGTATAGCCTATATAACATCACACTTAGTAGCTGAGCAACGTGGGTGGAAGCGCGGGGAACAGCTAGTTTGGTATAAGTAGGTAGCTTAAATCATTCTTTTTCGTCGTCACACGCTTCATAAATTATTCGATTCCAATTTTTTACGTTGAGAATTTAATTATTATATAAACTGATGAAATACTAAAAAGAGCCTTACATCAGAGTTTTCGAGTACCCATAAATATAATTTTCTTTTATACAAATATGGGATTTAAAGCTTTTATGTTAAGGTTCAAATTCGTTTGTGGGACGTTGCACAGCGGTCTCATTACCTGTAACGACTGGCCATAAGTTTCTCCAATTTAATTCTATCGTCTCATCGCTCATACAGTACTTGTATTTTTACGATGATCAAATAAAAAGTGTTATTTTCTATACATTATGAACAGGGAAGTTTCGAGATGGGTGATGGTTTGGGTTGTAGCTCTTTATCGTTTTACGTATATCATGCAGATGATGTTTTTATTTCACACATAACCTTTTATTTAAAAAGCGCATATTATTCATAAGTAATATTGAAAGTTGTTGCCGGAAAATCTAAGCAGAATCAATATTATCCTTCTTTTTTTACCGAAATCACGTGGTCCTCAACATAAATCACCTAATTAAACAAGAAAGTTTTTTGTTTACTCGCTCTACTTTAACACAAACGTTTTAAAACATAATACAAAGAATAATTCACAATTAAACGAGATATTTCCACGATGCCTAGTTCTTCGTAGGCGTGAGGTAAACAACATTAAATTGTGTCAGTAATCATTTGTTGTCAGCTGTCATATCTTATAAACGACGCCGAGGTTAGCAGGTGGGCGATAAGTTAGGGGAATTACTGAGTAAACGCTCTTGTCATTTACCTACTTGTACAAATTTTGAGGGAAAATAATTCTGTGGTAATGTACATCTTTATTAGTTGGTAGGTAGGTATAGGAAAATATAATAATCTGTTGTGTCCTTGGATTCATCTTAATTATAACAAAAGATTTGAGGTCGTGACAATCTAAGAAGTCGTTCAATTTATCAGTAAAAGTCTAACTAATTAACTACAGATATTGATATATCCTCGATTTAGGGCGCGGCCCCATTAGGGCGTTGCGCTGCACTGCGTTGCGTCACATCACAATACACTTCTCCGTTGCGTTGTCGTAATGGGGCCTCGCCCTAAGAGTGAAGCCACACTGCTCCTTTGCGTTGCGTTGAGTTGCGTCGCAGCGCTATATTTGGGCACACTATCAGACGCTGCGTCGAGGTAAAGCGACGCCGCTTAATCCGACATTGCGTGTCGCAGAATCTCAGTGAGTTCACCGGTTCATTACTTCCTCAAACTAACTGTGTTGCCGCTTCGACAACGCACCGCATCACCTCCTCCCGCTTCGCCTTTGCTTCGACGCAATGCTTACGACAACACAACGGAGAAGTTTCAATGTATTTATGTAAAATGACGCAGCGTCAACGCTGCGACGACGCAACGCAGCGCAAGGGAGCATTGTGGCTTCGCGAATAATTGAACAGTCGCGTAGCAAAACGTTGCTACGACGACGTAGCTGGCGCTACGCGTCGTAGCGCACCAAATGTTAAATATAGATAGCGAGTATTATAATATTTTATTAGAGGAACTTGGAATAACTATTCCAAGAAACGACAGTACACTCGTTTCACTTAACATACTAGGAACTACTCGTATAGTGTTTATTAAAGCTAATGTGTAGTACCTAATTGAATTACGTGAGGGTTTTTAGAATTCTCCGATAAGTAACGTAAGTTCTTACAGAATTATTGTAAGGACATTAGCTCATACAAACATGATAGTAGCTTATATAATAATATCTCAGATCATAGAAACAAGGGAGATGTGCCAAGACGCTACTAAAATTGACGCTTTGATACGGTCACATTGACCGTATATAAAATGTACACGCTGGCGACGAACCGAACACGATCGATGATATAAATACAGTGTTTTAGTTTAGTGCTAGTGTTGAGTGACGATTAACAGTGTTAGATTGAGGGTGTGTGGAATGTTATATGCGTGGGAGATCTTTATATTCACGAGGGGCGCTTGTAATTGTGTTGAAAAATGTACTAAAAGTGGCGACAGTTGTTCCCGTACTAATTTGCTATGATGACATATCTCCTTGTTTCTATGATCTGAGAATAATATACTCAACTGATCAGTGTTTCGACGTCTAGTCTGCTAATTTTCAAGTTGTAGTATAAAAAAATATTGATGTTAGCTCTTCCGTTTGCAAATCTACTTGTAATGTCGTAGTAAAGTGTAATAAAAGCCTTATAATATTTTATAAAGCTCGATAAAAACTAGTTTATCTATTGCAATATCGCGTCGGATGAGAAAAATGAAACCACTATGCGGTTTGTTACGGAACCCGTCGTGCATTGTTTATTTAGCCTATCCCGCTGTTGCCAATAATCCGAGGTTTTATGTTCAGTCAGGGAGTAAGCTATTTTCGTAAAATTAAACATTTGCATTTCTAGCTCGTAGGATTATTTTGGAGTTATGTCTAAGTAGGTTTGTTCTAGATTTTAATAAATTAAAAAGAGTCGACTCAAGGCAATCTTAAGTATATTTTTCGTGGGTGCTGTAAAGGACGGCGAGAATTTATCATTTATTTTTTAATTATAAGGACACGACACTCTTTAGGTACAACAAGTTACAAGCTTGCTTTTTTGCGAAAATCCGATGGTTGCGCGGAAACTTAGCAGAATTATATTGGACCATCAGTTAGGTTTTCTAGAGAAAAACATTTTTTTATCCTTCAAAAGATAAACAATTATAGCCCTTCCTTTTGGCTTTGTCGTAGTCGGGTAAAAGGTTGAGCTGCAAAACGCAATCTCCAACAAAAACAACAAACGGTAATGAAACGTCAGAAAAATTCACTAATTACAAAAGGCTAGAAACACGAACAAATTGTCGGTAATCTGGTGTTCATAATTGTGGGTGCGACACGATTGCCAAAACTTTAATTATGTTTTTGTGAGGACACACCAGGTGGGTGCCCGCCGGTGTAAGGTATACACTCGGGGCGGGGTAGGTGCTTAGCACAACGGTAAACTTTGTTTTATACAGGTGGGCCATTTACAGTGGTCGTAAAAAATCACAACTTCCTAACTAGTGATTCTTGCGGAAGATAATATGTTGTTGTTTGTATGGATGTCCATGATCTAAAAAAAAAACTGATATCAAATAAGCTGATATGCAAATGGATAAAGTCACGATTTTCGAGGGTCAAAATACACGAGACCGTATCGTGATCTTATTATCATACCTATTTGGTCACTTGTGATAAAAGGTGTAAGACATCTATGTAAAAAGTCGAAAAGTCGTTTAAGTTGCTGAAAGAAAATTACTGAGCAATCGTAAGAGAATTTAATCTTCCGTCTTCGATTGATTCCTAAACATGAAACAATAGAAAACAATCGAAGAAGGGAGATTAAACTCTCTTCCATGGTTAAACTGCGATTGATTTTACGGCCTTTAGATAATAGGTACTCATTAAAACACCATTTATTGAATCACAACATATAAACCCGCTGAGTCTTCTTATATAAACCGTCGCATTTGTTTATCAGTCTCGGTAAAAGGGTTTTACTTAAATTTCAATTTAGAGAGCGCCGGACGTCAAGTGGGCTGAATAGAGAAGTTCAGCTTTACAAGTTTAATTTGTGCTCTCCCAGCATTTGTGCGAACAAGCAGAAATACAATAGAATTAATATTTACTTGCTTACTTTGTGTTGAGAACTGTTGGCTTGGAAAAATATGCGCAAAGATATTACAGCGGGCAGTTTTATTTAACTGTTTGTACTGAGCTTTGTTTCAAACACCGTTGTTTTAATTTTGTGTTATTAATTAAATAATAGCTCATTTTTTTATTTAAACTGCTGTCTATTCGATGTTATGTGTTAGTCGCCAACGTTTGGTTTAACGCAACCAAATACTTTTGCTAACGCAACACTTTACAACAATAAATTGTATTAACGTAAAATATGTACAACTTCAGTGCATTTTTAGACACCGACATGTGCATTCGTAACACGTAACAATTCATTCTGAACATTTAAAATAAACATAGCTCTAAAATTAGATCATAAAGTTATTAATTTGATCATAAATGTCAAAGCATTTATTTCAATTAGATAAATTACAGGTACTTTTGAATTGTCAAGGAGTCTATCAGTTAGAATGATGAAGCTAGGCGCCCGTTCCAAAGCGTAGATTCCTATGGAGAAGAACGGGCAAGAAACTCCATATCCTATCTCGTCATCCTCTTTCGGTCCCAGAATGCGGCAAGCGGCGCACGATAGGCATCGGCACCAAGCGTATCGTGGGCGGTGTGGAGGCGTCCCCGGGCGACTGGCCGTTCCTAGCCGCTATCCTGGGCGGCCCCGAGGAGGTGTTCTACTGTGCCGGCGTGCTCATCGCTGACCAGTGGGTGCTGACCGCCGCGCATTGCGTCGGGAAGTGAGTATTATGTTTTTACTCTCTTAATTTTTCTATTTCTGGTCAATCTAAGTATATAAAAACTAATCCGTAACTAGGTACATGACAAACAAAAAACTATTTTTGAATATTCAATAATCTCACCCCTGTTTCTGAAAGTCCGTTCCCTGTTCAATAAATCTGTTGTCAAGTCTTTTGTAAGCAGCTATTGTGATTTATTGCTCAACCATCAAAATGTTAACAACTAATTAAATAATTTTCCATGAGAATTGGTTGTTTTAGGAAAAAATTGCCGATGGCCGATGCCGATGATTGACATTTGTTTCTGTTTTTTCTTTTCATTTACTCCGTACTACGTTGCCTTGTTCTATTTGATAGTTTTTCTATGAACATACATTATTTGCCAAAATTTTGAATTGAATAATTTCACAGAAGTATGTAAGCATTGATAGCCTAGTGGTTTAACCATGTGCCTCCACGGCGAATAGTTCGAGTTCGATCCCGAGGCACGCACCGCTGACTTTTCCAAGTCATGTGCGTATAAGAAATGAATTATCCCTTGCTTTAACGGTGAAGGATAATTATGTTTGTAAACATGTCCTAGAACTTGTAACATGTCGTAGAACCAAAAATTCGAAAAACATGTGCCGTCCACCAACCCGCACTGGGCCCGCGTGGTGGACTACGACTCACTCCTTCTCACAGAGGAGGCCTGTGTCCCAGCAGTGGGAACATTATAGGCTGATTATGCTATGCAGATACATGAGAATTGACAACAAATTTAACTCATTTGACGTTCAGAAACCGAGTGTTATTATTTTAGACATGTAGTGATACGGCTGCATAAGTTAGCACATGATCAGCATTGTCCTACATGAACGTAACCCGTGCCCCGCAGCCACACGGACGTGAACGGCTGGACCATCCAGCTGGGCATCACGCGGCGCCGCTCGCACGCCTACTACGGACAGAAGGTCAAGGTCAAGCGCGTCGCCCCGCACCCGCAGTACAACTCGGGCATCGCACACGACAATGACATCGCGTTGTTCCAGGTTTGACACTTTTATTACATTCTATAGGTACTTATTCAAGCATTACAGGCAAATTCTATTGAGACTAAACCTACTGATCGAAAAATTGTGTGCAATGCATTTGCAAGGTAGTCGCGGGCGCCATGCGGGCGCTCTTTGGGCAGTGACTATTATTTGCCGCGCAGGGGCGCGGAAAGTGTTAAAAAATCACTGTATTTTTATTTTAGTGTAGAGACTTACGACCCATGCTTTTTACTTTTACCGAGTTTGCGACTGCGACCCCCCGAGCATATAACATTCTATACTTATTCAAGCATTACAGACAAAGATACATAGATACGAGTAATTACAAGATATTTGTGTTTTGCATCAAAGTCAAAGTATTTATTACCTAGTGTGATTTTTTGTGATACAATAATAAATAATTATACTTACCTACAATACAATTGATAGATTTGTGATCCTTATGTTTAGAGTGCCTCGGTATTTAAATGCCGATAGGTACCTACCTGCCTAATAATTTGAATAAGTATATTTGATATTAATTAAATCAAATTAAATTTTGTTGCTTTTATCATCAACTCGAAGTTTCTTTGATCATTATCGTGTTAGCGTGTAGGTACCTACTAAACAATCATAATTCATAACATGGTCAAAAGATTAGCCAATGCCCGGACCGAAGGGTGCGCCGGACGATCAATTTATATCGTCAGTCGTAGAGGCTCTTGAAATGCACAATATTCATAGAACTATGATCACGAAAGAATAAAAAAAAGTGCTATGCTTAACTAAACCTTGTCCTGTACAGCTATCAGTTCGGGTTCGCTACCACGAGCAGGTGTCGCCAGTGTGCCTGCCGCCCGCCAACCGGCTCCTGAAGCCGGGCACGCTGTGCACCGTCATCGGCTGGGGCAAGCGGGACGATAAGGAATGTGAGTCAATTTGTGTGCTCTACCTAGCGTAATACTGTCGTGAACTTACATCAATTGTGCTTTGATTTCGTTCGGATAAACTTGCTGATATGAAAATCTCTGCTCTGAAATTAACGTCAGTGAACTGCGATTGGTTCACCAACAAAACAAAAGCCAATTAGGTACCTACATTCCTTAAAAGTTTCGGCAAGCGTCGAGCGATTTAATTGCAACTTTTACAATGTGAGGGTTAGCATCACTTATGTGGTTACCTAAAAAATCGTTTTTACAATACTATACCTACTTTAAAATGTACCTACTAAAGTTTTTAAATTTTTAGGGTTCCATACCATAAAAGGAAAAACGGAAGCCATAAAGGATCATTTTGTTGTCCGTCTGTCATCATGACCATGAGTGAAGCCATCTGCTCATAGATGGCGTCTAAAAGTATGCAATAGCGCCATCTATGATCAAGATTATGATATATCTACTATGGTGTAATAGCGGCAATTAGATGGAGCTATTTCATATTTCAGAATCCTCAGGGCGCGAGTCGTACTCGTACTTGTTCGGTTTTGTAAACAAACTCGTGTCCTAGAATCTTATTTTGTTGCCACAGTATCGGAATACGAGCCAGCGGTGAACGAGGTGGAAGTGCCGGTCCTCAACCGCGACTTGTGCAACCAGTGGCTGGAGCACCGCGACCTCAACGTCACCGAGGGCATGATCTGCGCCGGCTACCCGGAGGGCGGGAAGGACGCCTGTCAGGTGCGTTTGAACACCGATTACAAAGTAACATCGAACATTAAGTAGACATGGTTAGTTTTGGTTTGGTCATGAGATAAGTTTTGAGTACGGATGGCTGTAAGATTAGAGGAAGACCAAGAAAACGATGGATATGTAAGAGAGCTGTTGCCGACGACTTCGTCTGCGTGAAATTGCATGAAAAGTAGCCTGTGTGCTTTTCTAGGTCCTAGGTTCTTTCTCCATCCAAATGCGTCCAGCAGTTTCAGCATGAACGAGTAACAAACACATATCTACACAAACTTTCGCATTTATAATATTAGTAGGAAGTAGGATGATAGATACTAGGTAATGGCACTACAGGTACCTACCTATGTTAGGAAAAGATATGCTGCGCCGACTCCAAATAATAGGTCTTTACCTATGAAATTGCCGTTTTGTATGAAAAAATTTAAACGTTTTTTTTTCATGTATTTTTTATTTGTATTAATCGAAGTAATCATCCATGCAATCAATGCATCTTTGCCAACGCAGTGGCAGTTTATTGATGCCCTTCTTTAAGAAATCAGCTGGACGGGAGGCAACAAATTTTTCAAAGGCATTTTGTACTGTCTCTCGGGTATTGAATTTTTTTCCCGCCCAGAAGTTATCCAAATTCTGGAAAAAGTAGTAGTCTGTAGGCGCAAGATCTGGTGAGTAGGGCGGATGACGGAGAGCTTTCAACCCCAGTTCTTGCAACTTGGAGACCATCTGCTGTGCAGTATGAGGTCGCGCGTTGTCGTGCAGGAGCAGCGGAGACGAGCGATTGACCAATGCTGGTTGGAGATGTGCCAGCTTCTTCATCATTGTGTTCAGTTCTTCACAGTACACATCTGCAGTAATGCTCACCCCGTTTGGTAAGAAGCTGTGATGAATCACACCGGCGCTAGACCACCAAACAGTGACCATCCCTTTTCTAGGGGTAAGTTTTCGTTTAGGGCATTGTTTAGGTGCTAAACCAGGATCCAATCAACTTGCTGAGCACTTGCGGTTATTAAACAGAATCCATTTTTCATCGCAGGTAACAATGCGGTTCAAAATTCCTTCATTTGTGTGTCTGTTGAGCAGTGCAAGGCACGTCTCGACGCGTACTTCGCGCTGGCGATCATTGAGTTCGTGGGGCACCCATTTGTCAAGCTTTTTTACCTTGCCAATTTGACGCAAATGGACCAATATTGTTTTGACGCTAACGTCGAAAGCTGCTGCTAATTCAGCCGTAGATTGTGTATCATCAGCTTCCACAATCGCCTTTAATTCGTCATTGTGGATCAAAGTCTTCGGACGACCGCGAGGTTCATTTTTCAGGTCGAAATTTCCAGAACGGAAGCGAGCAAACCAATAACAGGTGGTGCGTTGGTTTGTAGTGTTACCTCCGTAAACGACGTTGATGTTGCGTGCCGCTTGTGCCGCGTTGCTGCCACGACGGTACTCGTATTCCATAATTACTCGAATTTTTAACGTATCCATGATGACGAAAAAGATTGAAATGCGATGAAAATGTAACACTAATCAATAAACAAATGACTACTTTTGGAAAAAAAAAAACCATGTTTTTAAAATAAACTTAATTTTAAATCAGAATTCTTAGCCAAACAAAAATTATTTTGATTTGAAATGGCCAGTACTGCAGAACGGCAATTTCATAGGTAAAGACCTAATATAATGGAATAAATACAAGAGGATGACGATGATTTAGTTCTCGTAAGAAGCAAACAGTATCTAATAATGATGTACCTGATGTACCTACAAATAAAATACCAATCACAATTTAAGGAGCCATACAAAATGAATCCATGTTTGACAGCAGACAAACCTGTTGAGATCACTTAAATAAGAGATCACAATTTCCAATTTATTAAAAAATATGTAACTATCCAAAAGTCTCGAAAGATCTACAAGGATGTCTGACAATACAATAAAATATATTTATTTGATTGAACACAATACAACATCATATTACTCTGAATCAAATAGTATTACAACGGATAGTAGGTATAGAGCAGTGTTTTTCAACCTTCTTGAATATAAGACGCGACCCCGTTGCACGTAAAAAAAATCTAGCGACCCTTCAACGCCGTTATAAATAATGTCAGTGATTTGAAAGACGACATACCCACCTATTATTTAATTTTCTTTCTATTGAGACTAAACCTACTGATCGAAAAATGTTGTGCAATGCATTTGCAAGGTAGTCGCGGGCGCTCTTTGGGCAGTGACTGTTCTTTGCCGCGCAGGGGCGCGGAAAGTGTTAAAAAATCACTGTATTTTTATTTCAGTGTAGAGACTTACGACCCATGCTTTTTACTTATACCGAGTTTGCGACTGCGACCCCCCGAGCAAGCCTTTGCGACCCCCCTGGGGGTCGCCACTCACAGGTTGAGAAACACTGGTAGGTAGGTATAGAAGTACGTACAATTCTTGATATCGTACTGATATTTTTAAAATCGTTTCTATTATTTAAACTTTAAAGCATATAACGATATGTTGCTTGCATATCCTCGTAGTGTAGGTATCTCTACCGTAGGCATTTTCACATAATAAACATTGCTTATTGGTGTCATTTGGTGTGGACCCTCCTTTACGAACTGGAAGCGATGTGTATCACGTGCGTTTTGCTCCAAAGAAAATATATATACCTACTTACCTAAAGTAAAAAAAAAACCAATTTAAACAGTTTCTGCTCTAGCTGTTTGTCATCAAAAAGCTCTTGACACACTAATAAAGTTCTCAAGAAAACATCTTAAAGCAATAAAACTAAAAAAAATTCTAATACGGCTCCCAAGCAAATATTTGTTCAGCCAATAGGTAAATCCAATAAGTGAGTGGTTTGGTAGCCGACGACAATAAACATCTCTGCGCTAGCCGCCGGCCAATAAGGAGCCGTGTTTACTCCGCGGTGCGCCCGAGCTGTGGGAGTTCCTTTATGAGCGCTACACTTTAATGGTTCAGTGAAGCGCGCTAATATCCTGCTGGAGATTTTATGTAGTTTTATAAGGTTCGCTCGGGGATGTTAAACTTGAAATGCTTGTGAAATGTATCTGAAGGGGTCTTTATCTCTATTTTATATAATTTCAATCTGTATGTATAATGCTTTATTTAGGCTTGATAGCACATGCCTTTTCCCGCGTTTTGCAAGCTGGGTTTCTTTTTTAATCATTTTTTTATCTGATTATTTTGAACTTGCTGAATGTCTCAAACAGTTTATGATTTATTTCAATATATTTAGTCAGATTACCTATCTAGTCTGGGTCTGTGCCATCAGCTCGTCAACAAAATATAATCAGTAGTAACTAATTTAAGCACTATTGCCGAACAATGTTCCAATAATTGCCGAGTCTAAAGAAACCGCTTACTTCATCGTTTCCCAATTCTCTGGTAAGCTGCGACTGATTATTTAGCTGAATTTCCTAAAAAAAATAGGGATTTTTACGGAGATCACTCCGTCTATACTAATATCTAGATACCTACCTATTATAAAGAGATAAAGTTTGTTTGTGTGTATGGTATGAGGTACCTACCTCATACCATACACACAAACAAACTTTATCTTTGGAACTACTAACTGATCCAATTCTGAAAATTCTTACACTAATAGGAAGCTACATTATTCTTGAGTGTTATAGGCTAGTTTTTATGCCAAAATAATGCAGTGTTTGCGGGTCGCGCGGATGAAGTCGCAGGCAACGTGTTAATGCTATTATTAAAAAATATTTGATGTGATGTTATCTGGTAACTGAACCTATATGTAGGTAGCTGTAACTGAATTTCGATCTGAAAGAAATATTATAACATTTCTCTAGAAGTTTCTCTATAAAACTTCTTCGAAATAGACTCCAATTTAGACCATCAAATTAGACAAAATGTCAATTTAAGTACGGTATTTCTGTAATAAAAACCGATTCAATAAAATGTAAATTAATTGATGACCTTTATAATACAATAAAATAGTTGATCACCGGGCCATTACTTAACACATCGTTAAAGCGGGATAAAATTAATATGAAACGAGTCAGCACTTTTAGTGGCATGACAATGAATAAGAAGGGTAAGGGCTAAGGGCACCGACGTGTGGACAAAGCTCAGCGCTGCTGACGTAGCGAGCCATGGGGCCGCCAGCAGGCCATTTAATATCGGCTTTATGTCATTAGACAGGAATCTGATTCGGTGGATTTAATGTAACATTTTTGAATTTTCATTTAGTTCTATGTGAGTTTCTAAAAAATATTCAGAGCTCTGATTTGTTTGAAAAGAGCTAATACATATAGTCGACATTTTCGTTGCTTTACTATGTAGTTATACAAAACATTTTGTAAAGCTTTGTAAACGTTTTGTCAAGCTCTAATACTTCTGCAGGATCACGCAATTAACAGTAACTAAATACACACAAAAATGTGTGGAGTGCGGTCGTCTTTTCTAAAGAGAGATGACCACACATTCTTGTTAAGTATATTTGAGTCAATCATCGCGACGTTTCAAGGAAAACAAGTCAATTTCTCCAACGTAATCTGTTGATTACTTCCTACTTGTGAGTTGTGACAACAAAGCGACTTTTTCCTTATTACATTTCATGTGAAAGTACTCGTTCTATCTACAGGAAACATGGTTACCGAAGTTTAAATGTTGGTCACAGTAGCATTTTTGTTTATACATTTTAGAGATAGGTAAATCTCATACTTAGTCGATTTCCTCATACTTATTCCTTTCGTCTTAATGATACAGATTTTTTATTTATTTATAGAATTTATACTATCACCGATCTTGCGACAATCTAAATGACACAAATCTTACTTTACCTATATTATTAATTAATTTATACTATCACCGATCTTGCGACAATCTAAATGACACAAATCTTACTTTACCTATATTATTAATTAATTTATACTATCACCGATCTTGCGACAATCTAAATGACACAAATCTTACTTTACCTATATTATTAATTAATTTATACTATCACCGATCTTGCGACAATCTAAATGACACAAATCTTACTTTACCTATATTATTTACTTTGCTGCCCGCGACTTCGTCGGCAGAAAGTGTTTTTCCAGGTCCCAGGCTACCTCTTTGCTAAATTTCAACCAAATGCGTCCAGCCATATTAGAGTGAAGAATTAACAAACATACACATAAACATTCACATTTATAATATTAGTAGGATCGAAACTGCAATGTAGTAGTACAAATTCCTCCTTGGTTCGTTTGCAGGGCGACTCTGGCGGGCCGCTGCTGTGCAAGGACCCGGAGGACGGCTCGCGCTGGTACGTGGGCGGCATCGTGTCGTGGGGCATCAAGTGCGCGCACCCGCGCCTGCCCGGCGTGTACGCGTACGTGCCCAGGTTCATACCCTGGATACACCACCAGATCGCGCAGTACAACGACGAACACGCCAAGTCAGATGACTTGTAAGGACAACTAATTTGATATGACATCACTTTGGAATACATCAAGGATTCAATTTTCGAAAAATTTAATTAGCGACAATATCTATACACCCATTATATTTTTTAAATGTTATACAAATATTGAGCGTTGATAAAATAACTGCGTTTAGACTTACGTACATTTGAGTTTAAGTAGTAAAAATCAAGCAGACAAAAACTATAATAATGTAATATTATTCTTAAGTGGTGTCAAATTAACTTGACATTGAACGACTGCACGTTTTGCAGAGAGCTAAATGATGACAATAAATACTTAATGATGACAATAATAAAACAATTATATACAATGTTACATATAGTAGGTAAGTCAATTTTTCAAGGAAAATAAATATATACAATAAATATATTATACACGAAAGTTCCGACGCATATATGTCTTGGGGAGTTGACTTAAATATTGCTTTCGACTACGACATATGGCTAAATATTTTCACATATCACTCGTATATCGCGTGATGTAAATTATTTGAAGCTGTGATAGTAAATCCTTTATTATGAAGCGAACAAGTCGATATTGTATTGAAGTTTACCGAGACTTGCAAGTTCACTTTACAATGTGGCTGGGTGCGTCCCTCGATACTTTTTCTCGGGGTAGTCAGTCAGTATATCAGTGGCGTAGATAATAACTAATATTATACATCATTATGAACGTGAATTTTATATGTAAGCTGCTTTTATAAGTAATGTAGTGTTCTCAAAGCTTTAGCAGACTCTTAGGATAATTGTTTTATTTTAAATATTGTACTGTTTTTCATTATTTGTATTCTGTGTTAGTCAGTAGAGTGGAAGAAAACCTTATTTGTCATGCGTGATCTCGTCCAACCTTGTGGAGCGATGCGTGCCCGCCGCGTGCCGGCGCGCGCTGGCGGCCCGCCGCGGGCGCGCGCGGCGCATGCGGCGATGCGTAGCATTTAAGTGTATGTTTGTTTGATGTTTGATGTTAGTAGTTTAGGGGAAAGTGCTTTTATAGAATAAAATTAAATCCCATTCACATGGATGCAGGTTAAAAAAATATAGACAATCATTGTTTAATAAAAGAATAGGTGTTAATCTATGCTGTTCTAATGTTCTTCCTCAATGACAATAAATAATAAATGTCGTGTTTATATACGATAAAATCGTAACAAATAAATGCTATATAAAACTGAAATTCAATGACAATAAAATTATATAATATAATAATTGAAATATATGACTTAACATAGGAACGTTTGTTTGTAACATTAATTTCAAATGAAATATAATGCGTTTCATCAATGTAAGTTTATAAGAAAATATGCTATTTGCTATTTTCATTTTAATAAGACAATAATAATTTTTGACAATATATTTACTAACAGACGTAGTTTAAGCTTTGTTATTATACAATTTAGATATTTCTGGTTTCAGTATTATTTATAAACTAGTGTCATTTTTAAAAACCTTGAAATTAATGAAACTTGTAATTAAATTAGAGAAATAGCTTTAATAGATTTTAAGACATCATAATATTATTAGATATAGTAGATGTAGTGTGGTAAACATTTTTAATTTTTTATACATAGGAAAAAGTGTAGAGTTCCTTTTACATGGGTAACGTTTTAATTTTGCGTATGGTCTCTAGATGTTCTGCGATCCAAACTTGGGGTCTTTGTCTAAGACGTAGTTATAGCACAAAGCTATGCTCAAAGTAACATAGGTAGGTATATTAATAAGTAGAATGAAGTAAACATTTTAGCGATGTGAACATGAATGATTTTTAACGTATTCTGTTGGGTTACATGGTGTCGGTGAAATTATTCAACTTTAAATACTTTCCTAAGTATAAGTAGGATCTATACTTGCATAAAAAAAACGATCACTATTAATATCGATAGTAAATCTGCAGGGCAGTTGTCCATATCTGCATTTTAGTAGGTAGACTATCTTTGCATAAAATAGTGGATGCGCTACACAAAGCTCAATATTTGGCATGAAAGTGGCGAGTGCTGTCAGTCAATTGTCAATCACAGTTCACGTTCACATCGCACTAAACATATGATTCTACATTTACATGCAAGTATGGTTGTCGACTTGACATGAGTCCCCTTCTCAACTCGAGCTTTCTACTAATATTACGAGGGTTAAAAATTATATCAATATATAAAATATTACATTATATCAGATAGGTATTTAAATTATCAGTTTTGTTAAAAATAAAAAAATGTATTGATAAAAATAATCATCTCGATCATTTTTATCGAGTCATCATTTTCAATGTAGTGACTGAATTAAAGTAATTTAAATTGAGAACAGAAAAATAAACACGAGGAAATTAAACAATACAAATATCCAAAATATAATGAATTAACAAAAAAAAATATTTTTATCTGTTCTCGTTTTTATGAACCCTAGATGTACCTAATAGATAGTAAGTTAGGCTAGGAATAATAACATAAATTAATATGTATTAGGGCCATGCTTTAGTGTTCTGTGACATCTTATGATACTTGTGATCTCTGCATTATGGACTCTGCATTATGGTACTCATTAGGTACATTCGCTAAGTTTATTTTCTACTCGCCTTTATGATTGCGATTATCTATTATTATTTATATGTTTAGCACTATTATTCTGTCTTCTATTTAAACAAATATAATTATGATAAATGGTGAACTGCACGGACAGTATGGTAACGTAGAACTACAAAGGCTGATAAAAGAACAAAGTAAAACGTTTTCATGAACGAAAATCACTTTGAGGGGTGAAAGGCTATTTGATTTAAGCGACATTTTGGGCGATATTGATTCTGAACCTTAAAATAACTGTCTTAAAATTCAGAATGAATATCGCCCAAAATGTCGCTTAGATCAAATAGCCTTTCGAGCACATTAAATATTGGAAATGGAACGAAGCTACTTATAAATTCAACATTATAATTAATTTCTGGCAGGCGAGCACTTTTCATAATACCTACTTATCTGTTAGTCTGTCCGAGTTACTTCCGTAGTAGCGAAGCTTAATTTATAGAGATGTGTCTCAAACGAAACTAAGTTCGTTAATGAATTATAAATAAACATAAAAATGCATTGGTATTTGGCTTTATATAGAACATGTGTGGAATATGCATGTTCAGCTCTTAATGTTTATATGAACGTAGTTTTACATGTTTAAATGTACATGTATCGCGTATATTGTATACTGTTGTAGATTATAATTGCTGTTGGAAAATAAAATCTATGGTAGACTAAATTGTGTCGTGTTCAAAGCATATCTTCTCCGAGTCAGCAGGTTTGACTCCAACCCATAGTTATAGGTAATAAAATTATTAGATACATACGTATTTGTAAACAAATAGTAACTATCGTAATTAGCGACAATAAAATATTTTGATAATGAACGAAAATATATATTATTCTAAATTTCTATTGGTGGTTACATAGTGGTTAAGTTTTCATAGAAATAATAACAAGATATATATTAAATAAAATAAAAAAAACAGTATGAGAAGCCGTTTTTAAACCGTTACAATAAAATAAAATAAAAACAGCATGAGAAGTTGTTTTTAAACCGTTACCATAAATAGGTCGGATATAATGAAGACCTAACCACTAAATATCCCTGAACAACTTTATATCAAGCTTGGAACTTGAATTACACTACTTTAGTCTACTTAATTTGTCAACCATTCACTCCTACACAATTTCATCGAAGCCACGCATTTCAGGCTAAACTAACGGTTGTGTATTTAATGTTTAGTGGTGTTTACGTCACTAGTATGACGTCACTGTTTAGTGCTCGCATCGGTGTACACTGGCCCCTATTGAATGTTGATCGTTGTAGAAAAATATTTATTAGATATTAATGAGTGTTTCTTTACTAACTGATGTATTATTGTATACTAGCTGGACACTCGTTATTTTATAGTAACAACGAATAATTAGTACACTGTCAATGAAATAAAACATATCTATAATAAGGTACTCTCCATACTTAGAAAAATCTAAACAGTTTTAAAGTAGTTATAATGTTTGTTTCAGAATCTATCTGGGCTGGCCCTCACTTATTGTTATCGTTTTAAAACTTATGTATGGGTATAAGACTTGAGACTAATTTATTTGACAGTGTACTATCATAAATTTTATTTGAGACTCATTTCGACTCTGTTAAAATCTTTAGATATTTTTATACCTATGTAAGTCGTACGTTTAGATATTGTCAATTTCTTGCCAACGAGTATTGTATGCGAAAAAATCAATTTATCTCAATTAAGTAGGTACATACCTAAGTGCATACATAATATTGTTTCTTAATTTATTTACGTTAAAGTATCTCTTACTAAAAATAGTAACAGTACAATAAGATTCACGAAAGATGACCACTGCGCAGAAGGCATATTTTAGGTCCCTTTGGAGGTGCGAGGTGAGGCGCGGGCGGAATGCGTCAAGACCGGAGCGACGCCATTGGTCCGCGCCAGTGTACGTGCGCAGACGGCCGCCATTTGTGGTCATCTTTCGTGAATCGTACTGTACCTACCTACTGAGTAAGTAGGTAAGACGCTCAGTACCTATAACGTAAAAAAATTAAAGCATTCCTAAGTACCTACAGGTAGGTAGGTAGTACTCATAAGAATAAAAAAAGGAATTTATCAAAAAATTAATTGTCTTTGGTAAGAGATAAGTAGGTACTTAATTGGAAGGTGTATGAAGAATTGAAGACAATAAAAGTGAGGCGACAATATTTCGACGGAAGTTTACTCCGTAGCCTAGTTTGTTGATTTATTGAACTTTTGTATTTTTCCAATATCTAGACTTATGAATCAACTTTCGTAGTTTAGATATTTGTCATTAAGAAATCAGATTACAGTAATAAATGGGACTTAGTTGACAGAGTTTATTAAAAAATAAATAATTTTAACCATAACGTTCATACCCACTTGTTAAAATTGACACTGTTTTTTTTATAATGTAGGTATTATAATTATATTAGATGAAATATTAGGTCCTATAATAGGTTAATACTCGGGAAAAATTCGCTGTAGGAAGGTACGCGATACCTATAATAAAACATGACAGCGAGTCAGCACATACAATATTGTGGGTTCATCTCCTTTATAACCTCTATGTCAAGATGTAGGACTATTTCTATTAAGACCGCAGCAGTCCAACACTAAGGGCCGTACACAGAACAGTAAAAACAGTTGTTGTTGTTGTCTTGTTCTTTATTCCGTGGGGCCGTACCACAAAAAAGATAGACACGCGACCAAAAATAATACGCACTTGTTTTAGCACTAACTTTTCTAAAACAAGTGTGTATTATTTTTGGTAGCATTCCGTTGAACGCGTGTCTATCTTTTTTGTGGTAAGGGTGTAAACGACTAAAATGAAAGAGCTCGTAGTAAAGCGCAGTCTTAAACTTGTGTGATTTAGTAGCCTCATTTATCGACAGCGGTGGACAGCGAATTTTTGGCCGGAGTAGCAACCCAGAAATAATCGTCCCTATATATTACTATAATCTAACAATCATATAATTATGTAGACACGTAATAGATACGCACAAATTACTCTGTACTATAAAGCCACTATTTTAGAAGATTTCCGTTTATATTTATGTACAAACTCATATCCGTGCATGATACTGCGTACCTACACTACGTAGTACCTATAATTATTATATCGATGTTATGTGTTAGGAAGGTGTTGCTTTCGAAGCTGTTTGTGATTCCTGTTTTTATACAATTCTGCAAACTTAATGCTTCATATTTAGTGTTATCATAAAATTACTGTGGGTAGTTTTGCAAAGTTTTATGTAATGTTTGGTAAAGATTTTGGTATTGCAAATAATTTCCTGACTTTGGTTACTACCTACATTCACTTTTTTTTTGTTTTTAGTTTGAATACGAAAGTGAACTAACATTTTATCCAATGAAATATTTTATTGCTTTTGAAAATTTATTAACTATTTCTCCAAAATAGTACGTAGGTAATTCTGAAGTTATTATGTTACATCAACCTTCACCAACTGTCGGAAACTCGATAATATGAAAATCTTTACTTGATTCTTTTGATCTGATTTCTCGCACAAATTTGTCACAAGTCTGATTCTACGTTTTGATCGTTATTCTAAGTTAATCTGGTTAAGAAATTGCGTCAATGGTCATTAGTTTGTATTTGTGGCGAGCCGGAGCGTGCCGCTTGTAACCCTCTTGTGTAGCTTTATTTTGTTCCTCAAGCTTAGATTAAATATTATAATAAACGGCGAGTTTTATTTAAAAATACCTTCAAACTTCAAACATACAATCGACAATGCATTCGCTATTACTTAAATTAGAAGAGGCATTATGCCTGTAACATGACAATAACAGGCTACTATTTTTATTGCTAACAAGTAAAAATTGCGTTGTGCAATTGTGCAGGTCGTTCACGTAACATACAATACTCGGCAGTAAAGATTGCACATCAGAGCGCCTAACATGCGCGCCGCGACAAAATTTAGTCGACGCTTTTATCGTGCATTGTCTCATATTGGCACGAGTAAGAGCGAGACAAAACAGTCTACAAAATTTGTCGCGGTGCGCATGTTAGCCCTACAGGTTTTAGAAAGTGATTTTCGGCTAAATTCGGCTTTGCAAAACGTTGTATCCGTCACTCATACCTATGTTACGTTTTGTCGCTGACTTGCTTATTAGTTATCGGACTGTTAGTGCTTCGAGCGACAGAGATGGCGCTCTATAAAGGCGAAGCTAGCCGATACTCTTACTAAAGCTCGATGAGTAATATTTACTGCAACGTACTATATTACTGACACTTTAGATTTTCCCCTTGCCTCAATGCCTCATCTTATAATTGGACCCTGTTAAGCAGAAAAGATCCAACCAACATTTTTTGTAAAATCGAGTTATCTACCGTATCCCTAATGTCTTTAATGTCTAAACTCGATTTTACAAAAAATGTTGGTTGGATCTTTACTACTTAACAGGGTCCAATTATAAGATGATAATATAGGGTTCCAACTACGTCAAGCTAATAAATAGAAACTACAGTATAAATTGAATTAATATTTTACTAATGGATACAATACAGTTACATTAATCAACAATAGGTATAAATAACTAGGCGTGAGCCGCTACCTACTTACACGTGGTACATTTCCTTTACATAGTCGGCCGGCGAGTGACCCAGCCCGTCTATCTGTACCGACACGCCGCGTGATATCACCGCAACTGTTAATTTGTTTGCGAACGTCGGTACAGACAGGCTGGTGATGAGTACGCGGCGCCACCATCGCTCGCGCCTCCTGTGGGCCTAACACGAATAATTTTGACGGATGATATCGTAAATTTGCATGAATTTTGATTTTAAAATTAACAATCCTATTACATTTCGGTTTAATTTAATACAATTTACGCAATTTTCTACTTATACGTATACAAATAATTATACAATTTCTATAAATATCAATTTTAATAAACGTATATTGCCAATTCAAAATTCGCTTACGTTTACGATACCATACGTCAAAATTATTCGTGCTAGGCTATACGCTAGTTACAGTAGTGGCAGTTAAATTGACTTTTATTATAAATTCGCTAATCGTATGTTAAGTATGAGTACAACGAAGTTAAAATTTTATAACACAATTGGTTTTTCGACAGTGACGATAGTGGCGCCCCCAATTCATCTTACTCGTAAAACAAGTGGCGCTAGTGTTGGGAATAACTGTTATTATAATATTGTGGGTATCGCTGTTCTAGAAGAATCCCAACACTAGTGATACGCCACGGCGGCCCATTAGATAGTAAAATTGGTGGATCTGCGCTATAACCGAGATTTTTCAAACTCTATGCCGAGATTATTGCAGGCTGAAGTTTATTTGCGCGATGAGACGTACTGTGACAGTAAATATCAAGTCAGGAGCCAGTAATAACTAGTTTTAAAACTAAAACGGAAAATATAATTAGGTACATGATCACAACAACAGAGATTCGTAAATATTTCTTGTTCATAGGAATGCGTCCAATAAACCTCAGCCTTAATTTCGTTAATTTGATTTAATTTACTCAAACTAATTAGATGTAACTTGTTAAATACTGCTACAATCGATCCATAGCTAAACTAAACAGTTAATACATGGAGGACCGTTTTGAAGTCGCACTGGTGAATGTTATTTATCTCCGAGCTGTACAACTCCCGGCAGTAAATATTACACATCCACAATGAGAAAAGGATAATCGGCTAGCTTCGGCTTTGTAGCGTCGTATCCGTCACTGTGACGGTTTGTCACTGACTTGTTTATTAGTTACTGGACTGTTAGTGCTTAGTGTGACAGAGATGACGCTCTATAAAGCCGAAGCTAGCCGATTCTCTTTCTAAAGCTTGATGTGTAATATTTACTACATACCTACTGTACTTTATTTTATTTTACATTTATTGACTTATAAATTGACTCTCTTATGCAGGAAGTAAAATATAATTTCTTGATACATTTTGCGAGTAGGTACATACAAGCCCCTACCCGAAGAGGTAACGGAACTCTCAAGAGGCCTGACTCCTGAGTACGCGGTGAAGGTGGCGGCAGAACGGCCCTCGCGTGAAGAGTTCTAATGAAACAGTTGCGCACAACATCCAACTTCAGTCTTGAGTATTTTCTCTAAATTGACTAATCGATTGATCTGTTACAGTAATTACATTTACATTCGAGTTTATAGTGAAAATAATGACCACAACATTATGCTAACAATGTTAACGTAAACAATACTTTCATGCTTTAAAAAAGTATAAAGTTATTATTAAAAAAAGGAATACTTTAAATTCTAAAATGTTGATGCTGTTAACAGTTCCATGTCAATGTACTATGAAACGTATAAATGCTGAGCAAATATAAATTTAATTATTTTAAAAATAACTTCTAATCATAATTCACCTACACAATTTAGTAGCAATAAAATATAGGTATATTGTATCACTTAAAAAATATGCTAAAATTAAACATAACAAAGCCTCAAATTACGATAAAATAACCTAGTCTCAATAGAGGAGTATTATGACAAATCACGTAATGTATAATATTCAGTATAATATAATACATACAATGCGTACGCACGCACGCACGCACGAGGACGTAAGCGTAACCGCATTTAAAAATATTCGATTAAAGAATTATTTAGCTACTTCGCATAATGTCCGACATTAATTGTATTTATTCACAAAACTAACACGTGAATAATGTTCTAATTGATATTATAATGAAGAAATTATATCTAAAATAAAGTGCATATGTATTCGTCTGGAGTTAATTTATAATGTAATACTGTTTACATAGGTACATACAAAATTGGTCCATATCTGTCACACACCTTGTTAACAATAAAAATAATTTTACGTTAAATACAAAATATAGATCTTACATAAAGGGCTCATTAAATCACTTATGTTCATCATAAGGTAATAGCCCTATTATACTTTACTACTGAAAATGAAAGTGCAATCGTTGTCGAATCGCGTAGAAGTAACTAGGGTAATAAAGGAAGAGCATGTGAAAGATATAGTCCGAATCCTACTGTAATTACAATCGACGTTAGTACAAATTGACAGTACACAAGGCTTTATACAAACAACTATACAATATTCAAATGAAACAATTAACTTCTTTAGCCGAACACCTACATCAACAATTACTTCACAAGTACATTTCTAAATAAATGTGTTGAACATAGTCTTTTTATAAGAAATGGTCTGGCGTGTGATATGCGGCCTTATTCTGTCTACACTACATCTCTACTTGTTAGGGCACATCATTACAATACAGTCGAAGCTTATCGATATCGTATAGAGTTGTCCAGACACTAGTCGATATTGAGCCCCTTAAAATTTCAGTCTAGTCAGTACCTATTATTGTCGACTACAGAAGACTAGTAGATTCAATTCAACAGCTTCCTCTTATACCTCGGGCCGTGCTATCGACTCACATGATGAACTATACAGGGTGTCCCACGGCTATGCCACATGAAGGGAAAGTACTTTAAATATTTGAGATAGGAAGTTTTGCTTCAAGGACACTTCACTTTATTATTAAAATTAAGTAATACTGCATTCAAATATTTTTTTAAAGTTGCTTGCTTCTTCTGGGAATCGAACTGACCAAATGTGAAAAAAAGAACATCCTGTATTTTTATGATGCCGATCGAAAGGGTTCATTGTCAGGATAAATTCTTTCTAAGTAACATGGTATCCTAAATTAAAGGAACACCGTAATATTTTAACTTTTTCAAATTCGCGTACTGTCCAGTTCACAGCAAAGATGCATTAAAATAGTGTTTTATTGCATTTATAATGCACTTATAAGGAAAATAGTGTAAAGAAGTACCTATTACTAAATAATCAAAGCTATCTATGAAAATCGACACAAAAAGTTATTATAATTTTCCTAAACTTAAATGTAAGTTTTCACCATGTTACTTTAATTTAAGATACTATGTTTCTTAGAAGGAATTAATGCTTATAATTAACCTTTTCAATCGGCATCATAAAAAAATACAGGATGTTCATTTTTCCACATTTGGTCGGTTCGATTCCCAGATGAAGCAAGCAACTTTTTAAAAAACTTTGAATGTAGTATTACTTAATTTTAAAAATAAAGTGAAGTCTCCATGAAGCAAAACTTCCTATCTCAAATATTTAAAGTACTTTCCCTCCATGTGGCATAGCCGTGGGACAACCTGTATATTCTTGAATCGTTGCAATAGAGAACGCTATGTAGGAGCATGCGGTGTCATATCTTTTATTATACAACAACAGAGATTTGTCATTATTCACATGATTGAGTCTAAACTTGAAGTTCGATAATGTTTTCAAGACTGATCCAGACGATTTCTTACACAAATAAAATAATACAGTGTAATTTATTTATAAAATAATGTATGATCTGTAAAATAATACCTACATCAATCTATGTAAATACTATGATAAATAGAGCCTCGAGGCTAGCTTTACAGATAAAATATAACATTTTATATCAACAAATTATATAGAGTGGTAATAATTCAGTGGCTGTACAAGTTAATTTTTCGAGTATATTTAAAAATATGTATTTTGTTTAAATATTCAATCATAGCAGCACACAATCAAAGTCTTGAAAATACAAGTTTTCTAAAGAAGTTTAACTTCAGAATTAAATCAGAGTTATGATAGGATATAAGGGGGTCATCGTACAAATATAGACACTTAAACAGCCACCAAACAATACCCTGTATAGAAAAATCTATGATTTAGATAACGTATCAGTGGCGACGATATAATTCATTTACTTAAATTTAATGATATGAAGCAAGCGCAAAAGTTTACCAATTTCAAACAATTTAAAATGTTTAATATTTTTTTATAATTATATTTCTAATATTCGTCTACACGCTCAGCATAGGGATCATATTAACATCGATAGATGCGTTGGCCGTCAAAGACTTATTTAATCAATAGGCCACGTAACAATTGCGCGTCAATAATACCTACCCAATCAACTGATGATGCCAGCTTATAGCGTCTAATCTTAACCAGTTCATCTACCGAATTAATGAAAGTCTATGCTACCAAACCTTCGATAGTTTTCAGTCGTTAAATAGCCTCTTTCGAGAAAATATCACGTACACATGTCTACCGCTAACAATGTTGAAACGATGAAATGTTAAAAATCTTTGGTGTGTTCAGTACTATAGGTTACTAGAATGAGTATTTCGTCGATTTTGTCATGCCATTCACTCTTTTTTATAAAATTTCACTTTGATCTCAATTTGCGCCTAGACATAATATTGTTGAAGACATTTTGTTTTCGCATACCATTTATTTTATTAATAGGTACAGTATCGAAGCGAGATAATCGACTTGCATCTTCTTTTATTGGAGTCATAAATGTCTCAAATAAATACTATTCACTGAATGATCATATTTCAAAATAAAATATATCGTAATTGATAAAATATGGGCGACACAATGAATACTGTTAGATTATCTTATTCATTGTAACTGACTTAACTTTTGTACAGTGATGAGAATGTTATACGTACTTATTTACTATGATCAAAGGGGTATTAATTACCGCTCAAAATTACAAGTCAAAAGATGGTGATAAAATAATAACAAGACGATCACAAATAAAATTATTGATGATTATGTCAATTAAACTATTCACATACTTATGTATGTTTTTATTTTAGATGCGAATAATAGTCGCAACACAATTGACTGATAGTAGTAGGCGCACTCGTCTAATAAAACATTCCTTGCCTACAAAAGTTAAGTAGCTACCAGAACTAATAGAATCGATTACAATACAACAAACTAAACAACCAAACAATCCTAGGAATTTTATTTGTAATCGCCCATCGCTAACATTTATGTTACAATAATTGCGTCTATCACAGTGTAACTTCATAGCGAGGTGGACAAAACATGGAGTATTTGGTACACTGTGGTTTAGAAACAGCGCTTACAAGGACAATTACAATATAATTAGCGAGTTAATTATACATAGTTATTTGTCGATCGTCATTGTTAAGATAGAAATATTAAAATTTAACTAAGTGTTTCTAGATATTATTATGCAGCTTTGTAAGGTATTTTGGATCGGAATGGACAACCTTAAATTAATAGACTCTTGGACTTGTTAGTTCAGTAAAGATTGATGGGAAGTGTGCTTGGAGGAAGGAAGATTGTGGAAATTTAATATTATTCGATTTGATAGATATTGGCGCCGATTCTTTTATTTATGCACCAACTAAACTAATATTCGAGTATTGCTATCTTTTCTAACAGACAGCAAGAGAAAAGGACAAGAGATGTTTTAATGCCATCACTTCTTCGTCTTGATTTGAATGAACTTCAGCGTGCTTTTATTTAATCGTCACGTTCTGAGGTTAAAATTTTATTAATATTTTAGCCGGAGTGAATTTGTCAGCTCTCATTACTTAATGATTTCCGTCTATTTCTTGTTTCATCAGAGAGAGAGAGAGAGATATCAATATAGTCTAAATTAAGTTTAGTTAGTAGGTACACAAGAGAATCGGCGCTATGTTAGTGCTGATTCTCTTGTGTATAGATATTATAAGATGGGAAGTATAGTGAACCTCGACACATCTCTCACACACTTCCTCTTATAGGTGAATAGATCTGAAGAACGCACACGTTAAATAATAGCTTCAAAACACGTACTGCATCAACAATTTAAATTAATTAAACTGTTCTTTTGAAAGTGTTTCTGAAAACTCCTAAGCAATAAATAGAAGATTCTAGAAGGTATGTACAAGGAAGAGGAGGGCGCAAAATTGACCCTTATAACGACAGAGGTAAGATTCAAAAATAGATTTGTAAGAGACAACAGTGCTACATTTACATTTTAGTCTTTCAACATTCGCTGTTTGGGTTCGAAAAATGTAGGCCTCTAACTAAAATATTATTATATACTGTTTAAACTAAATCACCATTAAAAATATACTATGCTGCGTGCGCAACTAAATATCTTGACCGAGACATCTGTATTAATTCATTTCGGACGCTGTTATTAAAATAACGCTCTTTTCACTATTCCAAGTATCGCAATATTGGAAATATATAAAAAACTCAAGATCTAACATTAGAACTACTTGAACTTGATTATGTTTCGTCAATTGTATAAACTTGAGTCCGTCCTACAAATATTCTACAAATGCCATTTTTTAACACATTTTACAACTTTTTTAAAACGCTTTAAAAACCATCATACTGTAACTAATTTTCAATACAATAAAAACAGGTACAGTCAACGACATAAGTCGATTAACATCACTGGTAATTTTGAGAAAGCTGTATAAAAAACATTGAGAAAATTCTCTATACTTACTGTATAAAAAAAACTTGAGAAACAATACGAGCAGACAATACTTTGAGAACTAGTATTATGATATTTATACCAATAATTAGGTTCTACGATAGTGAATCATTATTATTTGGAAATGATCAGTGACTTATGTCGTTGACCGTACAAGGCATGGTTGTTAAACAACGGTACGTACAAAACGCTAATAACTAGTCGAACTAAAACGGTTTGTAACTTTGATTACTGATGGATTATTACAATTGAAAGTCGTATTTTTTATTCCGTACACGAAGTTGTTACATATTTGTTTTTACATTGACAACCACATATACGTCAAAAAATTCTTAAAAACAATTTTCAATTAAACAGTCCATAAGTTGTCCGTGTAACCAAGAGCTTGTATCAAGTAATAACCGACCTTATGAATAGTGCGCTAAGGTCTAGTTGGCCTGCTGTATGGAGGCGAGGAAGGCGGGGTCCACGGAGGCCACCTTGGCCGTGAGGAAGGCGTGCATGCAGAACAGCAGGCTCTGCAGGATCTGGCACTCCAGCTCCTGCCGCCAGGGGGACAACATTACTACATTTATATTAGGTTAGTATAACATGAATGCAATTTCTATAGTCTAAAGGAATTTTTGGATAAAAAATTCTAACCTGTAACATTATACATAACCCCGAAATTTTTGCATGTTAAGTTTAACTTAACGAAACATGAATGTGCCATATTACCTTGTATTTAACACCATTTTATACCATGTTTTTACGCAAATAAATGATTTATTATTATTATTTATTTCGGTTTCTTATTGTTGCACGGGACTTTAAAAAGTCCCGGACCTTTCGAAGGCGTGCGTGGGGCCGAAGCCAACACGTAGAGGCCCTTTACAACTAACTTAAAATATATAAAATGTAATGGTGACACAGCTGGCGATTATCCCTGTATGCACTATATAAATGCACACAAGGAGAAACCCCAGCTGTGCAGAACTATTGCAAACATGTGGAGAAAAACTACTTGGGCTATTGTGATGGGATGGTAGTGGATTGGTTTTGGGGAACTATGGGAACCTATGGCCCCTGCCTGTCCAATGGTTGTAAACACGGATAAAATAGGCAGGGGGTGACTTGCACACTCAGTAAATGGGCCCCCGAAAACGGCCGCTAGCACATAGTGACGTAGCGACAAGGGGGCAACATACCTTGAGGTGCTTGAGGAGTGGAGCGGTATTCCACGGCTATCAGGACAATCCCGGAAGTACGGTCAAGATCCCTACCAGCATCTTACTGGAATACT
The DNA here is from genome assembly GCA_948465475.1 of Thalpophila matura. Lineage (NCBI taxonomy): Eukaryota > Metazoa > Arthropoda > Insecta > Lepidoptera > Noctuidae > Thalpophila > Thalpophila matura. Next base: position 21,196,281 of record OX419177.1, read on the forward strand.
TCCTTCCCCCGAGCACGTTTGCTCTTGCGAATCTCCACTCAAACCAGCCAATAAAGGCAAGAGAGAGGTGGGAGCCTTGTTCCTCGTCAGTGCTCACTCTGACCGGCCAATTAAGGCAAGCCAGAGATGAGGAACAAGAGTTCTCCCGGGAGGGTCAGGTCCGTGGGGTCGCTACTGCCCAACAGCTCGCCACAAGCTGCCCTGCGGGTTTATTATTATTATTATTGTAAATTCAAATGCAATGTTTTAAAAATAATGAATTTTGGTTATTATTGAAATATCTAGTGAGCGACTACAAAGTCCGAAAACATGACTGATAAACATTAACTTTATTTGCAACTAGACTTTTGCCCGCGACTCCGGTAAATTGTCCATTTTAAATAACCTCCCTAGTGTAGGGTGGCTAGTACTACGATGAGGTCAAGCTGCATCTCTGGTGCCTCCCATCGGAATTAGATGAAATATGGCTTAGATTTTATGTTGGACCCCAAGCTACCAAATTGTGAAAACCGCACCAAAATCTGTTCAGTACTTTTTGCGTGATACGCGCACAAACATACAAACAGACAAAAAATAAAAAATATATTTTATACCATTCCCCCTCTAAAAAGCTTATTTTATTCACTAAAAACAGTGAATAAAAAGCACTTTTACTCACTGTTTTGATGTTTGAAAATGGAACACACCAATGTATTCGACCACAGATTTAAAGAACCTATGCTAGATGCGGCACGTTATTAGATTGTATGAAAACCGAACGTGTCATCTTTTTTATACCTACGATAACTTCACCCCAGCCATTTAGTGATGTGCTCAGAGTAAACAGAATTGTTTCAATCACTAAGCGTCACTGAGCTAACAGACTTTTTTAGTACGAACAGTCGAACATGCAGGGCACGCTTGGTCGTGGCTTGCCGTATCTAGTGTAAGTGTAATCTGTGTATTCGACCTATATTGATGTGTTCTAAATTCAATTTGATTGGTCGACATTTTCGGCAAGGAGTTTAGCATTAGAATAAAAACTGTTTTGTGTTCTTTGCTGTCCTTAGTAAATTGGCGCTATTTTGAATACTGTAAGTTGTACGAACACAAAGTTTAGTGTTACTTTAATCTTTAATTTTGTGTTTGTTTAGTGTTGTTCTAATCGATTAAAAATGCATTCTAGTGATGAAGATGTGTTAACACCTGAGTTTGTGAAAGAGAGGGCGGCCGATATAGTGGAAAGGTGGAAAGCTTGCTACCCAAAAAATCACGGCTGGTTTACATCAAAGCCAATTTAACTTTACTTTTTCTTCATTATATGTATATTTTCACATAAATCTTTCTTTTTCTCGTAGTCATGGTATAAAGTATAGTATGCAACTCTTGAATAAAACGGATTTATATCGAGGGCCATGAATCGCTCGCGTCGCTCAGGATTCTAACACTTGAATCACTCGCTACGCTCGTGATTCAATCATCATGAATCACTCCCTACGGTCGTGATTCAATCGTTAGAATCCTTCACTAGCTCGTGATTCATCTATGGCCCTCGCTTTAAATCCGTCCTTTATTCACTAATTGCATAATATACTATTTGGGTATAGTTTTACGTCACAGTAGGTACCCTATCCCGACGATGTTTTTTCTGGAATATCTTCAATGTGTACAGACACGGCTTTTTTAATGAGGCCACCTACATACAATTTACATTTCTTTACTTATTATATTTGTTGCCCTTATTAATCATAACTCAATTTTTGAATCCTTACATTGTACAGTAAAATACAGTATGATCGTTACCTTAGTTTCAATAACTTTAGTCTCAGAGTCTTGAAAGTGTAGTTTTAGTTTCGATTTGCCATCATCGCTGGATCCCCGGAGCTGAGAGAACCTGAGACATATAAAAGAATCATAATGTATACACGAACATAATAAAAGAACCATTAATATGGTTCTTTTATTAGTTTTACAGATTTTATAACCCGTATAATTACGGGCTACAAATTCTGTGCAAGCGTATGAAACGCATGTTTCCCAATTCGGTTAGCCATAAAGGCCCATGAGTGGAAGGGGGGGCACATCACAGAAATCTAAACAAGTTAATAGAAATGTTATCTACTATACAGGGTGGCAGGTTAGACAGTGGAAATATTTTAAGGGGTCATTGTACTCGTCATGATGAACAACTTTACTATGGGACCAACCCGGAAATCGCGAAAAAAAAAATCAGCTGTTCCATACATTTATGTTCACATAACTCAACAAATAAAACACTCAATAAAATATTAACTTAATTCAGTTTATAAACGTCACATTTTTAAACAGACACTCGTGTTGTGGTGTCGTGTAAGACACAACGTGTCTAACATAATTTGCTCAAAAGTGGCGATAATCTTACTCGCCTTGACGAGTGGTATTGAATTATTATTTAGATGTCCATGGGGCACACGATATAGAATGAAGTAGTATCACTCCAACAGTAAACGGAGCCGCTGTTGCCAATTTCGCGATTTTTCCGCTAGACATTTATGACTTTTGCATACATATCTAGCGTAAAAGTCGCAAAATTTGCAGCAGTGATCTCTTTCAGAGACTCTCTGAAAGAGCCCACTGTAGCCAATTTTGCGACTTTGTTACCAAATTTAGCGCAAAAGTCATAAATGTCTAGCGGAAAAATCGCAAAATTGTCAAGAGTGATTACGGAGCGTTGGTGTGGTCGGTTACCTGTAGGCCCACACGGGCGGCGCGCCGGGCGTGCCCTCGCTGAGCGAGAAGCCGGCCGCCCAGTCCAGCGTCAGGCCCGCCGCGCGGCCCCCGTGCACCACCGTGAACGTCTTCTTCTGCACACACGAGCATTGTGAGAACATGGTTTCAAAATTGATTAGTAAAGAATTCCACCGAAAGTGAGGCTCTCCAATGGGAATATTACACTATCACATATACCTAGGAGCATAGATCTATGAGTCATAGATATATGTGTAGTAAAGAATATACCCGTAATATTTAGGTTTTATTTAACAAAATTCAACATATCGATACAATGACACAATCAATCCTGACAACTTAGTTTCTTCTTTATATAGGACATTCAATATTGACCAAGGAGTTAATATTATATTACCACATTCTCCTGGGCTTATTTATTATCCTACGTAGTCAGCTAGATGAGCAGGAGGACGTCGTACTCTTTCAGAACGACGCAGAGTCTCTGTCATGATGTTCTGTGGCTGGACCATCTCATTCTGGGAATCTCGCTGGCCTTCTGTGTCACGCTCATCGCCGTCGACTGCATCAATGTACTCGTCGTCATCATTAGAATCAGCTTCATCCTGTTCTAAAGAAGATTCCCCAGCAGGAGCTAAGTGTCGATTAGATACGACAACTTCTCTACCACTGCTCAAACGCACACGAGAATGTTGAGGATTACTTTCCAGAGTCTCTACTTCTTCAACCAATGGATCATATTTACTAGTTCGATTAAGGTTCCGCATTAATACTTTTCCTGGGACGTTTAGCCATGTAGGCATCGATTGACCAGTTGAGGATCTCCTGGCGTGAGAGAACATCCGCTCATGGGGCGTACTGTTTGTAGCCGTGCAAAGAAGTGATCTTACAGAATGCAGAGCCTGAGTTAAAACTGACTCCCATTTGGTTATAGGTAGATCATGGCTTTTCAGAGCCAATTGTACTGTTCGCCAAATAATTCCGTTGTACCTCTCCGTTTGTCCATTACCCTGAGGGTTGTACGGTGTAGTGTAGCTCGTAGCAATGCCCTTCTGGTGAAGAAAGTCTTTCATCTCTTTTGAAAGAAAAGAAGTGCCACGATCTGAATGTACGTAAGTTGGCATTCCAAATATAGAAAATAAGTCAGTCAGTTTATTAATGACCGTGTTTGTACTCAAGTCTGGGCAAGGATATGCAAATGGAAATCGAGAATATTCATCCACAATCGTAAGGATATATCGGTTGTTCCCAGTACCATCTGAGGGAAGTGGACCTTTAAAATCGATTGATATTCTTTCGAATGGGGCCAACGCTTTTATTAGTCTTCCCATGTTTTGTTGAAAACGAGGCTTTACTTCTGCACATATGGAACAATTCACAGTAATACGTTTTATCGCTTCAGTGGAGTAAGGTAAATTTTTGCTTCGAACCCAATGGAGCATTCTTGTTACTCCAGGATGACACAAGGTTTTATGCAGTTCTTTGAGTGCATTTTCTGAACTATGTACAGAGGCTACTAATGGTGCATTGGCTCTTGATAAAGCATCAGCTGCTATATTCTCCTTTCCAGGGCGATAAACTATGTCAAAATTGTATTCAGAAAGTTCTAATCGCCAACGTTGTATTTTGTCATTTTTAATTCTTGACGCATGCTGCTGATTGAACATAAACGCGACCGATTTTTGGTCAGTTATCAGTTTGAACTCTCGTCCGATGAGGAATCGTCTCCATTTTCGAAGACATTCGACTATAGCCGCGGCCTCCTTCTCTATGGCTGGGTGATTCCGTTCGCTACTGTGAAGGCTTCTCGAGAAAAATGCAACAGGTCTGCCTTCTTGTGACAGAGTTCCCGCGATAGCATAGTCTGAAGCGTCTGTTTCAACAACAAATTGTATGTTGTCGTCAATAGCGTTTACTGCTGATCTGGCTATTTCTTGCTTTAGAGTGTTAAAAGCGTTTACTGCCTCAGAACCGAGAGGGAATGTGCCTTGTGAAACGAGGGACTGAATTTTATGAGAGAATCTTGGCACATATTTAGAATAGTGAGCAAATAATCCCAATGCTCGCCGGAGCGATGCTGAGTCTGAAGGCAAAGGCAGCTCTAATAGTGGACGTAGACGATCCGGGTCGGGTTTAATTACTCCATTGTTTATAGTATATCCTAGAATACTTATCTCTTTCAATGAAAATTCACTCTTTTCAAGATTCAGTGTAAGGTTATACCGTTTGGCAATATCAAGAAAACGCTGCAGTTTTTGATCGTGGTCAGCTTGGGTGGTTCCACAGACTGTTATGTCATCCAAATACGCGTAAACTCCTTCAAGTTGCTCTTTTGCAATTATATTATTGACAGTTCTTTGAAAAACCGCTACTCCATTGGTAACCCCGAAAGGTATTCTTCGAAATTGGTATAAATTACCTTCTGCTTCAAATGCTGTATAAGGTTTTTCTGCTTCAAGAATCGGAATCTGATGATACGCACTTTTTAAGTCAATTTTGCTGTAGACACTATGTTTAGCTACTTTAGAGACTATTTGTTCAATACTTGGTAAAGGGTAAGCGTCTAGTTGCGTATATCTATTTACTGTCTGAGAGTAGTCTATACACATCCTTTTTTTATGATTTTCATTTGTAGTTACAAGCACTTGCGCTCTCCATGGTGACGAGCTAGGTTCTATAATACCTTCAGCTAGTAATTTCTTTATTTCAATACGAATAAACTGCATGTCACTATCTGAGTATCTTCGTGATTTAACAGCTATTGGCTTGCAGTCTGGTAAGAGATTCGGGAATAGACAGATTGGATCGACGTTGGCTTGAGATAGTGCACATAATTTCAATGGAGCTCCAGATCCGCCGAAATGCATTTCTAATGTACAGGGTGGGCCAATAATTTTTGCACTTTTAAAACATGAATAGAAATAAAACTACAACTGTTATTTTGTTGATTATATATTTAACGTTTTGAAAATTTAATGAAATTTATTTTTTAAAAATGACATCGTCGAGATGTGCACCGTCTCGTCGTTGGCACTCTAGCAATCGGTAATGCCAGAACCGCCGAACGCTTACGCGTAGATAATTCTGGATCGTTCCGAACGGAAATTTCAACCTCTCGAATGTTCTCATCGCTTCTTCTTGAACGTGGCCGGCCTGTTTGTTTAATATTCGTTGTCGATCCCGTTTGCTCGAACTTCACGACCCAAGCTTTGATTAATTCGAAACAGGCGTCGTACAGTAACGTAGGAATCGTTGTTTTTGTAAAATTGTTTAACACAAAAAGCACGCTGTTGTCCCGTGAAGCGCTCCATCGTGACTAAAATTGCATGTAGCGACGCATAGTTTCCCGCCACCCGCGCACCCCTCCTTCCAACGGTATTCGAGAAATTTAGTGTTGCTATTTGCAAAAATTATTGGCCCACCCTTTATTATGTTTCTTAAGAATATCATGGCCGATTATGACATCCGTACATAAGTTTTCCATTAATAATAAGTTCGCTTGAAAACTATGACCTTGCATATCGATATTGACGGAACACAGTGCATCTACCTTTGTTTTTAGATTTGAAGCTGCCATACTGACATGTTGGTAGCATGAGCTCTTTTGTATATTGTATTGACAAACTAGTCGGCTGTCTATAAAACTAGCAGTACTCCCGGTATCAATCAATGCTCTGGCTACAAATAATCCGTTTATTTTAATCGGTATCATGGCTTTATCGAGATCAGTTGTAGCGGCCACGATACATGATAACAATTTCTGCGACTCTCCATTTTCCATGTGTTTGTTTGGATCATCTATAGCATTAGTAAAAGCACTCCGTTGTGGTGGTGCAGTCACTGCACTTTTGCACACTTTTGCAAAATGCCCCCTTTTTCCACATTTGAGGCAGGTTGTACCAGCAGCCGGACAATTTTGCCGGACATGTCTCTTGTTTCCACAGAAATAGCATAGTTCTTGGATGTGAGTTCTCTGATTGTTATTGGGGACCGCATTGACAAACGTACTAATACTAGATTTCTGGTAATCATCACTGTGTATTTGCGCCATCTCTAGAGCGCGGGCCTGCTTGAATGCGTCGTCTAAAGTGAGTGTGCTATTTTCCAACAGTCTTTGACGTACTATGGACGACGAAAGTCCAGATATGAAAGCGTCTCTAATAAAATCACTTTCGTTTTGTTCAGCTGTTACTTGTTTAAAATAGCATTCTTTTGAAAGCAGTTTCAAGGCTTGTAGATATTGGTCAATGGACTCACCTGGTTGTTGCGCTCGTTTTGCTAATTTGTGCCTGGAATATATTTCGTTAGGTGGCTTCAGAAATAGTGCATCCAGTCTCTTTATAGCAGTATCGTAATCAGTGCAATCCTGTATGCGCATAAAAGTTGTAGAGGACAGATAATTAGTTAGTAATCGGAATTTAGTCTCATTTGCAATTGTTTTCTCGTTCGTCGTTATAGCTGTCAGAAAATTTTCGAATGTGTTTTTCCAATGTGTCCACTGAGGGGACAGATCTTGGCTTGAGGACGGGTCTCCGTCGAAACGTTCTGGTCGTAGATATTTTTCCATTTTGTTAAATAAATTGTAGTAAAGAATATACCCGTAATATTTAGGTTTTATTTAACAAAATTCAACATATCGATACAATGACACAATCAATCCTGACAACTTAGTTTCTTCTTTATATAGGACATTCAATATTGACCAAGGAGTTAATATTATATTACCACAATATGATAGTGTAATATCCCCTGAAGCTCGATGTGATCTGGCATGGCCAATAAAACGTTTTCACAGTATTTCCGTACTCGAAAAACTCCCCTCACCGTGCCTAGAACGAGTTTTTCTGTTAACGAAGGTCATAGTCAACGGTCAAGCGACCATTGGTTTGCGCTCAAAAGTCAAGAGTTCAAGACGCTAACGCACGTGATTGGTTGTTCCATGATGCAAGCTTAGACTATCGGTTATTTAAATGCTCTAAGGGTGCAAGATGTTTACTCGATTAACGCTATGGTTTTCAACTGGCACTCAGCGTTCAACTCACGTTAGACTGTAATCCGAGTGGATTACAGTCTAACGAGACCGAAAATAAACAATCGATCTTTGAATATATTGTATAAATGATGGTTAGGGTACCTATCGTATTTCCAGCTCATATCACGAAGGATAAGTTAGCTACGTGTTCCAATAAAACCTCTTTGAAGGGATAGTTAGATCTTCGAATGTTTTATCGTCGTTATCGGCAAATATTGTCAATATTTTGACATTGTCTAAATTAGACGTTAAACTTAAATATCGGAATAAAAATTGTGCATTATCTACTATTGAAAAATTGCCTAGCAGAAATGTATAGAGATGGTAAACATGTATGTACAATCTGGCAAGCACCCACATGCGCTGAAGTGCCGCCGACTGCTAATTTTTTCCAAAGACAGGTTAGACGATTAAAATGTATGACACACAATTGAATACAAAACCGAAACGTTCTTAATTTGACCAATAGTCGGAGTACAACCAAATAAGAGTCCTTTTTACCCGACTTCTTTCTGAAAGAATCTGTAGGATAGCAATGAATAGGACGTGTCCCCGCAGCGCTGCGTGTTGCGCGGTGCGGTGCTGGCGGGCGACTGGCACCGCGGCAGCCAGCTGCTCCTGCGCAGCCGCCGGCGCCTGCGCGGCGAGCGCGCGCGCCACGCCGGCCTCGTGTGGCACCCCTACAGCCCCGCCAAGTTCTACTGGGACTGCATGCAGCTGTCCCTTGTGTTCGCTGCCTTCATCTACATGCCCGTGCAAGTGTTCATTGTTTGTAAGTACATTGTCGTCACTTTTATCGATAGCGTGCCGCAATTCACGGTTAGACTTTTAATAGAAGTAATTCTTTCCTGTAAATGTTGTTGAGGCGGGCTTGGGTGAGGAGTCTGTTGCTCGCAGCATAATATCTAGAGCGGATTAGACCGTGATACCAATGTAATTATTTCTTCTCGTAATAGTCACGTCAACCAGCGACAGAATATTAACGCTGCTATCTCGAAAACTCAAAGTAACGTGAGCGTTTTCTTCCAGGCCCGGATTACAGCGACTGGTTCATCTTATTCACGGACGCGTTGGCTTTCCTGAACGTGTGCAGTCAGTTCATCACGGGCTACGTGGAACGCGAACACAAGACAATCGTCCTCGAGCCCAACAAGATCGCGATACACTACCTTAAGACCAACTTCATTGCAGAACTCATTGGGTGTTTGCCTTTACAACTAATAGTACCTTTTACAGCGTGCGAGTACCCGACTCACACAGTCATGTTCATGTTCAAGCTGCTAAGGAGCACGTCTTTGACCGCACAATGGAAGAACGTCATCGGTCAGCTTCGACTGTCCTACATCAACTACGTAGCATTAAAAATCTTGGTGATGGTGATAATGTTTTTTCATTGGATGACCTACATCCACTACCAAGTGCCGATACTGTGCTATCACCTATACGAAAAAGACGACGCTTTTATATCATGGCTGAAGCGATTCCACATTATGAAATATGAACAGAGCGCTTCTTCATTATTTCAGAAGTATAGCACGAACTTCTATCTGGTGTGCGGTCTGTGCATCGGCGCCGGGTACTACACGCCGCTGGACACGCACTTCGTGCCCGAGCTGTTGTTGTCGTCGGGCGTGGGGCTCGTAGGGCTGCTGTTTCTCACGTATGCGTTCTCGGCATTACTGCGCTTGGCAATATACAGGCAGTACGAAACATACTGCTTCAGCGGGAAATCCAAAGAGTTGGAGGAGTACATGCAGTTCATGCGACTGCCCAAGTACTTGAAGAGGAAGATCAGATTGTTCATCAACTATAAGTTTAACGAGCACTTCTTCCACGAGGAAGCGATCAAAAGCACGATCAACGAGCAGATCCGGCAGGACATCAACATGCACTGCTGCCGGCGGCTCGTGATGAACGTGCCCATGTTCCAGGACATGCCCATAGCGCTCATCAACTGCATTATATTTAGTTTAAAACAAGTCTTGTACATGCCTGGCCAGGTAACGTTCACTTATGTTCCTTTAGTACAATAGAATTATTATCAATCTTATCATTCAAAACCTAATTGTCTATCGATGAATGCAATTTATGTTGCTAATACTGCTAATCTATACTTATAATAAATCTGTAGAGAGGTCAATTCTGTACATGAAATATGTTCTCAAAATAACTATCAGGGGGTGATTAGTAATCGATACTGATGCCAAAAATGCAATCAGTAACATTTTTGTCTGTCTGTCTGTCTGTCTGTATGTTCCTTATAGAAACAAAAACTACTCGACGGATTTTAACGAAACTTGGTACAATTATTCTTCATACTCCTGGGCAGGTTATAGTATACTTTTCATTAAGCTACAATCTATAGGCAGTGAAGGGAAATGTTGGGAAAACGGGAGAAGTTACTCCATTTTTTAAGCTTCCGTCGCGTGTGCAGCCTTAATGGTTAAAGCTACATAGAAATCATGTATGACGGAAATGTTTTACATAAAATTATCTAAAAAATATCTCACAACAGCATATGTCTATCTTTTATGGTTGACTCACAATAACACGTGTAACTCCCGATAGCTTAGCAGTTCGGAGCTTTCTGATTGTATTACACACAAGGAGTTACACGCTGATGGAGTCGCGGGCACAGCTATTAATAATAATATTCTGCGGTTCCTTATTGCGATATTTTTCAACAGTATTGTGGATTGACATAATATTATATTTCCCTACTAAAATACGAAAGTTAATCTGTCTGTTACATCAAAACCATTGAACCGTGAGGAAGGACATACGCTACTTTTTTACGAAAAACGACGGAAACGCGGACGAAGTCGCGGGCAAAAGCTAGTAGCAAATAAAAGTAATATAGTGCCGCTTGTATTCTTAATACGAATCCTTTCAACATCTTGAATGATAGTCACGTCAAGAAAACGCGCACGGGGGTGTGACTTTTCTAGAACTGCAAAGAGCACAACTGAGAGACGAACGATAGTAAAATAATTAGTAGGACCACAGACACTAAGCCAACCAGACGGTACTCGACCAACCAGAACATCTTTATAATTATGATACAGGAAATGGTTCTCCAGCTGATAAAACTCATGAAATGAAAATATTTATTTCGTGAGTGATTGTGATATCCGGCTCGAAGGACCAAAATGTGCAGTAAGAGGTCTTCTAGTATTAGAAAGTTTGTTAAATAAAAGTCAATTTTCGAGTTAGACTAAAGTCTATTAAAATGTTGTAAAAGTAGAAATGTTTTGTTGGAAACAGTATTAAACGTTAATGTTTGATGTTAATAATGTTGGAATGTTATGAATGCACCCCAGTCGCGATATATCCATGTAATGCACTACTTAATTGATTTTAGGTAACTCATCGCTTTAGCGCGTGCGTATGATAAGTAAGTGTTTGGTGGCATTACATCGAACACAACACTTTTACACGTCAGTTATTGTCATCGCACGGTTTCTGTCAAGTAAAACAATAGTTATTATTACTAGAAATGTTGTTTTCAGACGGTGGTGGAGTTTAACAAGCCGGGCGAGTCCATATATCTGATATCGTCCGGAACTGTCGCCGTTATGGACGCCACAGGGAGAGAGGTTAGTGCCACGGTTATACTACTGGATTATAGTTACTTACTTCCAAATCAGTTTGGAGATTTGGCGTTCAGAACTCAATTAGTATGTGGGTTTGGGTCATTGTGAGAACTTGTGTTGTGCGGTTTTCTGATAGAAAATAGGTCGAAAAGTAATGACATTTGAATTTGATCGTATACAGGTAGCACATCTCCGGGACGGCGCGTTTTTCGGCGAGAATGCCCTGCTTTCACCGGGGGTGTTGCAAACAGCTAGCATCATCGCGCTTGAAATCACCGAAATTTACAGGTGACTTTTTAGACGTATTGTTAGTAGGACTGTGTTAATCTCAGTCAATAGATCATTTTCGTTCTTTGCGTAGTGTTGTCAAAAGCAAACAGACAGTCGGAAGAGATTTCTCTTATGTGCTAAAACTAAAATCTCTCGCACGTATTCGCGCGTCTCGTGTGTTATTTGGTACTATGTAATCGTTCTGCGTAATTTTTTTCCGGCACTCAGTTCGGCCTAGATGGGCAGCCGATGCCTTTATTCACCCAGGCGCGGTCCGAGCGGGGGTCATGGGGGTCATGACCCCCCATATCTTACAAAAAATGTGCGATACGGTAATTCACCCCCAAAGACTTTAGCTGCTGCGTATTGCTCCCCCTAACGTCTTCGGCTGCGACCGCGCCTGTGTTTATTCGACAGTTTTTGTGATGATAAATCCTAGGTCTGACAGTTAAGGAGACGAAAGGAAAGCTCTTGAGTAGTAAAGGTAGATGTTGTGTGGTGTACAGCCTGGACAGCGCGGCGTTCCTGGCGTGCCTGCAGCCCTACCCGCGCCTCCAGCGCCGCCTGGACGCCGCGCCCGCGCACGCTCGCCCGCACTGATCGTATCCCGCACTGATCGTATCCCACGCATCTCACGCACCCCTCGCCGCATTGTATGAGTATCGCAATAAATTAAGTATTCAATTACACGAGTTATTATTGTCACCTTATTACATTTAACCCGCGCCATAGCCTCGCGGGCAGACGGTTGTGCCCGCTACAACCGCGCGCCGCCGGGGAAAGCGTGTTTTTAACCCCTGATCTTTTTAATGCCCTCGCAGACTATACCTATTCAAGTTTATTTACTTTCAACTTCATTCAACGTTCACACAACGTAACAGTCTTCTGTAACATGGTACAATCCAGTGGACAAACGCGTTTGTTTTTCGCGTAACACGTAAACAATACGAGCTTACTGACCCCGAGCCGGATGACGGAGTTGACGATGTTGGCGGTCCAGGCGGCCTCCACGCGCAGCAGGTCCTGGCGGGTCTCGGCGCTGAAGTAGCGGGGCCCGGGCGCGCAGGCGCCGGCGGGCCCGGGCGCGCTGCTCTGCACGAGGAAGCAGTGCTGGCGCCAGTCCACCGTCTCGCTCTCCTTCACCGTGCGGAACATCGTCTGGTACACCTTCAGCGTCTCCGGGCACTTGGCCAGCTCCGTGATGTTCATCTGGGGAAGGACGTACTGCGTTAGGTCAGAGCAGTAGCATGCGGCGTGCGTGGCGCAGTGACCCCGCGCCACGAGATGAAAGACGATAACCCTACGTCAAGTCGAGTTAGAAACATGAGTCGATGCAGCGCCGCATTGAAATGACTTTCAAACTTTGAGACCGCGGCCGCACGAGTACGCGCGACGCGACGGCGCGGCGGCGAAGATTTCGTGAAAACAACTTCATATAAACATGTCGGTGGCCGCACTGCAGAAACGACAAGCGAAATTTATTGGTTCAGGAAATCGCCGTCGCGTCGCGTCGCACCTACCGATGCGGCCGCGATTTGATTGAAGATTTTTATACAAGCCGATTGCAGCTGTTCGGCTATTAAGTACCTATTATTATATTAGTTTTTAGCCCGAATTGATCGTCGTAACTAATATTATAAATGCAAAAGTAAGTTCATTTGTTTGTAACCTTCTCACAACTGAACTGATCATTATGAATTTTTTGCATACTATACCTACGTTGCCAGGGGTACAGAAAAGGACGTAAAATATCTTTCATACAGAAAAAAGTACTGTTCCCGAGAGAAACAACAATTACTTTCGACGGTCACAATTATTTTAGGACGTTAGATGGCGCTACATGTATGTCACGCGGACGAAGTCGCGGGTTTAAGTGTTAAAGTCAAAACATTTATTTCAATTAGACCATAGGCACTTTTGAAATGTCAAACAATAGTTGTCAGTCAGTTGAAACTATTTGTAGTGTTTTTGTAATAAGCGTAGTACTGACCGGCGGCACGTCGAACAGCATGACGTCGGTGCCCTTGAGCGCGAGGAACTTGGGGCGGTAGGCCTGCCACGCCGCGCCGCCCGCCACCACGCCCTCGTGCACCCAGCCCATGTACTCCACGCGCTCGCCCGCGCACAGCTGCCGGTTGAACAGCTTCATCTGCGCGCGACCAACACACTAACAGACCTGCTCCAACTAAACCGGCTAACGTGCCAAAGAAGTGATACAGATCGAATATTAGGGAAAGAGGATCCGGCTCGAAGGACCAACAGTAACAGAGGTATTTAAAAAGTTTGTGTAATGTAAATGATTGCCAAAAGAAGTGAGATGATACAGATCGAATATTAGGGAAAGAGGATCTATAGGTCGCTGATGCAAATCCGGCTCGAAGGACCAAATGTTGGGGTGTAATGCCCAACAATGAAAATGTTATATTATGTCAATCTACAGCGTAGCCAAGTCATATTTTCCACCCTTCTGTTTGACCGAAGGGTGGAAAACATTTGGAATAAAGTGACCTCAAAAACTACCTTGTACCTACCTACCTACATAGTATAAAACTGGTTTTTAAAATGCACGGTGTATGTGAGAGCAGTATAGTGTAGGTATACCTGCAGGTTGGTGAGGCCCACGATGTTATCGGAGATGCTCTTGAGCCAGTGCGAGAGCGCGGCGGGGTCCTCCGCGTGGATGACGCCCGTCGTGAGGTGCGGCCGCGCGCCGCGCACCTGCGGGAGTGCTGACATTAGTATATCATCGTCAGGGCTCTTTCAATTTAGACGTTTGGTGTCAGACTGCTTTTTTTTTTTTTTTTTTTTTTGGATGGGAAATCATCAAATGACCCCCTCCGCTCTGGGCGGAGCGGAAGGGAGTGTCAGACTTGTACTGACTAAAACCCATCCATGTTCCTTCGTTGCCCGTTACATTCCAGGGCTGCGGTGTCTCTTTCGAACAGTCCCGCAGCCCTGGCAGGCTTCGGCCCTTGCGGGCCCCTGCGCTGTTGCTGACTCTCTTTGAGGCGCGCGTGGAACACGAACGCGCCGTCGACACGGCCTGTCGTCATGAGACGGACGGACGGTGAGCATACCCAACTCACCGTCCACAGGCCCGCGCCTACGGTGGCCGGGAGCCATCAAGTGACCCCCGACGCCCGGGGCGTCCACCGCCGCGGCGGCTGGGACGTGAGGCTCTCTCCCTCTCACGCCCCGCCACCTCCTTCGCTAGCATGACTGCTTCGCAGAAGGAGGTGACGGCTTCCCATTCCCTCTCGCCCCGGACCATGGCTTGAACCAGGGCCGGGCGCGAGAGGTCGCCGCCGCCGATCGCCGTTACGAGGACACGGCGGTGCTCCGCCCAAGCGGGGCACACCTCTACAGTGTGCTCCGCCGTGTCCTCCGGTCGATCCACGCAGTGGTGGCACCCGGGCGTTTCCTCCCGCCCGATTCCATGCAGGAACCTCCCGAAACACCCATGTCCGGTGAGGACCTGCGTCAGGCGGAAGGTGAGGGCGCCGTGGCGCCTCTCTAGCCACTCCTCAAAGAGGGGCACTATCGCCACTATTGTGGCGTGCCCTGCACGGGGCTGCGACAGTCGCTCTCTCCATGTCGCCATGAGATCGCGCCGGAGGTCTGTCCGCTGAGCGACGATTTGCCGCGGCAGCGGAGTTTCCCCCCGGCGCAGTACCTCCGCGCGCCAGTCCCACAGGCGCGCGAGGACTATCGCCTCCAGATCCCATGGCGGCAATCCGGCAAGGAGGCTCGCCGCCTCGCCGGAGATCGTGCGGTATCCACGGACCAGCCTCACGGCTACCACCTTTTGGGGCGCGTTAAGATAGTGGGCGGCTCGCCGCCCCAGAGAACGCGCCCACACCGGGGCCCCGTAGAGGGCCATGGACCGCACGACCCCCGCGTAGAGCCTCCGGCAGGAGGCGTTTGGCCCCCTCAGGTTGGGCAAGAGCCGTTTGAGGGCAGCCCCTGCCCGTTCCAATTTGGGAGCCAAACGTCGGAAGTGCGTGTCAGACTGCTGCGGTGGAGCAGCCGTGCGGGTGTCGTACTACGAACGGACGGTTGTTTCTTTACATATAGTTGAGGCTTCGGAAGCGCAGTGCAACGCCAAACGTCTAAATAGAAAGAGCCCTAACAGAAATTACAAATTGCTACTCGTATTTGACCTTGTTGTTTTACTACATACCTCAAACGCGCCAGGCCGTAGTTTGTCCGTTCCTAATACGTATCTCGTTACGTAGCCCATCATCAAAGGTACTGAAATTAATACGAAAAACATTCGGTGAAAAAATGGTGTTGACCGAACCGCAACTGCCGGCTTAGCATGACCAATTCTATCTCTATTCTACCAAAGAATAGACAAAGTTCTTTCTATACAAATCGTTATCTGTTCTGCCCGAGCACGCAGCGACCCGTGCTTGGCTTATCAGAGTTTAGTCTACTGAAGAATAGAAACATTTTTCTCTTCATTGTATGCATAAAACGGTAGAAATATTTAAAAGTCATGTGCGTATTATAAATTATCACTAGCCTTAACGGTGAAGGAAAACATAGTGAGAACCGGCATGTCCAAGAACCAAAAAAATCGAAGATATGTGACGTCCACCAACCCGCACTGGGCTCGCGTGGTGGACTACGGCTCACTCTCTCTCACAGAGAGAAGGCCGGTGTCCCAGCAGTGGGAACATTATAGGCCGATTATGCTATGCTTATGCTATTCTTCTGAGGACAAAACCCGTTTCTATCGTGGTGATGCTAGGCCGGCAGGTCGATAACATTAGTAGGTATAGTACAAGTGACCTGATACGACGTCGACCCATTCGCGGGAGTCGTTGTGCCGGTCGGAGGCCACGGAGGGCGGGCGCGAGCGCACGGAGCCCGTGGCGCTGCCCGGCCGGCTGCCCTCCTCGCCCTCCCACGCGCTCTGTACATACGGACGTCACGTTATCCCACTGATGCAACTAACCCTCGCAATCATACAGGCGAGGCACAAGTATTTAATAGGGACGGTTTTTGCAATTTGCTGAATTTTATTTAGACTTATAGTTTTTTTGGTTTATAGGGAATTTTGCGTGACTTGATTCATAAGAATTTGTAAAGGAATGCATACGCGCATATTTTTATTGTATTAGGCCGCGGCATGAAAATGGAAATTATCTTCACCTTTTCACTGTCTGAATATGAACCTACCTGCCAGCCACCGTTAGTATGTTCGGTGTTCTTCTCCGTGTTACAGTTGGCGTCAACAGTCTTATTGTGAAGTGAGGGGTGGTCATCGCCGGTACTGCTGTCCGTATCAGACGCACCATCCGCTGAACAGATTATTTATACGCTATTTACATTAGACAAGCATTTACCCACTAATTGCCGAAAAATGCTTTATTATAATGAAAAACGTTGAAGAAATAATGCCAGTCAGTAGCAGTGAACTTCACTGAGAAAAAGCTCGTCTGGGGATGAATTATAAGTATGTCATACAACTGATACTACTCCAGACGACTGTTTAGCCGCAGAAATAAGTAATAAAAAAATCTAATTAAATTAAGTATTTTCGTATTTCTGCCACCAAGCGACAGCACAGCTATAACTTTAACCCTGTGTTTAGGGTCGATTTTCATCAGCAAATCTCTAGGTGTTGCATATTTTTTCGCGGGAGTTAAAGACTCCACTAGGTTTGTCAAACTACATAATTACTTCTGTTAAAATGTATTTAATATGACGCACTCACCCTGTTTCTGTAAGAAAGGCGTCGCGGCCCTATAGTGTTTGACAGTGAGCACGACAATATCACCGGCGTTCCGCAGTATGTTGACGGCGTCATCGTGCTTGCATGCCGTTATGTACTCTCCGTTCACTGGAATAAAGATTATTTTTAATTGCAAGGTTCTGCATGTTGTACGGTATGGACACAGATAATATAATACTATACGTACAGATGCCTCATCTCATACAAAGAAGTGTGACCGATTTAGCGCGGGCTATCTTCGGGCTATACACTTTTCCGTGCTTAAAGCATTTTTCAAAATTTTAACAAATATTTTTCATGATGTATTTTTTCATGTTCTCAATTTTACACAAACTTCAATAACAAATCGATACGTATAACGCCATCTATTATGAGTTATGTCAACAAATGTTACTCTGTTCCTGATGAGACCCCATGGTATGGATAAGAACATTTATTTATTTAGAAGTATCAAGATGTTAAGTACTAGAACAGAATTTGTGGCAACAGACATAACATATAGTATGTATTTACGGATTTGTCAAATGTGAAATCCAGAAAATAAAAGCATCCTGATGTTTGTTTTCAATTTAAACCTATGAGTTTTAAGAGAAAGTGCCCTTTTATAGTTTTCGAAATGCCTATCTTTTTCGGGAGGTATGCTGCATTCCATCATTTCACTATCTTTCCCGTACAGTCCAACAATAACTACGTAGGTACTCGTAATTATTATTACGCGCATACCAGCGCGTTCATATTTATAGCCCGGCCGTTTGATCCCAGTAATTATATTAAACTCTTGCACAACGCGTCGCTTCTGTGAAATCATCTTTGCTCCAGATCCATCGTTACGAATGATTTGTAAACGGTTTCCAAGTGTTCTATAACTAGACGCAACGCAACTAACCTACTTGTAGAAGAATGCAATATAAAGACTAATTTGTTGGTTCTGCTGTTCTGCATTACCAGCTTGCCAGTATTTATAGTCCAGTCGTTTGATCGTTTAGGTACGTATGACGTCTACGAATTGATCTTTGTGGCGACCAAAATAATCCATTAGTTACGCGTCTAGTAAATAATTATTATAAATCTTCAAGTAACAATGAATCATAGCTGTCTGAAGCCTGAAGGTACTTATAGGTAGGTACGTAGATATACTACTACGAAAAAACCGGCCAAGTGCGAGTCGTACTCACGCACCGAGGGTTCCGTATCATTTTTGGACGTATAAAGTGAAAAAATCCGGACCGCAAAACTAATTTTGTTTGTGAAGGAATTTTGATGATTTTGAAAAAACTGTACTAGTTAGGAACATCGTTTTATTTTTAGTGCCATATTTGGGTCAATTCCTATCAACTGTAATTATTTCAGATTTTTCGCCCCGTAAACTTTGGAGATAAGGGGGGGGAATGGTAATTTATTGGACATTTTTCATCATAATTATTTGGGGTGAAAGAAATAATGATAAGATTAATGAATACATAGGCTATTGTCATTCGAAATTACGTAGTTTGGATTTTCCTACAGAGTTTAGCAATTGTGCTCATGGATTGTGTTCTGATACTAACCACTACACACTATTAAACCAGATGTACAGTAGCATAATTAATATACTTAAAGAAGGTGCAGAGTGTACATATGTGGGTAGTGTAAAAGGTAATAAAAGAAAATATGTTCCTGGTTGGAACAAGCATGTCCGTGGCGCTCACGCGGAAGCCCGACTATGGTATCAAACATGGCTTTTACATGACAAACCAACAACAGGGTATATTTACGAAAATATGTGTAAATCGAGAAGTATATTTAAAAGCAAATTAAAATACTGTCAAGACAATGAACAACAAATAAAAATGGACATGATAGCTAAGAATCACAAGGACAAACAATTTGGTACTTTTTGGAAATCCACAAATAGCTTAAATCCAAAGTCGGGCCGCCCTGTGAGTGTAGCGGGTGTGCAAGGACCAACAAACATAGCCAATATTTTTAAACAACATTTTAAGATCGATTTACCCCCTAAGGAATCGACTCAGGTTTTCGATGCTGGGGCCGTCCCAGGTGATATTACCGTCAGATTTACTGCAAAAGACATTGCGTCGGTAATTTTGGGAATGCAAAGAGGTAAATCGCCCGGCCACGACGGTCTCAGCATCGAGCACCTGAAACACGCTGGCATACACCTGCCGCGAGTACTGGCTATGTTGTTCAATCTTTGTATTAGTCACTGTTATTTACCTAATGACCTCATGTACACTACGGTAGTACCGATTGTTAAAAATAAAACGGGAGATGCCTCTGACATCTCTAACTACAGGCCTATATCACTGGCGACTATCATTGCCAAGGTGCTGGACAGTCTGCTTGACAAACAGTTATCAAAGCATATTAAATTGCATGACAGTCAGTTCGGCTTTAGACCGGGGCTCTCCACAGAGAGTGCAATTTTATGTCTCAAGCAGACTGTTCAGTACTATACTGACAGAAAAACGCCGGTATATGCCTGTTTTTTGGACTTGTCGAGGGCATTCGACCTTATTAATTATAAAGTACTGTGGCGTAAGCTACAACAAGAAACTACCCTGCCACATGAAATTATATCTTTATTTGGATTTTGGTATAATAACCAACATAATAGTGTAAAGTGGGAGGGGTCGTTCTCAGATGTGTATCGGTTGGAGTGCGGGGTGAGGCAGGGGGGGTTGAGCTCACCTCGACTTTTTAACCTTTATATGAATCAGCTGATCGTTGAGCTCAGCAACACTAGCATCGGTTGTCATATTGACGGAGTATGTATCAATAACATTAGTTATGCCGACGATATGGTGTTGCTGAGTCCATCGATCAGTGCCATGAGGCAGCTCCTGTCAGTGTGTGAACGGTATGCGGTGGCTCAAGGGCTCACGTACAACGTCAAAAAGAGCGAGCTTATGGTTTTTAAGGCGGGTACTAAGAGTTATCAAAGTGTACCTGAGGTATCGCTTCACGGATCTCCCCTGCGTAGGGTGACCAGTTTTAAGTACTTGGGTCATTGGGTTACCGAGGACTTAAAAGACAATGAGGACATAGAGAGGGAACGTAGGTCGCTGTCTGTACGCTGTAACATGCTGGCCCGCAGGTTTGCACGATGTACAGAAGCAGTAAAAATCACACTGTTCAAAGCATTTTGCCAGTCGTTCTACACGTGCAGCCTGTGGACCAGTTATAGTGGGCGTGCATACAGCGACCTACGCGTCCAGTACAATAACGCGCTCAGGATACTGTTGCGGCTGCCGTGGCGCTGTAGCGCGTCGAAGATGTTCGCGGATAGACGTATTGATGGCTTTGCAGCCATCATACGTAAAAGGTGTGCCTCCTTACTCACACGTGTCCGCGGCAGCGGCAACACTATCTTGAGGGTGTTCGTAGACAGATGGGAGTCTCCGATGCTACGACATTGGATGAAGCTCCACACTGCCTCATAATTTAAATATTTATTCAATTCCAATGTATGTTTACTAACACTAGTTTTTAAGATAATTGTTACTAACTATCTATGGGCTT